>CM053029.1:354913816-355513816 GCA_028564925.1 Lithobates sylvaticus
ATAGCGGTACCTGACGGTGTTCCGGTGGTTGGGTCTATGACCATTTGTATCAATTGATGCAGTCGGTTTCGGAAACGAATAGTCCCACAGGGTGTATTGGCTGTCTCCGGTACCTTGGATGTCCCCACGTCTCTGTAGTTAGAGGCTGATTCCTCGTAACATCTTCCGTCTATTCTCCCCGTCTCCCTGCCTCTGCTATGCTGGCTTCCGGGAGGTGTGCCGGCGTCTCGGGACGCGGTGACGTCAACGCGTTTCGCAAGCACGATTGCGTAGCTTCGTCTGGACGTACTGGTGGAGCCTGAGACGTCCCTTTTTATAGCGCAATGCTGCACAGGACTCACACCGGGTTAGATTTTTCTTAAAGGGACAGGATGTTTGGCGATATGTGTCCATACATAATTTCCAAGATAAAACCATTCAAGAATATTGAATAATAATTTTCTTTGTTTATATTTGATTAATGCATAGAGGTTTAATGGCCTAGCAAAGAACAAGGGAAAAGGGGTGAGGAAAGGTGGGGGGGGGGGGGGGAAAGAAGGGGGGAGGGAAAGAGGGTATAGGAGGGGGGATTATGCATGACAAATAAAGGGGAGACATATCTTACATAGCGACAGGGAGGGTCCGTATGTGAAAAAAACCCATAAAAGCGAATGAAGATATTTCGGGTCTACATGGAGCGTAGGTTGTCACCGAATTAATTGGTTAACATGAGGAGAAGCAGTATGTTTTATTCAGTGAATTGGCCAGTGTAAATACCTTTAGATAAAACAATAAATATTGCATTTGGTATATTGCACGTGCCCAGTTCTCTGGTGCAAAATCTATACATATAAGTGTTTGCCCCCTTCCTCATTTCCAGATGAGTAAGGCACATCGTCGATGTACCTTAGCCATGTGTGAGCATGACCAAGGTACATCGAGTTGTGTACCCTTTAATTTGTTGGTAAAATTTGCTTAGGAATTGAAAACAGTTGTTATCTAGAGCAAATTTCAGTAGCTCCATAATCAATTCGTTTTGGTGAGCACATCCTGGGTAGTGGTAGAGTAGATACTCCTCCACCGCTCCTAGTCCTACAGGGTGGGGTATAGACGTATATAGTGAGTGATTCGACGTCCACTCCCACGAGCCAGGCGTCATGGGGTATCTTGAGGTCTTTGGTTTTGGCAGTGTCTACTCCCTCACTCTCCTCAAGTAAGGAGTTGAGGATGTCCAGTGCTTCCTCATCCTGATCATCTAGGGCAATAGTCTCTGTGGTAGATGTTATCTCAGTATTATATAGGGAGCGATAGTATACTTTGCGTAAGAATAAAACTACGTCCTTATATACCATGAATTCGTCCATGTCAACACAAGTAAACACAAAATGCAATTTGTAAATGAAGGTGTTTATTATTAAAGGTGAAAAAAAATCCAAACCATCATGGCCCTGTGTGAAAAAGTGATTGCCCCCTAAACCTAATAACTGGTTGGGCCACCCTTAGCAGCAACAATGCTTGGAGGTGGAAAACACTCGGAGGAATGGTAGGAAGTCACTCTCTAATTCAGCGTTTGCGATAACGTTTGCGATAACGTGCAATGAGGCTTTTACAGCGTCCTGGAGGAATTTTGGCCCACGCATCTTTGCAGAATTGTCCTAATTCAGTTACATTAGAGGGTTTTTGAGCATGAACGGCCTTTTTTAAGGTCATACCACAACATCTCAATAGGATTCAGGTCAGGACTTTGGCTAGGCCACTCCAAAGTCTTCATTTTGTTTTTCTTCAGCCATTCGGTGGTGGACTTGCTGGTGTGTTTAGGATCATTGTCCTGCTGCAGAACCCAAGTTCGTTTCAGCTTGAGTACACGAACAGATGGTCGGACATTCTCCTTCAGGATCTCTTGGTAGACAGCAGAATTCATAGTTCCTTTTATCACGGCAAGTCTTCCAGGTCCTGAAGCAGCAAAACAGCCCCAGACCATCACACTACCACCACCATATTTTACTGTTGGTATAATGTTCTTTTTCTGAAATGCAGTGTTCCTTCTACGCCAGATATACTTGGACACACACCTTCCAAAGAGTTCCACTTTTGTCTCATCGGTCCACAGAATGTTGTCCCAAAAGTCTTGGGGATCATCAAGATGTGTTGTGGAGAAATTGAGATGAGCTTTGATGTTCTTTTTGCTCAGCAGTGGTTTTCTCCTTAGAACTCTGCCATGCAGGCCATTTTTGCCCAGTCTTTTCCTGATGGTGGAGGCATGAACGCTGACCTTAACTGAGGCAAGTGAGGCCTGCAGTTCCTTGGACGTTGTTGTGGGGTCTTTTGTGACCTCTTGGATGAGTTGTCGCTGCGCTCTTGGGGTAATTTTGGGCGGCCGGCCACTCCTGGGAAGGTTCACCACTGTTCCATGTCTTCGCCATTTGTGGATAATGGCTCTCACTGTGGTTTGCTGGATTCCCAAAGCTTTGGAAATGGCTTTATAACCCTTTCCAGACTGATAGATCTCAATTACTTTCTTTCTCAATTGTTCCTGAATTTCTTTGGGTCTCGGCATGATGTGTAGCTTTTAAGGATCTTCTGGTGGACCTTACTGTGTCAAGCAGCTCCTATTTAAGTGATGCCTTGATTGTGAACAGGTGTGGCAATAATCAGGCCTGGGTGTGGCTAGAGAAATTGAACTCAGGTGTGGACAACCACAGTTATAGTATGTTTTAACAAGGGGGGCAATCACTTTTTCACACAGGGCCATGATGGTTTGGATTTTTTTTCACCTTTAATAATAAACACCTTCATTTACAAATTGCATTTTGTGTTTACTTGTGTTGTCCTTGACTATTGTTTAAATTGGTTTGATGTTCCGAAACACTTAAGTGTGACAAACATGCAAAGGAACAGGAAATGAGGAAGGGGCAAACACTTTTTCACACCACTGTAAATGAAAGGAACAGTTGAAAAATAAAATAAAAAAGCAAAATCAATAATAAAAAAAAAAAAAAAAAGCACCCCTGTCCCCCCCTGCTCTCGCGCAAAGGCGAACGCAAGCGTCGGTCTGGGGTCATATGTAAACAGCAATTGCACCATGCATGTGAGGTATCACTGCGAAGGTCAGATCGAGGGCAGTAATTTTAGCAGTAGACCTCCTCCGTCTAAAGTGGTAACCTGTAAAGGTGTTTAAATGCTTTTAAAAATGTATGTAGTTTGTCACCGCTGCACGTTTCTGCGCAATTTTAAAGCATGTCGTGTTTGGTATCCATGTACTCGGCCTAAGATCTAATTTTTTATTTCATCAAATATTTGGGCAAGATAGTGTGTTTTAGTGCATTAAAATTTAAAAAAGTGTGTTTTTTCCCAAAAAAATGCGTTTGAAAAATCGCTGCGCAAATACTGAGTGAAAAAAAAAAATGAAACACCCACCATTTTAATCTATAGGGCCTTTGCTTTAAAAAAATATATATTGTTTGGGGGTTCAACGTAATTTTCTTGCAAAAAAAAATTATTTTCTCATGTAAACAAAAAGTGTCAGAAAGGGCTTTGTCTTCAAGTGGTTAGAAGAGTGGGTAATGTGTGACATAAGCGTCTAAATGTTGTGCATAAAATGCCAGGACAGTTCAAACCCCCCCCAAATGACCCCATTTTGGAAAGTAGACACCCCAAGCTTTTTGCTGAGAGGCATGTCGAGTCCATGGAATATTTTATATTTTGACACAAGTTGCGGGAAAAATAATAATAATTTCTTTTTTTTTTTTTTTTTTGCACAAAGTTGTCACTAAATGATATATTGCTCAAACATGCCATGGGCATATGTGGAATTACACCCCAAAATACATTCTGCTGCTTCTCCTGAGTACGGGGATACCACATGCGTGAGACATTTTGGGAGCCTAGCCACGCACGGGACCCCAAAAACCAAGCACCACCTTCAGGATTTCTAAGGGTGTGAATTTTTGAATTCACTCCTCACTGCCTATCACAGTTTCAGAGGCCATGGAATGCCCAGATGGCACAAAATACCCCCAAATGACCCCATTTTGGAAAGTAGACACCCCAAGCTATTTGCTGAGAGGTATGGTGAGTATTTTGCAGATCTCGCTTTTTGTCACAAAGTTTTGAAAATTGAAAAAAGAAAAAAAATAAAAAAATTTATTTTCTTTCTTCATTTTCAAAAAAAAATGAGAGCTGCAAAATACTCACCATGCCTCTCATAAAATAGCTTTGGGTGTCTACTTTCCAAAATGGGGTAATTTGGGGGGGTTTTGTGCCATCTTGGCATTTTATGGCCTTCAAAACTGTGATAGGTAGTGATAGGTAGTGAGGAGTGAAATCAAAAATTTACGCCCTTAGAAATCCTGAAGGCGGTGCTTGGATTTTGGGGTCCCGTACACGGATAGGCTCCCAAAAAGTCCCACACATGTGGTGTCCCCGTACTCAGGAGAAGCAGCAGAATTTATTTTGGGGTCTAATTCCACATATGCCCATGGCATGTGTGAGAAATATATCATTTAGTGACAACTTTGGGCAAAAAAAAAAAAAAAGTTTGTCATTTTTCCCGCAACTTGTGGCAAAATATAAAATATTCCATGGACTCAACATTCCACTCAGCAAATAGCTTGGGGTGTCTACTTTCCAAAATGGGGTCATTTGGGGGGGGGGGTTTGTGCCATCTTGGCATTTTATGGCCTTCAAAACTGTGATACGTAGTGATAGGTAGTGAGGAGTGAAATCAAAAATTATGCCCTTAGAAATCCTGAAGGCGGTGCTTGGATTTCGGGGTCCCGTACACGGATAGGCTCCCAAAAAGTCCCACACATGTGGTGTCCCCATACTCAGGAGAAGCAGCAGAATTTATTTTGGGGTGTAATTCCACATATGCCCATGGCATGTGTGAGAAATATATCATTTAGTGACAACTTTGGGCAAAAAAAAAAAAAAAAAAAAGTTTGTCATTTTTCCCGCTACTTGTGGCAAAATATAAAATATTCCATGGACTCAACATGCCACTCAGCAAATAGCTTGGGGTGTCTACTTTCCAAAATGTGGTCATTTGGGGGGGGGGGTTTTGTGCCATCTTGGCATTTTATGGCCTTCAAAACTGTGATAGGTAGTGATAGGTAGTGAGGAGTGAAATCAAAAATTTACGCCCTTAGAAATCCTGAAGGCGGTGCTTGGATTTCGGGGTCCTGTACACGGATAGGCTCCCAAAAAGTCCCATACATGTGGTATCCCCGTACTCGGAAGAAGCAGCAGAATTTATTTTGGGGTGTAATTCCACATATGCCCATGGCATGTGTGAGAAATATATCATTTAGTGACAACTTTTTGTAAACATTTTTTTTTTTTTTTTGTCATTATTCAATCACTTGGGGCAAAAAAATAAAATATTCAATGGGCTCAACATGCCTCTTAGCAATTTCCTTAGGGTGTCTACTTTCCAAAATGGGGTAATTTGGGGGGGGGGGGGGGTTTGTACTTCCCTGCCATTTTAGCACCTCAGGAAATGAGATAGGCAGTCATAAACTAAAAGCTGCGTAAATTCCAGAAAATGTACCCTAGTTTGTAGACGCTATAACTTTTGCGCAAACCAATAAATATACGCTTATTGACATTTTTTTTAGCAAAGACATGTGGCTGAATACATTTTGGCTTAAAAGTATGACTAAAATTGAGTTTATTGGATTTTTCTTATAACAAAAAGTAGAAAATATCATTTTTTTTCAAAATTTTCTTTTTCCGTTTATAGCGCAAAAAATTAAAATCGCAGAGGCAATCAAATACCATAAAAAGAAAGCTCTATTTGTGGGAAGAAAAGGACGCAAATTTCGTTTGGGTACAACATTGCATGACCGCGTAATTACCAGTTAAACCAGTGCAGTGCGAAATTGTAAAAAGTCCTCTGGTCTTTAGGCTGCATAATGGTCCGTCTGAAAGTGGTTAAATACTTTAAATATTAATACTTTTATTGTTTCACTGTAGGCATTATTTAAATCACTGTTCCTGAAAAAACTGCAGTTTTTAAAACTTTTTTTGCATTGATACATGTCCTCTGGGGCAGGACCCAGGTCCCCAAACACTTTTTATGACAATAACTTGCATATTAGCCTTTAAAATTAGAACTTTTGATTTTTCACGTTCGAGTCCCATAGACTTTAACGGTGTTCGCACCAATTTTTTGCCTGTTCACATGTTCTGCCGCGAACCGAACCGTGGGGTGTTCGGCTCATCCCTACCAGATAATATAGGGAAAAGAGCGATTTTGTCCCTCAATGCAGCCAAAGGTTTTGACTGCGTCAAGTGGACATATTTGTGGGAAGTTTTGGAGAGATATGGCCTGGGTGAAGGATTTGTGAGGGGGCTAAAATTATTGTACCGTGCCCCTAGAGCATGTGTGCATATTAATGGATCTACATCTAATTCTTTTACCCTATCTAGAGGCACTAGACAGGGGTGCCCGTTATGTCCATTACTGTTTGCATTAGCAATAGAGCCTTTAGCGATAGCAATTAGGCAAATAACCACTATTAGTGGATTTAAGAGAGGAGAAAGGGAGGACAAACTCTGTTTATATGCCAATGATGCTTTGTTGTTCTTGGGAGATACAGATTAACCACTTCGCGCCCGCGCTATAGCCGAAACGGCTGCAGCGCGGACGCTCTCTGCTGGGAGGACATCCCTGGACGTCCTCCTGTTTACTTCCCTAATGCGCGCTCCTGAGAGCGCGCATCGGGGAAGTTCTGTGCTGGCCGTGTCCGTCGGACACAGCCGGTCACAGATCGCTGTAAACGGCCAATCACAGCAGCCGTTTACAGCGAGATCCAGCTGTCCAATGTGAGATGATCTCATATGTTTGCATATGCAAACATATGAGATCATCTGTCAGCGCCGCTCTGCCTCCTCACACAGACAGCGTGTGAGGAGTGAGAGAGGAACGGCGCCGGCGCCGTAAGTAAAAAAAAAGAAAAAAAAAAAAGAAAAATAAAGCGATCTGTCCCGCTGCCACCTGTCCCCAGAGTGCCATCAGCCACCTGTCCCCAGAGTGCCATCAGCCACCTGTCCCCAGTACCACCAGTCCCCAGTACCATCAGCCACCAGTCCCCAGTACCACCAGTCCCCAGTACCATCAGCCACCTGTCCCCAGTACCACCAGTCCCCAGTACCACCAGTCCCCAGTCCCCAGTACCACCAGTCCCCCGTACCATCAGCCACCAGTCCCCAGTACCACCAGTCCCCAGTACCATCAGCCACCTGTCCCCAGTACCACCAGTCCCCAGAGTGCCACCTGCCCCCAGTGCCATCTGTGCCATCTGCCAGTGCCACCTGTCCCCAGTGCCACGTCAGTGCCATCTGTCATCAGTGCCACATCAGTGCCATCTGTCATCAGTGCCACGTCAGTGCCATCTGTCATCAGTGCCATATCAGTGCCACGTGTCATCAGTGCCATGTATCAGTGCCATCTGTCAAAAGTGCCACCTGTCAGTGTCACGTGCCATCTGTTATCAGTGGCACGTGTTATCAATGCCACGTATCGGTGTCATCTGTCATCAGTGCCACGTATTAGTGCCATCTCTCATCAGTGCCACATGATATCAGTGCCACGTATAAGTTCCATCTGTCAGCAGTGCCACATATTAGTGCCATCTGTCAGTGTCACGTGTCATCAGTGCCCCCGTATTAGTGCCATCTGTCATCAGTGTCACGTGTCATCAGTGCCCCGTATTAGTGCCATCTGTCATCAGTGCCACATCAGTGTCACGTGTCATCAGAGCCACCTGTCATCAGTGCCACGTCAGTGTCACATGTCATTGTCCTGGTGCTCCAGGGCCTTCAAAAGTGTAATAGGTAGTCAACAAGTTAGATGTGTAATTTATGCTCCTAGAACACGCGATGGCGCTCCCTGCATGTTGGGCCTCTCTATGTGGCCGGGCTGTGTAAAAGTCCCACACATGTCGTATCGTAATAATCAGGAGGAGTAGCAGAATTTATTTTGGGGTGACATTTGTGGTATACACATTGCATGTGAGAGAAATAACCTATTACAATGACAATTTTGTGGAAAAAAATAAAAAAATAAAAAAATAATTCATTTTGCAAAGAATTGTGGGAAAAAATGACAACATCAAAAAGCTCACCATGCCTCTTACTAAATACCTTGGAATGTCTACTTTCAAAAAAGTGGTCATTTGGGGGGTATTTGTACTTTCCTGGCTTGTTCGGGTCACAAGAAATGAGATAGGTCACCAGTACATCAGATGTGATCAATTTTGTATAATTTGCACCACAGTTTGTAGACTCTCTAACTTTCACAAAGACCAAATAATTTCCACTAATTTGGGTTATGTTTACCCAAGACATGTGGCAGTATAAATTGTGGTCAAAATTTATGAAGAAAAATTAATAATTTGCTAAATTTTATCACAGAAACAAAGAAAAATTAGTTTTTTTTCAAAATTTTCAGTCTTTTTTCATTTATAGCGCAAAAAATAAAAAACCCAGAAGTGATCAAATACCACCAAAAGAAAGCTCTATTTGTGGGAAAAAAAGGACAAAAAAATTAATTTGGGTACAGTGTTGCATGACTGAGTAATTGTCATTCAAAGTGTGAGAGCACCGAAAGCTGAAAATTGGTCTGGGCAGGAAGGGTGTTTAACCGCTTTCAGACCGGACCAATTTGCAGCCAAAGGACCAGGCCCCTTTTTGCGATTCGGCACTGCGTCGCTTTAACTGACAATTGCGCGGTCGTGCGACGTGGCTCCCAAACAAAATTGACGTCCTTTTTTTCCCACAAATAGAGCTTTCTTTTGGTGGTATTTGATCGCCCCTGCGGTTTTTATTTTTTGCGCTATAAACAAAAATAGAGCGACAATTTTGAAAAAAATGCATTATTTTTTATTTTTTGCTATAATAAATATCCCCCAAAAATATATAAAAAAAAATTTTTTTTTTCCTCAGTTTAGGCCGATACGTATTCTTCTACATATTTTTGGTAAAAAAAATCGCAATAAGCGATTATTGATCGGTTTGCGCAGAAGTTATAGCGTTTACAAGATAGGGGATAGTTTTATAGCATTTTTATTAATAATTTTTTTTTTTTATTATTAATGGCGGAGATCTGCGATTTTTTTTGTGACTGCGACATTATGGCGGACACATCGGACATTTTTGACACATTTTTGGGACCATTGTCATTTTTACAGCAATTAATGCATTTAAATGCATTGATTTCTGTATAAATGACACTGGCAGTTTAGGAGTTAACCACAAGGTGGCAGTGTAGGGGTTAAGTAGGCCTAGGGGTGTTTTTTTTTTACTGTGGGGGGGCGTGGCTGTCAGCTAGTGAATGCTGATCTCTGCTCCAATCACAGGGAGCAGAGATCGGCGTCACTAGTTGCTAGGCAGAACGGGGAGATGCTGTTTATCTCGGCATCTCCCCGTTTAGCCGCTCCGTGAGACGATCGCGGGAGTCCCCGCGGCGATCGAGTCCGCGGGGACCGCGGCCGGACTCACGGGGGTCCCGACCGGCGCGGGAGCGCGCCGCTCCCGGCGCGCTCCCGATGGCACGGACAGGCTAAAGGAGGGACGTATATATACGCCCTCCTGCCTGTACGTGCCATTCTGTCGACGTATATCGTCGTGCGCCGGTCGGCAAGTGGTTAAGTGCCCAGTAAGCAAGTGGTTAATCACTGATTTCTGCTACAACTCTAATTGAAACTTTTGGTTCTTTCTAGGGTTTTAGTATAAATTGGGATAAATATGTAATGATCCCATTAGATGTCCCCAACCTTACCGCAGAAGGCAAATCAGATTAAAATAGTTACGTCATTTAACCACTTCCAAACCGGGCCTATTCTGGCACTTCTCTCCTTCATGTAAAAATCATATTTTTTTTGCTAGAAAATTACTCAGAACCCCCAAACATTATATATGTTTTTTTAGCAGACACCCTAGGGAATAAAATGGCGGTCATTGCAACTTTTTATCTCACGCGGTATTTGCGCAATAATTTTTCAAACGCCTTTTTTTGGAAATGGCTCCAAACTTCGATACTTAAAAATCTCCATAGGCGACATTTTTTTACAGGTTACCAGTTTAGAGTTACAGAGGAGGTCTAGTGCTAGAATTGTTGAACGCACTCTAACGCACGCGGCGATACTTCACATGTGTGGTTTGAGCGGCGTTTACTTATGTGGGCGGGGCTTACGTGTGCGTTCACTTCTGAGTGCGAGCTACCAGGGACAGGGGCGTTTTAAATTTTTTATTTTTTATTTTACTTATTATTTTTTTTTTTTTACACTTTTTTTCCATTTTTTTTTTTCTTAATCACTTTTGTTCCTATTACAAGGGATGTAAACATCCCTTGTAATAGGAATCTATGTGACAGGTCCTCTTTATGGAGAGAGGTGGGGTCAATAAGACCCCACATCTCTCCTCCAGGCTGAAAAGCATGAGATCGGTAAAAAAATTCACTGATCTCATGCTGACAGCCACGATTGCGGCTTTGTTTTCATTCTGGGTACTGGGCGTGAGGTCATAACGTCGCGCCCGGGCCTCCGACGGTCATAGAGATGATTGGTGACCATCTAGTCACCGGAAATCTCTATGCTCATCATCCGGCGGCAGGCGATTCTTTCTCCGGGCCCCCGATGGCACGGGAGAGCCCGGAGAAGCACCGGATGGCGGCGGGAGGGGGGACGCCCCCTCCCGTTGCCTATAAGAACGATCAAGCAGTGGAATTGCCACTATGATCGTTCTTATGGTGCACAGAATCGCCGGCTGAAAACAAGAATATCTGAATAATGTCTGTAGCTGCAGGCATCATTCAGATATTCCCATTGAAAGTCAAGGACGTCATATGACGCCCTTGGGCGGGAAGTGGTTAAATATCTTGGTATATGGTCTCCTTAAAAACTGAGGAATATTTGAATCATAATTTGACACCATTATTAGATAAATTCAAGGTGAAGAGCAAAATATGGACTAAATTAATTACCTTTGTCGCTAGTGGGGCGTGCAAATTTGGTTAAAATGTTCTGGGGCCCTCAGTTACTCTATATTTTGCATAATTCACCAACTTGGATACCTCCTAAAACCTAAATGGTTTAAAAAAAAATAGACTCTTTGCTCCGTATTTTGTTATGGAAGTGTAAAAATCGCAGAATTAAGCTTTCTACATTACAACTCCCTAAAGATGGGGGGGGGGGGGGGGGGGGGTAGCTGTGCCGAATGCTAGGATGTATTTTATTGCTTCTCAACTCCAACAGAGTTGGGGCTCCATGGATTGGAAGGACCCAACTCAATCGCTATTGTTGACTCGACTCTCCTATAGTCATTTAATAGCCCAGCTGCAATCTGGGTCTTTTGGTAATGTGTCTCAAAAACCCACCTTAGTACTGATGAACAAAGTGTGGCAGGAAGGGAGACATATAATGCAATACGTAGATATGTCAGTTTATTCACCTTTATGGGAAAATATAGCATAAGGATATAAAGAAATTCTAAGGATTTGTGGTGTGGAGAGAACTAAGGATTCAATATATTTCACAATTATATTCTAATAACAATTTAAAAACATTTTAAGAATTACAAAGAGAATACTCTTTTCCCCCACATACCTTCTTTCAATATTTACAATTAGGACACGTCCTACGGGCCTAATTTAAAGTTAATGCATCTTTTAGGGTGTGCCCCCCAAATATCTTGTTTGTCTATTGTATGGATTCTGACCAAATCCTTTTGGGTGAGAAGCACCCCACTCCCTCACCAGTGCCTCTCATTAGTGTCCACCTGTGTCATGGGTGGAGACCTCTAGTTCTCCCATATAGAGGAGTGTATTGCTCCCATGGTTCAGAGAATCAGGATCTGATGGATAGTGTAGGACCCACTAATCATGGGGTATTTTGTTGCAGTAAGTGGGTTTAAGCACCATATAGCAATATGGTGTGACCAAATCCCCATATTTTTTGATAATGTTTTTTGAAAATGTCTAGGTGTTTTAAATAAGCCTTGCAGGAGGTAAATGTCTTTTTTGCATGTGTGCGCTGTAATATTTTGTTCTGTTGTATGGTCTTATGGCTGCACCATCTTTAATGCATCTTTTAGGGTGTGAAGAATATATTATATACAGTACAAGTAAGAGTATATCCAATAGGAAAATGATCGATGGTGTAGTTGTACTGGGCCTTTTCTTCCCTTTTTTTTTTCCTTTTACTTACTGTGTTTTATTTTGTTATTTGCTAATTGATTATGAATGCATTTGTTTTGTTTTAAAGTGCTGTAAATTAAAAATTGATGTTAATAAAAAATTATGAATTAAAAAAAAAGAAAGCTGGAGTACTGTATAAACGAGGTCCCTTTGAGGCTATGGAGGAAAAATGGCAGCTATTTCTTCCCGAGAAACACCGTGCAACAGTCTTGATAGCTTTGCATGATGACTGTGACGGACCTCGTACCCAAGATGTCCGCCGTAAATGCTTCCTCTGTCCGGTACCATACAATCCAAGACCCTTTAGCCCACCCAGTCACCAGACAACACCAGTGTAGGGTACATCAGGAATTAATCTTTATTTGACATGTCACACATATATACAGCTAGATGACTAAAGCCTAACCTAATTAGCATGAGCTAATTATCTTAATCAACACTGGGCTCCATCATTCAATTGCTGGGTTAATTAGCACACACAACAATAGGTGAAACACTTCTACAAGCCAGACTATACTCAATTACATAACAGACAGGCTGTCTGGAGTTCATTACATTAGCATCTCTTGCTAATATGCCAAATACACATACAGATTCTATGTGTATTGGGGGGCCAGCATGGACCTGAATCCAAGTACCACCAGCTCAGGGGTCCCAGTCTTGCAGCTCAAAGAGCACTGTTCCCCCAAATGCCAGGGCCCATAATCGCAAGGTAATAGGCTCGCGTTCAGTCCCCTCCAACAGCCTGTGTCCCGACTAGGTCTGTCACAATGACCATGGACATTTAGGAACACAGAGAAATTTTTGTCTAGTTAGGAATTGGTTCTACTGGTCCAACATGAGAGGGGAAGTACAGCGTTACTGTCACTCATGTTTAGCTTGCATTTAACGTAAAACATTACCAGTTAGGGCTGCTCCTATGGGGCACTTGCAGAGCCAGGAGCCCCTGGAGTTGGTGTGCAGGGCCGGACTTACCATTGGGCTTGACTGGGCCCAAGCCCATGGGCCCCGCCCAATAGCGGGCCCTGCGGGCCCCACCGAGATACATAGCCCAGTGTACTCGGCTCAGCTCACAGTCACGCTTAGTCACGCCATATGATGGACATAACACAGGGACTGGGCGTGACTGTGAGCCGAGTACACTCGGCTACTCTCGGCTCCGCTTGGGTCTGCGACAGGACCCGAGAACCACCGAGATACACAGGATTCTGTATCTCTGCGGCGCCATTTTTAAAATTCAAGACTGCAATGACAAGGCTGCAATGACATTGGGCAAGGCTGCAGATGGACACTGATAAGGCTGCATTGATGGGCATTTAAATGTAAGTTTTTTCCTTAAACTTCCCTCCTAAACTTGGGGTGCGTGTTATACGCCAATAAATACGGTAATGTATAGAAGGTAGGGCCTTAAAGTGACTCAAGACCAAGGGCCACCACCACCCTAAGTCCTGCCCTGTTTATGTGTATTGACTTCCTGTGCCTGGAACCCGATACAGGTGGAAGAAAAAATGTCCTGGTGGTGACTGACCATTTTACCCACTATGCGCAGGCCTATCCCACTAAAGATCAGCAGGCATCTACCGTGGCTAAAGTCCTTGTTGAGAAGTTCTTTGTGCATTATGGGTTGCCTGTTCGAATCCATTCCGACCAAGGACAAGACTTTGAAAGGAGGATAGTTTATTCGTTGTGTGCCTTGCTGGGCATAAAGAAGTTTCGGACCACCTATCACCCGCAGAGGGATCCTCCACCCCGAGAGATTTAACAGAACTTTGTTGAATATGCTGGGGACTATGCCCACTAGGAAGCAACAGCATTAGGGGAATCACATTGCAGCTGTAGTCCATGCCTACAACAGTACTGTCAGTGATGCTACTGGCTATTTTTCTTACCGACTCATGTTGGGAAGAGAAGCTCACTTTCCGATTGATCTAGCCTTTGGAACATCTGTTGACATCACTTCATTGACTTCTCAAATGTCACTATGTCAAAAGGCTTGCGGAGGAATCTGAAGCAGGCATATGAGAAAGCCACGGAACATGCCTCAACCAGAGAACTAAGGAACAAGAAGAATTGTGATTTAAAAGTGAGATTGCAGGATCTACAGCCTGGAGATCGCGTGCTGTTAAAGAACTTAGGGGTACCGGGAAAACATAAGCGAGCTGACTGATGGCGATCACAACCTATTGTCACCTGTAAACAGCTTCCCAGATTGATGGTCTATCAAATCAGACCTGAGGGAAAACAAGGGCCCTTGAAGATGTGGCATTGAAATTATTTGCTTCCATTGTCTGATAATGTCAGGGTGCCTCAAGTGCCCCCTTCGCCTCACCCGAAATCAACCCCGCCCAACCCCGTTCACGCCGACGAGCTAGATAGAGAAGTTAGTGAGGATGAGGAAATAGTGCCTTACTGGCTGTGGCCTACAGCAACAGAGACAGATGTAGAAGAGAACTGGCTGGAACAGTGAGGAACCCATCTAGTCCAGAGTTTGAGATCTTACCGTAATTTCGGGCAATTGACAGGATCAAGGTTAAACGTACCAGTCCAACTTCTGAGAAAGAAACAGGAGATTTGATCAGCTTTACTAATGAGAATTTAATATTGCCTGAGCCAGATTGCCCTTCAGAGCCTGAAGCTCCTCTTATGGGTTGAGAAAGTAGCGGGATGTCAAATACCTATCCCTGAGTTCACTGAGGAGGTTGATCTTTCTCTTCCACAGCCTGGCCCTGAATCTGCAGCTACGGATCTTCCTTTGGAGTCACGCAGCCCTGTGCGCGTTAGGAGCCCACCCGGGAACTTAATCCAGATGCCTAAAGAGCATTCCCCCATCAGGTTAAGGCAAAATATAAATCCTCCAAAGAGACTCACATATAATACTTTAGGAGAGAACTCTGACTGATTCCTACCATCCGAAGGCAAGTTCCCACGCCTAATCCTCCTACTGTCAATTGGGTAGGGGGCGACTCTGCTCTGACCTCTGACAAAAATGGGTGGCACACGGCAATTGCCCTGGCCTGTCAGAAAACTGATTTTGAATTGACTGAAAGTTTATATGGATGGTTCCAACAAAATCTAGATGTGTGTCAACATCTACTGAATTTAGATTGCGGTTAATGTTATTATAGACTCATTAATAACCCTTTTTCTTTATTAATGTTTGATTAGTTCAATGTTCCCACCTCTTTGGGGACCAAAGAATTTGAGTGGGGGGAGAATGTAGCCAATAGCTGGCTATTTGTTGGCTGCAATTCAGGGACAGTGTACAGTGCTGTTGGCATGGAGCTGTCATCCTCTAGTGTTGGTTTGGACTCCATGTTTAATTTCCTAAAGATAGAGCCTAGAGTAGAGCAAAGCATAGTGAGGTGTGTAGTTCAGAATGCTGGGGTTTAAATTCCAGCAGGATTGGCCTGAACTACAACCACCAGATTTCTGTGAGAGAAGAACAGACTGCTGGGAGAGAATATAAAGGGGCTGGTCTAGGCCTAGATCGTTCTCTTGGGAACTCGGCCTGGATCTGCCAGCAGAAGCTCTGTGCCAGTGTATGCAGACATCTGTGCTTTGCTCACATCCCTGTCATCTGTGGTCCTACTGGATACAATACTATTGAAACAACATATGTGGTGACCACATGTGCTTAGGACATACAGGAAATATCTGCAATTTTAAAGGGTTAATCACATACCAACTAAATTTGCTCTGCTCTACCATCAAGGATTATTTCATCCATCTTACTTTAAGTGCTAGCTGAAGATCTGCCAGATTCTGCGGGGTTACCATTAACCCCTTTTTTCCTCTCCTCATCTTCACACGTGACTAGTATTGTTTAACCACTTAAGGACCAGCCGTCACAGTTATACTGCGGCAGGTTGGCTCCCCTGGGCGAATCGCTGCAACTGTACGTTGCCCGCTTCAAGAGCTCTAGGGGCGCTCGCGTGCGCGTGCGATGCGCGTGGCCACCCGTGATCGCTCCTGAAAGAGACAGAACGGAGATCTGTCAATGTAATTAGACAGATCTCCGTTCTGTCAGGGGAGGAGACACAGATCTCCTGTTCCTACTGATTAGGAACAGCAATCATTCTCTTCCTCCAGGCAGTCCCATCCCCCATAGTTAGAAAACACTCCCTAGGTAACACATTTAACCCCTTGATCACCCCCTTTAACCCCTTTCCTGCCAGTGACATTTATACAGTAATCAGTGGCTATTTTTAGCTCTGGTCGCTGTATAAATGTCAATGGTCCCAAAAAAGTGTCAAAAGTGTCCGATCTGTCTGCCGCAATGTAGCAGTCCCGCTAAAAATCGCAGATCGCTGCCATTACTAGTAAAAACAAAAATAAAAATGCCATAAATGTATGTCCTTTTTTGTAGACGCTATAACTTTTGCGCAAACCAATCAATATACTTATTGCGATTTTCTTTACCAAAAATATGTAGAAGAATACATATTGGCCTAAACTGATGAAAACATTTTTTGGATATGTATTATAGCAAAAAGTAAAAAATAAAGTTTTTCTTTCAAAATTGGCGCTTTTTTTGTTTATAGTGCAGACAATAAAAATCTCAGAGGTGATCAAATACCACCAAAAGAAAGCTCTAGTTGTGGGAAAAAAAGGGACATCAATTTTATTTGGGTACAGTGACGCACTACCGCACAATTGTCAGTTAAAGTGATGCAGTGCCGTATGGCAAAAAATGACCTGGTCTTTAGGGGGGGCAAATCCTTCCGGTCCTTAAAGTGGAAGTAAACCCCCCTATCGTTTTCAGCCAAGGAAGCTGCCATCTTTGCCTCTGTTTAATCTTCAACTGCCACGGTGCTGCACATGTGATCCGTTATGACACCAGCCATTGGATGGTTTGACTGTTTGGTTGAGAGCACAGCCAATGTGCAGTTAACATTCCCGGCATGCCTTTTTTTTGAAACTGTTAAATCGATGGGTTTACTTCCGCTTTAAGTGGTTAACACAAGGGGTCTGCTCTCATTTATCTGGAACTCTGTTTAAAGGAGCCAGGGAATTTAGGCACAACAGTTTGCTGAATGTTTTATCAGTTGCTTTGATGTTAATGGCCTGTGGGACAAGGAGACAGAAAGGAGTGATCTGACATAGTACACAAAGTGCCAGTCCCCTATCTTGCTGCTGCCTGTTCACATAGGTTTCTGTTATGGAAATCTCTAAATTGCCAAACTACATTTCACATTAGTGCTGTTGTGCACTTTATTTGTCACTTTTGCCACATTAAACACATTAAACAAACTTGAACTGCTTCACTGGTATTGTGTAAGTTTCTTGTTATTGGTGTCAATGGGTAAAAATCACTGAACCCAGGGTGTCAGAGGTGGCGGAGGACTTGCAGGCAACCCGTGGGGTACATATTCTACCAGCGGCCCTCACGAGGGTAGCGCTACACATATTTATTATGTTTTTGTTGTTTTGACCCATTCATTTTGTAGAAAAGGTGACCAATTTCTAAATATAAAGTAGCTACAACCCTAACAATAAAACAAATAATGATGTATTTGTGGTATGACTTGCTTATTGATGTGTTGGCTTCTTTTATGGCTTTTATAAGAAAATACATAGTCAGCTAAAAGAGCCTGGTTTTTTAAATTAAGCCAAAACCCTGGCTTGGCCACACTGGTTAACATGTGGGTTTGGCCGAAAGGAATACCAGTTGCTTTTAGGAAAAAAATATTGTAAAGGAGAAAATAAAAATGACTAATGTAGGGGATGTGTAGTGGAAGAAACTAGTCTTTAGCAGTGGCGTTTAGAAGAACATAAAACTAGAGTGAAAACTAGACCATACAAAATGCAGATTTGGTATTGGACCATATATAACTATATGAAATATAATTATTTGTTAACTTAGTTACTTTTATTTATTTCTTACATAAGTAAGACAGATATATATACTGTGTAATCTAAGAAATATTCAACCTCTAATCTGAGCAGTCTCCTCAGTATAGCTGAGTTGTATTAAATTCCCTTCAGTTTTTTTTTTACAATCTGATCAATTTGTTTTAAGCAAGTGTCAGCTAGTATTAGCATTATAATTGTGGCCTGCCCTACGCATAGGTGTCGACTTTGATAATTATTCGAGCTGCTTACACACGGTTGGACTTTCTAAGGTAAAATGTGCGATCGGAGCTCGGAAATTCCGACCGTGTGTAGGCTCCATCAGACAGTTTCCATCGGAATTTACATCGCACAAAATTTGAGATCTGGTTCTTAAATTTTCCAAAAAACAAAATCCGTTTGCGTAAATTACGATCATGTATACACAATTCCGACGCACAAAGTGCCACGCATGTTCAGAATCAAGCAGAAGGGCCGCACTGGCTATTGAACTTAATTTTTCTCGGCTTGTTGTACGTCACCCCGTTCTTGACGTTCGGAAATTTCCGACAAGATTTGTGTGACCGTGTGTATGCAAGACATGCTTGAGCCAACATCCGTCGGAAAAAATCCATGGATTTTGTTGTCGGAATGTCCGAACAATGTCTGATCGTGTGTACAGGCATTACAGGACAGATCCTACCAAAATCATGTGACACAGTGAGGCAGACAATGTTAAACAATATGCAACTTTATTCATTAGTGACTGCATATTGAACATACAAAAAATGGTTAATGCAAACAAAGCCACTAGTTCATTTAAAAGTAATATAGCAATATTGGTTTCCATTGGTGTCTCAGCTCTGTATTGGGTCCTGAAAAACGAATTCCCTGCAACAAAGTACGATGTGTAGTAACTGATGCACTGTCCCTTTATTATATTACACAAAAAAAAAAATTCTCCTGCAACCACTGAAAGACAGATTCAGCAGCTACAGGAGGCAAATACAGCTGATGGCGATCAGTTCCAGTAAATACCGCCCCCTCTGCCCCTCCTCTCTTTGTGCTGTCTGGGTCCACCCTGTCCTTTCACTCCCACCCTCCCCCCATGCAGCACTGCTGGCTCCCCCCTCTCATCTCCCCGCTGGCTGCTGAGATGTGTCAGGATGGAGAGCGGGGGAAGGGCCGGTAAATATGTAATTTACCGGCCCCTTTCTTTTCTGATCTCTCTCGGTACTGATCACTCACCCTGTTCACTAATAACTGAACCATAGTAAACTGTGTTTACTATGGTTCTGGTTGTCAATGAACAGGTAGCTGCTCAGCACAGAGCACTTCCCATTTCTTCATTGTCCAGTGCAGCTGAGGCTGCAGAAATAGAGACTGTAGAATCTCTGTCCTCATTCCCTTTCCCTGTCTCAAAAGTTAAACATCAGGGGTTTAGACCCCTGATATTTCACCAAAGCCCCCCAACAGGCTTCTAAAAAAAAAACTGTTAAAAAAAAAAAAAATTATATTGTAAAAAATAAATAAAATAATAATATTATAAAAAAAAAAAATACAAATAAAAAACTACTGACACGTCCACTGCCCTACTGACACCATCCTCTGCCCTACTGACAAAGTCCACTGCCATACTGATACCATCCACTGCTCTAATGACTGACACAATCCACTACTAATGCCAACCTCTGCCCTACTGACACCGTCCACTGCTCTACTAACACCATTCACTACCCTACTGACACCAACCTCTCCCCTACTATCATTACCCACTGCCCTACTGACACCAACCTCTCCCCTACTGACCCTTTCCACTGCTCTACTGACATGGCCCACTGATCTTCTGACATAATCCACTGCCCTACTGACACCAACCTCTCCCCTACTGACACCATCATCTGCTCTACTGACACCAACCTCTGCCCTACTGACACCATCCACTGCTCTACTGATACCAACCTCTGCCCTACTGACACGGCCCACTGACAACAACCTCTCCCCTACTGACACCATCAACTGCTCTACTGACACCAACCTCTGCCCTACTGACACCATCCACTGCTCTACTGATACCAACCTCTCCCCTACTGACACCATCCACTGCTCTACTGATACCAACCTCTCCCCTACTGACACTGTCCACAGCCTCCATCCACTGCCCTACTGATGCCAACCTCTGCCCTACTGACACTGTCCACTGCTCTACTGACACCAACCTCTCCCCTACTGACCCTTTCCACTGCTCTACTGACACCAACCTCTGCCCTACTGACACCATCCACTGCTCTACTGACACCAACCTCTGCCCTACTGACACCATCCACTGCTCTACTGATACCAACCTCTCCCCTACTGACACCATCCACTGCTCTACTGATACCAACCTCTCCCCTACTGACACCATCCACTGCTCTACTGATACCAACCTCTCCCCTACTGACACTGCCTACAGCCTTACTGACACCTATCTCTGACACTGTCTACAGCCCTACTGACACCAACCTCTTCCCTACTGACACTGTCCACTGCCGTACTGACACTGACCTCTCCCCTACTGACACCGACCCTAGACCATCCACTGCTCTACTGACTTACACTGTCAACTTATAAAGTAGGCCAAGTTCATATTTTTAGGAATCTTAGTATATTTTATGGGTACAAGAATGCTTTTGTTTTATGTAATCATGCCCCTTTAAGCCCCTCCAGCTGTTAATGCAATTTGTCCATACCCACTGTTCACTGTGGCACGCTACGTGTGCCACATTGCTGCTCTCCTTGGGGCACCCAGAGGCGTTCCAGGTCTTTTATAATCCTATAGTGTATACTACAAAAAAATTAAAATTAGCTTAAAGAAAAAGGTGGCAATGCTAGTCGCAATGCCAGAAGAAAGCAGCAGCGCATTATGTGGCGATTTCAAGCCTGGTCTCAAGACGCTGCCAGGAAGGAAGAACAGACATGCTTCTTGGCTCCCTTTTTTCCTTCCTGGCGGAGCCCCCTCCTAATCCGCTACAGAAGTGAGGCTTGAAATCACTATTACCAAAACATTGAAATTACTAATATATATATTAGTATTACCATCCTATGCCTTATCTATGTCTATATTACACTTTCTCCTCTGGACAGGGGGCTGGGAGTGTATGGATGGAGTCTGGGGTGGGGGGGAGGGGGGGAGGGGCATGCACGGAACTGAATTATTGCCCTGGGGGAAAGAATGTCTAGCTTCGCCACTGACAGTACATACTGTAGTGCTCCTTGCAGTTTCTCTTGCTTGTGCAATAACCAGCACTGTTCAAAAGTGCTCCGTGCAAGTTGTGCAAATCAAATACTTTAGGCTGCATTCAAACCTTTTTTGCCATGTTTTTTGGCGGGATTTTGCACAGGTCAAAATGTCACCAATGTAAAAAACAGAAAAAGCCTGTAATATGCCCAAAAAGAAGCTCATGTACTTTTTTGAGCTTCAGGCATTTTGCTTCAGGCGACAGCACACTTAGATGTGAACAGGGGCCATTTAAATGAATGGGATTTTGATTGTTGGGCATTTTTGATCTTTTGAGATTAGCGTTTGTGAATTGGCCCTTAATCATAAAGTACTCTGTCAATCATAAAGTGCTCTAGTGCTCAACTTCACCTTGATGGGCCACACCACCACATATGAGAACTCACCAGACAAAGTTGACCCCCTGTTAGAGTGGGTCAATCAGCGCTTTCCCCCAAGGTGTTAACCATCCAAGATAATACCACTTCTTTCTCACAACTCCATCAGGGATATCATAAAATCAGAGGAAAAAGGGCTCCAATAGCATAAAACCATTTTTAGTTTAGTGACTAGTATATATATATATATACAAACATAAAATCCATAAGCTATTGTGCTCACATTTAATTGAGCATCCTGCCCTGCACCCGGGTTGTGTAGCATTTTTTTGTGCAAGACCTGTTCCACTATAGTAAGTGCGAGCCCTGTTTGTTCTCCCGATCACTCGGGTTTCTCACCACATCCAGTTGATATGTGTTTCTTCCTGTAACTGCGCCTCTTATAGTGGCGACATGACGTACACAAATCTATGATAGCTGTGAACCCAACCTCATATCTATCCAGAGATGGCTCCCTCACATATAGTAAAAACATTTAAAGTTTTTCTCACAAAAAATAAAGATTTGCATTCTCATTGGATGTATGTGTTCCAAGCATTACCTTAAAAATGTACATTTTGTCTTAAATTCTTCCTGAAAAATAGCAGTGCACGTTCTGATATGTGAGTGTGCCTAATAACAAGAAAAAACAGGGCGCTCAATTCAGATTTTCTAAAGTTCACAAAAAATGTCACAGGGCACACTGGCTCTGCTTCAGCAGCACTTCACGAAATGGGTACCACCCTCAGGAAAACGGTAAAGGACCAGAGTTGAGACTCCACACACATAAAAACCAATGAGAGTGCTAAACAAACATTCAAGGTAATTTAATGATATTTTTGATTCAAAGTGGAATAGAACCAATGCATTTTGGGGACCAAACACTCTCCCTTCACCAGGGCTACAAAACTGGTAAAAAATTTGAAACCTGCAAATAACTACCTCCCACCCCACTTATATTCAAATAACGGGCAGGTGGGTGGATGTCATATGATGTCTTCCCAGGATCGTGTCTCGCACGCGCTTCACATGCCGCACTTCGGTGCGATCTGTCACCCACTGTGTCCGGTGGATGACAGATCAGTGTACCGGACCGCTGCCAGTACTATGTGAACGCTGTGCCCAATGACAACAGATCACATGGTAATTGTACACATTAAATGGATTCCATTTATGCCATTCATTGTGTATTATTGTGTTAATGTCTGTGATTGGTCACAGTGTTTACAAGATACAGACAGAGCCAATCACAGCTCATCTGCACCATGTGATTAGCTGTGGCCAATCACAGCTAATCACAATATTACATATTGGATGCATGGATTTCATTCAGAAACAAATGGTTGCTTATAACAGTGATTATCAGTGTGTAAAAAAAAAAAAAAGATTACCTCCAAAGGGCAGTACAATGTTACTATGGTAACACTGTATTGCTCTGGTCATAGTATGCAAAAAAAAATAAAAAAATCCAAAAAAAAAAATCATATTAGTTATATAATGACACTGTACTGTACTGGTGACAGTATGTAAAAATACATTTTCCAAAATTTTTTACAAAAAATTTGACAATAAAAAAAATACAACTTTAAAAAAAAACTTACCATACCTCTTATGAAATATCTTAGACTGTTTGTGTTCTAAAAAGGGGTCATTTGGGAGGTATTTGTACTGTTGTAAAATTTTTGGACTTCAAGCTGTCAGACTGATCGATTTTTCATATATATATACACCATAGCTTGTGGACTTTCCTACAGACTAAATAATATACACTGAATTTTGTTTTTTACCAAAGAAATTTAGCAGTATACATTTTGCCTTCAATTTATGAAGAAAGATTTTTTATTTGCAAAATTTTTTTAATAGGATTGAAGAAAAAATAGTTATTTTTTTTTACATATTGGTCTTTTTTTGTTTATTTAGCAAGAAATTAAAAACCCAGCGTTGATTAAATACCACCAAATAAAGCCCTATTTGTGTGAAAAAATTATAAAAATGTAATTTGCGTACAGTGTCATTCAAAGTGAGACAGCGCTGAAAGTTAAAAATTGGCATGGGCAGGAAGGGGGTGAAAGTGTCCGGAATTGTTAAGTAGTAGTTAAAAAGATAATTAAAAAGACAAATAAAAAAAAAAAAATGAATATAAAATTCAAAGGGTATATCCCATACCCATTTGTTTGTCATATCTGATTCTAGTAAATAGCAGATGTACATATATGTAAGATATTATCATTAAGTCTGCTGTTTACTGGATCCAGGTATTACATACAAATGGGTACATACACTAATGCCACGTACACACGATCGGAAATTCGGCCACAAAAAGACTGATGAGAGCTTTTGGTCGGAAAATGCGACCGTGTATATGCTCCATCGGACTTTTGCTGGCGGAAAATTTTTCGGTCGGAAAAAGTTCTGATCGGAAATTCCGATCGCCTGTGCCAATTCCGACGCGCAAAAGTCCTACGAATGCTCGGAAACTATTTGACGCATGCTCGGAAGCATTGAACTTAATTTTATCGGCTCGTCGTAGTGTTGTACATCATTGTTGTACATCACATCAACTTTTGATTCACCCTCTCTATTGGTCCTGTTTACCATTATCATTGAAAGTGAAACTAAAAGAAATGACCCAAATTTGGGGTTTAGAAAAGTAGTAGAGGGGAAATCTTCTAATGGGTACACTAGTTCTGGTGACCTGGGGGTCCCCAAGAAATTCCCTCTATTTACAGGGATTTCCTCTCACTTTCTGTTTGGCTATGAGACAGGAAGTGAAGGGGAATCGCCGCAATGAGACACAAATGGCAAAAAATATTAAAAATAAAAATAAAAATCGACAGGGGTTATAACACTTTCTTGATCTATACAAAATGAAAAAAAAGTTTTGCCTATAGTTCCACTTTTATATCCCATTTAGGTAACTCTCATTCCACTGTCCATATTATGAGGCTCTAATGCTTGTTAAGTCTAGAGGGCATTTATTAGAAGGATATAATAATAATAAACTTTATTTTATACAGAGGCTTGCCTTAGGCTGGGTATCAAATCGGACTGAAGGATTAGGAAGTTGTTGTGGGATAGGATGGTGTCAAGAACTGAAGTCTCTTTGGTGTCATCGAACATACGGGAGAGGGCGTCTGGTTTGATGCTCTTTGACCCTGGCCAGTAGGTAATATGAAACAAGAATCTGGAGAAAAATAGCACCCATCGCGCTTGGCGCGGCTTCAGTCGCTTGGCAGTTCTCAGATACTCCAGATTCTTGTGATCTGTGTAAATAAGTATAGGATGTGCCGCTCCTTCCAGCAGGCACCTCCACCCCTTGAATGCGCAGCCTTAATGGCCAGGAGTTCCCGGTCACCCACATCATAATTTTTCTCTGCAGGAGAAAGTTTTCAGGAGAAGAAGACTATGGGATGCATCAAATCCTTAAGACCCTGGTGCTGGTAGATGACTGCTCCTACCGCTGTTTCTGAGGCGTCCACCACGAGTAGATAAGGTAAGGAGGGGTCTGGATGATTTAAGATGGGGGCAGAGGTAAAAAGTCCTTTTAATGTAGTAAAGTCCGTCTGGGCCTCAGAATTCCAATGGAACCGGACATTTCGCTTAGTCAGCTGGGTGACTGGAGAAATTATGTTGGAGAACCCCTCGAAGAACCTGCGGTAAAAGTTTGCAAAACCAACAAACCGCTGTACCCCCTTTTTGTCTGATGGTGCAGGCCAATCCAGGACAGCTCTGACCTTCTGCGGATTCATCTTAAAACCCCTTAGTGGAGATAACCAGACCCAGGAACTGAATACTCTGCCACTCAAATTCTCATTTTTCGGGTTTGGCATATAGCCCATGTGGACGGAGTTGGCAGAGTACAGTCTTAACATGCTTCCGGTGTTGATTCAGGGATGTGGAAAAAAATCAAGATGTCATCCAGATAGATGTTTACAAAAATGTCTAGGCAGTCTCTGAAAATATTATTCAAGAAGTGCTGAAAGGTTGCAGGGACGTTACATAGACCGAAGGACATCACTAAGTACTCATAGTTTCCGAATCTACTACAGAAAGCAGTCTTCCACCCATCCCCTGCACGAATTCGCACCAAGTTGTAGGCCCCTCGCAGATCCAACTTAGTGAAGACAGCTGTGGTGCATAGTCTTTGGAAGAGCTCGTGTACCAGAGGCAAAGGATACCGGTTCTTAACTGTAACTTTATTTAACTCCCGGTAGTCCACACAGGGCCATAAGGTATGATCCTTTTTTTCTACAAAAAAGATTCCCGCTCCTGCCGGAGAAGTAGATGGTCTAATGAATCCCCTTTTAAGGTTCTCGTCCACATATTCCTTCAGCACCTCCAACTCCTGCTCAGACAAAGGGAAGATTTGTCCGAAAGGAATCTCTGCCCCTTGCAGCAACTCAATTGGGCAGTCATAAGAGTGGTGAGGAGGGAGAGTCTCGGCCCCCCGTTTACTAAAAACGTCCAGAAACTCATGGTATGGTTCAGGTTCAGACAAAGAAAAAAAACATTTAGAAGGGAAAAATCGAAGGAAAAGGTAAGTGAACCAACAATGCACTAGCTTAAGGAACCTATTTAGAAAATAAAAAACAAACCTTTACAACCCCTTTAATATGGCCAGTAACACTGAAGCAGTATTTCTTACAGCTATTATGTCTGGGAGGATCTCAGATGTCCAAGTGTCAAGCTGTAAACTACCTTATTGCTACCATTTACAAACAGGGTAGCTCTAATCACCTCTTGAGCATCACATACTTAAATGGAGTATATCTTTAAGGACTACCTTTTCTATTAGCACTGTTCCATGTGAGGTCATAAAATCCCCTTTAATATTGAGAATGTAGCCTGTTAGTGGCTCTTGTGGATTGGAATTACCCATGATTAGGGTTTGGAAGAAGGTTCTGACAGGAAACGGGAGTTTCAGATCCTTTATGCAAGAAATGATGCTGAAAAAACATACAGCCTGGCTCAAGTGTGTTAAAATGTCTTTTAAGAATATGACATTGCCTAACCATAAATGATCTGGTTGGTGATCCACTAAACAGCCATGTAATTGAGTGCTGTTATATTAAAACATTGGTAATTGGATGGGTTTTTTGAATTCCTGACCCTAAATCGTTTTCAATTATTTTTATATGCTGCACAGCATAAAACACTCATCGTCCATAGTTAGAATTATGTCTTTGGGATATGGGGAGATTCTGTGGGAACCCCCTCACCCCTTTAGAAAAAATTCAGGCATCTTTCCATCAACTTTTATACATCCCTATGTTTATTTTATATAAGCGTACACAGCAATGCAGAAAAAGATAAGTTTTGCAAAAATTCTTAACCTCTAGATTCACAGTGAGTGAAGTGTACTACATAAAAGTTATTTTAAAGAGTTGTCATATACATAACAGGGAGCCAGTAGTAATATTAAATTATTATTTTTTTTAAATAAAGGAATAGGACACACACACAGAATCTGTTGCAGCTGTACATGGCAGGCAATCAGCTTCTAACTTCAGCTTGTTCAACTAAGCTTTTGACAATAAAACCTGGAAGCTGATTGGTTTCTATGCAGAACCGCACCAGATTTTGTACTCTCCAACTTTAGTAAATCTCCCCCATTATGACAGACGTGGTGTCAGACCCTGGCCACCATTTACCAATTTCTGACAAATGGCTGGTCAGACTCACACCACGCTGTCACTGATACATGACGATGACACTCTCAGCCTTACCCTGCACAACGATTTTTCAGTTCGCGGGACCACAACCTAAGTGGCAGCAGACTGAGAGTGATTGTGACTGGGTTTGGTTAACTACGCAATTAACTTGCTAATCCCCAAATCATTTGCCATCAGATATTTTGTTGTAAATATCAAACGTTCACAATAACAATTATGACTTTGAGCCTGGGTTCACACTATTGCGAATTCGCAGCGGTGGAAAACACTGCGAATCCGCAGGACATTGTTTTCAATTAGGCATGTTCACATATGTCCGGTGCATGCGCACTGCGCATTGCAAAAAGACCGCAACTGACTTTGGTGCGGTGCGGATCAGGTGCGAATTCAGGCCCATTATCTTCTATGGGCACCAGTGTTGGTCATCTTACTTTAAAAAAGTAATTAGTTAAGTTACAAATTACTTCTCCCAAAAAAGTAATTGAGTTAGTAACTCAGTTACTACATTGGAAAAGTAATTAGTTACTCAGCAAAGTAACTGACTTTTTTTTAAAATATTCTTAGGGGCGGGTCTAGTATTACTGTAAGCAAGGGGCGCTTTCCCCCCTGCACGTCTATTTCCCCTCTGTACCCCCCTGCACGTCTGTTCCCCCCAACACATATATCTGTTTCCCCTCTGTACCCCACTACACATCTGTCCCCCCCCCACACACACATATATCTGTTCCCCCTCTGTACCCCACCACACGTCTGTCCCCCCCCCACACACATATATCTGTTCCCCCTCTGTACATCTGTCCCCCCCAAACTCACGGATCGGATCGTTTTTGCTCGGATCAGAGTCACGGATCGGATAATTTTTCGGATCAGCAAATAATAATTGAATTTGCAAAAACCTTTTGAAAATTCCACCACCATAAAGCCCCCACTGTAATATCCACGTTATCTCCCCAACTGTAATATTGGTATAGCTGGGTACGGCTGGGTATCGCCAAGTATGGCTGGGTATCGCCAAGTATGGCTGGGTATTACCGTGTATTGCGGGGTATGGCGGGGTGTTGCAGAGTATGGCGGGGTGTTGCAGAGTATGGCGGGGTATGGCGGGGTGTTGCAGAGTATGGCGGGGTATGGCGGGGTGTTGCAGAGTATGGCGGGGTGTTGCAGAGTATAGCGGGGTGTTGCAGAGTATGGCGGGGTGTTGCAGAGTATGGCGGGGTATTGCACAGTATTGGAGCGTGTTGCAGAGTATTGCACAGTATTGGCAGGGTGTTGCAGAGTATTGCACAGTATTGGCAGGGTGTTGCAGAGTATTGCACAGTATTGGCAGGGTGTTGCAGAGTATTGCACAGTATTGCAGGGTGTTGCAGAGTATTGCACAGTATTGGCAGGGTGTTGCAGAGTATTGCACAGTATTGGCAGGGTGTTGCAGAGTATTGCACAGTATTGGCAGGGTGTTGCAGAGTATTGCACAGTATTGGCAGGGTATTGCAGAGTATTGCACAGTATTGGCAGGGATGGCTGCTGCCATCCGATCTATCCCCTCCACTGTACAGATCTGTACACAGAGGGGAGACCAGCGTCATCTTGACGCCGGTTTGTTTACACAAGTGATCGCTCCGTCATTTGACGGAGCAATCACATTGTAAACGGCCGATGGGTGCACCAAGATGGCCGCCGCTCCGGCACTAGGCCGGAGCTGCGGCCATCGGGTGCACCAAGATGGCCGCCGCTCCAGAGCTAGGCCGAAGCCGCGGCCTTTCCTAAGGCCGAGGCCGCGGACGGCTCCGCGATCGCGGCGGGTAATTGCGGTAACGCCGCCCCAGTAATGGGAACGGCGTTACCGCGAGGGGAAGAGTAATCAGTCATTACTTTAACGGCGTTAGTGCCATCACTGATGGGCACGCATCTGATACGCATCTGGCTTGCGCTGTGAACAGAAATTCGCACCACTCCAACACCTCCCCTTCTTCCTGTTCCTCCCCTGTGTATTTTGAAATCCGGACTGGAACCAGCATGGCGAAAAGAGGACGAAAAGCGTCATCAAAGGCGAAAGAATCTGTGGATTGTGAGGAGTTGATCAGACTTGTGAGGGAAACCCATGATTTATGACACCCGGCATCCTAAATATAAGGACAACGTTGTCAAAAAACGTGCATGGCAGGACATTGCCAGGGACCTCTTGCCAGAGTGGAGCATGTGCTCTTCCCAAGTTCAGGCTGACAAATGTAAGTTTTTTTATTACCTTTCACTACCCGTAGATGTTGTCCTGTATTTTTTATAGGGTGTACATTAATTTAATTTATTAGATTTCAACAAACAGCATCTGGTCACCCCCAAATCTGTACCAGGCCACATGCTGTAAACATTGTGCACATACCAGCTTTATCTAGCGACGGAGGAGTCCCTAAATAAATGCATATTCTTATAATTTCTAAGGTTAGTAATATGACATACACCACAAATGTGAGATAAAAAAGGTTTTTTTGTCATTGCCAAAATTACAGCAAACATTTTTCATACAGCACACTTAGCATTATATTATCATGCCTTTACATCAAGAAAACAAATACATTTTTTTTTTTAGTCAATAGAATTCATCTGCCAAGGCACTTCCCCAGCTGGTGACAACATTTCTTTTTTAAATTCTTCTCGAATAAGTGTACCAGTAGTGCTGCCCCTAGGAATATTGAAATGTGCTGCCTCCATGTTATGGGTCAGGGAATCCTCAAAAAGAAAGCCATCTCGTTCACGCACATAGTTGTGCAGTGCACAGGCTGCTTTAATCGCACTGATCGCATGATCAATACTGAGGTTAATAGAAGTATGCAAGAATCTCCACTTATTGCAAAGAATTCCAAATGCACATTCTACTACTCGTCGTGCCCTAGTCAGCCTATAATTGAACACTCTTTTTTCAGTTGTCAGAGAGCGATTTGAAAAAGGCCTGAGCATGTTCTGGGAAAGTGCGAAAGCTTCATCTCTGACAAATACATGTGGGAGGAGAGGCTCTGTAGTCCCTGGCAGGGGAGAATTTTTGGGCAAGTCTAGTGTATTGTCACGCAGCATGCGGCCAAATGAGGAATGTGAAAATACACTAGAATCTGAGCTCCTGCCATAAGAACCTACATCAATATAAATAAATTTATAATTTGCGTCTGCCACTGCCATTAATACCAACGAAAAATATTTTTTATAATTAAAATATTGGCTCCCACTAGCTGGAGGCTTGAGGATGCGTACATGTTTGCCATCAATGGCTCCAAGACAGTTGGGGAAGTTGCATCGCTCCCAGAATAGGTCCGCTACCATCAGCCATTCTTCTTGTTTGGGCTTCTTCATAACAATATCCTTCAGTTCTTCCCATATGACTAGGCAGGTATCATGAACAATGCCACTAATCGTTGATTTTCCAACCTTGAATTCATAGTGCAAACTTCCAAAGGAATTTCCTGTTGCTAAGTACCTAGAAAAAAAAAATTAAAATTATGTTCTTATATATTTTTCAGTGCACACAGAGTGGCTCGGGGGCAGCGCCTAGGGTACCCTATATGTGTGCCAGGGACTTGGATTTTCTCCAACCCATTGTGGAGATGAGGGAGTAAGTTTTCATGTACATCATCTATGTATCGCACAATCTGTTAATAATTAATATGCCTAGTTCATTTTTTACATTTTTACAATATAAAACAGGACAGAATCTAGTTGGGAGGAGCAAGATGTTTTGGATGAAGAACCAGAACAACAAACAGAGGAGGAAGCACCCATTGATATTCCAGAAGACACAGAGGATTTATCACTAATCCAAACATCTTCCAGTCTCTGGGAAACTAATCCAGATGAACAATGTTCAGGGGCAGAGGAGGCTGTCCCTGGGACATTCTCTGCTCCTGCACACATTGGTCAGCCTGGCAAAGTGCCACGGAGGCGCCCAGCACTATCCCAACCTGACCTAAGTGAGCGCTTATTAGACATGTTAAAAAACATGACGTCAAAGGTGGATGCATTTTTATGTCCCGATACAATCCTGGCGCTCAGTTTTGTACCACTAATTAAAAAGGTACCCCCAGAGCGTTACTATGAAATGTGAAAAAATATAGAAAAAATGATGCACTCCTTCTCCCAGCCACAGCAGGAAGCTGCATTTAACTACCCAAATGTGCCCCAACCAATACCCCCCCATAACTACCCAAGATACACGCACTACCCTGAGCAGCAACACCATCCTTACCCCTATAATCCACCATCATATCCCTCAAGTTATGACAAGCGTATCTCCAGATATGAAGTTCCTCACAGTAACCTTCCCTATCCCATCCCATCCCCACTTCCTTCAATTAGGGCCCCCCCCACAAACTCAGGGTATGTATGTGCCAAGTCAATATGGGGAGGCTAGGCCTGCTCCCCACACTGCCAGTGATGACCCAGCTTCCGCAACACAATACTCCTATGAGGCCCCTTTCCCAAAAACATATCAGAATCTGTGATGGGGTCTGTTCAAGGTTAAGGACCAACATGACACATTTTGATAAAACAACAGGGAAGAGGCCTACTTGACAGGCAAGTTTCTATTTTTGTAAGTTATTTCAGAGTTAATTTATGTTTTATACATGGGTAAAGTTTATATTTTTATCATATTTTATGATACGTGAATAAATAATTATTCCACCATTTTTTGTGCCGTCATATTTTTACAAATACCCAGGTAAAAAAACATAAAAAACAACAAAAAACATGGTCAATAAATCGCATGACAAATGACATGAGTGCTGAAAATTACCTTAATGTGATCAATAATCTTTCAGCAGGCTGGATACTTGTTCTGAAGCTCGTGTTCTGACGCTCCAAGCGAGGGGAAATTAAGCCAAGCAATTCATCAAAACTGAGTAAAAAAAAATTAAATTCATAAATACATGTGGGAAAAACATTTGGGCATACTGTCTAAAAAAGAGTAAGGTAAGTGGTTAAGGACATTATTTATGGTAACGAGGCATGCATCCTTAGTTCCAATATAATTATGGCTAAATAAGTGGCAGGAAAAAAAAAATGCATATGGGTCCTCATTTCAACAGAGAAGAAGCCACTGGCCTTTTATTTTAACAGTAACAATTGTCTGATCCAAAAATGCTAAACAAAGCTGCGTGGCAACACCACCACCCACAAAGCACCTTGTCACCAGCAAATTTGGGCCAAGGTATTTGGGGGGTAAAATATCCCCCAAAAAATGTAAGGGCATATGACCTGGTTTACACCAGGAGGGGGGTGCTAGCTGACGCTCATTTTGTGCCCTTTAGCCTGCATGCTCAAATAATGTACAGTTTGTATTTTGGGGGGGGGGGGGGCAACGCTTATTAGTTACAATAATCTTAGAATGACATAATCACACATAGGTTAGACTGCATGGACTTGTGTCTTGAAAATATAAAACACACTATACATCAATGGCTACAAATAAAGTATGGTTTGGCAGAAAAATTACTCAATTACTTATTGACATGCGTGTGAAATTGAAAATTTTTTCTTCATGCCCACGGAGGTGCCCATACAAGATCATGAACTGGCCTCTTTCTTCACGATTTGCAATGATGGTATGAACCCAGTATCTTCTTCTTCTCCTCATCCTTCTCCTTTTTTCTTCTTCAAGCAAGATTGCTGCTGTTGCAGCAACAACTGTTGGCATTATCATAGGCAGAGCAGCACACATTTTGCAAAGAAACACACAAAACACTACAGACTGCTGGACAACCAGGAAGTGTACACAAACCTCCCAGGTTTTATAAGCAGCCAGACAATCAGCAAAAGTGCTTGGTAAGCTCAAAATTAGCAACTCAAATTAGACAGGAAGGGTTACTAATGAATTTGCAGCTGATTCGCACCTAAAACGCGTACAATCCGCAGAACAGCCGACGTTTCACTGCGCAGTCACGCAGGGCCTTCAATTCGCACCGCACTAGTCTGAACCCAGGCTTAAAGAGGAGCTCCAGTCTCCTTCAGAAAAAAATAAACGTCAGCAGCTACAAATACCGTATCTATTGGGATACTTACCTGTCCACTAATCCAGCGGTGTCTTCAGCCCAGCTTTTTCAATCGCCTCTCGGGTGCTTCCACCACCATTTCTTGTAAGGGAAACCTGCAGTGAAGCCTTGAGGCTTCACAGCTGGCTCCCTACTGCGCATATGGGAAGGGCGCTGCGCTTTTTCTTTCTTTATATAAATATCTTTATTTGAATGTTATCAAAACTACAAGAAGTGCAATAAGTACAGCAATTCTAATCTAAAAAAGCTCAGGGAAATTCATTCCTTGCAGGGCAGATCACTTGGTCAACAGGTACAATTTAAAATAGTTCTAAAGGATTTCCACCTGATGCAAAAGCTTAATAGAAGGATCAAGTTGCCATTGTCTGATTAGCAATTTCTAATGAGTTTTTATGTTTACAGAGGTTTCCACTTCTGGCTCTTTTTTCTGAAAATGCCAGCACCATGGCTCTGTTCCAATATTTAGATTCATTAGCCCGGAGGAGGTATGCAGATAAGGATTTTTAACTTTTCTTAAACTTTATATAAAAGTAATATTCCCGCGCTAAAAATGGTAAAATATGGTAGATAACTATGTGAGGTGCAGCGAACACCGAGAGGGTTAAAACAATACCCAGTGGGAGAAATGGAGGAAATCAATGGATGGTGTCGCGCTCCTAGACTGATGTCAGTATAAAAAATCGCATACAGTCGCTGTTGTGTGAAAACAGTAAACAGGGAGTAATATGCAGATTTAAAGTGACTGAGTGCAACACGGGCTAAACCATCAGTAAAACAATCAAATGCATAAAATACAATAAGCTGAGACCAGCTGTGGAGCAACAATCAATGTAAACAATACATAAAATATATGTGTGCAAGTGTATACATATGCAGTGGCTAATGTGCAAAAAAACGTGATAAAAACACACTAAGGTGCATAAATAAATTGCTATATAAAACACAGGAGTGAATAAATAAAGTGACTCTAAGAACAAGTAAAGTCACTAGATCACTGTGAAACAATAAACCAAAAGTTGGAGTGATGATCAGTGGTTCAGGTTAAAATATATATTATAACCATAAGGTGCGTAGCAAAAAAAAGGGGATGAAGGGAGTAGTGAAAACCAATAGAATATTGGTGAGTGTGCTAGTGGCAGGTGCTGCTAGCGATGACGACCAATGTGAACAATGGTACTATAAAGTAGCGACAAACAGGAGTGATCGGGGTAGTGACAAATAACAAGTGAAATTGTAATGTGATAAAAAAGATCAACAATTACAACACAATATAAGTGACAGTCCATATGGTATTAAGCTCTATAGAAAACGTAGAGCTGGTGATGGCAAGTGTGATCCAATCTGGGCTGCACTAAAGTGCCGAGTGCCAGATGGGGGTGGGTGATGGTGGATGAGCTTCCCAGGGTGATGATAGTGCTGAGGTCTTCGGTGCTAATGACACCCGTGGGTGACCTTCCTAATTACCTTTTTACTGCAAGGTAAGCAGCATATATGCAGATGCCAGGATGATGGACTCTCTCTGGGGGGTACTTCAGGGGCCTCTCAGGGGGATGTGGCTCAGGGGTCTCTTGCACGGTGCTCCTCTCCTGTCCAGAATGTGTGGAGCCTATATGATGGTTGCTACCTGGTACTCAGGACCAGGTTCCGCTCAGCATATACCAGGATAAGGTGTGTATGGAGATAGGAGAGAGTAACACAAAGGGAGCCGTATAGTGTAGTATTCGTGGAAACCAATGAATAAGCTTTAATGTATAAAAATGGTACTCACATTGACAGTGATATCGCAGTGTATATTCAAAACGAGCGCCGAGCTCGTGGCCAGTGCGTCACTTCCGGGGTCCGTATCCTACGCGTGTCGTCACCGTCACGTGACTTCATCAGGGACGGTGACGGTGACGACACGCGTAGGATACGGACCCCGGAAGTGACGCACTGGCCACGAGCTCGGCGCTCGTTTTGAATATACACTGCGATATCACTGTCAATGTGAGTACCATTTTTATACATTAAAGCTTATTCATTGGTTTCCACGAATACTACACTATACGGCTCCCTTTGTGTTACTCTCTCCTATCTCCATACACACCTTATCCTGGTATATGCTGAGCGGAACCTGGTCCTGAGTACCAGGTAGCAACCATCATATAGGCTCCACACATTCTGGACAGGAGAGGAGCACCGTGCAAGAGACCCCTGAGCCACATCCCCCTGAGAGGCCCCTGAAGTACCCCCCAGAGAGAGTCCATCATCCTGGCATCTGCATATATGCTGCTTACCTTGCAGTAAAAAGGTAATTAGGAAGGTCACCCACGGGTGTCATTAGCACCGAAGACCTCAGCACTATCATCACCCTGGGAAGCTCATCCACCATCACCCACCCCCATCTGGCACTCGGCACTTTAGTGCAGCCCAGATTGGATCACACTTGCCATCACCAGCTCTACGTTTTCTATAGAGCTTAATACCATATGGACTGTCACTTATATTGTGTTGTAATTGTTGATCTTTTTTATCACATTACAATTTCACTTGTTATTTGTCACTACCCCGATCACTCCTGTTTGTCGCTACTTTATAGTACCATTGTTCACATTGGTCGTCATCGCTAGCAGCACCTGCCACTAGCACACTCACCAATATTCTATTGGTTTTCACTACTCCCTTCATCCCCCTTTTTTTGCTACGCACCTTATGGTTATAATATATATTTTAACCTGAACCACTGATCATCACTCCAACTTTTGGTTTATTGTTTCACAGTGATCTAGTGACTTTACTTGTTCTTAGAGTCACTTTATTTATTCACTCCTGTGTTTTATATAGCAATTTATTTATGCACCTTAGTGTGTTTTTATCACGGTTTTTTGCACATTAGCTACTGCATATGTATACACTTGCACACATATATTTTATGTATTGTTTACATTGATTGTTGCTCCACAGCTGGTCTCAGCTTATTGTATTTTATGCATTTGATTGTTTTACTGATGGTTTAGCCCGTGTTGCACTCAGTCACTTTAAATCTGCATATTACTCCCTGTTTACTGTTTTCACACAACAGCGACTGTATGCGATTTTTTATACTGACATCAGTCTAGGAGCGCGACACCATCCATTGATTTCCTCCTTTTCTTAAACTTTGCTGATGTGCATACAGGCTCTGGCTTAAAAAGCATTCAGACCCACAGGTCAGCATTACAGCCAGGTAAAAAGCATTTTTAGAAGGTTAGCAATGATATCTCCCACATATCTATCATGAAATAATTAATTTAACACCTTGACCACAATTATACAAGTCGTGCTGTTAGATATGCTCCAGAACATGGACACAGGCTGCCTCACCTCAGGCAGGTGCTTGTGCAGGTGGACAGCTCACACTTAGCTCTTCAGGCGTGCTCCCTTCCTTCGCTCAGGCTCTGAGCCGCACTGCCTGGGGAAGATGGAGGGGCTGGGTGGAGCCAAAATTGGAGTTCCTCCTCCACTCTGAATGCTGGGGCCTCGCCTTGGCCTCATGACAGGACATCACTGGTTCTCAGAGGCCAGGCAGCGGGCAAGTCTAGCAACCAGTGCAGTGGACTGAGAGAGGTGCAATAAGAGAATCTAGGGAGTCGGGGTGGTACCGCTGCTGCTGAATGTAACAGTAAGTGACTGCCACAGCTTTGGAGCCCCCCCCCTTTGCGGCAGCCTGGGTGCAGTGGCATCACTAGGGTTGATGTCACCTGGTGCAGTAAAACATGGTGTCACCCCCCCTTCTATTTCTAGGCCAGCAGCCCAGCATTGGAGCTCGTTGGCGCATGATGCGGCTGTCAATAAGGCCTATAAGATTGCAGGTTAGGCACTTTCCAGTGGCTCAGTCCCTAGGAGTAATAATGGATAATGACCGACAGACCCTCTTACCAGACCCAGCGAAACAGCACCAGTGATTCCCTCTGGCTGGATGTTCGCTCACTCTGGGTTGCCCAGGCCGACTCTGCTCAGTAGTGTAGCATGTCTGTACCCTAGCAGTGGCTCAGTCTTTCTCTCTCTGGTGGTGCTGGGCAGTGGCGTGGACCTCTCTCTGGGGGTGCTGGGCAGCGTGGCTCTCTCTCTGGTGGTGCTGGCAGCAGCATGGCCCTCTCTCTGGTGGTGCTGGGCAGCAGCGTGGCTCTCTCTTTGGTGGTGTGGGTACAGTGTGGCTCTCTCTCTGTTGTGGTGCGGGTACAGTGTGGCTCTCTCTCGGGCTTCCCCAGCACAGTCCTCCCTTTTTCCTGTAGCAGTCACTCAGCTTCTTCTTGGGTTCCAGGTTCTCAATCCTTCCCCCAGCAGAGTTCATGCAAGTCTGCTGCCTGTGGACAACAATAGGGCTGCCAATCTTTCGGGACTACATGTCCCATGATGCTTGCATCTTCTGATTGGCCCTTCAATGTTGCCAATGGGGAGGAAAGCAAACCGGGCACCAAGCTGAGTGGCGAACCAGATGAGAGCCACTCTCTCTTCTCAACTGATGACAGGAGAAAGGGTGGGGGCGAGCGGGAGAGATACGCTTACAGCCCTAACCTCGCTTCTCTCCTGTCACAGCACGGCTGCTTATGTTCACTGGCGGACTGAGTGGGGAAAAGAACTGTCTGTCACTGCTTCACTCATGTTACCCCTCTGGCGGGTGTCACCCGGGTGCCGGCTGCACCCCCCCATAGCGACGCCACTGCCTGGGCGCTGTGCACCCAGGGCACCCACCCAGGATCGGCCCTGAATGTCCATGTGCGGACACCTTGCTCTGGGGGGAAGGGGGCACTCGCCCCTCCCTGTTCCCCCATGCGGATGCCTGTGGCTACAGGCTTATACTGAGATTAAATTACACACAGGTGGACTCTATTTACTAATTAGTGACTTCTGAAAGCAATTGGTTCCACTAGATTTTAGTTAGGGGTATCAGAGTAAAGCTGAATACAAATGCATGCCACACTTTTCAGATATTTATTTGTAAAAAATTTGGAAAACCATTTATTATTTCCTTCCACTTCACAATTATGTGCCACTTTGTGTTAGTCTATCACATACAATCCATTTTGGTGCGCAACTCTCAGTTTCCTCTCCTTTTTTCTTGCACTACCCATTTCTGATCATTTCTGTGTATTCTTGACACTCACTACATTTAAAGTGTATGGAAATACTAACAATGTGTCTTTGAGTGTCTCTGATTTGCTCCCTTTTGGTCTCTTAAAGTTTGTAAAGTCAAAATAGTTTCTTTTAATAACACAGAGCAGCCCCAGATCTCCTCTTCTGGGGTCCCTGGCTGGTGCTCCCAGCTCCTCCTCTTCTCTGTGTGCCACCATAGAAAGCTGCTTCCTATGATGGCAGACCTGTGGGCTTGATCCGGAGCCCCACTGGCTGTGTCTATAGACACAGGCAGCAAAGCTTGCCCCCCCCCCCCAACTCACAATATTTGACTGACAGCCATTGGCTCCTGCTGCTCTCAGTAAAGCTTGTGAAAGCGGGGAGGGGAGGAGAGAGCCACTACAGATGGGAGCAGCGCTGGATCGAGGTCTGGCTCAGGTAAGTATAAGGGGGGTGAGGGGCGATACACATGCTAAAAATATATTTTTTTACCTTAATGCAGGGAATGTTTAGGCTTTACAACCACTTTAAATATACTGTACCATTGAAAACATTTTGTCATATGTGTTGGATAAGTGCCAAATCATGTCAGAAATTAATTTAGAGCAGGCCTACAGTATATCCTGTGTTATGTCAAGGAGTCCTCACAATTCTTATTATGGACCACAGGACAGCCCTGGGTAGGGTTGACACCATTTCTTGTAATTTCAGTCAAGAAAAAGGCACTGTGTTGTTAGTCTTTAATCAGACATGTGCATGTGTTACAGAGCTGTGCTGCATATATCTAATTTTTATTTTATGCTGACATATGGGGGGATTTACTAAAACTGGAGCTTACGCCATACAGGCTTATCCCCCATATACACGGTCGGTCTTGCATACACACGGTCGCACAAAGTTGTCGGAAAATCTGATCATTCCAAACGAGGTGACGTACAAAATGTACAATGGTACTACGAAGAGGCCAGTAGCCAATAGCTTTCGTCCCCAAATTTATTCTGAGCATGCGTGGCACTTTGTGCGTCGGAATTCTCTACACACGATCGGAAAAAGTCCAATCAGATTTTGTTGTCGGAAGATTGTTGGGTCCTGCTCTCAAACTTTTTCCATTGGAAATTCCGACAGAAAAAGTCCGCTAGAGCCCACACACGATCGGATTTTCTGACAACATAATCCGATCTGACTTTTTCCATCGGAATTTCCGACCGTGTGTACGGGGCGTAATTCTGAAAAAAGCTGTAGTGGATTTTCTGATTTCACGGAATTCGAAAGAAAGATTGGTCCTGCTTTTCTATTTTTAGATGAAGAATGTGCTCCAGTCAACCTAATTGTCTGTGGCTCAAGGGATAAGAACTCTTATTCTAGACATAATAAATGAGGAATTTACCCCTCTTTTCCTGACTGCTAAAACTCCCCTTATATTGGAAGGTATGTATTTTTTGTCTTCACAACAATAAGAAGAAAAATAAACTGACTCGTGCACTATAATATTGGCATTAATTCTTTTTTTCCAAATTAGAGTAAGAAAACAGTTAAAACGATTTCAATGAGTTCTTAAAATCCAATATTAAAGGTTACTAAACATGCATAATACAAGCAATATACAAAATCATTTCCAGGCTTGTCAGGTGTTTGAACTCTTGTCCTATTACCCGCCTGTGAAATGACCACACATACTGTCAATAATGATTTCTTAGAAAGAAAGTTTGTTCAGTAAGATAACTCCCAGCAGTACGATTGGAACAGAAACCTTGATAGTCACATGAAACCTGTATTTTTCCATTGCAACATCTCAGAACATTTATTGCCAGGCTTTCTTGAGTTGGCTGTATGATCATAAAGGAAACATTTACATCTTTATTAAGAAAAATAACACAAGGGGAACAGATTATTTAGAAAATGCAATAAAGCAGTCAATAAAATTCATACAGTTCTTTGCATACAGTAAAATGAATGCTGATTTTATTTTTATGGGAACTGCCATTTTCACATTACTATTATTTTCTTTGAATTAATCTCTCTGTTACAGTTTGAAGAATGTTAAACTGGGTAAGGGCTTGCCCTTCCAAGCTGGATCACTGCCATTAAGATTCTGTGACCCTTCCATTGGTTGCTTTTTTGATATGTGCAGATCAATCCTATTACAGAAGCTTGTGAGTAGGGATGGGCCCGGTGTTCGATTCAAACCCATGTTCGAATCGAACATCGGGCGTTCGACCGCTCGTCGAGCCCAGAACTATTGGGGCCGTTCGCAACAAATTCGTGTGATGCGAACGGCCCACAATGCACTGCGCCAGTCGCAGTGCATTGCTGGCTGATGATTGGCCAAGCATGCACTGTGACCCCGCATGCTTGGCCAATCATAGAGCCAGCGGCGAGGAGAGCAATAATTGGCCACAGGCAGGATGCCTGTAACCAATTATAGCTCAGGGGGTTTAGTACACGCCCCACACTATATAAGGCCGCCGCGCCGGCGGCCTCATGTAGTGTATTCCTGCGTTAGTGACATTATCTGCTGTGATCCATTCTGCAGTGCTGCTGACATTATCTGTGCTGTGATCAATTCTGCTGAGTGCTGCTGACTGCTGACATTATCTGCTGTGATTCTGGGGATTAGTGTGTGCGTGCTGTTAGTACAGCATTGCAGTATCACATTAAACCACCTTTACCCTTCTGGCCTGTTGTGTCATCTAAGGCAGCCATCTGCGGCTAATGAATTGCCGGTTCCCATAACACAGAGAACAGTCATTCATTGAAAGTCATTGATAAAAAAAAAGTAATTGATAAAAAAAAAAAAGTGTGGGGGTCCCCCCAAATTCAATTACAAGGCCCTTCAGGTCTGCTATGGACATTAAGGGGAACCCTGCGTCAAATGTTTTTAAAAAAAGAATAAATATCCATACCAGACCCTTAAGGTCTGGGATGGATTTTAAGGGGAAAAAAAATAGCGTGGGGTCCCCCTCAAAATCCATACCAGACCCTTATCCGAGCACGCAACCTGGCAGGCCACAGGAAAAGAGGGGGGGATGAGAGCGCCCCCCCCCTCCCTCCTGAACCGTCCAAGGCCATGTGCCCTCAACATTGGGAGGGTGCTTTGGGGGTCTGTGACCCCTTAAAGCACCTTGTCCCCACGTTGATGAGGACAAGGGCATCTTCCCCACAACCCTGGCCATTGGTTGTGGGGGTCTGCGGGCGGGGGGCTTATCGGAATCTGGAAGCCCCCTTTAACAAGGGGACCCCCAGATCCCGGCCCCCCCTGTCAGACGCAGCGAAGCCTCACACAGCCGGAGCCTCCCATTGTGCGGAGCGGCCCAAGAAGAGACGCCGACGCCATGGAAGAAGATATCGGACGAGAAGAAGATTCCCGAAGGAGATGATGAAGAAACCGAAGGATGAAGAAAGGAAGAAGGAAGAAGACCAGAAGAAAGAAGATAAAAAAGGAGATTTTAATGAAGGAATTGTCAAAGACCGTCTCCTGTCATTTTTACAATTTTTGTCACTTTTTTGGTGAAATGGTAGGGGTACTTTTGCCCCCTCTTACCATTTCACACAGGGGGGGGGGGCGGGATCTGGGGGTCCCCTTGTTAAAGGGGGCTTCCAGATTCCGATAAGCCCCCCGCCCGCAGACCCCCACAACCAATGGCCAGGGTTGTGGGGAAGAGGCCCTTGTCCTCATCAACATGGGGGCAAGGTGCTTTGAGGGGTCACAGACCCCCAAAGCACCCTCCCAATGTTGAGGGCACGTGGCCTGGTACGGTTCAGGAGGGAGGGGGGCGCTCTTGCCCCCCCTCTTTTCCTGCGGCCTGCCAGATTGCGTGCTCGGATAAGGGCCTGGTATGGATTTTGAGGGGGACCCCACGCCATTTTTTTTTTTTGGCCGGGGTTCCCCTTAAAATCCATTCCAGACCTGAAGGGACTGGTATGGATATTTGGGGGGACCCCTACGTCATTTTTTTTTTATTTGACGCAGGGTTCCCCTTAATATCCATAGCAGACCTGAAGGGCCTGGTAATTGAATTTGGGGGGACCCCCACGCTTTTTTTTTTTTTTATCAATGACTTTTTTTTTTTTAGCCGCGAGGGATTTTAAATAGCTTTTTTTCCTGCAAAAATGACACTTTGTGCAGGGACAATTCTAAGCACGGGAAACATGCGCCCCTTCACAGGCATACTATAGACACCCCCCAGGTACAAAATTTAAAGGAATATTACAATTTTATTGTTTCACATTAAGCATTATTAAAATCACTGCTCCTGAAAAAAACGGCCGTTTTAAAAAAAAAAAATTGCATTGATACATGTCCCCTGGGGCAGAACCCAGGTCCCCAAACACTTTTTATGACAATAACATGCATATTAGCCTTTAAAATTAGCACTTTTGATTTTGAACGTTCGCGTCCATTGTAATTAATAGGGTTCTAATGTTCGCACAAACTTTAGGTCCGTTTGCGGGTTCTGGTGCGAACCGAACCCGGGGGTGTTCGGCTCATCCCTACTTGTCAGGCAACAATCCATGCTACCGACACAGTACTCGTATAAAGCTACTGAAAGAAACAATATGGTTGATAGAGAAATGTTTGAGGAGGGTGCAAATTCACAGGTTTCAGGGTTATGGTATACAGTTATACTGTGCAGTTTTCAGTATATCCAGTTCTATTAACCACTTCCCGACCGCCCCATGTAGATATACGTCAGCAGAATGGCACGTACAGGCAGAATCACGTACCTGTACGTGCCATTCTTCAGGCGCGTGGGGGGTCCGATCGGACCCCCCCCGGCCGGCGGGGACGGTCGGGATCGCTTCAGGAGCGATCCGGGATGAGGGGACGGCCAGTGGTTTCTGGCCACCCCCTCGCGATCGCTCCTGGCGAATCAGATGCTTCCTCTGTCTGTGTCAATCAAAACACAGGCAGAGGAAGTGATGTCACACTCGGTGCGCCGGTCTATGTGACCGGAACGCCGAGGAGACAACATGTAAAGGTTAGTGCACCAACAGTACACTGACACCAGTACACATAGGCACATATTCCACCCCCCTGTCACCCCCAGATCACCCCCCAGATCACCCCCTCCCCCCCCCCAGTCACAGTGTCACTAATTGCAGTGATCATTTATTTACTGATCACTGCATTTAGTGTCAGTGTGACTGTAATAACTGTCAGTGCAGTTAGTTTTAGGTCCAAGGTAGCCCCCCACCCCCCTAATAAAGGTTTAACCCCTTGATTGCCCCCAGGTAACCCTTTCACCCCCTTTTGCCAGTGTCACTAAGCGATCGTTTTTCTGATCGCTGTATTCGTGTCACTGGTGTCGCTAGGTAACCATTTTTTTTTTTTAGGTAACCGCCATGTTTATATAGGTTCATAAATAGGTTTATAGGTCAGGTACCCCCATATTACAACCTAAATAAAGGTTTTAACCCCCTGATTGCCCCTAGAGTTAACCCTTTCACCAGTGATCACAGTATAACTGTCACTGGTGACGCTGGTTAGCCAGTTAGTTATTTCGTTATTTAGGTTCCCCGTCAGGTTTTTATATAGTGTCAGGTACCCCCATATATTACCTAATAAAGGTTTTAACCCCCTGATTGCCCCTAGTTAACCCTTTCACCCCCTTTTGCCAGTGTCACTAAGCGATCGTTTTTCTGATCGCTGCATTAGTGTCGCTAGGTAACCAGTTTTTTTTTAGGTTAACCGCCATGTTTATATAGGTTCATAAATAGGTTTATAGGTCAGGTACCCCCATATTACAACCTAAATAAAGGTTTTAACCCCTGATTGCCCCTAGTTAACCCTTTCACCCCCTTTTGCCAGTGTCACTAAGCGATCGTTTTTCTAATCGCTGCATTAGTGTCACTGGTGCCGCTAGGTAGCCAGTTTTTTTTTTAGGTAACCGCCAGGTTTATATAGGTTCATAAATAGGTTTATAGGCCAGGTACCCCCATATTACAACCTAAATAAAGGTTTTAACCCCCTGATTGCCCCTAGAGTTAACTCTTTCACCAGTGATCACAGTATAACTGTCACTGGTGACGCTGGTTAGCCAGTTAGTTATTTAGGTTCCCCGTCAGGTTTTTATATAGCGTCAGGTACCCCCATATAATACCTAATAAAGGTTTTAACCCCCTGATTGCCCCTAGTTAACCCTTTCACCAGTGATCACCGTATAACTGTTACGGGTGACGCTGGTTAGATAGTTTGTTTTTTATACTGTCAGGGCACCCGCCATTTATTACCCAATAACGGTTTAACCCCCTGATCGCCCGGCGGGTGATATCAATTAGGTTTTAGGGTCAAATAAGGTCTGCGTCGCCCCAGGTTAGTGCCAGCACCGCAAACACCCACGCACAAAGCATACACCTCCCTTAGTGGTACAGTATCTGAACAGATCAATATCTGATCTGATCAGATCTATACTAGCGTCCCAGCAGTTTAGGGTTCCAAAAAAACTCATTGTTAGCGGCATCAGCCCAGATACCTGCTAGCACCTGCGTTTTCCCCCTCCGCCCAGCCCAGCCCACCCAAGTGCAGTATCGATCGATCACTGTCACTTACAAAACACTAAGCACACATAACTGCAGCGTTCGCAGAGTCAGGCCCGATCCCTGCGATCGCTAACAGTTTTTTTGTGGTAGCGTTTTGATTCAGTCGCTAACAGTCAGGAGCTTTTTTACCTGTAAATCTCAAAAAAATAAAAAAATAGTTGTCGTTTTATTGTTCTCTCTCTATTGTTGCTCTTTTTTTACTCCATTCTATTCTGCAATGTTTTATTATGTTTTATCATGCTTGCTTTTCAGGTATGTAATTTTGTTTACTGTGTTTTAGTGTTAACCATTTTTTTGTTTTCAGGTGCGCCATTCAGTTGCAGCGCGGATTTATTTATCTTGACAGCAACAGTGTTTGCTCCCACGATACATAAAGATGCGACTCCAACACTGTAGGAGGTGATTTCACCACCACAGTTAAAAAAAAGAGCATATATGCCGAAGCATGGGGGCAGCAGGGGGGGGGGAGCGATTGGCTCCTAATGCTGCGTACATACGGTCGAAATTCCGACGGAGCCTTGCCCCGTGGAAAAGTGCAACCGTGTGTACATGGCATAACTTTTGTGGGAGGATGCCCCCATGCTTCGGCATATATAAATGGTGCATGTATGCCCATCATTAGAAGTCGTGGATGAAGGGTGGTATTCTAATGGTGGGCATACCCACCAATCAATCTCTTTTTTTCGTTCAGCCAAGAGGCTGCATGAAAAATAAAGATTACAATATATGTCCAGTATGTTGCTGGACTTTGAATGGTTATACCAGAATGATGCCTGCAGGTTTAGGTATCATCTTGGTATCATTCTTTTCAGCCAGTGATCGGCTTTCATGTAAAAGCAATTCTAGCGGGTAATTAGCCTCTAGACTGCTTTTACAAGCAGTGGGAGGGAATGTCCCCCCTCCCGGATATAAACCGCGCCATTGAGAAATTGGGAAAGCGTTTTATCACACCGATCTTGGTGTGGTCAGATGCTTTGAGGGCAGAGGAAAGATCTAGGGTCTAACAGACCCCAATTTTTTCAAAAAAAGAGTACCTGTCACTGCCTATTGCTATCATAGGGGATATTTACATTCCGTGAGATAACAATAAAAATGATAACAAAAGAAAAAAATGGAGGGAACAGTTTTAAAATAAAATAAAAAAGCTAAATAAATAAAAAAAATTAAAAAAAAAAAAAAAAAAAGCACCCCTGCCCCCCCTTCTCTTGCGCAAAGGCGAACACAAGCGTTGGTCTGGCGTCATACGTAAACAGCAATTGCACCATGCATGTGAGGTATCACCGCGAAGGTCAGATCGAGGGCAGTAATTTTAGCAGTAGACCTCCGTGAATCTAATGTGGTATCATGTAAAGGCTTTTAAAGGCTTTTAAAAATGTATGTAGTTTGTCGCCACTGCGCGTTTGTGCGCAATTTCAAAGCATGTCCTGTTTGGTATCCATGTACTCGGCCTAAGATCATATTTTTTATTTCATCAAAAATTTGAGCAATGTAGTGTGTTTTAGTGCATTAAAATAAAAAAAAGTGTATTTTTTCCACAAAAAATGCGTTTGAAAAATCGCTGCGCAAATACTGTGTGGAAAAAAAAAATGCAACACCCACCATTTTAATCTGTAGGGCCTTTGCTTTAACAATATATATAGTGTTTGGGGGTTCAACGTAATTTTCTTGCAAAAAAAAAATATGTTTTTTCATGTAAACAAAAAGTGTCAGAAAAGGCTTTGTCTACAAGTGGTTAGAAGAGTGGGTGACGTGTGACATAGGCTTCTAAATGTTGTGCATAAAATGCCAGGACAGTTCAAACCCCCCCCACATTTTGGAAAGTAGACACCCCAAGCTATTTGCTGAGAGGCATGGTGAGTATTTTACAGCTCTCATTTGTTTTTGAAAATGAAGAAAGTAAAGAAAAAAAAATATTTTTTTTCTTTTTTCAATTTTCAAAACTTTGTGACAAAAAGCGAGATCTGCAAAATACTCACAATACCTCTCAGCAAATAGCTTGGGGTGTCTACTTTCCAAAATGGGGTCATTTTGGGGGGTTTTATGCCATCTGGGCATTCCATGGCCTCCGAAACTGTGATTGGCAGTGAGAAGTGAAATAAAAAAATTACACCCTTAGAAAGCCTGAAGGCGGTGCTTGGTTTTTGGGGTGACGTACGCGGCTAGGCTCCCAAAAAGTCCCACACATGTGGTATCCCCGTACTCAGGAGAAGCAACAGAATGTATTTTGGGGTGTATTTCCACATATGCCCATGGCATGTTTGAGCAATATATCATTTAGTGACAACTTTTTTTTTTTCATTATTCAATCTCTTGGGACAAAAAAAAAAAAAAAAAATATTCAATGGGCTCAACATGCCTCTCAGCAAATAGCTTGGGGTGTCTACTTTCCAAAATGGGGTCATTTGGGGGGGTTTTGTACTTCCCTGCCATTTTAGCACCTCAAGAAATGAGATAGGCAGTCATAAATTAAAAGCGGTGTAAATTCCAGAAAATGTACTCTAGTTTGTAGACGCTATAACTTTTGCGCAAACCAATAAATATACGCTTATTGGCATTTTTTTTACTAAAGACATGTGGCTAAATACATTTTGGCCCAAATGTTTGATTAAAATTGAGTTTATTGGATTTTTCTTATAACAAAAAGTAGAAAATATCTTTTTTTTTCAAAATTTGCAGTCTTTTTCCGTTTATAGCGCAAAAAATAAATTAGTTGGAAGTCTCTGAGTGGAGCGGAGGTTGCAGAGGTCCTTCTTTCCTTTTGAGCGATTGTTCCTGGTCTGATCGGTCCTATCAGTCATCTTTTACCCTGGAAGTTGCAGGCTTTATATACAGTGCTTTCTATATACAGCCATCTGGTAAGCGCCTAATCTAACAGGTGGATGGGATCGCACAGAACTTTTGCATGTCACAGTGTGATAATATAGACCTGTCACAGTGGTGTTTTATTTGCTGAAAATAACAAGTTTGTCGGCTACATGAAACCAGGCCTTGTGTTCTAAAGAAGACCTTTAAATAGGACTATTGCAGTCATCATTGGACTTTATTATTTATTTGAATCTGTGTGTTCCTTCATGGTCACGCTTTATATGTACATTATTCTTTTTGTATAGTAACTGTTTGGCCATTTGTGTTCCCTCTTTTCATTTATATGTAACTAGTTAACATTGGCGCAGCTTTACCCATTCTTATGATGGATTTATTGCAAACTAATTTTCAAAGGCTTTTTTTTCCAGTGATATCAAGAATAATATTACAGTATTATGTTTTGTTTTTTTTTTGTTTATTTGGGCAAGTTACCATTATCCATTGCTATTACCATTATCCCGTAGTTTTTAAGATCAAAGATACAGATATGTTGGTGTCCCTTGTCAATTTTACATTGTATTTTTTTAAATGTAACTGCCTACTCCCAAATTGTCATTTGAAGTAAAACACATAGCCAAGTATTATTTTCCACAATTTTTTTATTGTGCATTAAAAAAAGATAACAAATACAATTAGACATGCTATCTGCCAATAGAACTTAACCACTTGCCGCCCGCCAATTGTCAAATGACGTCGGCAAAGTGGTTTTGAAATCCTGACAGGACGTCATGTGACGTCCTTTAGGATTCTCTCCTATTGCGCGCCCCCGAGGGCGTGCACCGCGGCGATCGGGGATGACGCTTGTCCCTCGGACATAGCGCATCCCCAATAAGGGTAAACAGCCAATGAAATATACCATGTGATCGGCTGTGTCCAATAGCAGCCGGTCACATGTCAAAACAAACCGTGCTGCGCGCAGTGCCGCGGTGGGGTGCGCAGCGCACTGATCGGAGATGGCGTGTGTCCCTTGGACACAGCGCGTCCCTGATCATGGTAAACAGCCAATGAAATTGGCTGTTTACCCACGTGACCGGCTGTGTCCAATCACAGCCGGTCACAAGTATAAACATTGTGGCGGTTTCCAGGGGTCTCTCCTTCTCTCTCCTCACACCGATCGTGAGGAGAGAGAAGGAGAGAGCTATCTGATCAGTGAGTGAGATATTTTTATTACAGTTACTGTCTGCACAACACGAACACCCCCCCCCCCCTCTTACCAATAAAGAGAACCTGTCACAGCCCATCAGGATCTGTCACAGCCCATCAGGACCTGTCACAGCCCATCAGAATCTGTCACAGCCCATCAGGACCTGTCACAGCCAATCAGGACCTGTCACAGCCAATCAGGATCTGTTGCAGCCCAGCAGTAACCGTCGCAGCCCAGCAGTACCCGACACAGCCCAGCAGTACCCGTCGCAGCCCAGCAGGACCCATCACAGCCCAGCAAGACCCATCACAACCCAGCAGGACCGATCACAGCCCAGCAGGACCCGTCTGGATCTGTCACAGCCCGCCATCAGCACCACCATCAGCACAGCCACCACCATTAGCACCGCCATCGCTACCATCAGTACCGCTATCAGTACCGCCATCGGTACCATCTGGATTGACAGCCCATCTGTCACACAGGCCCGACATCACTACCGCCCACAGTCCCGCCATAAGTACCATCACACAGGCCATCAGTAACCTGTCAGTCCCATCACACCACCAGTTCCGTCACACAGGCCTGCCAAAAGTGCCACCATCATGTCCCAAAAAGTTTACTCAGCTGAGAAGGCATATAACATCCTTACCATGTCGGATGATGAGAGCAGCGGGGAGCTCTCATTATCCGATTCTGGTTCGGAATAGTGGATCGGAGTCAGAGTCAGCGGAGGAAACCCCTCCTCCTAAAAGAGTAAGGCGATCAGGACCTAGATCAGGACCAAGATCAGAACACCTGCCTACCGCCAGCAGCGCCAGACCCCAAGAAGAGCCCAGTACAAGTACTGGAATTGCGCATCCAGCCCAAAGAATCCGGGCCCAGTCCTACCTTCCCGATGCCCTGGCAAACCCCTTATGGTTGTCTGCCAACTCAGGATCCGCTACAATCCCCGCTTTCACTGCACAGCCAGGTGTGCAGCCCAACACTTCAAATTTTGCAGATTTGGACTATTTCTATTTGTTTTTCCCCCAAAGATTTTTTGCAGTACATGGTGGACCAAACAAATCTCTATGCAGAGCAATTTATTGCTGCCAACCCCAGTTCGTCCTACGCCCGTATGTTCCATTGGCGACGTCTCACACTAGACGAATTCAAAATGTTTTTGGGCCTTACTTTTAATATGGGGCTTACAAAGAAAAACGAACAGCATGGCTACTGGTCCACCAACCCCATCCACCACATGCCCTTATATTCTTCTATTATGTCCAGGACACGCTACGATAGGATTTCGCGTTTCCTACATTTTAATGACAACTCGCAGTGCCCTCCCCAAGATCATCCCAACTATGACAAATTATATAAGCTTCGCCCCATAATAAATTCTTTTAACAAACGATTTTCTGAAGTCTTTATCCCCGACCAAAATATTTGCGTAGACGAATCCCTTATCCACTTTACTGGCCGGCTGCATATGAAGCAGTATATCCCAAGTAAGAGAGCCAGGTACGGTGTAAAACTGAATAAATTATGTGACCGAGCCACGGGATACGTGTACTCATTTCGTATTTATGAGGGCAAAGACACCCAGCTCCAGCCCCCTGAGTGCCCCACATATATAGGAACCAGTGGTAAAATTGTGTGGGACCTTGCATACCCCCTGTTCAAAAAAGGTTACCACTTATATGTAGATAATTACTACAGCAGCTTGCCCCTTTTCCGTCACCTGTATCTTGAAAAAACCCTGGCCTGCGGTACCTTCCGAAAAAATAGGAAGGGCTTCCCACAGAATTTACTGGCAAAACAGCTACAAAAGGGGGAAGCCGCATTCATGAGGAATGAGGAGGTGTTGGCCATGAAGTGGCGGGACAAGAAGGATGTTCACATGATGAGTACCATTCACAATGACACCTTGGTGGAGATTCAGAGAAGACGTGGCCCTGTAGTAAAGCCTGAATGTGTCAATGACTACAATCTTTATATGGGGGGGGGGGGGGGGATTTAAATGATCAGATGCGGCAACCATATTTGTCAACCCGCAGGTCCTATTATTGGTATAAAAAAGTTGCGATTCATCTGTTTCATATGGCCCTGTACAATTCATTTGTCTGCTATCAAAAATCACGCGAAAACCAACCCATCACCTACCTCAAATATTTTGAAAACATTATCACTGCCCTTATTTACCAGCAAGGACCCGCCCCAAGAAGCATTCGCTCTGATAGCGTGAGTCGGGTTCATGAGCAACATTTTCCCTTTAACCTTCCCCCCGCAGAATCCGGAAGAAGACGCTAAAAGAGATGTCGTGTATGCACAAGTAAAGGAGCTAGAAGAGATACAAGTTTTTATTGTCCCGATTGTCCCTCCCAACCTGGCCTATGTATCGGTGATTGTTTCAAACAGTATCACACATCCATCAGATATTAGTTCCCCTTATTATCAAGAGACTGCCATTTCCCCATTTCAATTACCTGTGTGCATCATTTGCCTGCCTGCCACCATGTTTCTACCTTCCATGTTAACTGACCCTGGCCTGTTTACCGACAATGTCTTTGCCTGCCGTTTTAACCAAGTTTCGGACTTCCACGTGCACCAACCTCAGCCTGTTTACCGACGATGCCTTTGCCTGCCGTTTTAACCACTATTCTGACTTCCATGTGCACCAACCTCAGCCTGTTTACCGACGTTGCCTTTGCCTGCCGTTTTAACCACTATTCTGACTTCCACGTGCACCGACCTGTTAAATCGACCATGTTTTTGCCTGCCACTTGGACTGATCTTTTGCCCTTCTACTTCAGTACACAGGGGTCTCACATAGACATAGTGAGGGGCTTCAGAATAGCTTTCTGAGTAGAGAAAATCAGTTTTTGGTTTTCTGTGTTCTCAGAACAGGGTCTGGTTGCCCGGAGGCTTCAAAGAGATTTGGGTGGGAGAAGCCTCTACCCCTGTCCCCCTGGCCCTAAGCTTGATGGCCCTTCCTGCTGCCTGGACCAATACTTTGGCTGTGCTGACCATATTGCTGCCTGTAATGACCCAGGACTTTATGGACTGTGTTTCTTTCTGCTGCCTGGACCAATAATTTGGCTGTGTTGACCATATCTCGGCTTGCTGCCTCTACTGACTATAGACAGTATTTCTGTCTGGACATCTCTGCCTGCTACCTGGACCAATGCTTTGGCTGTGCTGACAGTATCTCTGCCTGAACTAACTATGGACAGTATTCCTGCCTGCTGCCTGGACGATTGCTTTTGCTGTCGCTAACCACATCCCTGCCTGCTGCCTGGACCGATGCTCTCTTCTGTGGACCACTACACTACTAAAACCACAGGTAATCTTTTGTTATTTGGTATGTATATGTTATGTGTTAGACATATGAAGGGCCTTCAAAAATGTGATCTGTAGTCAGGAAATTATATGTGTAATTTATGGTCCTAGAATGCCTGGAAGTGCTATTTGGATGTTAGGCCTCTGTATGTGGCCAGGCTGTGTAAAAGTCTCACACGTGGTATTGCCATACTCAGGAGGAGTAGCAGAATGTATTTTGGGTGTCATTTTTGCTATGTACATGCTATGTGTTGGAGATATCGTATAAATGGACAACTTTGTGTAAAAAAAAAAATGCGTTTTCATTTTTTCCCCACGTTTTCCGAAAACTTCTGGAAAAAAATGAACCATTCAAAAGACTCATTATGCCTCATAGATTATACGTTGGGGTGTTAGCTTTCCAAAATGGGGTCATTTTGTGGGCGTTTCCATTTTCCTGGTGCTCCAGGGCCTTCAAAAGTGAGCTAGGTCATCAAGAAATTATATGTGTAATTTTGCTCCTAGAATGCCTGGAGGTGCTACTTGGATGTTAGGCCTCTGTATGTGGCCAGGCTATGTAAAAGTCTCACACACGTGGTATTGCCATACTCAGGAGGAGTAGCAGAATGTATTTTGGGTGTCATTTTGGCTATGTACATGCTATGTGTTGGAGATATCGTATAAATGGACAACTTTGTGTAAAAAAAAAATGCGTTTTCATTTTTTCCCCACGTTTTCCAAAAACTTCTGGAAAAAAATGAACCATTCAAAAGACTCATTATGCTTCATAGATTATACGTTGGGGTGTTAGCTTTCCAAAATGGGGTCATTTTGTGGGCGTTTCCATTTTCCTGGTGCTCCAGGGCCTTCAAAAGTGAGCTAGGTCATCAAGAAATTATATGTGTAATTTTGCTCCTAGAATGCCTGGAGGTGCTACTTGGATGTTAGGCCTCTGTATGTGGCCAGGCTATGTAAAAGTCTCACACATGTGGTATCGCCATACTCAGGAGGAGTAGTAGAATGTATTTTGGGGGTGTCATTTTTGCTATGTACATGCCATGTGTTGGAGATATCTTATAAATGGACAACTTTGTGTAAAAAAAATGCGTTTTCATTTTTTTCCCACGTTTTCCAAAAACTTCTGGAAAAAAATGAACCGTTCAAAAGACTCATTATGCCTCATAGATTATACATTGGGGTGTTAGCTTTCCAAAATGGGGTCATTTTGTGGGCGTTTCCATTGTTCTGGTGCTCCAGGGCCTTCAAAAGTGAGCTAGGTCATCAAGAAATTATATGTGTAATTTTGCTCCTAGAATGCCTGGAGGTGCTACTTGGATGTTAGGCCTCTGTATGTGGCTATGTAAAAGTTTCACACATGTGGTATTGCCATACTCAGGAGGAGTAGCAGAATGTATTTTTGGGTGTTGTTGCAAATATGCGCATGCTGTGTTCAAGAAATAACCTGTCAATACAATAAGTTTGTGTAAAAAAAAAAAAAAAAAAAAAGTCTTAATTTTCCCAAGAATTGTGGGAAAAAAATACAACTTCAAAAACCTCACCATGCCTCTTACTAAATACCTTGGAATGTCTACTTTCCAAAAAGGGGTCATTTGGGGGGGTATTTGTACTTTCCTTGATTGTTAGTGCCTCAAGAAATGAGATAGGCCTTCAGTAAATCAGGTGTGATCAGATTTGATCAATTTTCAATGATTTGCGCCCTAACTTGTAGACTCTATAACTTTCACACAGACTAAATAATATCCACTAATTTGGGTTATTTTTACCAAAGATATGTAGAAGTATAAATTTTGGCCCAAATTTATGAAGAAAGATTACTTATTTGCAAAATATTACAATAGAAACTAAAAAAAAGTAGTTTTTTTTCCAAATTGTTGCTCTTTTTTCCGCTTATATCGCAAAAAATAAAAAACCCAGCGGTGATTAAATACTACCAAAAGAAAGCTCTAATTGTGAGAAAAAAATGATAAAAATTTTGTTTGGATACAGTGTAGCATGACAGAGTAATTGTCATTCAAAGTGTGAGAGTACTGAAAGCTGAAAATTGGTCTGGGCGGGAAGGTGTATAAGTGCCCTGTATTGAAGTGGTTAACCAAAAAGTGCATTCAATGCATCCAAAAATATAGAAAATATAACAAATCAAATCATTAGTCAACCAAAAAAATAATGTCAAAGCAATAACTCCAAGGCCAATAATAAATAACACTTTATTTCCTCCGATTCCGCAACATGTCCGGTTGACGAATGGCCATTCACAAATGAACTGAAAAGCACGAAATGGAAAGTGCAAACTGAAAAGTGCTAAATAAAAAACGCAAAAAGAAGAGCGAATCAACACTCACCAAACTTCTAACAGGAAATTAGCAGAAGGAGCCCAAAGGGTGGTGCTAAAGAGCTGAAAAAACACGTAGTATATCTAGTACGTCAACTACAAAAATGATTTTGCGCTAATATACACCAAAAACAATAAATAAATGAATATACCATCAGAATGTATATAAATATAAATACATAACTGTAGTGCACCAAGTGCTAAAAGTGTATACGATTAATAAAACATCCAGTGTGATATATAAATGTATAGTGAATAAATATAGTAAAGTGCTCTGTGTACTAATAACCACAAATAAATTATGTGTCATAAATGAACATGAGCATAAAGCTGCTCCTAGTGGGTGCCAATTGATATATGAGAGATAAAATCAATGACTTGACAATAATTAACTTAAATAATAAAGTCCAGATGGTAAATGGTTCTGACCATTGATCCAAAGAAGTCTCTAAATCTACAGGAGAATGGTGGTAAAAGGGCAATGGTGGTGTTGGTATTCAAACTCCAAAGTGGGGGGCGGTGGGTGTGTGAAAGTCTAATCCATAAACGTGCTCTCTAGCCTCTCACCTGAAGGTCAGCATTCATAGGCATCAAACAGACACGGGGGTACACTCTGTCTCCACTATACTCCTCCAATGGCTCCGTATCCACCGGCTTCCAAGGAATGGGTACACTTTGCCTCCACTATGCTCCTTTAATGGTTCCACTTACTGGATACTTCAAATGGGGGACGCTTCACCAAAATCCTACACCAAAATGGCGGCCGCCATCCAGCAGGAAAAAACTCGCCAAGAAGTGGGGATAAAATGGAATAAAGGGGACCCAATAGTGAAGTACGTCTTCATCAACCAATTTAATAGAATAAATTAAAAACTCTTACATGAAAAACAATGTGTTACAGCATAAAATGGCGATCTAGCGCCGATCTCACAGTACTTCCGGTATCCTGTCTGGCCACTCCCTACGCGTTGCGTCACGTGCTTGTGACTTCATCAGGGGAGAGGCTTTACTACCATTCTCCTGTAGATTTAGAGACTTCTTTGGATCAATGGTCAGAACCATTTACCATCTGGCTTTATTATTTAAGTTAATTATTGTCAAGTCATTGATTTTATCTCTCATATATCAATTGGCACCCACTAGGAGCAGCTTTATGCTCATATTCGTTTATGACACATAATTTATTTGTGGTTATTAGTACACAGAGCACTTTACTATATTTATTTACTATACATTTATATATCACACTGGATGTTTTATTAATCGTATACACTTTTAGCACTTGGTGCACTACAGTTATGTATTTATATTTATATACATTCTGATGGTATATTCATTTATTTATTGTTTTTGGTGTATATTAGCGCAAAATCATTTTTGTAGTTTATGTCATTTATGGGATTGTGTTTCACCATTAGATTTTGCTGCTTTTTAAGAATTAATTTCTACACTTAGCACTTGTAGCTAGCACACAGCAGCTATTTATTTATTTATACACTTTTATTGATTGCATTTATATTATTTATTATTGGGTTGGTGCAGACGATCTAGTCTATTAACAGCGCAAAGGTCACCCACACTTTAATATCTAGTACGTCACTACGTTCGTAATTGTTGGCCAACATTTGTGTGACCATGTGTATGCAATACAAGTTTGAGCCAATGCCCTTCGGACAAAATTCCAGTTTTTCTTGGTGGAAAGTCCGATCGTGTGTACGAGGCCTAAGAAGGAGTGGGGGACGAGGGGAATATGTTCAACCTTCCCGTGCCTTCCAACGTTGAGTTATCAGTTTGTGAAGAAGTTGACCTTTAAAGAAATTGTACAGTGGATTTGCATATATTCTCTAATCTCTATCATTTTAGTTAGAGAATCTGAAAGTAAACAGCTTCTGTTGTGCTCCCTTTATTGAAAACTCATAGAATTTTGTATCTATATTAAAAGTTTATTTGTATGCATAGTAAAAGTTAAACAGTAATAAAACATCAGTAAATCACTTTTATACTTTATAAACTTAAAAACAAAATAATAATTAAACCCAAGCCATTATAATTACCCTGTAAAAGACAACTGTTGCAAACAGAGCACAGATATTGTCAAATTTAAAATGAAAGGAAACTCTAAAAAAGAACGCTCATAAATTTTTTTAACATTTTATTTAATTTGCCAGAGAACAAAGTTTATATAGTACTCGGTCCCATTCTGATTGATGGCATCATGGTCTCCTAAATGCACCTCTATGCTGGATGTAGCTCCACCACTGCCCATGCCACCGCAGTCCTCCTAAATGGCTCTGCACCCATCCCAGACTGCTCAATCCCAGTCCTTTCAGGCGTGCCTCCCAGTCCTCCTGACTGTGTGTCACTCGTCAGCCCTCTCGACTGTTCCTTGTCCTCCTGGAGGCTTGCCAGGCAGTGTTCTCCTGCTGTCCTCTCCTTGCTCCCATGTCTCCCGTGTTTTTAGAAGGTCCTGTCCGCACCCAAGCCAAGGCCCAAGGTCAACCTCCCCCCAAGACTGGGGAGCTCCCTCAAAGGCCATGACAGCCTAACACTCCATCTTCAGTTTCCACCCAAACCCTCCTCCCCAGCTGGGCTGATCCAGAGTATTTGATGGGGATTGGTCAGGGCCCTCAGAATTCTCCAGGTAGCTCCACCTCACCTTTTCTCCTATTCTTCTGGAAGTTTCCAGTGGGGAGGTCTCAGTGTTGCTACTTGTGAGTCATCCAGCCCACCCTGGATCTCTGGCCAAACCCAGGAAAACACAGACAGGCTTGGCTGGCAGCCAAGCCTGCATAAATTTGACTACAATAAACAAAACAAATCTATCTACACTTCTAGCACACTAGAGGGGACTACACGTGATTTAAGAAGTGCTTGGAATACTGTAGTATGACAGCTAGGCAGGTATAATTTTCTGCATTTCAAGTTAACATTAAAGGGGTTGTAAACCCTCATGGTTTTTCCCATTTCACCTGTTTATCAATTCAATGGTGAATGATATAGCACTTACCGTACCCATTTTATTTGTTGCTAATGTGCCCAGGGAATGGAGAATGTTAACTAGGAGCGCTTCTGCTAGAAGGGTCCTCCAGGTGCTATATACATTCAGGATCAATCAAGGTAGCAGGATAGCAAGCTGACAGGCACTCGAGCAGCACTTACAGGAGAGAAGCATTCTCTGGATAGACAAAGATATGCAGAGAAAGGCACTTCTAAGTGCAGTATGTGAGCGATTTTATTAAAAGGCAATGGTTAAGTGATGTAATAATGTAGAATTTACATTATCCCTGCCCAGCTTGCACTCTCATTGACCGGTCATGTGATCTGTTCCCCGCCCCGTCTCCCTTTAATAGCTGACTCACCACGCTGGAGTTTAGGTTTTGAAGAAGGAGCCTTTGAGCATGCTTCAAAACTAGTTACCGATCCTTGCTGATGTCACTTCCACCCCCTGTGTTCCACAAGGTTTCAGGAAGTGAGGTAGCCATCGTGCTCCTCCAGACCCTCGGTTCCTGAAGCTGTTGGCCGGCACAGTGACAGGGTATACCATCTCAGGAGGACTTCACACAGTGATGAGCCTGTTTACTCTGTAATCTTGTAAGTGTTTTTAACCGTTGCCTTTTTAATAAAATTGCTGACATACTGCAGTTAGAAGCGCAAAATGGATAGGGGACTTGCTGCGTTAAAATTCGCTCTTTACCATGTATAAGGAAATATGCTACTGTATGAATTATGTGGACTGTTTATGTTATTTACAGTAAAGGAGGTTATTCTGCAGGGACTTATGATGTGTCATGTGGCTAAATTCCAATGTATATCAAGTAGATGCATTTTCTGTAAGGCTGCAGGCAAGACAATCTATCGGGTGTGGGATTAGCATAGCCACTTAATTATAAACAGCCAATACCAGGGGGGAGAAAAAAGCAGCCTGAAGTAGCAATAGTAATAGTGGAGGGATTGGCCTGGGCTGACACCACAAAGTCAGAGACACAGTGAAGCCGGAGACACAGTGAGTAACACTACCTGTGATTATAGTTGCCATTAAAAGTCCCCACTACAGTTCTCAGATCAGCAGATGACCTTGATCGAGAGCACCTAAGTTGGCTGGTCAGACCTCCCCCCAGCGCTGCCACTCATCCCAACTCCCCGCCAGCACTGCCACTGATCCCATTCCCCCCCCACCAAGGAGTAAGAGAAGGAATACAAATAGAGAATACATGAAAGGGAGAGGAAAAGAGGGGGGGGGGGGGACAAAGAAAAAGGAAAATAATAAGAGAAAGAACAAGAAAGATAGCTAGAGAGAGGGATGGGGGAAAAAAAACAAGAAATTAGGATAGAGAGAGATAAAAGGGAAAGAAAGGAGAACAAAGAGAAAGAGTGGTACATTCTAAAATGTACCATAAGGGGTTTTAATACTGTACGAGTGAAAGGGACTCAGGGAGCACTAAGGCTGCATTCACACCTGAGCGTTTTGTAGCTTGAAGCCTGAAGCTACAAAACGCTAGAGGGGAAAAAATACATTATTCTCTATGGAGATGGTTCACATCTCCACTCCAAAACGCCTGAAGCCCTACGACTGAAGCTCAAACAAGTTCCGGACCCTTTTTCGCGCGAATCGGGCAGATTTGGGCGTTTTTATTCTTTTTACATTGGTGACCTTTTGCTCTGCACAAAATTCGCGGCAAATCGCGGTAAAAAGCGCGGCGAATCGCGGTAAAAACCGCCGCGAATCGCGGTAAAAAACGCTGCAAATCGCGGTAAAAAACGCCGCAAAAAACGCGGCAATTCGCGCGATTTTCTGCCTGAAAAGCTACGCTCAGGTGTGAATGCAGCCTAAATATCCATGGGTTAGGGGCGCAAATTACTTGTCTTGCCTTGGGTGCTGACAACCCACGCTCCAAAAATAATTTAACTGTTAGGGGTTCCCACAACTTGGGAAATTTTAGCAAGGGGTCACAGCACTTGAAAGGTTGAGAACCACTCTGTAACAGCCTGTTGAAACCATCAATGTACTCTAATAATCAGAAGTAGAAGTGAGAGGAATCTGATGATGTCCTGACCCATGAGGCTAGAACAAAGTTGGATGACTAAGAACTGTTAAATTTTAAGGAGTGCTCTGTTGCTTCTAATTGGGAAATATATGCTAATAGTATATTTTTGTTTATTACTTTGTCACAGTAAGTTGTGCCAACAAATCCTTGTTAAACAAATCTCAGATTTCAAGTACAGGTTCATTCAGATATTACCAACTGTCTGCTTTTTTACAGATACACCCTAATTTCTATGGTATCTAAAAGTCAGTGTATGGGAGAAACTGAGTCAAGGAAGAAGGAATCCGTTGCTCCAGATGTGTGCAATTAACAAAATGGAACCAATTAGGAGTGCTAGCCCCGGCCCGCCTCTGTGGGATACTTGGAAAAAGAAGAATAGGATTCCAAAACAAAGTGCCTTTATTTAAAATCACCAGGATAAACCAGGAACACCAGAGTTTTAGTCACGTAGATGCGTTTCACACATCCAACCTGTGATTAAGCACAAAATGGATGTGTGAAACGCGTCTTCATGACTAAATATCTGGTGTCCCTGGTATATCTTGGTGATTTTTGATAAAGGCACTTTGTTTTGGAACACTTGGATGATGGAAGAAACTGTCCATGAAAATACAGTGGCTGGCTAGGGCTGTCAGTTCATTGTTTATGTGACCTTCTCCCGGTGCCCAAATTCTCCAGGCACCATTTGTCCCTGTATGAAGAGGACAGAGGCTGGATATGCTCCAACCTCTACCCTATCCTCTCTGTCTGCCCACACTCCAACCCTTTTCGTTCAATGCATGGCAACACAGTACCTGTGAAAGGGGTTGTATGGGCTTGAGGGCAGCAGATTTGAAACAAAGCATGAAGCTGTAGATCCAGGCTGCTTGAGACAGGCCTGTGCCCTGGGTTGACCATAATTGATGAGTGGGAATTCTGTACACTGAACAACCCCCCCCCCCTTTCTATCCTCGTCTCTCCCCCCATCCCTTCCCCCTCCCTCCAACTCTTCTCTTTTCCCTCCTGTATCTCCTCCCTCTCTCTCCTGCCACTCTTTCTCCCTGTCAGAAAACATGAATCAGACCGAGACAGAAGTGCAGTTAAAATCACACCTGTTTATTAATAATAATAATAGTAAAAGGTAACGAGAGAAACGTAGTCAAATCATAGCCAGAGTTTGGTAATCGGAACAGATAGTCAGACAAGCCAAGACATCAGGGAGCCAGAGATCAGTGTACTTCAGGACAGGCCAGGAAATCAGGAAACTGGATAATCAGTGTAGTGGAAAAGCAAGCAGGATCAGGAACCAGAAGGGACATCAGCCAAGCAAGTCTTCAACAGGTACACAGGAGAGAGTCTCTGGATGTGTTGACCAAGGCGAAGGAAGAGAGGGACTGAACTGAACAGCTTAAGTAACCAGCAGGACTGACGAACAGGATATCATCATCAGGTGAGTCACTGTAGAAAAGATTGGAGCTGGCAATTAACCGCAGCTGAGCGACCTGCTCTGAGAAGGAAGGGCTGAGCCCAGCCCTGACAGTACCCCCTCCTCAAGGACCCCTCCCCCTTGGAGGACCACCAGGTTTGAGGGGAAAACATTTATGGAATGCATGGAGGAGGACAAGGGCATGTATGTCCAAAGATGAGACCCAAGAGCGTTCCTCCAGACCGTACCCTTTTTAATGCACCAGGTACTGTAGGCACCCACGGAACCTACGGGAGTCAACAATGGACTGTACTTCATACTCCTCATGGTTCTCAACCTGTACTGGGTGAGTTTGTGGCACAGAGGTGGTAAAGCAGTTGCAGACCAAAGGTTTTAATAAGAAGACATGGAATACATTTGAGATACGCATACTAGAAGGAAGGTCTAAAGCGTAAGCCACTGGGTTAATCCTGCGGAGAATACGGAAAGGCCCAATAAATCGAGGTGCCAAATTCAGTGAGGGAACACGGAGTCTGAGGTTGCGAGATGACAGCCAGACCCTGCCCTCAACCTGGTAGGAAGGCGCAGGCAGGCGTCTGCAGTCAGCATGGAGTCTGTACCTATCATTGTCATGTCGCAAAGCCTCCTGAACTTGTGCCCAAGTGGAACGAAGACCACGGAGATGCTTCTCTAATGCAGGGATGCTCTGCAGAACAAATGAGTCAGGTAACATGGAAGGTTGTAAACCATAGTTTGCCATAAATGGGGACAATCAGGAAGCAGAATTCAAGGCACTATTGTGAGCAAACTCCGCCCAAGGTAAGAAGTCTGACCAGTTGTTATGATGGTCAGAAATATAGCAACGCAGAAACTGCTCCAAGGACTGGTTGGCTCGTTCTGCGGCCCCATTAGACTGCAGGTTATACGCAGAGGAGAAAGTAAGCTGAATTCCCAACTGTGCACAAAAGGCTCGCCAGAATGGGACACAAACTGACAACCCCTGAACGAGAGGATTACCTTGGGTAGCCCATGTAGGCGAAAGATCTCCAGAGCAAAAATGGAAGCCAGTTCCTTAGATGTGGACAACTTCTTAAGTGGAATACAATGAGAAATCTTCGAGAACCGATCAACCACTATAAGGATAACTGTGTTGCCCTGAGAGTTGGGTAACTCCACAATGAAATCCATGGACAGGTGGGCCCATGGCCTCTCTCTATTGGGTATGGATTGTAGGAGGCCCACTGGAAGGTGTCTTGGTGTCTTACTCTGAGCACACACGGAACAAGCAGCTACAAAGGTGGCTACATCAGCACGTAGACTAGGCCACCAGAATTGTTGGGAAATGGCCCAAAAGAGTTGATTCTTCCCAGGGTGGCCAGCAGCCTTGGGAGAATGGTAAGTCTGGAGCACGGCAGTACGGAGACTCTCAGGGACAAAACAATGGTCAAAAGGTTTCTCAGGAGGAGCATGGACCCAAGCGGCAAGAAGTTAGACTGGTGCAAACCATAGCCAGAATACGATCAGATTTCACATATTTCAAAATTCTCAAACTAATAATACAAAAATTTATATGGAACAATAAAGGGAATCGTGTCTCGTATAAAGTCCTGAGTAGACCAAAGGAGAGAGGGGGACTATTTCTCCCAGATTTCGAAAAATACCATGAGGCAGCGTCACTGCGGAGAGTCTTGGACTGGGTCCACGGCTCTCCATATAAAAAATGGGTAACACTTGAATTAGAACTGAGTAATTCTGCCCTAAACCAGATTATCTGGATTCCACCCCAATATAGAGGTCTCCCTAGGGATATGGCCCCAACTACTGTAGAGACACTTAGAATATGGGATAAATTATATAAAAATAGATCTATGGAATACAATAGCCCTCTATTACCTCTTACAGGTAATAATTACTTCCCTCCAGGCAAGGAAAATAAACTATACCTAAAATGGACATCATTGGACCATTTGAGGTTGAAAGATGTTCTGAGGGGGAACGTTCTTTGTACCCTACCTGAACTACAGGAAAAATATGGTAAAATGCCCTGGGACGCATGGAGATATAGGCAGCTCCAACATTTTGTAGGCTCTCTCCCAAAGCCGCTTCGCTCAGATAGGAGATTGGATAGATGGGAAAGGCTAGTTGACAAAGTGGGGAATAATAGACAGGGGCTCTCGAAAGTATATAGTCTACTGATAACCCCCCCAGAACTGGACTCCCTGTGTCTAGTGGAGAATTGGGAAAGGGAATTAAATTATCCGCTGCCTGAAAATATGAGAAGTAAAGTCTTTGACTACACCCACTCAACTTCAGTGGACACAGGGATAAAAGAAATGAATTATAAACTATTAACCAAGTGGTACTATGTCCCAATTAAATTACATAAAATTAATCCCAATCAATCACCTTTATGTTGGAGGGAGTGTGGAGAGACAGGTACCCATGCACATATATGGTGGCAGTGTCCTTTAATTCAAGTATATTGGAGGGAAGTGGTGGACTGGATAAAGAAGATTAGCGGGTCTGTAATGGAACTTGACCCTTGGCAATGCCTGTTCCACGTAACAGGGATACCAAGGAAGAAATATAGAAAAGCTATTACACCATTACTGCTGAATGCAGCAAAGAAATTAATTCCGAAACAATGGAAGATGAAAAACACTCCGACAATAAAGGATTGGTTTAGGGAGATAGATAAAATTAGATGTATGGAAGAAGTAATACACCTGCAAAACAACGCAGAAACAAAATATCTTGACACTTGGAAGTGTTGGCTGGAATTTAGACTATCTCAGGCTTATATGAGTTATGTGGAGAGTAATTAGATGCCTTTATTGTCATCCATTTCCCGATCCTCCCCTATCCTTACCTCTTCTCTCCCCCCCCCCTTTCTGCTACCTCTCCTCTTCTCTCTCACTTACATCAAAAATGAGCACCTAGGGAGATAACAAAAATAAAATAAAGCGGTTATTTTACTCACTTAGTCACCACCAGGAGAGGGGAGAGAACCTTTTTTCTCTTTTCTTTCTTTTCCCCCTCTTATTTTCTTCACTTGCCTAATAAGGATCACTTAGGGAATCACCAAAATAGATGTAGGGGTCTATTGTCATATAGGATCACAAGTGGGAGGTGGGCAGCGCCCCCTTCCTCACTCTTTTTACTAAATGGAAAAAAGGGAAAAAAGGGAAAAAAGGGGGAAAGAAAAGGGTTTTCCCTTTTTTTTTTTTTTTTTTTATTTTTTTTTTTTACTTCACGTTTTCGGCTATGACTAGTATAAGAAGGAGTCACTTAGGGACTTAAGTTGATGAAGGAGGTTTTTGAATCACACACCAACACATGCATTCTTTTTTTTTTTTTTTTTTTTTTTTTTTAAAAAGAAGGGAAAGGAAAGGAAGGGTGAAAGAGTCTTTTTTTTTCTTTCTCTTTTTCTTTTTCTTTTTCATTTCCTCTTCCTTCTTCTGTCCCTCTTCCCCTATTTTTTTTTTTATTTTTATTTTTTTCTCTGGAAGAGGACGTTATTATTTTTTTATATAAGATGTAATATAAATATATAAACACAATAGGGAGTGGTTAGCTATTTAGGGGAGGGGGGGGGGGGTGGGGAGAGGAGAGGAGGGGGGGAGGAAGAGAAAGGGGAATATTAAATAAAATATCGCTCGAATTAAGCCAGAGGGAGTAATGAATTATATCAGGAAGATGGGGAACTATTATTGGTTTCTTTGAAAAACATTGATTGATCCATGTGTTTTGTTGATTGTGTTTTTTATTAAAAAATTTTTTCATTTAATTTTTTTTTATTTTTCGTGCCTATTTATTTGATGTAATTATTTATGTACAAGTATCGTATAAGTGTTTGTTTATAGATATGTATGTATGTATGTGCGTATGTATATGTATATATGTATATATGTGTGTATATGTATGTATATGTGATTTTGTAATAATGTGAAATGTTCTTTGTATTTGTGAAAAATTCATTAATAATAAAAATAATTAAAACAGAATACGATCAGGAGGAACAGGAACCGATTCCATCTTGGAAGTGGAGAAAAACTGTTGTGACAAAGCGTCAGCCCTTACATTCTTAGTACCTGGTAAGAATGAGACAATGTAATTTTAAAATTGACAAGAAAAGAGCCCATTGCGCCCTTTTGGGAGAGACTTTTAGCCTCAGACAAGAATGTGAGATTCTTATGGTCAGTAAGAACGAGAACCTGCACAGTGGTACCTTTGAGGAGATGCCTCCATTCTTTAAGGGCTAAAATGATTGCTAACAACTCTCTGTCCCCAATCTCGTAATTGGATTTCGCAGGTGACAATCTCTTGGAAAAGTAGCCACAAGGATGCATAGTGCTCTCAGAGGTAGGACGTTGAGGGTGCCAACTCCAGTCTCAGAAGCATCAACCTCAAGGATAAAGGGTAACTTAGGATCAGGATCTGCCAACACAGGAGCAGAAACAAAGGCAGCCTTGAGACTCTCAAAGGCCTTAATAGACTGCGGAGACCAACTTTGTGGGTTACCGTCCTTTCTGGTCATATCAGTCAGGGGCTTGACCATAGACAAGAAGTTAAGAATAAACGTTGAAAATAAATGGCAAAGCCAAGAAAACATTGCAGAGGACGTATACCCATGGGTCAGGGCCACTGTAGGACTGATGAAAGTTCCTCTGGGTCCATCGAAAAACTGGCAGTGGAAATTACATAACCGAGAAATTTAACTTGTTCACGATGGAACTCGCACGTCTTTAATTTACATTAGAGATTGTTCTCTCTCAGCTTTTGAAGCACATGACAGACATCTGTGTGGTGGCTCTCTAGGGACAAAATTAGGATTTTGTCGAGATAAACCACCACACATAGCTGCAACAAACCTCTGAGGACATCGTTCATAAATTTCTGGAAAACTGCCGGAGTGTTATAAAGGCCAAATGGCATTACTCATAATGACCTGTTCTGATATTAAACACAGTTTTCCATTCGTCGCCCTCCTTGATCCTCACAAGATTATATGCTCCTCTCAAATCCAGCTTCATGAAAATCGTTGCTCCCTTGAGGCGATCAAATAAATCCGTAATCAATGGAATTGGATAAGCATTCTTAATCATGAAATGACTGAGACCACTATAATCAATACAAGGTCTCATTTCACCACTCTTCTTCTTCACAAAGAGAAAACCAGCACCAGCAGGAGACAAGGACTTGCAGATGAATCCTCAAGAAAGTGCATCTGCAACATACTCCTCCATGGGCTTATCCTCCGAGACAGACAAAGGGTAAACCCAGCCATGAGGGGATATGGCACCAGGTTGAAGGTCAATTGCGTAATCATATGACGGTGTGGAGGCAAACTACCGGCTTTAACTTTGTCAAAGACATCGCTAAAATCGCGGTACTCCTCCAGGAGGGAGGAGAGTGAAGAGGTTCATAGGACCTTTTCCACATTCTGGAAACATGTCTTGCTGCATTGTGGCGACCAGGAGAGAACCTCAGCACCAAGCCAATCAAAAGAGGGGTTGTGCCTCTGTAACAAAGGATAACCAATAATCAGCGGAAACTTAGGTGAGAAAATAACTTGGAATTGGATTATCTCATGGTGAAGAGACCCTATGGCCATGGACAATTGAACAGTCTCATGAGTCACATGGGCAGGCTGTAAAGGTCTCCCATCAAGAGCCTCAATTGCAAGTGGAGTGGAATTGCTGCAGCGGAATTGAGTGCTTAGATACAAAGGTAGCATTAATGAACAGGCCCGTAGCCCCAGAGTCGATTAGAGCCTGTATCTCGATGGACAACTCAGACCAAGAAAGCATAACCCGGGACTAGAGGCTTATCCTTCTGGATAACTGGGGACGAAACAACGCCACCTAAGGTCTGTCCGCTACAGGACCTCAAGGTTTGGGCATTCCCTGGACAGGTAGGACAAGACTTCAAAAAGTGAGCTGCCTGGCCACAATAAAGGCACAATCTCTCCCTCCTCCTAAGGTTCTCTCATCCGCAGAGAGAGACATGTGAAGCCAAAGTACATGGGTTCATCTTCACTGACCAACTCGGTACCAGGAAAAATGGGAGGTGAGGGAAGCAAGGGTGGGACTGCAAAGTTTGAAGACAAATGTACAGGAGGCTTCCACAAGCTTTCCTTAAAAGAGAGTCTTTCTCTGAGTCGGGAGTCAATGAGGATGGCAAACGTGATCAACTTCTCCAGCTCAGTGGGTATATCTCGGGCTGCTATCTCATCTTTGATGGTATCCGAGAGACCTTGAGAAAAAGCAGCCACGAGGGCCTCATTGTTCCACGCAACCACTGCTGCCAGAGTACGGAATTCAATGGCGTAATTGGCAACAGTTCTCGTACTCTACAAGAAGGACAGAGAGGATCCACTAAGTAATACAGCACCTCATCCCTTGGTATTAAAGTATAAACAAAGGGGGTAGTGGACTAGGGATTATAGCGGTGCAATAATGATGTAGAAGAGTCGGGGTTAACTCACAGTTCAATGCTCAAAACACTTGTTTGTTAATACAAATTAGTTTTATTACATATGAGTACAATCATATAAATAGTTACGTACAAAAAGAAAAAAAGGGGGAAAGGGAATTAATGATATACATTTAACAATGCTTCATCATGGGGGGTTGTAGCAAGAAAAGATTAAATTCGTTCTAAAGAATACATGGTCATTTGTGCAAAGAATAATCCAAAATTAACATTTAGTTTCAGAAATACACATAGGATTTGGAGGATAATTCAAAATTACTGTAGATAAGATGACCTGAGATGGACTGGGTGCATCTTAGTAGATAGTTCCGACATGTTTCGCCATGTCAATGGCTTCCTCAGGGTGGGTCTACTGTACAAGATAAATGTATCTAATGGGAAAGATTATTATAATTAGTATACATTATTGATAGATGAGACCGGAAATACACCAGTACCCATTTGTACAGAGAAGGGATTTATGGTAGAGATAGCTAGGGAGAGAGTCCACTGGTTACGGTCCTATAAGGATGCCCCCACCCCATATCCCCTGATGATCAAAGAACAGGGGTGTCCCCCTTAAACTCAATCAAAGAACTTACCCAAATCGGTATAGATGGTAAAGGGTCAGATTCAGCTCAAGCTGTGGAATGAGGTGGTCTTAAAGGGTGCCTACAGTGCATAGCAGAAGGCGAGTCAAGCCAGGTCGAAAAAGGAGGTTTTCTGGTCAAAAAAGAAGGGAATATTTGAAGAGAAATAATAAGTTTAAAAAAGTTTAGGTAATATAGTGTTGTAGGTCCATGATAAATTGATTCATGGACATAGCGCCATACACTATATGAAGGACATATGTCTCAAATATTTACTTACTTCGATAATTGGTTAAAAAAAGGGTCTGATAACAAAATTAGAAGGGCCTTATATTCTGGGAAGGAATGATTAGAAAACGGGAGGCACCTGAAAAATATTGGGAAAAAAAAATAAATAAATAAAGTTCCGTAGCTTAAAGGGGGATGGGGAGGAGGGGGGGAAAAAAAAGAGAGAAATTTGGATATAAATACAAAAGACAAATTTGTAGTCTAATACCTGTATAATTTTATGAATATGAGGACCACTCCTGCCCAAGTGCGGGCGTGTATGGGCACCTATTTAGATGGAAAAGGTGTCCAGATGGTCGCAGATCTCTGGTGGATTAGAGGTATAAGTAATCAAGGCGAACCAAATTAAATGAGGCAAAAAATGCCAATTAGAAAATCAGAAGGAAAATAGAAAATAGGCTCGGATAGCTTACTTGGTTGCAGAGGGATGTGGTGCGTCAGGTGCCTCCAAGGTCCCGTGGTGAACTGAACCCACAAGCTGGCTTTTATACTCGCCTTCCAGTCTGAGAGGGCGTGGAGAACGCCCCTCAGACAGCGGACATGTGAGCCTATGCGCAGGCGCATCACACGCAGCTCCGTCAGGGGCCTACAAGGGCCATAATTCCTGGCGGTGTGCGTGTGGGCGGCGTGATGACGTAATCGCCATGATTGTGGCGATTAGCTGCAGAGGCTAGAGATGGGCGGGCATGATAGCACCGCCCTTGGGTGTCCATACTAGGCAGGGAGGCACTCCCGGATAGACACATCCAACATCCAATCAGCGGCCGTGTCATGACAGCCGATAGATGGAAATGGTGGGATGTTTGAGAGAGAGAAGAAGGGGGAAAAGAGGACTGAGCCTGGGGGTGTTGGTGGGGCAGTCTATTGGATCGCATATTGCAGAGGATATCTCGTCCAGACAAGGTCTCTAATCAAAAAAAAAAAAAAAAATTAGTAAATAAATAGCCTACGATTAAAAGTGGGCAAACTCGGGTAGAGACAGTTTGAATGCCTTTAAATTAATACTGGCATTAGAGAGTTTATTTGAACATAGACAATTTAGGCAAATCAATTCAAGTTGATGTTTATCAAGTGCCTATTTTAGTTGTTAAAAGAAAATAATTAAATATAGCATGGACGGATTAGGAAGTTACATCGAGGTTAAGGAAGAAAACAAATTTGCAAATCAATTCCCATACAGTATATTTGGTAAGATTTTTAGACATTTTAAAGTATTTTCAATGTGTATTTAAAAGGTATCATTAAAATTATTTATACATATAAGGAAATTAGAAAAGGGAGGCGGAGCAAGCTTTGGCGCATGTTGGAGGTGAGCTCAACAGGTAAGGACCAGACGAGAGGGGCATAAAAGATTATATGAATGAAAAGGGAAAAGGGAGAGGAAGGGGAATTAGAGGGGGGAGGGGAAGGTGGTATAAAGACAAATTACAAGAATGATTTAAAGCTAATATATTCATTCATGCCCGGGTGTCTGGTAGCATCCAAGGTGTATATCCACCTAGTTTCAAGTTGAAGTAGGCGGGTATCAATGTCCCCTCCACGTATGTTGAGGGGTATATGTTCAAGGGCAGAAAATAAAATTGCAGTAGCATCGAAGTTATGTTTTTGGGCAACATGGCGATTAACTGATGTTGAGACTTTCTTTTTAAGTAGGGGTTTGATATGGTCCTGTATACGAATGGAAAGTGCTCTCTTTGTTTTGCCGACATAGAAACATCCACAGCGGCAGGTGGCTAAATAAATGACTCCTATGGTGTTACATGTGACCCGATATTTAGGTTTATGTAAATTACCATTCGGTAATAAGGTGGTATTGGAGTTGGACAGAAATGTGCAAGAGTCACAGTGACCACAGGGAAAAGTACCTGGGTGGTCCTTTTTCCTGTCATTTGGGGCATAGAAGTGACTGGAAGTTAGTTTATCACTGAGAGATAATGGTCGCCGGTAAGTGATTTCCGGGTATGTTTTCACATATTGTCCTACTATTGGATCAGTTGAGAGTAGTGGCCAAAATGTATTTATGGTGTCCCTAATTTGGGTAGATTGGTTTGAATATTGGGTAATGAGACGTACAGGTTGCATTGATTGGAGATTTTTGTCCCTAAAAATTAATTCCTTTCGTTCCAAACTTTTAACTCTATTGAAGGATTGTTTAAGTAAATTATGGCTGTAGCCTCTTAATTTTAATCTCTGGTATAGTTCGTAGGAAGATTGGTAAAAATCTTTATCATTGGTACAATTTCTTCTTATGCGTAGGTCTTGACTGTACGGTATACTTTTTAGGAGAGTTTTAGGATGAGAGCTAGATGCGTTCAATATAGTGTTGCCAGCCGAAGCTTTTCTATATAGCGAGGAATATAATTTACCATCATTGTTGATGGTTATGGTAAGGTCAAGAAAGGTGATCATTTGTTGGCTATAGTCAAAGGAGAATTTTAAGTTGTATGCATTAATGGAAATTTTTTTGAAAAAATGTTGTAAGTCCAAGTGGGTACCGGTCCAAAAAATCAAGATATCGTCAATATATCTTAGCCAAGAGAAGACGTATTGAGTGAAGCATCTCATCTCGGGGTCCGAGAGGATTTCCTTTTCCCACCCCCCCAGATACAGATTGGCGTAGGAAGGGGCACATTTGGTGCCCATTGCTACGCCCTGTATCTGGAGGTAGTGGGAAGATCCAAAGGTGAAATAATTCTTGGTTAGAATAAACTTAAGTAGTGATAAGACAAAATTGTTATAGGGTTGTGCACTGGGACCAAGAGATTCCAGTTGTTTAGCTACAACTTCCACACCTCTTTCATGAGGTATGGCATTGTAGAGGCATTCAACGTCCAGCGCAACAAGGTATGAATCTTTGGGTAACTGTTTGTTTTCAAGAGTGCGTAGCAGGTGGATAGTATCCTTAATATGAGATGGAAGTGCAAAAACAAGGGGGGCGAGGTGTTTATCTACGAGCTCACTTGCTTTTTCTGTAAGTCCCTCGCAGCCTGAGACAATAGGCCTGCCTGGGGGTGTTGTCATGGATTTGTGAAGTTTGGGAAGTGCATAAAAGGTCGGAGTTTTAGGTTGAGTTACATGTAGGAATTTCCAAGTGTTAGTATCTATAGTTCCCTTCCTTGTTGCATGAAAAATTAAATTTTGATATTCTAAAATATAAGATTTAATTCGGGTAGGGCTGATAGGTCTGTACCAGTCGTGGTTGTCAAGGATGTCGTGGCACATATTCATGTAAGCCAGGACATCCATGACAACCACGTTTCCTCCTTTATCGGAGGGTTTGATAACTATATCTTGGTTAGATTGAAGGGATTTGAGGGCTTTTTGTTGGGCCTTAGTTAGATTTGTCATACCTGATTCATCCAAATTAAGTTTTTTTAATTCCTTTGTGGTTTGTTCCACAAATGCCCAAATGGAGGGATTGGTGGTTAACGAGGGAAAATTTTTGGATTTGGGCTTGAAGGGAATAGGACATGGGGGTGCAGTGGCAAGAGTGGAATTTTCATTTTGTATATTATCCAAGAGATCATCATCAGTAGGATCTGCTTCGTCTAGGAGGGTCATTAGGTCCTCTAGGGCTTGGATTTCTGCTAAAGTAGGAATGGTGTTGTCTGTATTAGAGATCTGGGTGGATATTGTTTTAGGGTGATAAATTGTTTTATAAAGTAATTTCCTCGCAAAGAGGTGAAGGTCTTTTACTAGTTGGAAGCAGTCAAAGTCTGTGGAGGGACAAAAAGTAAGGCCTAATTGAAGAACCTGAATTTGGGATAGTGTGAGTGGGGAAGAGGAGAGATTGATCACATCTAAGTTAGCTGTTCCGGTATGTTCTGTGTTGTATTGTGGGGTTAAGTGGGTGTTAGTGGTAGGTCCTGATTTTGGCCTAAAAAAATAGGTGCAAGTTTCAATTCCTGAGAGGGTATAGGAAACATGGTAGATAAGGAAGGTTCACTTGCTCTTCTAATGGGGGATGAGAGTGCAGGGGTTGAAAAGTTGGAAGAATCCAACATACCCATATGGGTGGTTGAGGGGGGTATGTTTGGTAAGGATGGTTGATTCTTGGGGTAAGGGGTAGAGATGCTGGAGATTTTGGAACGGGTGCTCGAGGGTCTAGTTAGAGCATTAGTGCTCAGAGCTCGTTTTATTAGCTCTGTAGATGAAGTAGGTTGATCATTTTTTCGCTTTTTAGTAATGGGGTCCTGTGAAAGTTCATGATAGGTTGTACTGGAGCTGAAGGAGTTGGATGACGTACTGGGTGGGTCAGAGTTATTTTTAGGTGGTTGAAAATTAGGTGGTTTTGTCGATGCTCTAGTAAAGGAGGAATTATCCCATTTATAAGCATAGCCATTTTGATGTGCCGATTTATCTCTAGCAAATTTATTTTCTTTATTACTTATGATATTTAGGGTGTATTCCTCAAGATATGCCCGTAGGTTCTTATCTTTTAAGGCAAAGCGGGGGGACGAGATACAGGAAATATGGTTTTCATACCACTCAGAGATAGAGATGTCAAGTTGATCAAGTTCGTGATCATATTGTTTACACAATATGGATATCATACCAAATGAACATGCTTGAAGATTAAATTCCCAGGAAGTCTTGAGAAGGTCATTAACTTTTTTAACATTAGGAAATATTTGAATTCGTAGTCCCCAAGGGACAATTTGATGTTCAACATATTTTTCAAAGTACGTCTTATGCCAGTATATTCGTACCTTCTTTTCCAGGAGGCGTTGAAGTCGCATAAAGTCACGATCAAGGTCAGCATCTGAGATATTGGTTGCATTTTGAGACTGTTGTATTTTGGTTATCAGTCCCTTCCATGCCTCCCCGGTGAGGTCAACCATCATGCGCCAAAGCGTTTGTAAGCTCTCAATTGTAAAAGGGTATTTGTTACAAGACTTATAAAAATAATTTTTAATTAGCAATTCACTTAAAGTATTTTTAAAGATGAAAGTTTTTTCTAAAGGAGCATTGAACTGTGTGTATCCCCAAAATGCTAAATAGACAAATTGTTATAGGATCATCTGTCAAAGAATGGTGTATTGAAACACCTGGGACAGAAAGTAATATACAAGAAGGACAGAGAGGATCCACTAAGTAATACAGCACCTCATCCCTTGGTATTAAAGTATAAACAAAGGGGGTAGTGGACTAGGGATTATAGCGGTGCAATAATGATGTAGAAGAGTCGGGGTTAACTCACAGTTCAATGCTCAAAACACTTGTTTGTTAATACAAAATAGTTTTATTACATATGAGTACAATCATATAAATAGTTACGTACAAAAAGAAAAAAAGGGGAAAGGGAATTAATGATATACATTTAACAATGCTTCATCATGGGGGGTTGTAGCAAGAAAAGATTAAATTCGTTCTAAAGAATACATGGTCATTTGTGCAAAGAATAATCCAAAATTAACATTTAGTTTCAGAAATACACATAGGATTTGGAGGATAATTCAAAATTACTGTAGATAAGATGACCTGAGATGGACTGGGTGCATCTTAGTAGATAGTTCCGACATGTTTCGCCATGTCAATGGCTTCCTCAGGGTGGGTCTACTGTACAAGATAAATGTATCTAATGGGAAAGATTATTATAATTAGTATACATTATTGATAGATGAGACCGGAAATACACCAGTACCCATTTGTACAGAGAAGGGATTTATGGTAGAGATAGCTAGGGAGAGAGTCCACTGGTTACGGTCCTATAAGGATGCCCCCACCCCATATCCCCTGATGATCAAAGAACAGGGGTGTCCCCCTTAAACTCAATCAAAGAACTTACCCAAATCGGTATAGATGGTAAAGGGTCAGATTCAGCTCAAGCTGTGGAATGAGGTGGTCTTAAAGGGTGCCTACAGTGCATAGCAGAAGGCGAGTCAAGCCAGGTCGAAAAAGGAGGTTTTCTGGTCAAAAAAGAAGGGAATATTTGAAGAGAAATAATAAGTTTAAAAAAGTTTAGGTAATATAGTGTTGTAGGTCCATGATAAATTGATTCATGGACATAGCGCCATACACTATATGAAGGACATATGTCTCAAATATTTACTTACTTCGATAATTGGTTAAAAAAAGGGGCTGATAACAAAATTAGAAGGGCCTTATATTCTGGGAAGGAATGATTAGAAAACGGGAGGCACCTGAAAAATATTGGGAAAAAAATAAATAAATAAAGTTCCGTAGCTTAAAGGGGGATGGGGAGGAGGGGGGGGGGGGAAAAAGAGAGAAATTTGGATATAAATACAAAAGACAAATTTGTAGTCTAATACCTGTATAATTTTATGAATATGAGGACCACTCCTGCCCAAGTGCGGGCGTGTATGGGCACCTATTTAGATGGAAAAGGTGTCCAGATGGTCGCAGATCTCTGGTGGATTAGAGGTATAAGTAATCAAGGCGAACCAAATTAAATGAGGCAAAAAATGCCAATTAGAAAATCAGAAGGAAAATAGAAAATAGGCTCGGATAGCTTACTTGGTTGCAGAGGGATGTGGTGCGTCAGGTGCCTCCAAGGTCCCGTGGTGAACTGAACCCACAAGCTGGCTTTTATACTCGCCTTCCAGTCTGAGAGGGCGTGGAGAACGCCCCTCAGACAGCGGACATGTGAGCCTATGCGCAGGCGCATCACACGCAGCTCCGTCAGGGGCCTACAAGGGCCATAATTCCTGGCGGTGTGCGTGTGGGCGGCGTGATGACGTAATCGCCAAGATGTGGCGATTAGCTGCAGAGGCTAGAGATGGGCGGGCATGATAGCACCGCCCTTGGGTGTCCATACTAGGCAGGGAGGCACTCCCGGATAGACACATCCAACATCCAATCAGCGGCCGTGTCATGACAGCCGATAGATGGAAATGGTGGGATGTTTGAGAGAGAGAAGAAGGGGGAAAAGAGGACTGAGCCTGGGGGTGTTGGTGGGGCAGTCTATTGGATCGCATATTGCAGAGGATATCTCGTCCAGACAATACCTACGCATAAGAAGAAATTGTACCAATGATAAAGATTTTTACCAATCTTCCTACGAACTATACCAGAGATTAAAATTAAGAGGCTACAGCCATAATTTACTTAAACAATCCTTCAATAGAGTTAAAAGTTTGGAACGAAAGGAATTAATTTTTAGGGACAAAAATCTCCAATCAATGCAACCTGTACGTCTCATTACCCAATATTCAAACCAATCTACCCAAATTAGGGACACCATAAATACATTTTGGCCACTACTCTCAACTGATCCAATAGTAGGACAATATGTGAAAACATACCCGGAAATCACTTACCGGCGACCATTATCTCTCAGTGATAAACTAACTTCCAGTCACTTCTATGCCCCAAATGACAGGAAAAAGGACCACCCAGGTACTTTTCCCTGTGGTCACTGTGACTCTTGCACATTTCTGTCCAACTCCAATACCACCTTATTACCGAATGGTAATTTACATAAACCTAAATATCGGGTCACATGTAACACAATAGGAGTCATTTATTTAGCCACCTGCCGCTGTGGATGTTTCTATGTCGGCAAAACAAAGAGAGCACTTTCCATTCGTATACAGGACCATATCAAACCCCTACTTAAAAAGAAAGTCTCAACATCAGTTAATCGCCATGTTGCCCAAAAACATAACTTCGATGCTACTGCAATTTTATTTTCTGCCCTTGAACATATACCCCTCAACATACGTGGAGGGGACATTGATACCCGCCTACTTCAACTTGAAACTAGGTGGATATACACCTTGGATGCTACCAGACACCCGGGCATGAATGAATATATTAGCTTTAAATCATTCTTGTAATTTGTCTTTATACCACCTTCCCCTCCCCCCTCTAATTCCCCTTCCTCTCCCTTTTCCCTTTTCATTCATATAATCTTTTATGCCCCTCTCGTCTGGTCCTTACCTGTTGAGCTCACCTCCAACATGCGCCAAAGCTTGCTCCGCCTCCCTTTTCTAATTTCCTTATATGTATAAATAATTTTAATGATACCTCTTAAATACACATTGAAAATACTTTAAAATGTCTAAAAATCTTACCAAATATACTGTATGGGAATTGATTTGCAAATTTGTTTTCTTCCTTAACCTCGATGTAACTTCCTAATCCGTCCATGCTATATTTAATTATTTTCTTTTAACAACTAAAATAGGCACTTGATAAACATCAACTTGAATTGATTTGCCTAAATTGTCTATGTTCAAATAAACTCTCTAATGCCAGTATTAATTTAAAGGCATTCAAACTGTCTCTACCCGAGTTTGCCCACTTTTAATCGTAGGCTATTTATTTACTAATTTTTTTTTTTTTTTGATTAGAGACCTTGTCTGGACGAGATATCCTCTGCAATATGCGATCCAATAGACTGCCCCACCAACACCCCCAGGCTCAGTCCTCTTTTCCCCCTTCTTCTCTCTCTCAAACATCCCACCATTTCCATCTATCGGCTGTCATGACACGGCCGCTGATTGGATGTTGGATGTGTCTATCCGGGAGTGCCTCCCTGCCTAGTATGGACACCCAAGGGCGGTGCTATCATGCCCGCCCATCTCTAGCCTCTGCAGCTAATCGCCACATCTTGGCGATTACGTCATCACGCCGCCCACACGCACACCGCCAGGAATTATGGCCCTTGTAGGCCCCTGACGGAGCTGCGTGTGATGCGCCTGCGCATAGGCTCACATGTCCGCTGTCTGAGGGGCGTTCTCCACGCCCTCTCAGACTGGAAGGCGAGTATAAAAGCCAGCTTGTGGGTTCAGTTCACCACGGGACCTTGGAGGCACCTGACGCACCACATCCCTCTGCAACCAAGTAAGCTATCCGAGCCTATTTTCTATTTTCCTTCTGATTTTCTAATTGGCATTTTTTGCCTCATTTAATTTGGTTCGCCTTGATTACTTATACCTCTAATCCACCAGAGATCTGCGACCATCTGGACACCTTTTCCATCTAAATAGGTGCCCATACACGCCCGCACTTGGGCAGGAGTGGTCCTCATATTCATAAAATTATACAGGTATTAGACTACAAATTTGTCTTTTGTATTTATATCCAAATTTCTCTCTTTTTTTCCCCCCCCTCCTCCCCATCCCCCTTTAAGCTACGGAACTTTATTTATTTATTTTTTTCCCAATATTTTTCAGGTGCCTCCCGTTTTCTAATCATTCCTTCCCAGAATATAAGGCCCTTCTAATTTTGTTATCAGCCCCTTTTTTTAACCAATTATCGAAGTAAGTAAATATTTGAGACATATGTCCTTCATATAGTGTATGGCGCTATGTCCATGAATCAATTTATCATGGACCTACAACACTATATTACCTAAACTTTTTTAAACTTATTATTTCTCTTCAAATATTCCCTTCTTTTTTGACCAGAAAACCTCCTTTTTCGACCTGGCTTGACTCGCCTTCTGCTATGCACTGTAGGCACCCTTTAAGACCACCTCATTCCACAGCTTGAGCTGAATCTGACCCTTTACCATCTATACCGATTTGGGTAAGTTCTTTGATTGAGTTTAAGGGGGACACCCCTGTTCTTTGATCATCAGGGGATATGGGGTGGGGGCATCCTTATAGGACCGTAACCAGTGGACTCTCTCCCTAGCTATCTCTACCATAAATCCCTTCTCTGTACAAATGGGTACTGGTGTATTTCCGGTCTCATCTATCAATAATGTATACTAATTATAATAATCTTTCCCATTAGATACATTTATCTTGTACAGTAGACCCACCCTGAGGAAGCCATTGACATGGCGAAACATGTCGGAACTATCTACTAAGATGCACCCAGTCCATCTCAGGTCATCTTATCTACAGTAATTTTGAATTATCCTCCAAATCCTATGTGTATTTCTGAAACTAAATGTTAATTTTGGATTATTCTTTGCACAAATGACCATGTATTCTTTAGAACAAATTTAATCTTTTCTTGCTACAACCCCCCATGATGAAGCATTGTTAAATGTATATCATTAATTCCCTTTCCCCCTTTTTTTCTTTTTGTACGTAACTATTTATATGATTGTACTCATATGTAATAAAACTATTTTGTATTAACAAACAAGTGTTTTGAGCATTGAACTGTGAGTTAACCCCGACTCTTCTACATCATTATTGCACCGCTATAATCCCTAGTCCACTACCCCCTTTGTTTATAGTTCTCGTACTCTGTTTGATGGACATGAGTCACTTGCCAGCAGAAGTGGAGCATTCAGGAACGTCAAATACCCTTTTAAAGGAAGCCATAAACTCTGGGTAACTATGGGTTTTTGCATTTCCCATAGAGGGTTTGCCCAGGCCAAGGCTCTCTCAGAAAGCAAAGATATCACAAATCCTACTTTGCTTCTGTCCATGGGAAACACCTGGGGCAGCATCTCGAAGTATATCTCAACTCTGATGGAGAATCCCTCTGCATTAAACTGGATCGCCCCCAAATCGATTGGGAAGCGGAGCGGAACCAGACATACCTCCTTATAGAGATAATACTCGAGGCGGGTGCCTGCACAGAGACTGGAGTAGCAGCAGGGACCGCCTGCAACACAGGTTGTACCGGAGCCAGCACAGTGGGAGATTCCAGGAGCATCTGTTACGCTAAGGTAAACTGATCCATACAGTGATCCTGCTCATCCAAGCTGGAAAAAATATTACCAACAAGTGGATACTGGCCTTCGCCTACTGTCAGAAACCATGAATCAGACCGAGACAGAAGTGCAGTTAAAATCACACTTGTTTAAAAATAATAGTAAAAGGTAAACAGAGCAACGTAGTCAAATCATAGCCAGAGTTCAGTAACCGGGACGGATAGTCAGACAAGCCAGGCCGCCAGGGATCCAGAGATCAGCGTTCTTCAGGACAGGCCAGGAAATCAGGAAACCAGAGAATCAGCGTAGTGGAACAGCAAGCAGGATCAGGAACCAGAAGGGACGTCAGCCAAGCAAGTCTTCAACAGGAACACAGGAGAGAGTCTCTGGATGTGTTGACCAAGGCAAAGGCAGATAGAGACTGAACTGAACAGCTTAAGTAACCAGCAGGACTGACAAACAGGATATCATCATCAGGTGAGTCACTGTGGAAAAGATTGGAGCTGGCAATTAACCGACAGCTGAGCTGCTGCTCTGAGAAGGAGGCTGAGCCCAGCCCTGACACTCCCCCACTCTCTCCCCCCTCCCCCCTCTCCCTCTCTCTCTCTCCCCTTCCCCCTCTCCCAAAACCCCCTCTTTCTTGCCTCCTTCACTCTTGCTTTTCTGCTACATCTCAGGGTCCTTCAGGCATTAGTCATTCTCACGTTCTCACATTTTGTCAGTAAAAAACCCCCCCAGGGTCCATTTTAAGAATGTTCTCTGTAATGACTGCACTTTGTCAGGAAATAGAAGTCTGACTGGGACATGTGGTTACCCTCCCACTCTGACTGAGTGCTGGATTATAAGAAACTTGTAAGAAAAATCCAGATTCCTATAACAGCTGTTTTCAAAATACATTTAATGATTGTAATAAAAACATAACTATATTAACTGGTAATTTTTAATCTGGCTAAAGATTTTTTTCCATAAAAAAATTTGCTTTACGAATGTCTCATAATTTGCAAAATTGCAACAAGTAATACCCATAATGTTTGATATATGTGTGTAATAGTTTCTTTGTTGCCTTTTGCAAACGTAACAAGGAAAAAATAGTCATAAGAACATTCAACCACGGGCAGCACAGTGGTGTAGTGGTTAGCACTTTCACCTAGCAGTAATAGGGTCGCTGGTTCAAATCCCGACCATGACACCTTCTTCCTGGAGTTTGCATGTTCTCCCTGTGCTTGCGTGGGTTTCCTCCGGGTACTCCGGTTTCCTCCCACACTCCAAAGACATGCTGGTAGGTTAATTAGATCCTGTCAATAAAATTGGCCAAATATGTGTATGTTGTATGTGTATGTGTTTGTAAGCGTGTCAGGACCCCACAGGGCAAGGACCGCACTATACCACAGATGGAGACCAGTGGCAAAAAGCGCCCTGAGGCAATTCAGTTTGCATAGGTTGCGCTATACAAGTCATTCATTCATTCATAAGAGTTCATTTTTACCAGTTAGGAAAAACGCCTATCACTTTAGACTAAAAACATTTAGCCCACAGGGGAAATAATATGAGGGAGACATCTGCATTGTGTATGTAGCAGTGCCCCCGTGGGGTCGCTGCGTGTTCAAGCTCTACACGTCACCCTGCTTGGCCACATTCATTTCAGACACACTTTACCAGTCAATGAACAGTCTTTAACTTATTTTTTTGTTGTTTTTATTTAGGGGATTAAACTTGGATGGAGAAAGAGACATGGGATGCCCAAATGATGAATCTTGCTTGGTTGAAATAAAGATGGTTGAATTTAAATTGACAGTCTCCCATACTTCATATCTCCTCCAGCACACTACTTAAGATCACTTGCTTTTCTCTACTGTAAAATTCTAGATTCCTGTCACTGTTAGCACATGGTTAGGCCTCACTCTGAATAAGTCCCAACATTTTACTAATAGCCATTTGCAGGCAGGGGTCTGAAAAAGGATAGTTGTGCTAACTGATACTTGGTGGACTGATGAACCCAGAAAGTCCAATGCAAATCCTGCCAACCCTCCTGGCTGTGGCAACTTGACTCCAACGATACCACAGTCTCTCCCTCTGGCTTCACATCCAATCCTGGCATGTCTGTCTCAGAGCTTCTCACTGTGCTTCTGACTCACCGATCCCGAAATAGATCCCTCCTGAATAACTTTCCCGGCAGTGCTCCCCACTGTCGTCCTGCTCCTGTTTCAGGACACCTCTCAATGACCGTGTAGAGAGAGGCTCCCTACCAGCTCCCAAGCTCTAGACCCGAGTTTAACCCCCCAGAAAGGGGGGTTCCCTCAAGGTCCATGACAGTCTAACACTCCCTCATACAGTTCTTCTACCCGACAACTACTCTCACAACATGCTGACCATGAGTATATATAGGAGGCCTGCCCCCTGCCAATCCTAGTTGGGGATTGGTCAGGGCTCCCAAATACATCCCATGTCACTCCAGCCTGCCCTGCCTCTTTTCCAGAACCCTCCGGAAACAAAGGAGGCGCCAGAGAGATGAAGTACATGTCAGTCACCTGCTGCTACACTAAACCACTCCCCAGCCCCAGATCAAGAACAAACAGACCTAGCTCACAGTTAGGCCTGCCTAAATTTACCTGCACTGGCAGAACAAACAAAACACTACTCTAGCACCTACCTACCTAAGGTAGAGGGTGCTACATGTACATCTATGGAGATTCCTGTGCCAATGACCAAGCGAATGGGAGTTCGACTAGCAAACCTCCAGCTGCAGTGTAAGCATTTAGTAGTGGTATAGCTACCGCTGCTAACTGTGACAGCTTCCTCCTGGTGGTTGTTAGAGAGACAGAACCTGGCTCATGGCTAGCAACTTCCGGTAACTGTATATCACTTCCGGTTGTGTCACATTTGGTGTTTGGAGCGCATGAGAGACATCTGAGAACACGCTGAGAGACATCTGAGCTTAACCCTTTGAAGCCTGGATTGATGGTGGATTGGGAGCCCGGAGCTGCAGTACCAGTTTGAGCATTATTTGATTTTTAATTCTTTAAAGGTCATTTATGTCTGGTGAGTGCTTTATTTGTCTCTGTCTCTGGATCATTTTGGTCTTTCCGGTGAAAGAGTGAAAAAGTAAATTCAATGTGACAAAGCATATGTAGCGTTGCCCCCGCCCTCCAGAGGCCTGATGATGACCTCCGGAGTCGGGGGCAGCTGACATTCCTCCTCAGGGTGCAGGTTACTAGGCATGGTGGGTGTAGTGCAAAGTGGAATGATTGGGCGCCAGTCAGTTTCGAAATTAAACAAAAATACATTTATTGTTTCTTAACAATAACTGGGGGAGAGAGGGTTAGGGCCAGGACACCCTTAGGTAAATGCAATCTGCAAACAGGCAGACTCCGCAGACAAAATAGAGGTAGTCATACAGAAAAAGGGCCTTTAACCACCTCAATACAGGGCACTTACACCCCCCTTCCTGCGCAGGCCATTTTTCAGCTTTCAGCGCTGTCACACTTTGAATGAAAATTGCGTGGTCGTGATACACTGTAACCATGTGAAATTTTTATAATTTTCTTCACACAAATAGAGCTTTCTTTTGGTGGCATTTAATCACTCCTGGGTTTTTTATTTTTTCCTAAATAAAAAAAAAAAAGACCAAACATTTTGAAAAAAAAAAGATTTTCTTAGTTTCTGTCAATACATTTTATAAATAAGTAATTTTTCTCCTTCACTGATGGGCGCTGATGAGGCAGCACTGATGGGCACTGATAGGCTGCACTGATGGACACTGATGAGGTGACACTTATGGGCACTGATGAGGCAGCACTTATGGGCACTGATTAGGTGGCACTGATGAGGAGGCACGAATATGCAGCACTTATGGGCACTGATATCATGCACTGATGAGCACTGATAGGCAGCACTGATGGGTGGCACTGGGCACAGATAGGCAGCACTGGTTGGCACAGATAGGTGGAACTGATAGGCACAGAGAGGCAGCACTGGTGGGCACAGATAGGTAGCATGGATAGGCGGCACTGATGGGTGGTACTGATGGGTACTGGTGGGCATTGATGGGTGGCATAGATGGGCAGCAGTGATGAGCATTGATGGGCAGCAGTGATGGGCATTGATTGGCAGCACTGATAGCCAGCAATGACTGGCATCACTAATGGCCACTGATTGCTGGCACTTGTGGGCACTGATTGCTGGCCCTTGTGGGCAAAGATTGGTGGCAATTGTGGGCACTGGTTGGCACTGATTGCTGGCAGTGGTGGGCAATCATTGCTGGCATTGTTAGGCACTTAACTGTAATCAGGGCACTGATGATTAGTGCCCTGATTACAATAATTATTGTAATCAGTAATTACATACCTAGCTGTCCCCTGTAAGGAGATGCCACTGATCGGCTCTCCTCTCCTCACACTCCGTCAGTGTGAGGCGAGGAGCGCCGATTGCCGGCATCTCCGTGTTTACATGTGACCCTCTGTGATTGGACACAGCCGATCACATGGTTAAAGAGCCGCGGCTCTTTACACAGATCGGGGTCGTGCCGTGTACTAGCAACACGGCGCGCCTGCCGCACTGTGCACCCCCTCCCAGAGTGGTCGTTCTGGGAGGATGTCATATGCCGTCCACCCAGATCAAGAGCCGCAACGCCCAGACGTCGTTTGATGGTGGGCAGGCAGCAAGTGGTTAAGCTGAATGCAGCAATCTGTATTTTTGTAGCAACTGCTGTCTCCTATAGCATCACTTCACTTTCAGTGCTCCACTGTAGAACTGCACACGTAACTCACAGTAGATCTTCACTCACATCTCACAGTAGATCACTCAAGCTTCACCCACACTGTCCCGCTGGGTCCCTGACTTGACTCACAGCTACCTGCTGTACTTTTCTTCAAGTGTCACCCACACTGTCCCACTGGGTCCCTGGCCTTACTCACAGCTACCCGCTGTATTTATCTTCAAGATGTAACCACGCTGTCCCGCTGGGTCCCTGGCTTTACTCACAGCTACCCACTGTATTTACCTTCAAGTACTCACAACTCCTGCTGGGTTTCCGGATGAGACTACTGAAGCTTTCCCACCTCTTCACCATTCACAGTGCAGGTGGAAAAAGTATGTGAACCATTGGATTTAATAACTGGTTCAACCTCCTTTGGCAGCAATAACTTCAACCAAACGTTTCCTGTAGTTGCAGATCAGACGTGCACAACGGTCAGGAATAATTCTTGACCATTCCTCTTTACAGAACTGTTTCAGTTCCGCAATATTCTTGGGATGTCTGGTGTGAATCGCTTTCTTGAGGTCATGCCACAGCATCTCAATCGGGTTGAGGTCAGGACTCTGACTGGGCCACTCCAGAAGGGATATATTGTTTTCTTCTGTTTAAGCCATTCTGTTGTTGATTTACTTCTATGCTTCGGGTCATTGTCCTGTTGCAACACCCATCTTCTGTTGAGCTTCAGCTGGTGGACAGATGGCCTTAGGTTCTCCTGCAAAATGTCTTGATAAACTTCGGAATTCATTTTTCCTTTGATAATAGCAATCCGTCCAGGCCCTGACGCAGCAAAGCAGCCCCAAACCATGATGCCTCACCACCATACTTCACAGGTGGGATGATGTTTTGATGTTGGTGTGCTGTGCCTCTTTTTCTCCACACATAGTGTTGTGTGTTTCTTCCAAACAACTCAACTTTGGTTTCATCTGTCCACAGAATATTTTGCCAGTACTGCTGTGGAACATCCAGGTGCTCTTGTGCAAACTGTAAACGTGCAGCAATGTTTTTTTTGGACAGCAGTGGCTTCCTCTGCGGTATCCTCCCATGAAATCCATACTTGTTTAGTGTTTTACGCATCGTAGATTCACTAACAGGGATGTTAGCATATGCCAGAGACATTTGTAAGTCTTTAGCTGACACTCTAGGATTCTTCTTCACTTCATTGAGCAGTCTGCGCTGTGCTCTTGCAGTCATCTTTACAGGACGCCCACTCCTAGGGAGAGTAGCAGCAGTGCTGAACTTTCTCCATTTATAGACAATTTGTCTTACCGTGGACTGATGAACAGCAAGGCTTTTGGAGATACTTTTATAACCCTTTCCAGCTTTATGCAAGTCAACAATTCTTAATCGTAGTTCTTCTGAGAGATCTTTTGTGCGAGGCATCATTCACATCAGGCAATGCTTCTTGTAAAATACAAACCCAGAACTGGTGTGTGTTTTTTATAGGGCAGAGCAGCTGTAACCAACACTTCCAATCTCATCTCATTGACTGGACTCCAGCTGGCTGACACCTCACTCCAATTAGCTCTTGGAAATCTCATTAGTCTAGGGGTTCACATACTTTTTCCACCTGCACTGTGAATGTTTACATGGTGTGTTCAATAAAAACATGGTAACATTTAATTCTTTGTGTGTTATTAGTTTAGGCAGACTGTGATTGTCTATTGTTGTGACTTAGATGAAGATCAGATCACGTTTTATGACCAATTTGTGCAGAAGTCCATATCATTCCAAAAGGGTTCACATACTTTTTTTGCAACTGTATATATATTGTGGAGATGCGACCCCATCTCACAGGTGCAAATAAGCAGTACATGCCTGATTTTGGCAGGTATACTAATTACACACCTGTGGGCTGGGTTCAAAAACATCCCAGGAAGAGAAGTCTGTGCTCAGACTTGGAGACGGCTCTGCCCAGCAGACAGGAAGTCTGGCTAGGAGGTCAGGAGAGTTCCAGGAGGTCTAGGAGCCTAAGATTGCAGGTGGCAGTCTGTGCGTACGTTTGAAGCAGGCAGGTTGTAGCCTGTGACTAAAGCAGCACGAAGCTGACAGTGAGTAAGCCAGGAGGCTATTGTTTTGGAATACAGTGATGGTGGAACCCCCTGCGAGGGAAGATTTCTGTTTGTTCAAACTTTTTCGTTTCCTTTAAATAAAAGTGGGCTGCCATGCCCTAAAAACACAGTCTGGAGTGGCACGTTTCTGGAAAATCGCATGCACCACTTGTAGCTAATCACCCCGGATCGTCACAATTGGTGGAGAAATTGGCGTTTGGCATGGATGGCGTTGGTCCAGATCCTCGCATTCCAGAAACCGTGAGTGTCAGAGACTGTGTGTATTGCTGTTGCTGTGTGAAGCAAAGTGGTGGGTGCTGTGTCTCAGCTGTAAGGAGACAATACGCAAACATTTTTTTGAAGGAACTCTGCATCTGTTGCTGCAAAGATGCATGTTGTTGCCCGTAGCAACAAAGGCAAGGTCAGGCATGAGACCTATGGCAAATGGTGGAATGATCCTGATGAGAGTCCTGGCTGGTGGGCTCAAGAGGATTGTTATAGTTCCTGGAGAAGCTCTGCAGGGAGAATGCAGTCTCCCATAGCAACCAGTGAAGTGTCGTCTGGATGGTGGGGCTCCTATGAAGAGGTGGCTCACTGTTCCCACAAAGAGGGCTGGGAAGCCCGAGTGTCTTTCATTTCACCCGGTAACCGCATGGGGAACTACAGCAGGAGAAAGCAACAGGCTGACTGGACATTCAAGAGGAGAGCGGTTGCCCGTAGCAACGTCTGTGATTCCAAGTCTGCAGACTGGGTGAGAGAGACTGATTATGTGACTGTGCACACGGGAGTGGAAGTGACCCCAAATGGGAGATCCCCTGTTTGTGCTAAAAAGGACTTGCCTTGCTGCAGTGCTCTGTTCAGTGGGGAGGCAAATGTTAAAGTTAAAAAGCTTGAGGTCTGCAATGAAACTCCATCTGCTCATGCTGATGAGGGTGGGAGACAGCAACATGGTGTGGTTGAAAATGTGTTGCCACAATGCAGGGAAAAACAAAGTGATGTGTTTAATGTTGAGGAGTGTAAAACTCACAAGAGCAGTGTTTCAGATGCTATTGAGCCTCTCGGTCTGTCCAGGTCTCATTGGGATGATGTAGCCCAACAGAGCAATACCTACTGGGATGATTTGGCCAAGAGACTAATAGCAATGCTGGAAGAAGCTTTTGTGGCTAAAAGAGTAGTGGATACTATGACTGCTGTGCCAGGAGAGGTGTCTGCAGAACAGTCTATAGGCCAAGATGCACGGGTTGTTGCAGAGACTAATCCTCTCATGATTGAAGGTCACAGCGAGTGTAAACGCACAGCAAAATTGTGTCCACAATGATAAAAAAAGAAAATGTGTATTTTGTGACAGACATGCTTAATGAAATGTTAGCATCATGGAGTGTACAGCCAGTATATATCCTGCCGTCCTCTCCTGTGTTTGGAGAACTGGTACCACAGGGTACGGCTGATTGGAGCTGGATATTGTAGGCTGTACTGTGCAGAAATCGCAAATACTTGAATCGTTTAATGCAATGTTTTGTATTGATGTGGAAAGTTGTCTCACAGTGTGCTGGATTGCTTCATACAAAGCTTGTGTATGACAAGCACTCTGGAGCCCTGTTAGACAAGGCAGAGGTATCAGAAATGCCAGCAGTAACAGAAATGGTAAAAAGTGTTGTGCAAGAACAGTCGCTGATGGAGTGTTGGACAACAGGGGGCGATGTGAAACTGTGGGAAGGTCCCATAGAGAGTAACTGCTCCCCTGTGTGTGGTCCCTTCTCAGACACTGTCCTAGCAAGCGATGGGACCAGAGTTCCTGATGGTTTTGAGCTGGGTAATTTTGAGAAAGCGGTTGCCAGGAGTAACCACGCAGGTATCAGCGAACCTGAAAACCAAAAAGTGCTGGGTAAAGTTGAGACCGATGTCAAAGTAGGACCCCTACAGTTTTGGCAGAGTAGATCTGGGGGAGGTGAGAAGAAATGTAAGCTCCCAAAAATTAGGAAGAAGTCCGCATGGAAGCATACCTGGAAAAAGAGGTGGGTGGAGTGCCCCTTTAGGAAGAAGGGTTTTGTATTTCTCCCTCCGGTGCGAAACAGGGGGGGAGGATATGTGGAGATACGACCCCATCTCACAGGTGCAAATAAGCAGTACATGCCTGATTTTGGCAGGTATACTAATTACACACCTGTGGGCTGGGTTCAAAAACATCCCAGGAAGAGAAGTCTGTGCTCAGACTTGGAGACGGCTCTGCCCAGCAGACAGGAAGTCTGGCTAGGAGGTCAGGAGAGTTCCAGGAGGTCTAGGAGCCTAAGATTGCAGGTGGCAGTCTGTGTGTACGTTTGAAGCAGGCAGGTTGTAGCCTGTGACTAAAGCAGCATGAAGCTGACAGTGAGTAAGCCAGGAGGCTATTGTTTTGGAATACAGTGATGGAGGAACCCCCTGCGAGGGAAGATTTCTGTTTGTTTGAACTTTTTCGTTTCCTTTAAATAAAAGTGGGCTGCCATGCCCTAAAAACACAGTCTGGAGTGGCACGTTTCTGGAAAATCGCATTCACCACTTGTAGCTAATCACCCCGGATCGTCACAATATATATATATATATATATATATACACAGTATCTCACAAACGTGACTATACCCCTCACATTTTTGTAGATATTTTATCATATCTTTTCATGTGACAAGCGCTGGCAACAAAAGTGAGTACACCCATAAGTGAAAATGTCCAAATTGGGCCCATTTAGCCATTTTCCCTCTCCGGTGTCATGTGACTCCTTAGTGTTACAAGGTCTCAGGTAAGAATGGGGAGCAGATGTGTTAAATTTGTTGTTATCGCTCTCACACTCTCATACTGGTCACTGGAAGCTCAACATGGCAAAGAACTCTCTGAGGATCTGAACAAAAGAATTGTTGCTCTTCATAAAGATGACCTAGGCTATAAGAAGATTGCCAAGACCCTGAAACTGAGCTTCAGCACAGTGGCCAAGCCCATACAGCGGTTTAACAGGACAGGTTCCATTCAGAACAGGCCTCGCTATGGTCAACCAAAGAAGTTGAGTGCACATGCTCAGTGTCATATCCAGAGGTTATCTTTGGGAAGTAGACATATAAAGGGGGCTGCCAGCATTGCTGCAGAGGTTAAAAGGGTGTGGGGGGGGGGGGGGGTCAGCGTGTCAGTGCTCAGACCATACACCGCACACTGCATCAAATTGGTCTGCATGGCTGTCGTTCCAAAAGGAAGCCTCTTCTAAAGATGCACAAGAAAGCCCACAAACAGTTTGCTTAAGACAAACAAACTAAGGACATGGATTACCGGAAACATGTCCTGTGGTCCAGGTGAGGAGTACAAAGACAAGTGTGTCTTGCCTACAGTCAAGCATGGTAGTGGGAGTGTCATGGTCTGGGGCTGCATGAGTGCTGCCGACACTGGGGAGCTACAGTTCATTGAGGGAACCATGAATGCCAACATGTACTGTGACATACTGAAGCAGATCTCCTCCCTTCAGATACTGGGACGCAGGGCAGTATTCCAATGTGATATTGACCCCAAACACACCCCCAAGACAACCACTGCCTTGCTAAAGAAGCTGAGGATAAAGGTGATGGACTGGCCAAACATGTCTCCAGACCTAAACCCTATTGAGTATCTGTGGGGCATCTCCAAATGGAAGGTGGAGGAGTGCAAGGTCTCTAACATCCACCAGGTCCGTGATGTCATCATGGAGGAGGGGAGGAGGACTCCAGTGGCAACCTGTGAAGTTCTGGTGAACTCCATGCCCAAGAGGGATAAGGCAGTGCTGGGAAATAATGGTGGCCACACAAAATATTGACACTTTGGGCCCAATTTGGACATTTTAGCTTAGGGGTGTACTCACTTTTGTTGCCAGTGGTTTAGACATTAATGGCTGTGTGTTGAGTTATTTTGAGGGGACAGCAAATTTACACTGTTATACAAGCTGTACACTTACTACTTGTACTACATTGTAGCAAAGTGTCATTTCTTCAGTGTTGTCACATGAAAAGATATAATGAAATATTTACAAAAATGTGAGGGGTGTACTCACTTTTGTGAGATAATGTATATACACTAAACTGCCTGCACGCCACTAACCTGCGTAATCTAGCTCTAAATCTCTCAATATCCACGTCACACCACATATGGCCGTTGTGTAAGCAGCCTTATACAGTGTGGACGTGGACCGTGAGCCATGATTGGCTAAAGGCACCCTGCCTTTGGCCAATCATGCCTCTCACAGGAGAGTGCGCTGTGATGGCCAACACATGCAGGTCAGGTGCATGCTTTGGCCAATCAGCAGCCTACAATGAACTGAAATTTCGCAGTGCAATATGGGGCACTCTGCTGCGCTCGAATTTACCACTAATATGTTTGTTTGCGAGCATCCCTAATAGGGATGAGCTCAGTGTTCGATTCAAACATGAGGCCGTTCACTTGTCCGTCGAAGCCAGAACTTTCTGCGCCATCGCAGTGCATTGCTGGATCGTGATTGACCAAGCATGCACTGTGACCCTGCATGCTTGGCCATTCACAGCGCCGGCAGCGAGGAGATCAATAATTGGCCACAGGCAGGATGCCTGTGGCCAATTATAGCTCAGGGGGGTTTAGTACACGCCCCACACTATATAAGGCCGCCAGCGCGGCGGCCTTGTGTAGTGTGTTGGCGTGCAGGGAGAGAGCAGGATAGGCAGGGACAGTGTTAGCTGTGCTTTTCTTGTAAACCTTGCCCTGTTACAGTGGGTGTAGTGTGTTGGCGTTCAGGGAGAGAGCAGGATAGGCAGGGACAGTGTCAGCTGTGCTTTTCTTGTTAACCTTGCGCTGTTACAGTGGGTGTAGTGTGTTGGCGTTCAGGAAGAGAGCAGGATAGGCAGGGACAGTGTCAGCTTTGCTTTGCTTCCTAACCTAGCGCTATTACAGTGGGTGTAGTGTGCCTCCTGCACAGTATACACCTGAAGCTACCCCTCATTGCTGGTGTTGGTATGTAGTTCAGTTGTGCAACACAGGCATCTGCAGAATATTCAGTGGGGGTAGTGTGCCTCCTGCACAGTATACACCTGAAGCTGAATATTTCACATTTTTTTTTCACTTTATGCATCAATAAATTGACTGCTCCCAAAAAAACATTAGTTTTGAGAACCTTTTTTTGCATTGATACATGTCCCCTGGGGCAGGACCTGGGTCCCCAAACCCTGTTTAGGACAATAACATGCATATTAGCCGTTATAATTATCATTTTAGATTTCGAACATCCGCGTCCATTGTATTTAATAGCGTTCTAATGTTCGCACAAACTTTCGGTCCGTTCGCAGGTTCTGGTGCGAACCAAATCGGGGGGTGTTCGGCTCATCCCTAATCCCTAATAGCGACATAACATGGAAGCCTTTTCCCTGCTCTGGAAACACGGGTATGACAAGGTGCGGTGCATGTGAATAATGTCAATACATTTTTGTTACTTTTTTAATATAGTGACTGATTTCAAATGAGCCCTACCTCAGGAATTGGGCTTACTCTGGGGAGAGGGAAAGGAAGGGGGGTGAATGAGAAGTGGGGAGGAAGGCTATATCATATATACTTTCATTGTTGTGTTTTTTTTATTTTATTTTATACAAATAATCATTATTATTATTATTTTTGGAAATAAAAACCTGTTTATAAATATAGGATATTAAATATCATACAATGTTGAAATAAGAATAAAATAAATATATTTTGGAGAAGAAGTCATTGGACTATTACATTTATGACACTTACAGTACATGTTGATGATGTATACAGTATATTGCAAGTACATATAAGGTTGATTTCATATTCAGATTCACATGGGCAGGATGATCATCATGTGTAGATTGACATTTATGTTTGTTTTTTGTTAATTTTGTGTATTTCATTTTTTTCCTCTTGTGTTTGGATTAGATTAATTTATTAGATGGTAATGTAGCACCCTCTACCTTAGATATGTAGGTGCTAGTGTAGGTTTTTGTGTGAGCTGCTAGCGCAGGTAAATTTAAGCAGGCCTATGCTGTTTGTTTTGATCTGGGGGCAGGGGAGTGATTTAATATAGCAGTAGGTGACTGACATGTACTTCAGCTTTTGGGCACCTCCTCTGTTTCCAGGGAGAATGTTCTGGTAAAGTTGCAGGGCAGAGAGCTGGAGTGACATGGGGTGCATGTGAGGAGCTCTGACCAATCCCCAACTAGGATTGGCAGGGGGCAGGCCTCCTACATGTACCCATGGTCAGCCTGTGGGGGGGGGGGGGGGGAGTTGTCGGCTGGGTGAACTGGATGATGGAGTGTTAGACTGTCGTGTCTGAGGGAACCTTCTTTCTGGGGGGTGTACCTCAGGCGGGGAGCTCGGGAGCTGGGAGGGAGCCTCTCCTTACGCGGTCATGGAGAGGTGTCCTGGAACAGGAGCTGGAGGAGACAGTTGGTCGGCAAGTCTGGAGAAAAGTAATTCAGGAAGGATCCAGGGCAGGTGTCGGTGAGTGGAAAGCGCAGTGGAAAACTCTGGAAGAGGCATGCCTGGGAGCTGGATGTAGAGCCAGAGGGAGAGACTGGGAGTTTGTGTCAAGTCGATGCAGCCAGGAGGGCGGGCAGGATTTGCAAGTTGGACTTGCTGGGATCAGTAGTCCATGAAGTACATTTATTCTTCTCAAGTAAATTGGTTGCTACCACAAAGGGGTACTGCAGGCCCCGGCCTACAAAGGGCCATCAAGTAAAGACACTGGGACTTACTCAGAGTGAGGCCTAGTCATGTTCTGATGGTGTGACAGGATTATTAAAATTGGACAGTGAATTAGTGTGCTGGAGGAAGTGACCTGGAAGAAGTGTTCTGAGGTAAAAGTCTGTCAAGTTTAGTGTCAGACATCTTGTTCTTCTGAGAAGTGTGACACAGTTACTTTTATTCTACAAAGTACAATTCATTCTATGGGCATCCCATGTCCATTTTCCCCAAGCAAGTTCAATCCCCTAATAAAAACAACAATAACAAGCAAAAGACTGTTCATTGACTGAGAAGTGTGTCTAATGGAGGTCTGGGAGCAGGGTGAATTGTGTGGATGCTGTAACACGTAGCAACCCTGCGGGGCAATCGCTGAAGTAACATTTATTTTTTATATTTTTAATATTGGAATAAGTACCTGTTTCTTGAACAGGTAAACAGGATATTGCGCACATTATGTGTGCGGTGGTGATTGTGTCATTCACGCTCTCATGTGCGATGGCATCATGCACACATGTGCATGCGTGACATTGTAATGCTGGTGGGAATGCGCCATGGCACCCATTTTCAAACAATTTATAAACACATGCTGATTATGAAGCCAATTGTATGCCTCTGAAGCAGCCGGTGAAATTGGTCAGGCTTTGCTCCTTACAGCCCACCTCCTCATTGGTGATCCAATATGAACTAATAAATATTCAATACATACTCTATACAGTATATTTATGCATGGAATATTATCTTTTTTGGATCTGAGCCAAGTCATGCTATATGGACCAAAAGCAAGAGCTCTGGTTTGACCACATGGACTGTATGCACCCAGACACACAGGGTTTATGGACCATATGGTCTGATCAATATAATTTATGAACATATGCAATATCATGCTAACTTTTTTGGAAGGTGGAATATAAGCATTAGATTAAACCTGATCATATGGAATGTATAGACTTTAGTTATTGATACATGACTGCAAATGTTCTATATTGCCTTTAAAATCCAAGCTTTATAAGCTCATGGCTTTCTGGAATGAGCCCCTATTGGCATGTGAGGAAGGTGTTTGTAGTGGAATATGAGCCTACCCATCTGTGGGAACTATACAGGCTCTCTCTATGGCTAAGGGTGCAGCCGATGCAACATCTGAGGCTCTATAATGCATACCATCAATACATTCTGGAACTTTTGATTAATACCTGAAGACTCTTTGCTTTATACACCTTGGAATAACCAACCAATCTTCTCACTTGTTAAATCTTTGAAACTATGTATATGTTCTTTTCATTGGGAACAATTGATTTGCATACTGGCTCAGTCCTGGGAATTCAAATGCATTACTATCTTCCATTTTTAGGATCACCTAGAATCCATCAAGTGTTTTGGACTCACTCATATTAATTCTACACAATTGTTATGTTAATAAGTTATCAACATATGAGATTATACATGTTGTACATAAGTGATTCATGCTTGAGAGAGGCGGAGCATATGTTTTTAATGTGTGTTAGGTATGTGTGTAGTGTCATATTGTTTTAAATTTGATACATGTAAGGGCTCTTTCACACGGACGGTCCGTATGTTTGTTTTTCATCCTTCCGTTTTCGGATGAAAAACGGACATACATGTATCCCTATGGGATAGCGGGTGTCAGCGGATGAGCATCCGCTGACACCCGATCTCGTCCGTGTACGCTATGCTCCGTTTCTGCAGACGGAGGAAAACCCAATTTTTTCATCCGTCTGCAGAGCGGATCGGATGACGACGGACTCTACGGTCCGTCGTCACCTGATCTCCCATAGGGGAGAGCGCCGCTCTGACAGGTCCGTCCCTGCGCTGTATGCAGAGAAGGACCTGTCATCTTCCTGCTCAGCGGAGATCGCTCCGGCGATCCCCGCTGAGCAAGCGGATATCCACGGGGCGGATCAGCACTGATAAATAAAGTATAGCACGTTATAGTCCAGTGAGTTGTTTAGGATTTTTTCTGTTTTCTTTACTTGCTTGTTTTGGCCTTGCTATATCTGAGTTGTTCTATATATGAGAGTTTTTTTTTTTTTTGGAAGTTGTTTTTCATGATACAGGTAAGTACTTTTTACAGCTTCTGTCTTAGCTGTTTTTTTAATCACTTAAAGTCTGCTTTAACAGCTAGCTTCCATAGAGTGTAACACCTTAGCCTGGCATCAGAAAAGCCACAGTTTTTTAGATGGACTAAGCCAAAACACCAGCAGGGAGATATCCTGAGAAATGTAAGGTGGTGTGTGATTTAACAAGATAGTATCCAACCAGACGAGAGTGAACTTTAAAGCGTTTGTTACCCTAAAAAAAGTTGATCCTGTCCCTTTAAAGCATGAATAACAGCACAGTGCTTGTGCTGTGCCATTTGGCCCCCTGTATCATCTGAAATACATGGCTGATCCTGCCTGGTTCTGCCCTCCCCCCCGTAAACTGACCACAGTTTATCATGGTTGCTGAGCCCTGACACAGTGGTCAGTTTACGTGCCTCCGTCATCCGCTCTCTGCTCTGTCCTACTCTCCCCTCTCCCTCCCTGCCTGTCATCTCGTGACAGTGCCCTCTCCTTCCCTCCTGCTGCTATAATAACTTTATCGTTTTCTGGCAATCCCATGTTAAATAATTGTCTCCAGTGTCTGTGCTTTATAAATAAAAAGGCCCCTGTATACCTTATTTTTGAGCACCGCTCGGTGCTCACGTGACAGGCTGCCTCTCTCCTCCTCCCGACTGATGTCAGCGGGGGATTCTCAGCCCCCCAGCTGTAGCTGTCAGATTGGGAGGGGATACGAGGGCTGGTCATGCGAGCACCGAGCGGTGCTCGAAAATAAGGTATACAGGGCATTTTTTTAAATAAAGCACATACACTGGAGACATTGCATTATTTAACACGGGGGATTGGCAGAAAATGATAAAGTGGGTTTACAACCACTTTAAAACTTTTAGGGAACTTGTTCTGAGGAAGTATAGGATTGAAGCAAGTAGGTATTCATATAGCTTCATCCTCATTCTGAATTTGATGATCTGCATGCTTGTCCTTGGTCAGTAACCCCAAGTGTACTAAGGTTATTGGATAAGCATGCCAACTTCAGAAGGAAGTCAGCAATAGCAACCTCTGTTCTTTCTCTTAGTTTCCCTTTAATTTAAATCAAATTATTTTTTAGCATGTTATATTAGTTCAAATTCTTACCCAGTTATGTTAAGCTGGTTACACTCATTCCCAGTTGTAATGCATGGAATGCAAAATGTGAGATTTAAAGGCCTAAAGCATAACAGCACTTTAGTACATCTATCTTTTAACTTACTGCTCACCCTCAGCACCCTCAAAGTCTTATTCCCCCCTGTCCATGCTTTTTGGAACATTTGTTCTATGGCCCGTGGTAAGCCACACAGTCACAGCTACAAACTGTCTGTCCAGTCCCTTACTTCTTCTCATGCCCAGAAATATCTCATTCATTTTTTTGGAGCTACTTCCCATTGTTGTGATGTATGGCATACAGCCTTTCTGTAGGACTGAATGTAATTGTTCCATGAATGCACAAAAAATAATCCATACCGTGTGAATTATACAGAAGCATGGACAAGTAAGTATAATGCCCCACACACACGGTCGGATTTTCTGACGGAAAATGTCCTATCGGACAATGTTGTCGGAAATTCCGACCGCGTGTAGGCTCTAGGATTTTCCGACGGACAAAGTTTTATCTCCTGCTCTCAAATTTTCCGACAACAAAGTCCTATCGGACTTTTTCCGATTGTGTGTATCGAATTCCGACGGACAAAGTGCCACGCATGCTCAGATCACATTACAAGACCAAAGCTATTGGCTACTAGCCTCTACGTAGTCCCGTCATAGGCAACAAACGTCACCACGTTCAGAATGATCGGATTTTCCGACAACTTTGTCCGACCGTGTGTATGCAACACCAGTGTCGGACAAAAGCCGTCGGAAAAAATCCGATGGATTTTGTGGTCGGATTTTCCGACCGTGTGTACGGGGCATTAGACCGTGTTGGTGTGTGTGTTCGTGAAGTTGGTAAATTAAAGGATAACTGTACAAAAGTAGGGCTGTGAAAATTAAAGATTAATTCCTCGATTAATCGTTAATTTTTTTGATAGATCAAAATTTTTTTGATCAGTACTCACCTCTCCGCCGGCTTTTCCGGGTCTTCAGGGAGTTCCGTCGGAGATCCGGCGTCAATTTGAATCTTATACTTAAGCGGTGAACACTTAGATCTTTTCTTTCTACTCATGACCTGGCGTCCTTGCTGAGATCTAAGGAGACCTGAGAGAAGTTTATGGTCCGTGTTAACCCTTTTGATACCTGCTTGCATGACCACCTGTTTGAACAGGGGTCCATGCCATAAGGTGAGAGTGATTAGTTAGACCGGAGGTGGAGAGATTGTTACACTACTGTGGAAAAAAATGACTTACGTCAGTGCTACAGTTTGAATTCAAAACGTATTTGTGTGAATTGTGAAGTTAAGTCATGGATTGTGGAAACTAACTAGTGTTGGGTGATTGTATATAGTGTATACCACATTTACCACTGACTAATGCAGAGTTGCAATGTAAGGAGATCAGCTAAAAGTAATTGGATCTGTATGTGTGTTATAATTAATCAAAATTAGTCGATTAATCGATTAAAAAAAAAATCGATTAATCGAACACGAAAATTTTAATCAGTAACAGCCCTATACAAAAGTACTGTTTTTCTTTAAATACTTTGCTCTAATGATAATTGTAAGTAATGAATAGACCATACAAGACAATCAACGTAAAGTGATCTGTATTTTTTTTACCAGTTTGCCACAAAAATGACATACTATTCCAAATATATCTCATAAAGTGCAGAAAGGTTGGTCAGCACTAATTAAAAAAAAAAGAAAAAATGAAAAATACCAACAAAGGCAAAAACTGTCTTTTGCACAGCTTATGGTCTTGCAATTCGACATTTGAGTCTACATACATATAATGTTGGGAACCTTTTTCAAAGCTTTGGTTCCAGCAGACAAATTAATTAAGATGACAATATTAAAATTTAGATGGCACAAAGTTTAAAATATATGACATAAAAAACAATTCAAGAGAAATCTATTTAAACAAAAACTGTCATTTACTATGTTTAAAAATATATAGTTCATATGCTTTATTATATTTTAGTCAAGTACTTCATTAAAAAATCAATAGCACCACTTTACCACTCCTGGTCAGTAAAGCAACTGGTAAAAGCAAATCTGCTACATATTCAATGTGCTGTTTACTTGAGCACAACTGGAAAATTAAAATATGAATGATCATACCAATATATCAGCATTGGTTGCCCGTGCCCCTAGAATTTTAGCATACCTTTCCTTAATATTTCTGTAAATGTCTTCATTTACCAAATGGATGTGTTTTCAAAAAAGGCACAGTTCAGTTTTTGAGAAAAGGGTTAAGACTATTTCTGAGAAAAGGTCTCATTTAGGGTTTGTGAATCACAAAAAAATGTCTGGTAGCCATTACATTAAATAAGAATTCCAGTTAAATTTTTCCCTGGATTTGGTGAGGGTGGGGAAGAACCCCTGTTATGTTTCTATTGCCGTCTGTCTCCAGAAGGAAATTTTCTCAAGACATCCAAAGAAATATGCCCAAGTGTAAATCCAAGCCTTGATAAGTTCTGAACTGTTCCAGTGACAAATATGTTAAATGATAAGTTTTCCTGGTTTGAACTTCACAAATGGGGACACAATTTTTTTGCATAAGTCTTTTTAGCTTTTGCCTTTTTTTTTTCTTTTTTTTTTTATACAATTCAACATCATAGCTTTCCATAGACTTTTAGAAAAAAAAAGTAGAAAAAAAACTTTATGGCTAAATTGCTTGATGATGGCAAAATACAAGATTGTTATTTCACTGTACATAAGTCCCTATGAATAAGGAAGCCTCTTGCTAATTATTCTCTATAAGCAAGGCTGAGATAGAGCCACCTGGTTGCAGGTTGCAGACCCAATAGAGTTGATTTATCAAAGAAAAGACTGTTCTCTTAGCAGAATGAATGTTTACTTTGAAAGGTTAATGGTGAAAGGTTAATATGGCGAACCTGTGTTCACTTTGAATACCTTTAGTGAATCAACCCCATGGGGTCTATTTAACAACTAAATAAACTAAATGAACTATGCAGTGTGAGGATACCACCAGCCCTGTAAAGGTACTAAAGTAATCATTAAACAATAGCCCAATTGTGCCTGGTCTGAACTAAGGCCATTTTACAGTACAACTGGTCTATAGCTATAAATAATACATTGCACAAATTCATGGATACAGTGAGTTTTTAAACTATGGCTTGAATCAAAATTGTAAAAGTGCCGTCATCTCCCAGACATAAGGATTTAACATTAATCTGATGTAAAATGTCCTTACAATATGCAGTGCATTGCTTCAGATGATCTCCGCCCACCCCATTGTCACAGGCAAGTATTTTCTCATTGTATTGCCTTTGTCATGTTGTTAGGGCAAATCTGATTATATATAATGGCAGACAGGGAGATGACTGCCTGAATGTGTCTGAATGTATTTGCTGTAATGCCAGAAAATGTCAATTCTATTGGTGATGCTTTCATGTTGCTTATTGGGGGCATGACGTTTAGTTTACTGTGATAAGCACTCCTAAATTATATTGTAGCCTGAATATTTTATAAAACTGTTTAACATGTTTGTATGAGTATTCTTCTATAAAGGTGCCTGTAGTACTACGTAACTTCAATTGTGTTTTCTTCGTTTTTGACAATTTCAGTATTTTAAAAATGGCTGAAGAGATTACAGGACTTTTAGTAACTCCAAAATCTTTTAGCATGTAAAAATGGCCAGCTTCTTTCCCATAAACTGAAAGTTCCTCCTCTTTAAGCCACATATGGAACATGGGTCATGATTCAATGGATTGACGTAAATTGACCCTAGGGATCTGTCCTTTCTGACATCTGCTGTACAAATTAAGCGCAACAAAACTGTTAAATGCTATACAGAAACGTTTCTGCAAGTTGACCGAAGCAATCATTTAAATGCTATGACAGGACCCTCTCGAAGAAGGACTGTTTTCATTTGGTTTGTTTAAATTAGCTATTGCTAACCATTTCCCCCCAGTTCTGATGCTGACAAATAACTTTCAGTGTGAAGAAGGAAATAGGTCTGGACTTCTACTTAGGAAAAGACAGAATGTAACTGCTGAGGAAAAAGTCTCTATACATTCTGTGTTTTTTAGAGAAAAAAACAAACGTATACCGAAATCCAATTGCATACATTTAATATCCTAGTTTGTAGTGATACTCTAAATGATCTTCAATGTGTATTCCATTATATCAACACAAAGCCTTAGGTAAAATCGCATATCAAAATGCCGGCTATTGCCAGCGATGGCACCGTCCGGATCGGTGCGAATTTGCAGCTCTGCACCGATTCCCAAAAGTCATTCCTGTACTACTTTTGGCGACTTCGGGGGCAATTTGAATGTGTAAAGTCGGACTGCATTGCCGGTTTTAAATTGTGCGAGTTCAACTGAACTCGCACAATTTTAAACCCCGCCCTCAATGTGAACCTGGGCATAGTAAGAGTTAAGCAGGTAACCCAGTGTTTTCCAACTCCTATTGCTGAGGGCTTCTGGGCTTTGCATTTGATCACAATAATGCAATCTTCATCATTTTTTAAATTTTATTTTACAAATGAAAAACACAGGGAGGATGGAGGCATTGTAAATAAACAGCTGAATGATGAAAACAGGATTGATTTTGGCTGAGGCAGTTCTCTCTTGCTCACAAGTGATTACAATCTTAAATGTATCCCCACGCTAAAGCTGGCCATACACATTTGGAATTTTGCTCGAAAGTTCATAGAAAAATTGTTCATCAGAACATTTTTTTGATTAGAATTACAGACAAATTAAACAGATTTCATTACAATTAATACAATTTCCCCCCAAACATAAACTACATTCACAGTTAGAATTTTGTTAGTTTCCATCCTGCTTCTTTGGACATTCTTACCACTACGGTAGAAAACAAACTTTGATTTAATCCTACTTACCATTAGAAAATTGAACAAATGTTCCAAAAACAAATGTTTTCTAATGCAATTCTGCTGGTGTATGGCCAGCTTTGGGCTCAGCTACATGTGCGATTTTAATTGTTTGTGAGTTTTTTAAGTAAATTAAGTAAACCCAAATCAGTTTCCTCTGGCACTAGGATTTTGGAGTTGCAGGAGTATCAGTGCAGGAATTCCTTGGATGTAGGATGAGCTAAGTGTGCATTAAAATAGGGGTTCATTTGTTTTAGGAATGTCAAATGTATTATTCTTCTTCAGAGGTACACTTTACCATTACTAACAACCTTAGCAGGATTTGTGTACGGTATTGACAGCTAGCTTCATGAAACTCAACCAAAGATCATCAGATTTCACTTTAGGTAGTTTTAAGGGATGCTGAGGAATGGTGCAGTCATCTTTCCAAAAACATGTAACGTTGTCTGAATGTATTGAATAATGTTCTCCACTAACTATGTTGAAGTTCACATTGAGTCTACTTACTAGCTTACTTACATTTAAATGCCAAATACAGCAATAAGGCCACAGTATTAGCCTACAGAAAATGTGTTTGCTTTTACCAGTTAGCATTCTGGACCAGATCATCACACAACACTCACTGCAACATACGGTAGCACCATTGTACTATTTTACAGCTCTACATACCTAATTATATATGTGCATTAGTGATATACAGGTTACTACTTTTGATTGAACACAAATGTTTACCACTGGACAAATAACTAGCTTGTTAACGAGATAGATCAGTGACCTACGAGCCTAGACAAGTGTTTAACTGCTGTATCATAATATATTCAAAAATAGGTGGATAAATTCAACCATTTTTTGTGAAATTAACGAACCCAACCCATACTCAGAGAATAGTAGGGATTCAGGAACATCAGGAGAGGGAAAATAAATCTTTTCTGCTAATTCTATTGGAAATCAAAAGTGTGCAAATACAGAAGGTCAGGCAAACAATGGTATAGGACACTGGATACTAAACAGCCCAGGAAGAGAAGTGCAAATATAAGGAACTCTCAGACAAATCTGGGTCAGGCCTCCAGTACCCAAAAAACATTGATTAATTTTAGTGCAATCAAGAAGGCCATTTATTCTGGACCTCTAGGGGAAACAGGCTATTAAAACAAATGCTTGTGCAGGACATGTTTAACAGGTGAAAGATTACAGAGCACTAGTTCAGTTATGTGAGTTGTTATTATTCTGGTTGGAATGCACATCAACGGCATGTGGAATTGCATTGTTCAGAGGTCGAATGCCCATTGATTGAGAGAAGTGTTGTCTTTCCCTGTTTGATTTTACTTTTCAGTATTACATTCTGCACATGCCACATTCATTCTTCAAGACTTTGAGTGGTAACAGCATCTACATCCTGAAGCTTCGGCTCCCTGTGTTTCCTCTACTTGCATTCTTCTGATGCACTTCCTGTAATACACATACATAAAAAAATGTTACACAGACTGTCACTAATATGTATCAATGTACTGTATGTGTTGAGGTAAAGAATATTTACAGTATAAAATTAAACAATAAACAGTCCCAAACAGCAGAGGCAGAGCAAATAGGAACGTTGTGTCCCACAAGGCAGCAGGAATGTGTATATTCTGGTCCAAGTGTAGGATATCAGTCCTTCCTCCTTACCTCCTTGCTCGCTCTCAGCAAAGATTTTTCCTACTTGCTGCAAACTTTTGTCAACTCTGCACCTTAAACAACAACAAAAAAAAAAACATTGTTTTCCCCCCTTGACTAACTGTGCATCCAAAACTGCTGGTTTATAGAACACATGCCTTCTAATAGTATACAGAAGTTTATTTCAATTTGAATTTGACTGTTTTAGGCTAGTTTGGTGTCTTCAGTTGAGTTTATGCAAATCATGACTTCCTTGGAGCTTGACTTGGGGGACCAGTGAGAAACTGAAACCTGACAGGTAATAGTGTGGTGGGCTTCATTGTGTATTATCCTTTGCCTTCTAAGTCTTGCAGCTTTGCCAATGGTCTGTTTCTATAACACAGCATGTAGTGAGTTTCTGAGATGTAGCTACAAAATGGCGCCTTAGCACTGATACTATAGCAGTTGTCTTCTGCTAAGGCCAGTTGGAAAATGTCAAGGAGGAATTGTCTAGTTTATCTACCCTGATACAAAAAAGGAGTCCACTACCCCCACCTATGATTGGCCATAACGGGAAGCAACATTGGAGGGAAAATAGATATAAACAAGGCCAAGGAAAAATTCCAAGCTTACTTACCAACCAGCCCGCGGACAACCGAAACTACCTGTCTAACAGTATGCGTTAAAGACAGGGATCAGGCTGAGCACTGACACCTTTGCAGCCATTGTGCGATTTGCTGGGTGCTCAGTGTGCACCTGTACCTTTAAGAAGGGTTGGGCTCCCTTCAGTCCACATGCCCTCCACCTACTCATCAGAATGCATGTGATTCCACTGTGAAGTCACTCCTCAGTCAGTGATAGGTACTTAAGATACTGTTTTTAACGCATACTGTTAGGCAGGTTGATTCGGTTGTCCGCGGGCTGGTTGATAAGTAAAATTCCAAGGAATTTTTCCTTGGCCTTGTTTATATCTACCCTGGTAACAAAATTGATACAGTTGTATACTGTAAGTCTTACCCATGTAGGCCAATGGTCTTCTGCTATCCTGCTCCTTTTTCAGTGAAATGCCTCTCCTCTGTGTCACAGTAACAAGATCAGATATCATAGCCAAACAAGGCACTTTGAGTCTTTACCTACTTAACATCAGTACATATATATTTAATGCTTGTAAATGTTTGCAAACTGCAAGTCTTTTTTCTGTACACTGAGATAAATTCCTAAATTATTTTAAATATAATAATTCATGAATTGTGTTTCTGACAAAAACTCACTGAGCAAGTCATTCCACTGAAAAAATTGCTCATGGTGTCCTCCATCAGTTGCTTTGTTGTTCTTGAACTATACCATAAACCCTCTTGTGCAGCACAACAGAGTCCTTCGCAAACAGTCTTTCAACTTTCTAATGATCATCAACCTGGCAAATACCATCCTTCTAGGATGGTCCTACAGCCTCAATGGAACTGCGAAGATTGGATGAAGGAAGCTTTGGAGTTTGCTACATATTTACACATGGTAATCGTTTGCTGTGAAGGACAGTTGCTCCCCTAAACAAGGGTGTTAACTGTGAACAATTCTTGGATTGTCTTAAGCCTACTACACATGGACCGAATGTCGGGCGGCATCGGCCATTTAAATAGAAACCGGCTGACATTCGGCCCATGTGTAGTCCAGCCGGTCTGACAGGAGCTGGCTGTTCAGCCGGCCTCTGTTGAAGGGGTATGGCTGAAAAAAGTCTGTTGATCTGCTCCTTAACAGCGCTCAATAGAACAGCAGAAAAGATTGCTGTACTAACATCACATAGCTGTAATTTTTTTCGTTCAGCCCGCTGTGTGTACAAGGCTTTAGGAAGGATTCCAAAAATGTGTCACTGACTTGGTTTTGAGAGACATTTTGGCATGAGGAAGATTATATCTTTAACAATATTTTCACAAGCATTGTTTTTGTAATCCTTTGCGCCCTTCATGTCGCAAACTGTCTGAACCCTACTGGAGACTGTCTGAGGTGCTCAATAAAGAGATATGTCACTTGATTGTGTACATTGTAACTGAACTGGCACCAAGCACAGCAACTTTTTGTGGTTGGGTGAACATTTTTTCTCTCACCTAAAGCCTAGGCTACATTGGTGTAGAGCAGGGGTGCCCAACCAGTGGCCCGGGGGCCACATGTGGCCCGCGGAGCCCTCTAATGTGGCCCACGACCTCTTGCCCTGGGATGGCAGGTTGGCAAGCCCAGATTGCAGGTTGCTGACCCGCCATCCCAGAGCACCAGTGTTGTGATTAAAGCCGACGGTAGAGGAAGCAAGCGCCTGCAGAGCAGAGCCGCATAAGCCAATGCTTCCTGTATAGCGCTGGCTCCTGTCATGGGTGGAGTGATACCAAATGCGCTCTGCCTGGGACAGCAGCAGCTGACGATAACTGAATGGAACTCACTAAAATTACAGTGTATGTAAGGGCATATCTGTTCTGCAGTGGTTACTGGGCTGCTTTCAAACTGATCCGCAGGTGCACCTGTGAGTTACCTGCACTGAGCCATAGACTTCTGGTTTTACCTGCGGGATGGGGCGCTTTCAGAAAGTGCACCACACCTGCAGGATACAATAGAATTGTATGGCAAAGTGCAGATAACCCACAGGAAAACCACAGGTGAACTGTGCTGCACCTGCGGCGTGGGTAGACCACAAACCATCAGTGTAAAAGCGCGCCTTAGGCCCCTTTTACATGATCAGTCCAACCCAATCGGAGCCTCTACTCACCTCTTTGGAGCGGCAGATGAAAACAGACTTGTGGTCGTTTACACACGCCTATCTCAGATCCGATCTGCTAAAAAAACAAAAGTGGATCCGTCCCCTTCCATCTGATTGATCGGATCAGAGGGCCCATGGAGTAGAGTGGGCTGTGTCTGTATCCACTCTGCATATGCAGAGTGTACACGGACCTGTCATCCGCCCACTCCGCTCATTGTGGCCCGCGACTGGTTACCAAGTTGCTTAAGTGGCCCTTGCTCTTCAAAAGGTTGGGCACCCCTGGTGTAGAGTATATCTTTAAGAACCTGGAGGTTCTTCTTTGGAATTCCACATTCGTTTTTGCATCTGAATAGTTTTAGGGAACTGTACAAAAAACTGTTAGGAACAGGTGTCCTTTGAAGTTGATGTATGAGCTATTTCATTGTCTTCAAGTGGCCTTCATTTTCAGTAAGCTAGATCCTTGAGGGATTTCAACTTGATTTACAAGGAATAAGTAGAAGAGGAATGAATACTCAGATGGACCCCATAAGTACTTAAGCAGGCCATACACGGTTTGAATCTCGTTCAGCAGGATCCGGCCAAGATTCGAACCATGTATAGGCAGGCTGAATGTACCAAGTTAAACGATCGATCAACTTGGGTTGCAGGAAAATATTTTGCTGTGTGTATGGGCGGCCGTAGTCAAACACTTTGGGTTCTGCTCTTTTATGTGTGTGTTTGTGTGTTTGCAATCATTCAGACAAAATCTGAATTTTCTTTCCAGATATCAAGTCCCATCTTGGTCATGTAGGTCAGAATTTTTGTGAATGAAAGAAAGGACTGTATGGTCTAATAAAAAAGTGTTTATTTAAAAGTAAAATATTGTTCCTGGGCCAAATTGTCGTTTGATCTCAGATCATCAGATTTGCACTCTCACACTCCATATGATTTCAGCCAGAAGGGTCCAGTTTACCACTTACAGTATCTCACAAAAGTATCCCTCACATTTTTGTAAATATTTTATTATATCTTTTCATGTGACAACACTGAAGAAATTACACTTTGCTACAATGTGAAGTAGTGAGTGTACAGCTTGTATGACAGTGCACATTTGCTGTCCCCTAAAAATACCTCAACACACAGCCATTAATGTCTAAACTGCTGGCAACAAAAGTGAGTACACCCCTAAGTGAAAATGTCCAAATTGGGCCCAAAGTGTCAATATTTTGTGTGGCCACCATTATTTTCCAGCACTGCCTTAATCCTCTTGGGCATGGAGCTCACCAGAGCTTCACAGGTTGCCACTGGTGTCCTCTTCCACTCCTCCATGATGACATCAAGGAGCTGGTGGATGTTAGAGACCTTGCGCTCCTCCACCTCCTGTTTGAGGATGCCCCACAGATGCTCAATAGGGTTTAGGTCTGGAGACATACTTGGCCAGTCAATCACCTTTACCCTCAGCTTCATTAGCAAAGCAGTGGTCATCTTGGAGGTGTGTTTGGGGTCGTTATCATGTTAGAATACTGCCCTGCGGCCCAGTCTCCGAAGGGAGGGGATCATGCTCTACTTCAGTATGTCACAGTACGTATTGGCATTCATGGTTCCCTTAATGAACTCTAGCTCCCCAGTGCTGGGAGCACTCATGCAGTCCCAGACCATGACACCCCCACCACCATGCTTGACTGTAGGCAAGACACACTTGTCTTTGTACTCCTCACCTGGTTGCCGCCAGACATGCTTGACACCATCTGAACCAAATAAGTTTATCTTGGTCAGACCACAGGACATGGTTCCAGTAATCCATGTCCTTAGTCTGCTTGTCTTCAGCAAACTGTTTGTGGGCTTTCTTGTGCATCATCTTTAGAAGAGGCTTTCTTCTGGGATGACAGCCATGCAGTCCAATTTGATGCAGTGTGCAGCGTATGGTCTAAGCACATCCCTTCAACCGCTGCAGCAATGCTGGCAGCACTCATACGTCTATTTCCCAAAGACAACCTCTGGATATGACACTGAGCATGTGCGCTCAACTTCTTTGGTCGACCATGGTGAGGCCTGTTCTGAGTGGAACCTGTCCTGTTAAACCATATGTATGATCTTGGCTACCATGCTGCAGCTCAGTTTCAGGGTCTTGGCAATCTTCTCATAGCTTAGGCCATCTTTATGTAGAGCAACAATTCTTTTTCAGATCCTCAGACAGTTCTGAGAGTGATGACACCAAATATAACACACCTGCTCCCCATTCACACCTGAGCCCTTGTAACACTAACGAGTCACATGACACCAGGGAGGGAAAATGGCTAATTGGGCCCAATTTGGACATTTTCACTTAGGGGTTTACTCACTTTTGTTGTCAGCGGTTTAGACATTAATGGCTGTGTGTTGAGTTATTTTGAGGGGGCAACACATTTACACTGTTATACAAGCTGTACACTCACTACTTTACATTGTAGCAAAGTGTCATTTCTTCAGTGTTGTCACATAAAAAGATATAATAAAATATTTACAAAAATGAAAGGGGTGTACTCACTTTTGTGAGCTACTGTACACATAGATCAAAAGCGACCAGTTTAAAATCCATAAATGTTAAAAATTTTAATAAAGTTGACTCAAAATCATTATTGTATCCCTTAGTGCTCTGGACATATGAGGGATTTTCATCAATGTGATTTCTGCTTTCCTGACAGATGGGAAAAACTTTTTCCAAAAATCACAAAATTTACTGTGTAACAAAATCAGAACTTTTCTCAGCGTTTCTGACTTTTAAACTAAGAAAGTGCAGTGGTGGTAAAGAACTACAAATCTTTGATTTTTAATTATAACACTGGAGGCATGAGAGGCTCTATGCAACCCTTAGCCTGAGAAAGTCATAACACCTGTCTGAGACCACTTTCACATCGATGCTAAATTACCTTCTGGGCTTTTGGCATGTCAGTGTGACGTTGAGCACGTACAGATCGCGCTGACTTTGCTGGTTTGGCAGGAGCACAATACATCTCTAGCCTCCTCAGATCACAGCTTTGAAAGCAGCATTCATCCACTATTCCTCTGTGATGAGAACGTCGACTGCTGTATCCATACCCTACTGGCTTGCCTGGTGGGAAAGGAAACATAAGATAAAATTAACAACATCATCAAGAAAAGTTGTTGAATAATGGCAGATCATGCCTAGAGGTTGGAAAAAATCATGTTACACTTAAATTGATCTTTAGGGGAGTTAGGCAAATATACTATTGTGATCCAAATAAAAGGATATGTGAAAATAAGCATTCATTTAAACCAATCGAACTGACATTTATAAGTCAATTGAACTGTTCAGTTGAACCAAATGAACTGACAGTTGTATGGCAGAAGTGAAACAATAGACTTCCGTGCATACTTCAAATTCAGTTAATGCTGGAGAATGAGCATGTGATATATGCATCTAAATTTTAATTGTTAAAAGGAAGATACAGACAAAAGGGAATTTCCCATATGGACCACGTGCTCCTCTAGCCTACTGTCTGCACTGTTGAACCTATAAAATTTTATTTAATGCCCTGCATTACATAAGCAGGCAGTGAGCTGACACAAAACTATAGGAGCAGGGATGAAAGGATAGAATGGGGCCCTAAGTAAAGTAGCAGCCAAAACTTTTTGACTAACATTAATGTAGATAGCAATTGGCACCAAAAGTCGCCCTATTGGCATTGTCTATGCAGGTATGGCCCACCGTATTAGACATCAACTGCCTACAACTGAATGCAATGTAAGTATCCAAATTTGACCTTGCATCAGCCTCTTGCTGACCCTGTACAGCAGGGATGAAATGTGAGGTGAGGGGGCAGCACATGGAGCCAATATGTGCTGACAAAAAGCACAGATACAGTGACAGAGAGAAGAGCTTGTCACTGTGCTAGTTTTTCTTGCACTGTCTAGTCACAAGTTGGGGTAGGTCAAGGATGACTTGAGCCCACAAAACACTGAATGATGCTGGCCATTAGACAGAAAATAGTTCTGCAAACATCTAGATTGAAGGCAAATATTGCAGCAAAAGTTGGTTTTGCTATTTTAATGTTTAATAGTCTATTGATGTTTTTTTTTATCTTTTTTTATTGGTGGTAGTTCTGCTTTAAAACATTATTATACTAGATTAGAAAGTTAATGAAACAAAAATCAATATAAATCATATAGTTACATAGTTACATAGTAGGTGAGGTTGAAAGAAGTCCATCAAGTCCAACCTATGTGTGTGATTATATGTCAGTATTACATTGTATATCCCTGTATGTTGCGGTCGTTCATGTGCTTATCTAATATTTTTTTGAAACTATCGATGCCCCCCGCTGAGACCACCGCCTGTGGAAGGGAATTTCACATCCTTGCCGCTCTTACAGTAAAGAACCCTCTACGTAGTTTAAGATAAAACCTCTTTTCTTCTAATTTTAATGAGTGGCCACTTGTCTTGTTAAACTCCCTTCCCCGAAAAAGTTTTATCCCTATTGTGGGGTCACCAGTACGTTATTTATAAATTTAAATCATATCCCCTCTCAAGCATCTCTTCTCCAGAGAGAATACGTTCAGAACCTTTCCTCATAACTAATATCCTCCAGACCCTTTATTAGCGTAATTGCCCTTCTTTGTACTCGCTCCATTTTACATCCTTCCTGAGGACTGGTGCCCAGAACTGGACAGCATACACTAGGTGCGGCTGGACCAGAGTCTTGTAGAGCGGGAGAATTATTGTTTTATCTCTGGAGTTATTCCCCTTTTTAATGCATGCCAATATTCTGTTTGCTTTGTTAGCAGCAGCTTGGCATTGCATGCCATTGCTGAGCATATCATCTACTAGGGCCACAGGTCCTTTTCCATCCTAGATTCCCCCAGAGGTTCTCCCCCCCCCCCCCCCCCATGTATATAGATTGCATTCATATTTTTGCTACCTAAATGCATTATTTTAAAATTTTCTACATTAAACCTCATTTGCCATGTAGTTGCCCACCCCATTAATATGTTCAGATCTTTTTGCAAGGTTTCCACATCCTGCGGAGGAGTTATTACCCTGCTTAGCTTAGTATCCTCTGCAAATACAGAGATTGAACTGTTTACCCCATCCTCCAGGTCGTTTATGAACAGAATAAATAGGATTGGTCCCAGGACAGAACCCTGGGGGACCCCACTACCCACCTCTGACCATTCCGAGTATTCACCATTTATCACCATCCTCTGAACTCACCCTTGTAGCCAGTTTTCAATCCATGTACTCAACCTATGGTCCATGCCAACGGACCTTATTTTGTACAGTAAACGTTTATGGGACCCGATCAGACCATCCATAGCTTTCTATGGGATGGTGGATGTCAGAAGACATGCAGTCCGTTTCCATCCGACCGTCCCTTAGAGGAGAGTGGGCTGTGTACATAACAGAGCGGACATGGACCTTTCACCTGCCTGCTTAGTGGGGATCAGCGAGAGATCCCCTGCTGAGCAAGCAGTTCCGCTTTGATAGATTCCGCTCCATCTGAAAGGGGCCCTAGGCATACTGAAAGACCAGTGATAAGGAGAGAGAACATTTCAAGTAAAGCGTGCAACTGTCTGCTACTGGAGTTGCACAAATGTCTGGAACAAAACGTCAGATCCTTATGGTTGAGACTGGTAGAGTTGGAAGAATTCAGCAGTCAGAACAGGTCCTCACTGAAGTGTGTAATACGTTTGCTTAAACACTTCAGCCCCGGAAGATTTTACCACCTTCCTGACCAGAGCACTTTTTACAATTTGGCACTGCGTCTCTTTAACTGACAAATGCGCGGTCATGCAATGCTGTACCCAAATAAAATTTGCGTCCTTTTTTTTCCACAACTAGAGCTTTCTTTTGGTGGTATTTGATCACCCCTGCGGCTTTAATTTTTTTCGCTATAAACAATAAAAAGAGCGACAATTTTGAAAATTAAAAAAAAAATTAAATATACCCAAATGAAAAAAAAAAATTTCTTCATCAGTTTAGGCAACTATGTAAATTTACTACCTCCAATAATGGGATTTTTAAGGCAATGTAATAAAATATTCATGTATGTAAAAAAGTATTTTTTATTAATACAAAAAAAGGAAAAAAACTAACAATTTGTACACATTTCACATATAATCCATATAGAAAAAAAATATATAAAAATATATATATATATGACTTGAACATGTAATGGATCATACAAGAGCGGCCAAAGTTTAGGCAAATATATACTCTTCTACATATTTTTGGTACAAAAAAATAGCAAAAAGCATAAATTGATTAGAAACTAGAAACTATGGGAAAGTTTTTTATGGCATTTTTGTTATTATTTTTTTTTACTAGTAATAGCAGTGATCTGTGATAGTGGTACTGCAACATTGCGACAGACAGATCAGACACTTTTGACACACTTTTGTGACCATTGACATTTATACAGCTATAAATATGCACTGATTACTGTGTAAATTTCACTGGTAGGGAAGAGGTGAACACTAGGGGGCGATCAAGGGGTTAAATGTGTGTTCCCAAAATGTGTTCTAACTGTATGGGGATAGGATTGACTGGGGAGGAGACATATCATTTGTTCCTACTTAGTAGGAACAAACAATGTCTCCTCTCTCCTGACAGAAAAAGGATTTGAGTGTTTACACGCTCTTAAAGGGGACCCCGTACCTGTACGGAGTTTCGCGCAGCGGTGCAATTGTGCCACAGTAAATCTACGTGAGCCTGTCGGGAACCAGTTAAAGACATTCATTACATCAAAGCAGTCCAGCAGATCCCAGATCTCAGAAGATGCTTGTGCATCTGGAAAACCAGCAGAGCTAATATTGCTACAAATGATTGGTGATACCTGTAGATGTGTCTCTTAAAGTTGTTGTAAAGTCAGAAGATTTTTTTATCTTAATGCATTCTATTACTTACCTGAGCCCATCTCGATCCAGCGATGTTGCAGGAAAATCGCAAAATGAAAAGCACGAATCAACACTTGCCAAACTTCTACTAGCACGAAATTAGCAGAAGGAGCCCAAAGGGTGGCGCTAAAGATCTGAAAAAACACGTAGTACATCACTACGTTCGTGTTTGTTGGCCAACAATTCCTTGCCGTTTGTATGCAAGACAAAATCCAGGGACACGTCCGAGGTTTTGTCTGCGGAAAATCCGATCGTGTGTACGAGGCTTTAGTGTTCTGGATTGAGAACACACTACACACTACAGAAGGATATGCTTTGTTTATATTTCTTGCCAGAGGTTTACAACTACTTTTAGCCCATATTGCTGTGAATCATTAGAATTATAAGTCATCACAGCTTAATGTTAACAAATGGCTACAATGTTCATCATAAAAGCAGACAGCTGGAAACTATGAATAAAGTTTGTCTTTTAACCTGAGAAGTGTTTAAAAAAATGTACACATTGTGCATCACCAATAGTCCAGTATGGATACGTTCCAGGCAGATCTGCAATCAGCATTTCATTAAAATCCCAGACAAAACAGTAAGTTTATTACATCAGGTCAGTAACAGGTCACGTTTAAAGAATATCCAAGCTAAAGAATACATGAGTCACTCATTGGCTGAGTTTTTTGATTCACTGAACAGATGTTCAGTTAACAAACCTTCATAGTCACCTTACCAGTGAACAAAAATGTGGCTGAAATGTCAATGCTTTACCAAGTTACTGCCAGTTTATTGATTGTTATTGGTTGTTATTGTTATTGGTTACTAGGAGACCAAAATGTAAAATCAATTTGATCGATCATATTTCACCTATGGCCTCTATATCTCCATTAATAATTCTTGGGGAAGGTCAACAATATTGTAGTGACAGGTGTAATAGAGGTTGCAGCTGTGATCGGGTATTAATAAAGAAATACACAAACAACTAAAACGCAAATACTTGGGATTTTCAAGGTACTGTATAGAAGTCAAACACGTGTCAAAATAAAATCCAATCATTTTATAAGCATCATATTCATTTTTTTTTACAACCATAAAAAATGCAAGTCTGATGTACCATCTCATAACACAAGTAGATTATATTTGCAAAAGTATATAACGACCACTTTTCTTATTGCTTGTTGATGGGATTGAGCTCAACACATTTTACTTCTTTGGGAGCTGATGAGGATGTTTAATTCATACAGTTCATATTGTCCATAAGCCAGACAATGATGAAAACATACAATTTCTTGCCTTTGTTGGAGGGAAACTGATAACCACAGACTAAGCTGCGGAACCATAAAGGACCTAGGAAATACCTCAAGGCTTATCATTAATCCCAAAGTGCTATTCTACAGTATATCACCACAGCTTACTCCATCAGCATGGGGATATATTCTTTTTACTCCCAGCAGATCAATGTGGATACCTATATAAGTACTGTATTTCGGCCTCATGCACACTGGACATTTTACAGCTGCTTCTAGGGGCATCTAGCTTATTTTTCCTGCCTCGAAATGCCCCTCCATGTTAGCCCATGTGTTCATGCACACATAGCCTTTTAGCAGCATTTAGTGGCAGGAGCTTTTGGAGGCAAAAAAAAAACCCCTACTGCCAGTGCATCCAGGAGCAGCAGAGTTTCATCAGAAAAATAATGCTTGATGCTAATAAAAGCTGCTAGAAGCTATCTAAATGCTAGTACTTGAGCAATAATTCATTTCAATGGCCAGAATAAATTATTTATTATGGCCAATGAAATTAAACACTTCTGGCTGCCCAAAAAATGCTGCTGCTGCTGGTGGGAGTTAAATAAATGTCCTGTGTGCATGAGGCCTAAATGTTGTCAGGGTGAGAGCAGGGACAATAATATATATCATATATGATGGTCTTTAACCAATTGCCGCCCACCCACAGTCAAATAATGGAGAAGCGGTGCGGCTCTCATTCTGGGTAGATGTCATATAACGTCGCCCCAGAATGGTCTCTCTCGTGCGCCCGCGGGGGCACGCAGCACAGCGTTCAGGGCCGCGCCACATTCCTAGGAAACGGCACGACCCCAATCTCTGTAAAGAGCAGATGACGCGGCTCTTTAACCATGTGATCGGATGTGTCTCATCCCAGATGGTCACATGTAAACTGGCAGAGTGTGTGGCGAGGAGAGCAGAACAGCGGCATCTCCTCACAGGGGTAATCCGGATAGGTAATTAGGGCACTGATCATCAGTACATCAGTGCCCTGATTACAGTTAAGCCCCCCAGTGCTACCAATCAGTGCCCATCAGTGCCAACAATCAGTACCCATCAGTGACACCAATCAGTGCCCATCAGTGACACCAATCAGTGACTATTACTAATGCCAGTCAGTGTGTGACAGAAACTAAGAAAAACTTTTTGTTTTCAAAGTTTTTGGTCTTTTTCCTTTTTTTGCAAAAAAAAAAAAAACCCCAGCAATGATTAAATACCACCAAAAGAAAGCTTTATTTGTATGAAGAAAATGATTACAAATTCATTTGGGTACAGTGTTGCATCACCGAGCAATTGTCATTCAGTGCAACATCACTGAAAGCTGAAAAATGGCCTGGGCAGAAAGGGGGTGAAAGTGCACAGTAATGAGGTGGTTAAATAGTGGGGAATAGATTCCCTCTGAGTGGGCTGCCACATCTCCTGGATCGAAACCCATCAAATATCCAAACTTCGAAATATATGACTTCTATCCAAATATTGTGGTAAGGAATCTTACACAGATAGGAATAGTTTGCACTCTATGTTCCCAGTTTGCAATAAATACTTGATCCTGGGTAAAAAATAGCTACAATTGTCCACCGACCAAATGAAAAATAGGGAGGCCATCCGTGTCAGTAAAAGGATTAAAGTGATACTAAAGTCTCAGTCTTTTCAATTAAAAATAACAAACATGTTATACTTTCCTGCGCTGTGTAGTGGTTTTTCACAGAGCAGCCCAGATCCTCCTCTTCTCGGGTCCCTCTTCGGTGCTCCTGGCCCCTCCCTCCTGTCGAGTAACCCCATAGCAAGCAGCTTGCTATGGGGGCACCCGAGCCGTGCTGCCACTTTGTGTATCCATTCAGACACGGAGCCACGGTTTGGCCATGCCCCCTCTCTCTCCTCATTGGCTCACTGACTTTAATTGAAATTGACAGCAGCAGGAGCTAATAGTGCCACACTGCTGTCCCAGCCAATGAGGAGTCCAAGGCAGCCGAGTTTCTTGTGCAACATTGCTGGATCGAGATGGACTCAGGTAAGTATTAGGGGGTCTGAGAGGGGCTGCTGCACACAGAAGGTTTTTTTTATCTTAATGCAAAGAATGCATTAAGATAAAAAAAACCTTCTGACTTTACAACCACTTTAAATAGTTCTAGTTCACGTGTGTGATGGGTTGATCTGCACTAATGTTTCGACCTATGTTATTCAGCCAATTGATAACAATGGCAGCATTTAAAATACATTATGGTTAATAGCACCCAAAACACGAAAAGGTGTCAATCCAGCCCTAAAAAGCTATTTTATACTTTCAGATATGAAGTCCCGTGTTGCAGGTTACTAACAGAAATTGAAAACTTGGCAATTGTAAGGGAAGTCACCCTTAGCAAGAGAATTTGCTTCAGAGCTTAGTAAATACTGTAAAATTTCAATTTGCAAATAATACCAATTCATATGTAGCAGAAGCCCAGGGCAAACTCTGGACGAAGAAGGCAATCTATCTTACAATCAAATGGTAATATATTGTAAACTCATTGCAATAACAACTCAAAAGCCATATATCTGAACTCACCTAAAAACATACATTTTCATGGCTACGTTTGACTTGCCGCTAAGTCGTATTACTTTGTGCAAATGCCCTTGGTTTAGTGAACATGTTATCCAATATTCAGTCCTATTGCAGAATGCATCAAAAATGATTCTTGACCTATTTTTGTTGTGTTCATCATTACTGACTGCATGAGAGAGAGAAAATCTGGATTCACACAAAACTGTAAGGTGTCAGTGAGGACAAAGCCTTCTGCTAGATAAAAGTACTTTCTTTTATTTAATATATTAAAAATGTAATTTACAAAATAACGACCGCAATCTTGGCTAACAATTTACCTTAATAGACTTGACTAAGTAAATCAAATAGCAGCAGGGGAGCAGTGGAAGGGGGCACGGTATAATGTGACATTAGAACTACTTGTTCTGGCATAATTTAGCTAATACTCTCAAGGGAAGGGGATATGCTATGGTTTTACATAGGAAACCACATACTGAATCATATAATTCTATAGAAAAGAACTGCTCTAAAGGGCGCGAGCCCCGCTAGCACAGCACTATTTTTTAGACCAGGTCAGATTCCAGGGTAGAATGTGAGATCAACAGCCAAGAAATTTTCACTGGCAACAGAAATGCTTTGCATGACAAAATCACTTTTCTAGGAAATTGACTACATTTTTCAAGGTCTGAGATAAGACAATTAGATAGCATTTTTTTCTGCTTAGTTTACATTTTATTTTTCAACTGTGAACATTTCACAGTGTCACTGTAATTATTTCAGGGGGATAGCATCATTGTATTAATTTGAACAGTCAAAACACTGTATACGACATTGAATATGAACAGTTAAAGGTTAACTCCAGACCAAATTTTTGTTTTAGCATTTTTAAATGGAGCGGAGAAGGGTTAGAACCTCTGTCAAATTTGAATTGCTTTCTGAGCTCCACGTTCTTCCTTTTTTGTCTGTCAATGATCACCTGTGGAGGAAGTTAAAACGGAAATCTCAAAACTGGAACAGCAATGAAAATCTGACAGTGGTTTTCTTACTTATTGTTATATTGCTATCTGCATCCCCGTTGTAGGGATAAGCCCTCATTTTCGGTTTTGTTTGATGCCATTCAAATAAATAGTAAATAAGGGAAAACCTTTTCAACAGGGACGCAAACAGCAATATAAAATAAGCAGAAGATCTAGCCCTTCCACACACTATAGTAAACTAAAAACAACGGTCTGGCTGAAAATCAGCTTTAAAGATATAAATCCTGTATAATAATAATAATAAAAATATAAAACTTTATGTTCTGCAGTTTTTGGATTTCTAACCACTTACAAAGTGGAATTGAAAAAGTACTGGCATTCAAAGCACACCAACTTTTGTATACATGATGTTATGAATTTATGAAGAAATATATTTACTATTCAATGACAGAAATGTATAATGTCAAAAAGACACGTGAACTGTGAAGTCACCATAATTGACCTTTCGAAAACCTCTAAGACACAGGAAACTCATGTATTCTAAATTACTATAACCATTCTATTCAAGGGGTTTTTACAAGCCTGTATTGAAGCCAAAAAAAGAACAGGAACAATGGTAGCCTGTGTCACCAAACACAAGGTGTGTACTTATTTTTGTTGATTAGTTTGAGAAGTCCAAATTTATGAGGTGTCATCACTTGGAGGTGGTCCTGACTGGGAAGAATCCTTTGTGCGGAAGTAAAGGCTGTTTGGACAATTTACAACCATCACTACAAAAATTCTAAAGCCAACACCTTGCCCAACAAAGCCTATTATGTGAAGTCCTAAGAATTGTGTACATAGCTAAGCTATCAAAACATGAATCGGACTGTTCAAAGTCCATTTCAAAACATGATTTTAAAAATAGAGGCAAACCGACCTATGTTAAAAATATATATATATATATATATATATCAGAAGACAGTGAATATAAATCATTCAGAATATCTGTGAGATGCGTAGGTCACAAAAGAAAACTATGAGTTAGTATCTGATGAGTTGATGAAATCGGTTATAAAGAAAACATAATAAATATAGGGTGATTATTAATAGAATTGTTTTAGGAACAAATTAGTATTAAGATATATATGATTATGCTATGAATATATTAGAATTTAACTATGCTAGATAAACGAATATTGATTGGATACCCAAATTATACAGGTATCCAGATAGATAAGAACTGTCTGTGATGTTGATTAATATATATATATATATATATATATATATATATATATATATATATATATATACATATAACTTGTGTCCTTTTTAAATGGACTAAATGTTTACAGATATACAATGATATGCATATATATCACAATTTTTATGCAAAGTGCTAGATTAATAATTATGCTAAGCATATTTGATGGTATGGGGTTAGTAGAATTCCCAAATATTAAAGATATAAATATTTCCACTAAAGTAAAATATACAGTATAAAATAAAATATATTACTTTACAGAGCAGCCCCAAAACACATGTGAGACCCCTGGTGGTTGAAGGCGCAATTACATTTACAACAGTTAGGCCTATAGGAAAGAGACACATATCTTTTGGGCTGAACATATTACAAATTTTATGATCTTATTGTGTGAGATGGTATTTAAGAAGCTAGATAGATAGTGAGAGGGAGGACAGCTCAGGGGAACCTGAGAGCTCAGGGACCCACCCTGGGGAAGGGACACTGGGAGAGAAACATCTTCCCAGATAGACTGACAGCCATGACTGGAAATATACTTTAAACCTCCAAGGAGATTCCTGAACCCGGTAGCTATCTTAAATCCAGACTAATAGCCATTTTGGAATGGGTAAATATGCCATGTTGATTTTATCTTGTATGTTCTCTTAACCATTGATGTATTGAATATTCTAGTATTGATAATCATTCTCCAGAATCAATAATCGCCTTTTCATAGATTTTTTCTCTAATATTCAATTTTTTATTATATATTACTTTTTGCATAGTTGCTTTTTATTGACAAACAAATGTCTAAAGTATTTCGCATTGTTCAACGTTGCTTACCTGCAGCATAGCAATGGTTGGGTGTGTGAAATACAGACATTCTGTTAAATTGTCAAGTATAAGGTTATTGATTCTACTGAAGAAGTTATCATGGTGATATTGTGTCCAAGGTACTACGCCCATTTTGAGGGTATTTCCATTAATTGTCAAATGTTCAAATAATGCAATCTGTATTTTAATTTCATGTAAATATTTGTTTTCTGTCAACCAATAAATGTGACTATTAAGTATGATCACCCGTCTCCGTGAACAAGTTTCGCATATATAGACTGTGTCGTATAGATTGATCTTGTATCTTAAAAATATCTTCGTTAAAAATTACTTAATAAAAATGTGCGGGAAACTTTCCTTAAAAAAGCACAACATATTAAATGGAGGCACTGCGTGAGATAACGTCGATATTTTGTACAGGATCAGTCATAGTTACGGTGGTGACAGAAATAATATTTTGCATGAAATTATTAATTATTAATTTAAAAAAAAAAAAAAAATATTTGTGCCAAGAAAAATGTCTGGTCAAAGTGAATATTATGTTGATAGGGAAGTAAAGGAAATGTTGGATAGGTTTTCAAAAATTAACATGGCAAATCATGCCGGAAAAAGTTTGTCTAACGAGACTAGTCTAGAAGCAGGCATTGAAAACCTTATAAACCACGCCCGTCAGTTAATGGAAGACGTGTGGAACGTGGAAGGTCAAAGCGATGAACTCACAGACAGCTCCTCTGAGACAAAGGAAATAGAAAGGCCTGATCCCATGCATTTTGAATTAAGCGATAACCTGATGTATCTTTATAGTGAGTTTAAAAGTCAATATACCCAACAGGAGAGTGATATCTTAGAACCCCAGTCCCATTTAATAGAAGGGGAATATGAGCTTACTAAAAAGCTAAAGGAAATTAATGACAAGGCAGATTGTTATGATGAGTCTACAGTGACAATGATGAAATATGAAATAAAACAGATGCAAAAGAATGCAATAATAATACTGGAAGAATGTCACCAATTAAATAAAGAGTATAAACAATTAAGAAAGAAGGAGAGTTTTCTGCAGGAAAACGAGTCTCCTGACGAAAGTTGCAGAGTAATAGGCAGTGGAAATTTAGAAAGTTGCCGAGTAATAGGCAGTGGAAATTTAAAAAATTGCAGAGTAATAGGCAGTGGAAATTTAGAAAGTTGCCGAGTAATAAGCAGTGGCAATTTAAAAGAAGAAACAAATCAGCTTAGGTCAGGACAGGAATCCCTAATTAAGCAACAAGAAGAATTAAAAGAACAAGGGAAGTTTATGCCCCAGAATAATGCTCAGATGCTTAGCCCTGAAAGTATAGAATTTGATAATATTCCAAAATTTGACTCTCAACCTAAAGTTTGGGAGTTACATAATGAAGAGGAATTAGAAAAAAACAACCATGTTCTACCCCAAGCCAACTGTAGAGCAAAGGGGGGTAAAAATTGAACCACCACATGAAAATAGGTCTAATCAGTTTTCTTTGGGATCAGAGAAAACTACAGGCACCCCTAAACAGGACGCCTCAGAAATAATAGAATTTTTAAAAGATGCTGTCCCAGTGTTTAAGGAAGAGGGATCCGTATGCATTATTGACCACATTGAGGCCTATGAAAATGCTTTATCAGCTTTAGGCCTAAATGATGACCAATCTAGGATTAATTTCTTACCGTGGGTATTTGAAACCAAACACCGTCCATTTTGCGAAGATTTAAAAAGTCTGTTGGGTACTGCTTGGAAAGAAATTAAAAACGGCTGTCATCTAGGATTTGTCCTGCACAAAAATGTTAATGCGGCTAGCGCGGATATACACAATATCACATGTACCAATAATAAAAGCCCCACCGAATTTATGGATGTTCTCAAAAGTGATGACCACTTAGCAGAAAAGGAGCCAGGTTATGATAAACCTGGGTTCAAACCCATGTTCTTCGAGGCCCCGCCTACCCACATAAAAGTAAATTTAGCGAAAGATTACAAAGGGGGGTGTTCACTGGAGTCTTTGGTAAAAGAGAGTAACAATTTGTACTCTATCCAACAGACTGGTGAAAACAATGGAAGGCCTGAAAGCCCTATAATGAAATTTGTGGATGAATTTTATGTATCTCCTCAATCATTACAGTCCAAAACCAAGAAAAAGAGATACGCTGATATAGTCAGAGGAGAGATGCTACCGAGTTTCCCCAGTGGGAGACCAATGTCCCCACCCATCAGAAGGGGGGAGCAGAGAGTACCCTTTAGAGGGGGAGTTCAAAGACCACCTCAGGAGTCTCATCCAAAGGATCCAGACCCGAGGTTCAGGAGAAACTATAGGGTATACCTCCAACGGGTCAGATTTAAACCTAAGGGTAGACACCCTCACCTTTACCGGTGTAATTGGCTTCGGGGGCCTACACGGGTAAATAGGGAGAAACTACAGGGTAGGACACCTCAAAATCCCCAGAACAATAGGGAACAACTAAGGCCCAGACAACTATCCCAGAATCAAGACAATGTTTCTGATGGTGATATGTCTGATCAAACTGAGCCAGTAGTCCCCAAAAAGGTACAGAAACCGGGTCCCACAACCCAATTCTGATCAGCCTGTAAGCAATATGGAAACCAAAATAGACAAAATTACGGATATGTTACACTGTTTGAATAAGTACTGACTGCATGTACTCAAGCGCTACTATGAATTTAAAAATCCGAGATGCAACCGATATTTAAGATAACCAAATGATGTAGCTGCAACCCATATAATAGTGTTCCCACACGTAAAATAAGTTAATGACAAGTACACATTTTTGGGTAATAGGTGCGTTTAAATCAACCTTAAAAACTCAATAGATTGTTTAAAATAAGTTATTTAGGAGACCTCTGCGCAAAAACATGAATAATATGGGATATATGAATACATGACAAAAGAAATAAAACAGTGTTAAGTGTATTAAAACTTCCTTCAAAAGGTGAATTTGCTGAGGTATAGATGGCTGCAGTGCGCATAAACCTCATACAATATATGGTTTGATAATCTGTGCAAACCAAAGCTTGGTCAAATGAGGAACAGATATATAGGATCTAAAATGTTGAACTTTCTATAGTACACCGGCAAATGGTGTGGACCAGTTAGTTACTTTAGTTCAGTGTGTTGTGCCAATTTGTGAAATAAATAAATAGATTGACTTAATTAAGTGAATAGATTAAAAACCACGAGTGTATCAATAGTTTCATGGCTAAAATGAACAGGAATAGCAATTCTTCAAGGGGCAAATCCTGTGGCCAGTCAAGGGCCACAGAGCCTTTTAAGCGCCTATGTTAAAATAAATCAGAGGAATGCACTGAATAAAGATATAGGAAGCAGAGGTTCTAACACTATGTTTCTCCCAGGTCACAGTAATGAGGATCCTGAAATCCCTTCCGGGGAATTGTGGTTGTTAGATATTAATTATTCTCCTATTTTTCAGTGGTCACTTCATTCCTCTGACATAAACAGGTCGCTCCAAACAGCCTAATTTCAAGAAGTTGATGAAGACGGTAATTCCAGAGGAAGACCGAATCCTAAAGACATTAATATCAGGAGGCCTAAATGGTTTGATATTTTGGTAAAAGATGAGGAGTCACCCGCATAAGGTAGTTTGATTGCCTCAAATGAGTTATATTGACACCCCAAAGGGGGGAGAATTTATTTGTTTTATTCCTCACAAGTAGAAGGTTGACTATAATGCCAAATATCTTATTACTGACAGTGAGTTGTCACTTACATGTCAAACTGAAATGCTTTTATTGTTACTCCAGAACCAATTAAGCTAAAAAAAAAAAAATGGTTCTGAAGAACATAAGTCAGTCATAAATGTCTGGTATCCACAGCTATTAATAAATGTCCTCATGATAATGAGCCCTGGAGCTTGGTCTCCCATAGCAAATGTGTCATACATTGTCTTTATATCCAAAGTGTTTAGTTAAAGGACTGATAACACAATGGGAAAGAGGGGGGCTCTGAGGAAGCCCAGGATACCTGCTTGACATGGATATCTCAAACATAAATCGTATAAAAAGAAAAAGGACATATATGTTTTTCTCATGGAATCTATTTTCCTTTACAGAACCAATATGTCCATGAGCCGGTCAACAGAACCGAGAGTCCAACATGTGTGAAACATCCAGAGAAGGAACCGTATGTGGAATCCAGGGACATCATTGATGGCCAGTCTACAGGGACAAAACCCACCAGGACAGCCAAGAACCAAAAGGTGCCCGGAGTGATCCATTTCCCGCCAAAGAACGGATGACGGCCCTGAGATGCACACATCGATCACAAACCCAGTTTTGTTTTACAAAAAATTACACCCATCTGCAGTTGTCTATACCTTTTAAATATATTCACAATCCGGATCCATTTTCACAACTCGACTTACAAGGCTCAAACGAAGCCATATTTCTTCAACAAGTTGCATTGGGAAAATCTGTCAGATGACTTCCGGCAACCGACAAATTTCCAAGGGGGGCTTTGTTATGAATTTATGAAGAAATATATTTACTATTCAATGACAGAAATGTATAATGTCAAAAAGACACGTGAACTGTGAAGTCACCATAATTGACCTTTCGAAAACCTCTAAGACACAGGAAACTCATGTATTCTAAATTACTATAACCATTCTATTCAAGGGGTTTTTACAAGCCTGTATTGAAGCCAAAAAAAGAACAGGAACAATGGTAGCCTGTGTCACCAAACACAAGGTGTGTACTTATTTTTGTTGATTAGTTTGAGAAGTCCAAATTTATGAGGTGTCATCACTTGGAGGTGGTCCTGACTGGGAAGAATCCTTTGTGCGGAAGTAAAGGCTGTTTGGACAATTTACAACCATCACTACAAAAATTCTAAAGCCAACACCTTGCCCAACAAAGCCTATTATGTGAAGTCCTAAGAATTGTGTACATAGCTAAGCTATCAAAACATGAATCGGACTGTTCAAAGTCCATTTCAAAACATGATTTTAAAAATAGAGGCAAACCGACCTATGTTAAAAATATATATATATATATATATATTCAGAAGACAGTGAATATAAATCATTCAGAATATCTGTGAGATGCGTAGGTCACAAAAGAAAACTATGAGTTAGTATCTGATGAGTTGATGAAATCGGTTATAAAGAAAAACATAATAAATATAGGGTGATTATTAATAGAATTGTTTTAGGAACAAATTAGTATTAAGATATATATGATTATGCTATGAATATATTAGAATTTAACTATGCTAGATAAACGAATATTGATTGGATACCCAAATTATACAGGTATCCAGATAGATAAGAACTGTCTGTGATGTTGATTAATATATATATATATATATATATATATATATATATATATATATATATATATATATAAATATAACTTGTGTCCTTTTTAAATGGACTAAATGTTTACAGATATACAATGATATGCATATATATCACAATTTTTATGCAAAGTGCTAGATTAATAATTATGCTAAGCATATTTGATGGTATGGGGTTAGTAGAATTCCCAAATATTAAAGATATAAATATTTCCACTAAAGTAAAATATACAGTATAAAATAAAATATATTACTTTACAGAGCAGCCCCAAAACACATGTGAGACCCCTGGTGGTTGAAGGCGCAATTACATTTACAACAGTTAGGCCTATAGGAAAGAGACACATATCTTTTGGGCTGAACATATTACAAATTTTATGATCTTATTGTGTGAGATGGTATTTAAGAAGCTAGATAGATAGTGAGAGGGAGGACAGCTCAGGGGAACCTGAGAGCTCAGGGACCCACCCTGGGGAAGGGACACTGGGAGAGAAACATCTTCCCAGATAGACTGACAGCCATGACTGGAAATATACTTTAAACCTCCAAGGAGATTCCTGAACCCGGTAGCTATCTTAAATCCAGACTAATAGCCATTTTGGAATGGGTAAATATGCCATGTTGATTTTATCTTGTATGTTCTCTTAACCATTGATGTATTGAATATTCTAGTATTGATAATCATTCTCCAGAATCAATAATCGCCTTTTCATAGATTTTTCTCTAATATTCAATTTTTTATTATATATTACTTTTTGCATAGTTGCTTTTTATTGACAAACAAATGTCTAAAGTATTTCGCATTGTTCAACGTTGCTTACCTGCAGCATAGCAATGGTTGGGTGTGTGAAATACAGACATTCTGTTAAATTGTCAAGTATAAGGTTATTGATTCTACTGAAGAAGTTATCATGGTGATATTGTGTCCAAGGTACTACGCCCATTTTGAGGGTATTTCCATTAATTGTCAAATGTTCAAATAATGCAATCTGTATTTTAATTTCATGTAAATATTTGTTTTCTGTCAACCAATAAATGTGACTATTAAGTATGATCACCCGTCTCCGTGAACAAGTTTCGCATATATAGACTGTGTCGTATAGATTGATCTTGTATCTTAAAAATATCTTCGTTAAAAATTACTTAATAAAAATGTGCGGGAAACTTTCCTTAAAAAAGCACAACAATGACTAACTTGTTAAGGGACTAGTAGAACTTTATAATTCTAAAGCAAGGGTCTCTAAACTGGCTCAGGGGCCTAATCTGGCCCTTTGATGTAAGAGGACTCACATGGGGGCTCTTATATAAAGGGTCTTTCATGTAAGGGGGACTATGATGGGGATTTTGATGCATGGGGGCTCTGATGGGGACTCTAATGTAATGGGGAGTTTATTTGGAATTTCTCTGCTTTGTTTTACTGAAGTTCTTTTTTCTGCTGCTCTAAATCATAAAATTCCGAGTAGGGAAAAAAGTAGGGCTGTGGAAATTAAAGATTAATTCCTCGATTAATCGTTAATTTTTTTGATTGGTACTCACCTCTCCGCCGGCTTCCGGGTCTTCGGGGAGTTCTGTCGGAGATCTGGTGACATTACGGACATCGACGTCAGCGGACTCCTCCCCCCTAACCCAAGTGCCTCCGTCGGCTAACGAAGGAAAGGGGGAGGAGTCCGGCGATGTCGGAGTTCTGATTAAAAGTAGCGCGTACGGAGGCGGAGATACGCATGACGTCACCCGATGCTGCCCTATGGATCTAACACGATTGTCGGCTTTACATGCTGTGTTTTTATCATCTTTATGTGACTAGCTTGTGTTTGAACACAAAAATTAAATCTTATACTTAAGTGGTGAGCACTTAGATCTTTTCTTTCTACCCATGACCTGGTGTCCTTGCTGAGATGTGAGAGAAGTTTATGGTCCGTGTTAACCCTTTTGATACCCGCTTGCATGACCACCTGTTTGCACAGGGGTCCATGCCATAAGGTGAGAGTAATTAGTTAGACCACATTTACCACTGACTAATGCAGAGTTTCAATGCAAGGAGATCAGCTAAAAGTAGTTGGATCTGTATGTGTGTTATAATTAATCGAAATTAGTCAATTAAAAAAAAAAAAAACGATTAATCGAACACGAAAATTTTAATCAATAACAGCCCTAGAAAAAAGTAAAACTTATTAAATAATTTAAATTTAATCTGCTTATTTTAAAATCTCTCTTTTTTTTTAAAGTAGTTCAAAACAATCAGCGCAGTCACAACACCCAATGTATATGTGTATATACAATGCTGTGAAAAAGTATTTGCCCCTTTCTGATTTTTTCTTTTTTTTGCATTTTTTTTCACACTTAAATGACTCCGATCATCAAACAAATTGCATTATTACACAAAGATAACCCGAGTAAATACAAAATGCTGTTTTTAAATGATGGTTTCATTTCTTCAGGCATACAAGCAGTCGAAACCTGCCTGGCTTTATGTGAAAAAGTAATTGCCCCTAAACCTAATAACTGGTTTTGCCACCCTTGGTGGCAACAACTGCAATTAAGCTTTTACGATAACTGGCAGAGTCTTTCACATTGCTGTGGAGCAATTTTGGCCCACTCTTCTTTACAGAATTGTTTTAATTCAGCCACATTGGAGGGTTTTCAAGCATGAACGGCCTGTGTAAGCTCATGATACTGCATCTCAATTGGATTTAAGTCCAGGCTTTGACTAGGCCACTCCAAAACCTAAATTTTACTTTGTTTGAACCATTTGGAGGGACTTGCTGTTGTGTTTCGGATCATTATCCTGGTGCATAACCCAAGTGCATTTGAGCTTGAGGTCACGAACTGATGGCCGGACATTCTCCTTTAGGATTTTCTGGTAGAGCTCAGAATTCATGGTTCCATCAGTTATGGTAAGTCGTCCAGGTCCTGAAGCTGCAAAGCAGTCACAGACCATAACACTACCACCACCACGTCTGACTGTTGGTATGATGTTCTTGTTATGAAATGCTGTATTTGTTTTATGCCAGATGTAACGAGGCGCACACCTTTCAAAAAGTTACATTTTTGTCTCATCAGTCCACAGAATATTTGCCTAAAAGTCTTGGGGATAATCAAGATGTTTTTTGGTAAATGTGAGATGAGCCTTTGTTTTCTTTTTGGTCAGTAGTGGCTTTGGCCTTGGAACTCTCCTATGGATGCCATTTTTGCCCAGTCTCTTTCTTATTGTTGAATCATGAACACTGATCTTACCTGAGGCAAGTGAGGCCTGCAGTTCTTTAGATGTTGTTCTGGGTCCTTTTATGACCTCCTGGATGAGTTGTCGTCATGCTCTTGGAGTAAGTTTTGTAGTCTGGCCACTGCTGGGAAGTTTCACCACTGTTCCAAGTTATCTCCATTTGTGAAAAATGGTTCTCCCTGTGGTTCACTGTAGTTCCAAAGTCTTAGAAATTGCTTTGAAACCCTTCCTAGACTGATACATGTTTGTTTCTAATCTGTTCTTGATTTTTTTTAGATTGTGGCATGATGTGTGGCATTTTGTGATCTGTTAGCGTACTTAACTTTGTCAGACAGCTTCTATTTATGTGATTTCTTGATTCAACAGGTCTGGCAGTAATCAGGCCTAGGTGTGGCAAGTAAAATTTAATTCAGATTTCCAAAAAATTGTGGTTAATCACAGTTCATTCATGATTCAGCATGGGAGGGGGCAATTACTTTTTCACATAGGGCCATGCAGGTTTGAACATCTTTTTTCCCTTACTAAATTAAATAATAATTTAAAAACTGCATCTTGGATTTCCTCGGGTTATCTTTATGTAATATTGAAATTTTTTGATGATCTGAATCATTTAAGTGTGAGAAATATGCAAATAATATCAGGGGGCAAATACTTTTTCACAGTACTGTATATCACCAGCCCTGTTTGCTGCTAAGCATCACCAAGTGTTTTTCATTACACTCCACACATGTTATGATGTAGGGCAATACAATTCAAAAGAATCAAAAATTTAATATTTCCTTAACTAAAACAAATAATCACAAAACATCCCAAAGTATATAACTAAATAAAAAATAAATGGGATTTATTATTTATTTGGTTACATACTTTGAGATGTTGTGATTGTGATGCTTTGTTTTTGTTAAGGAAATGTTTGATTTATTATTCTATGGAATTGTATTGCGCTACATCAGAACATTTATATGTTTTTTTTTCAGCCTGTGAATATTTGTAAAATATACAACATGACACTTGTACTGATAGAATTTGGAAAGCCTTGATCTAAAGCAAAGTGATCTGTGACAATGCTGTTATTCAGTGCTTTATTTTTCATTTTAATGTTGAGATCAAGATGAGCAAATGTGTATTATCAGTAGATGTCTTTTTCAAATCACTAATCTCTAGCTAAGGTTTTTAGTGGTGTACTCTCAAGGTTCAGTGTTGGGACCCTTACTATTTAATATATTTAAAAATGATATTGGGTCTGGGATTAAAAGTACCATTATAGTGTTTGCAGATGACACCAAGCTATGCAGTGGAATAACGTCCTTACAGGATGTCTCCAACCTACAAGCCAACCTCATTGCACTGTTTAATTGGGCGACTATGTGGCAAATAAGGTTTAACCCCTAGCCGACCGCCCACCGACGTATTACGATGGCTGTTTGAAGAGGAATATCATTGTTATGGCAGCAGATAGCTGCCATAACCCTGGTATCCTCTTCTTCAGCGGGTGGCTTTCAGATCAAAGTGGTCTCTGCGGCGGATTCACCATGAGATCACTTTTATCGCTGGCGGCAGAGGTACTCCCGCCGCGCTCCGGTGATCTCCATCGCTTACTGGACCTGCCGGTAGCGGCAGAGATGATCGCATCCTTCCCCCTGTTTGGCTGGCTGCCGAGTGAGGGGAAGATGGCCCCCACTCGGCTCCATAGCATTGACAGGCTGAAGCAAAATCAAACGTCACTTCCGCCCAATGCTCTTAAATGAGAATAGTTTTTTTTTATTGCATTTTAGTGTAAATATGAGACCTGAGGTCTTTTTGACCCCAGATCCCATATTTAAGAGGTCCTGTCATGCTTTTTTTCTATTACAAGGAATGTTTACATTCCTTGTCACATTAAAGGTGGAAAAAGTTCTAAAATGATTTATCTTTGTCTCAGAAACCTGACATTTTAACAGGGTGTGTGGACTTTTTATATCCACTGTATAAGAGATTGTATGATTTTTTTTTATTGGTTGAACTAGATTTTTGTCTTTTTTCAACCTGACTAACTATGTAATTATGTAATCTAGGAAAATAATGGTTAGGTACTATCACCAGCATATTGATGGGAAATTCAATAAAATAAGCTACATTGAATATTGCTGGTATGTTGACTTGTGCTGTGTCATTTGGCCCCCTGTAACACCTGTAATACCTAGATGATCCTGACAGTTTCTACCCTCCCCTATGTAAACTGACCACAGTTCATCATGGCTGCTGATCCCTGACACTATGGTCAGTTTACGTGCCTCTGTCATCTGCAGCCCTCCTGTCTCCTCTGTGCTCCTGTGTCCTCCTCCCCCCTCCCCTCTCTGCTTGTCTGCCCCTGTGTCAGTGCCCGCCCCCTCTACTCCTGCTGCTCTCATGACTGTTAAAACTTTATATAAGCCCCTCTGTGTCCTAATAACAAGTGCTCCTGTCTGTGTGCTTTATTAAAAAAAGCCTCCTTTACCAGATTTATCAGCAGTTCCCTTTGATCACGTGACCGGACGGCTTTCTCTCTCCTCTCCTCCTCGCATTCTGGCTGATGTCAGTGGGGTGGGGGGGATCTGGGCCCTGCCTACTGCATCTGTCAGCCAGGCAGAGGAGACGTGATGTGATTGCAAGGAACCGCTGTGGTAAAAGAGCCATTTTTTTTTAAATAAAGCACACAGACAGGAGCACTTGTTATTAGGACAGAGGGGCTTATATAAAGTTATATAAGTAAGTTAACAACCACTTTAAGGCAATACAAGTTCATTGTTCTCTGCATATGTTGCTGTCGGAACAAGTTACAGATATGATGTATTACATCATACAGGACCTAAGACCTACTTGTAAACTTGCAGACTACATTACAGTGCAAGATTTGAGTGTCTGATAAGTTCAGTTATTCAAATGTAGCATGTACAAGTAAATACAGTTTTGTATGAGTTACTGGTTGTATGGCATTACACAGCACATTTGCTTTTCTGTAAATAGATTTGGTGGTTAAAGTTTGACTAGCTGGATGATATTTTAACTTTAGATTTCTAGTATGCTAGATGAACAAGAATAGCTAAAAAGACACTCATTGTGTTGCTTTTGCCGCTCTGCAGTGTACAACATGTGAGGTCAAGCAGATTTTAGGTGTCCTTTGAACCATGAAACCCTAGCTAAAATGTCGAACAATGTAAGCAATACTAAAAAGGAAGAAATACAAATGTTTCATTTTTTTTTTTAAGATAACCTGGCCAATTATAAATAAAAGCTACATGCTCAGATTCCACAGTCAGTTATCCAGGAGAAACTTTTAGGAGAAACTCTTAAGCCCCATACACACGGTCGGACTTTTTCATCAATTTGGTCCGATCGGACAAGGTTGATGAAAAATCAGACCGTGTGTATGCACCATCGGACAGTGTTCGTCGGTTTGTCCGTCGGACAAAGTCTTATCTCCTGCTGGAAAGATTTGCCGTCAACCCGGTCCGATCACACCAAATCCGATCGTGTGTACGGTTGTCCGACCGGACAAAGTGCTACGCATGCTCAGATCACATTACAAGACCAAAGCTATTGGCTACTAGCCTCTACGTAGTCCCGTCGTAGGCAACAAACGTCACCACGTTCAGAATGATCGGATTTTCCGACAACTTTGTCCGACCGTGTGTACGCAAAACCAACATCGGACAAAGTATGACGGACATGGTCCGACGGACCTGGTCTGCGGATTGTCCGACCGTGTGTATGGGGCTTTAGGTTTAATGTATAAAACAGGACAGGCGACATCAGATGTATTCAATTTAATTCAATTCCTTTCCTAGTCATCTTGTATCAATATGCATGGTTTTAGTCCTCTAAAGCCTTTTAGTCCTCTCAAGTCAAGCCTCTAATCTAAAGCTATACTGGCTATATCCACAGCCCAATACACCTCAAAGGATGGCTGGAGTGGTTGCTCTCACATTGTTTTACTTTACAGATGGGTAAATGCTAAACTCATAGGGCTTTAAGTTGAGGCTTTGTGCAGAGACCAGGCACATATTGGCAGATTATGTGGTCAGCTACCTGCTGATGCTCATTTTACATATTTGATTCAGCAATAGCTTCACTTTAACAGTATGCATTACTAAACCCAAAAGTCAGCATATGAAAAGCACAGGGCACTTTTTGTTTTCCTGGGAAATTTTGACAGCTCTTGGATTTTAATACAGTTCTATTCACAAAATATTAACCACATGAGCATATTACTTAACCATGACTACTGTTAAGGACATTTTCAGATGATTTTATAATGGACATTGTATAGAGGATCGTTCCTCATAGACAGGGTGATTAATGAAATTCCATGTAACGTTCTTGCGAACGTCCATGCAATTTACTGCCAAAGGAACTCAAATGCAAATTCCTTACACAAATCCTGATGGATCACTCCAGCTCTGAGAAATAATGTTTTCTTCAGTTCAGCAATGTTTGGCTCCTTGTATATAGTATATAGAAAAAGTTATGCTGTTGAAAGGATTTTTAATCGTATCTAGCTATTTACTGGTTTAGTAAATGATTCCTATTGCTATTATCAGGAGATTCCAATTAAAACTTTAATGATAGCCTCACACAGAGTTAAAATAGTGTAATGGTAAGCTGGACACAGACTAGGTCGGTAAAAGCGTGTTACTTTTGGGGTCCGAAAACCACTGCTGCAGAATGCTTACTTCATTTGCATGCACTGTAATTATGTGTCCCTAGGACTTAATGGAGAAGTATGGGCTTTTGAAAGCAGCAAACATTCATGCTCACCTCCGTGCTGCAGCAACTGTGATGCTGCAGCTGTCCCACATCAGCCCTAAGACCAAGAACTGAGTAATCACATAACCGCTGATTGCTCAGTTCTCGGTCAGCTCCGAGCAGAGAGCAGGCTGTTAGTCACTCCTCACTGCTTTGCCCCTACAGCACTGTGGCACCCATCCGTGTGCTGAAAGTTTGTCAGTCATGCATCCAAAAAATATTGTCAGGATCCTTCCAGAGCCTCGAGCAACTCTGCCCCATCAGCTGTTAGCAGGCAAGAGCCCACTGTAAGCTGACTCTGGGTCACAAAAGGGCAACATTATTTTACTCCAGTGACCCACAAGAGAGATATGGCAAAAAAAGCTTTGGCCATACTTCTTTTTTAAGTGTCAAATTATCAGATCTTAACAGGTGACTGTTCCCCAGTGAAGGACTGTAGAGTAGTCAAAATGAGTATCCAAATGTCATTGCTGGGAGAATGACAGGTAATGGCTAAGCCAAGGGGTTGAGAAAGGATGTAGTACATAACTGTCGATTGGAGCAGTTTGCATGGAGGCATGTTAAAACGCTGGAGACTCAGGTCACCGCATTGTGTGTAAGAGTCGACTAACACTCCAATGTGCTGCTTTCAAAGAATATTTTAACCCTTACTGAAGCATATCGCAAGTAAAAAAAATGCAAAAAGAGCAGTATTTATATTACCGTTTGTGTCACCTGACTGCATTACGGTAATAAATACAGAAAGGGTTCAAGTGAGCTTTAAGCAACTTTTACGGGCCCTGTCCCCCCCCGCCCCATGACTGGATAGTGAAAGGAGGAACAGCCCACTGATGAGCTCATTTCTGTGTCACTTTACCATCACATTTTTTTTTAGCACATGAGCACTGCAGCACAACTGGCTTGCTTCCTGTCCTGCATTCATTCATAAAATGCAAAGAATTATCTGAATGGTGCCTATGCCCAGTGACCAAGCTCCTCTTTTTATAATGCAGGTTAGCAGCCACTTGTCGACCTGGAAGCAAGTGAGATCACTGAAGTAACGGTGTCTACTTTAGTGATTTCCAGCTTCCAACAGCATCAGTCAGATATGTCATATACATAGTTACATTGGCCTAAGCTGGACCAATGTAACTATATATAACATGCTGATGCAATGAATTATACTTTAATAACTGCCTTGTTTAATAATGTGTAATAATGGCATTTCGCATTTTTTATTTCACATGCCATTACATCTTGACATTTACATACAAACGTCAAACTGTTCAGACGAAGTCACAGTGACAGGGGTTGGGGCAAACTATAACACTATCAGCTATACTTTTTTAAAGAGTATTTAAAAAAAAGTGAATACACAGGGGCAATTCTATATGATGCTGGCATTATTACAGTTTGTCCTAGCCCTTGCAACTGACACATTGCTGGACACCATGATCTGCATGTAAATGTTGAGAAAAACATACTGTATTTATACGTATGTGAAATAATACAATGGATTTATATACTGAATGCGCTACCATATACTAGTAGCAGAAAACACTTTTTTGTTATTTTTTGTTTGCTGTAAGGACCACCTATGAGCAACCATTTAAATCCTCTTTTTACTTTGATGTGGTTTGATCTTACTAAATGTGCACTTGAATGTATTGATCCATTTGTCTTTGCTAACTATGGTTGTGTCCTTCTTTAGTCAGTACATGTGGCAGGTTGAGTGTCTCTCATTGTGTTTTAAGTTGGCTGCACTTATATAGCCAGCATTGTTCCCATTGGTATAGTTATATCTTAGAAATGAACATTTTTTATTGTGGTTGTCAAAGTGGGAGCTTATTTCATAACAATAATAAGACCCAAGTTGGTGTAAATCAACAGTTTAACACAGTATTTCCAAAGCCAAGCAGGAAGGCGTACCAAAATGTTTGTCATGGAGATTGATACAAAACAAAGACATTTAAATATGGTCAGTATACATTTGATAATAAGCTTCTGCATAAGCGAGTTGTGTTGTTGGCCCTTAGCATCTCCTAAGTAGGAAACCAGATTGGGTGTATCGTGTGTCAGTGATCTGAAGCTTCAACATCTATTCCCTGTTGTATTACAGGTCCTAGGAGTGGTTGCTTAGGCTTGCGCTTTTCTAAACTAACAAAAGATAATAAGAAAGCAAAGGGATTTAAAAGAAGCAAAAGCAGCCAAGCATTTGACGTATCCTTGTAATAAAGTTTAACCACACAAGGAAAAAATCAGATCTGTCTTAGTCAGGGATAAGTTCTTTACTGTTTAATTGCAAGGAAACGCACTTTAAAAGGGCTTTACAGAACACACATACTTTGTGGGCCAGGGCTCAAATCTGCAAGTGCGCATTCTTTGGAAGCTTCCCAACATGTACTTGAACATCAGACAACAGCAAAATTGGGAGGATCAGATAGAAAAAAATGACCTTGTGTTTACAGTTAAACATGCATGGTTGCCAGAGATCCAAAAGGGCAATTCTTCTTAAGGCTTTTGAGTTTATATTGAAATTGAAATATAAATTGTTAAGATAATCCTTGATGATTAAATTGTATAGCTTCTCCGCAACAGATAGTTCATTGGCATCTATCCATAACATCTGCAGAAAATCTAAGGGTCGAGGCTCAGATTCCTAGCAATAGTGACTCATCTTTTTTTCTGCTGTGGCAGACAAAAATCTTTTTTTTTCTTCATTTTACAGTAAAATTATGAAACTTTGCATGCTACTGTATTTTTGAAATGCAAAATAGTAATATAAGTCAGCATTTATAAAATTGGTAAACTTATGAGACCTTATCTGCCGCGCGCCCGCTGGGGGGCGCTATAGCGGGACGTTGTCTAGGACCTGGAGCACACCGACCTAGAAGGAACCCCATCACATATAAGGAGTAATTTATAGAAATTTACACACTAGGTAAATATTTCACAGTACAATGTGATATTATGCTATGTGATGCGAAAGGTCAATTGGAGACAAATATATGCAAATGAAATATTGCTACAATATATTGTTCTTATCCTTTCTCTTTTCAAACAGACAAAACCACCTTTGAGGAAGACCCTCACTAAAACGGGTCGAAACGCGTCAGGTTCACTTTTACCCCCAACATTTGGTTATGTAAACTATATTGTTGTAAAAGCTTTTTGTCTGTTAGTGTAAATCAGTTTTAAAATTTCTGTATTGTTTTATCTATTTGGGACCCATGTCTCCTATTTTTATCTTCATTTATATGTCACATGCGACATCTTTAATCTAACAAAGATTCATATTTTGAATATAACAATATCTTTCAGAGAACTTATTTTCTAAAAGCTGCCTAAAAACCCCACCAATCCCTCTTGGGGGGATTTTTTCTTTTTTGTTTTCACATCCCAGGGGTGAGCAGCAAAACATCATCTCCAGTTAGTGTCTTTTTCTCCTTTTTAACTTATGAGATGTAAACTTGGTTGGCATAAAGTCTTCTGTCTCCCATTAATGTGGCAGTTACAGTTTTCCAGCTCACAAAGATACATAGACCAGTGACAGTGGGCCATGTTTTTTTGTGAGCTGGAAAACTCACAAGTCAACAGATAAGAAAGCCTACATGTTTTGGGGCTTAGAGGTTTCACCTTGATTAGGGCTTGGTTACTGTTATAGACAGCCCATACTGAACTTGTAAGTCTGGAGTGTTTAGAACGTGTTTTTTAGAACATGACAGGGCAAGAAGGATTTTGCTCCAGATGCAAAGTTAACAGCTGTTAATTAACAGTAAAAGTAAACCCATCGATTTAACAGTTTCAAAAAAAAATTACATTTCCGTCACGTGCCGGGAATGTAACTGTCATATTGTTTGTGCTCTCAACCAAACTGTCAAACCATCCAATGGCTGGTGTCATAACTGATCACATGTGCAGCATCATGGCAGTTAAGAATCAAACAGAGGCCAAGATGGCAGCTTCCTTGGCTGAAAATTATAGGAGGGTTTACTTCCACTTTAAATTGGCATGTGGATCCCTCCCCTTGGAATGGAAAAATAAGATCAAATATCTTGGTATCCACATATCAACCTCCCCAACTACTACATGCTAAACTTAGCTCCACTGGTACATACTATGAGGGAGAGGTTGCCGGCGTGTGCTAATCTCCCCCTCTCGCTGATCGGGTGGATTCATTTATTTAAAATGAAGTTGCTGCCTGCTTTTTTGTATGTCCTAAGGCATTCCCCTGTGTGGATACCTAGAAAAGTGTTCCGCCTCATCAATTACAACCTGCTTTCTTTTGTCTGGGGCACGAGCCGGCCACTTTTCAGGCTGACAGTGTTACAGAGGCCCTGGCTTGTCCTGATCTACACAAATATTATTTGGCTGCCCAGTTGACCCATGCACACAATTGGCTGGTCTTGGACGAGTCAAATGCAGCAGTCGTGCTGGAAGCAGCTTGTCTGGGTTCTTATGAGGCCCTGCAGAATCTGCTTTATCGTGGATCCCGGGCGTCCTTTCATCTGACTTTGGCTATGCAGTCTGTCCTGCGGGCATGGTCTGAGGATTTATCCTTGCGCCCTGTGCCCTCCAGACATATCTCTCCACATACTTCCCTTTGGCTTAATCTGAACTTGCCAGAGTTCTTGACCATACCTGACCCAAACATATGGGTGCGCAGGGGTGTTAAGTATGTAGATCAGCTATTCTTGGGAGGTAGACTCCGAACCTTTGATGAGTTGAAGCTATTACATGACTTGCTGACTTAATATCTGTTTAGATATCTGCAACTTAGACATGCTTTTGACACCCAATTTGAGAATTCAACTGTGGTTTTCTATACTTCCTCCCTGAAGGATTTACTTAGGAACAAATCTATGAGTAAGCCATTGTCCACCATATACAAAGAATTTTCGGGTAATGTGCATAGGGGACTTGAAACACTCAGGGCCAAATGGGTTGAGGACTGTCCTACTATGGATACCGAGTATTGGGAGGAAGTGTGGATGTGCTCCTTCTCACACCTAGTCCCTGCGAGAGATAGGCTAATTCAATTAAAAATTCTACACAGAGTGTACTTTATGCCCACACGATTACATAAAATATACCCAAATACTTCTTCCTGTTGGAGATGCGCTAAGCCCTCAGCGGACTTTATTCATATTATTTGGTCCTGCCCGCACATAATCTCTTTCTGGAACTAGATAATTGCCTTCATCCTAACGGTCACCACTACTCAGGTTCCGCTGACGGTGGAGGTGTGCCTGTTGGGTCTGGTAGATTCTTTGGTCCACCGCTGGGTAGTCAGAACCCTCTTGGGACTAATACTCTTTTATGCACGGAAAGCCATTGTGCTCAAATGGAATTCACTGGTTGCCCCATCTATTAATCTCTAGAAACGTCTAATCAATACAGCCCTACCGCTCTATAAAGCCACTTACTTGTCCAGAGGGTGTGCCAAAAAGTTTTTCATAAGATGTGGAATATATATGTGGAGGCTGGGAGTGTTGTTCCTTTTCATGCAGCTAGGATAATTATTTTGAGTGCACCAGGTGGGTGACCCTCTAGTTTGCTGGTTCTTGGTAGAGAGGCCATTCTACTATTGTGTCTGTAGATGACAGGTACCTGGCAAAACTCCTGTATCCCCAATTGGATGTTTTTAGCATACAATTTTGGCTGTTGTAAGGTTTTAAGCAACTCACAGTTCTTTATGGTTTTGTTTTCTATTGTACTTTCGAGCCTGGGTATGCCTGAGAGGCTCTGTTTTTTAACCTAGATTTTGAAAATTTGAATAAAAATAACCTTCAACAAAAGTAAGTACACCCCTAAGTAAAAATGTCCAAATTGGGCCCAAAGTGTAAATATTTTGTGCGACCACCATTATTTTCCAGCCCTGCCTTAACCCTCTTGTGCATGGAGTTCACCAGAGCTTGACAGGTTGCCCCGTGAGTCCTCTTGCACTCCTCCATGATGACATCACGGAGCTGGTGGATGTTAGAGACCTTACGCTCCTCCACCTTCTGTTTGAGGATGCCCCACAGATGCTCAATAGGGTTTAGGTCTGGAGACATGCTTGGCCAGTCCATCACCTTTACCCTCAGCTTCTTTAGCAAGGCAGTGGTCATCTTGGAGGTGTGTTTGAGGTGTTTATCATGTTTGAATACTGCCCTGCGATCCAGTCTCTGAAGGGAGGGGACCATGCTCTAGGCTGATCCCTCACTTTTCTCGTGATCATCCTTACCCTATGAGGCAAAATCTTGCATGGGGCTCCATACTGAGAGTGATTGATGGTTATTTTGTATTTCTTCCATTTGCAAATAATTGGTCCAACAGTTGTCTCCTTCTCACCAAGTTTTTGCTGATGGTCTTGTAGCCCATTCCAGCCTTGTGCAGGTTTACAATCTTGTCCCAGACGTACTTTGACAGCTCTTTGGTCTTGCCCATGATGGTTAAGTTTGAATGGAAGAAAGAGATTCTGTGGACAGGTGTCATTTATACACATAATGCGCTGTCGTTAGTAGCACCTTCTTAAATTCACAGGACTAATCTGTGTACCACATGAGCACATACTCTAGCCAGTCTGTGGGAGCCAGAATTATTGTTGGTTGGTAGGGGATCAAATAAGCTCATTGATGGTAGGGACTGATGTGAATGTACAATGTACTGTATATGTAAAGCGCTGCGTAAATTGATGGTGCAATATAAGTACCTAAAATAATTAAATAATAAATAAATAATACTCTCTGAATTGCAACTCAATGTTTTTTTGGTTGATATTCTATCGCTATGATTTAAAAGACACCTATGATAAAAATGATAAACTCTTAATTTATTTGTAAGTGGGCAAATGTATGAAATCTGCAGGGGATCAAATACTTATTTTCCACACTGTACATGCCTAAAGTAATTTTAAAGTCTAACTGTTTTTACCTTAATGCATTCCCTTCCTTAAAATTAAAAATGCCCCACTAATTGCCCCCCCTGCCTCTCCACCCCTAAACATATACCTGATTCCTCTCATCGATCCAGTGCTGTCCCAGCTGTAGAATTGCTAGTCTCACAAAAGACACTGACAGCAGTGGGAGCCATGAGTATCAACTGCTGTCAGTCAAACTCCTGTTAGGGGGAAGCAGAGGGGTGGAATATCAGCGCTGTGTGTGTCTATAGACAATTACAGCCTGGCTCAGTAGCGCACATACAAGGGTGCCCCCCTAGCACTGCGCTTGCTGAGGGGACACCTGCAGCAAAGAGAAGCAGACTTCCAGAAGAATAGGTAAGGGTCTGCTCTGTGCTTTGTAGTTGCACAGGACAGGTAAGTTTACTACTTTTTTGTTTTAATGAAAAAAATATTGTCTTTAACACAAGAAAAAATTTATATTCAACTAAAGTAAAGCATGTCTGCTTATCAGCCTATACAAAGAATCAAATACTTATTTTCCACACTGTACATGCCTAAAGTGATTTTAAAGTCTAACTGTTTTTACCTTAATGCATTCCCTTCCTTAAAATTAAAAATGCCCTACTAATTGCCCCCCCCCTGCCTCTCCACCCCTAAACATATACCTGATTCCTCTCATCGATCCAGTGCTGTCCCAGCTGTAGAATTGCTAGTCTCACAAAAGACACTGACAGCAGTGGGAGCCATGAGTATCAACTGCTGTCAGTCAAACTCCTGTTAGGGGGAAGCAGAGGGGTGGAATATCAGCGCTGTGTGTGTCTATAGACAATTACAGCCTGGCTCAGTAGCGCACATACAAGGGTGCCCCCCTAGCACTGCGCTTGCTGAGGGGACACCTGCAGCAAAGAGAAGCAGACTTCCAGAAGAATAGGTAAGGGTCTGCTCTGTGCTTTGTAGTTACACAGGACAGGTAAGTTTACTACTTTTTTGTTTTAATGAAAAAAATATTGTCTTTAACACAAGAAAAAATGTATATTCAACTAAAGTAAAGCATCTCTGCTTATCAGCCTATACAAAGAATGTATTTGAGATTCTAATGTTATTTTTCCCAAACTACTGCATGGTTACACACACAACATAAATATATATTAAACCTAATCCAGCTATTAAAAAAGTCAATTTGAAATATTGGAAACAATTTCTGCTTGTATCTACTGAATATATTGCTCCATGGAAACCCTGGTGATTTATAAATAATGTCTTGTGTATGAAATACAGCACTGCCCATTTTCAGTAATATTTATACAATCTAAAGTCAGCAGTGGTTTGGCTCATACCTCACTGTCTATAGCCTAATCTAATTAGATTTCAATGAATTTTAAATGTTGTAAATGTGATACTAGAATCAGACTTCATACTAGAATGTCTTAACTGCCAGAATACCCTGGAAATCATTCCAGTTAAAATTCCTTGATCTCACATTTATGTTGTCTACTATATGATTTGCAGGGAACTTTATTATTTACTTAAAGTGTAACTATGGTCAAAATTTAAAACGGTATATTTGTTTCCCTATTGAATTTCAATTATTTCTAGACTACTCCTATTAAAAAAGAATTCCAGGTATTGATATTTTTACATAGTTACATTGATCCATCACTGCCCTGCCTCTCCATGTTGTCCAGAGAACCCTTTGTCCAATCAGACAACACTCATTGAAAAAAATGCAAAGGGAGCTAGCCCCTGCATGGACAGAACTTTTGCATATTAACAACTTGCTAAAACTGAATAAAGATGATTGAAACTGAAAAAATGCAAAGTGATCTCTGAATGGTGTCTGTGCCAAGCGGCAATCTCCTGTGCTGACAATGCAATAGAGCAGTCGCTTGGGACAGGACCCAGAAGCTAGTGGAGATCACTGTAGTAGCCATGTCTACTACTGTTGAAATAAAATGAGAGGATGGGATCAAACAAGTAATAATACAGACATTAGTAAAAAATGTCAATACTATTAACACCCACTTCTCACTGTTTGAAAAGATAGCTTAGGTAGGTCAGCAATGAAACACGTATCACACACAGTAGGTGAAAAATAATATATTTTATATAGAACATGAACAGCTCAGTTATTTACAAAGAAATATTACACCAATAATACAAGCATAAAATTACAGACAAAGCATTACAGTGACACCCGATACTAGCAAACGATGAAACCGCTGGACCATAGAAGACAAGCAGCTATAGCACCCAAGACAATAAGTTCAAACACCAACAAACTGGCTAACTACTTAAAAGTACAGTATATCAAATATTACCAATCCCAGGGGATTGGACAATGGCTGAAGTCTCTCTTAGGCCCCCCTCTTTGAACCTGACCTACACGGGTATATGGTTTCTCTATCTAGTCTCCAGGTTCAATTGCCCAGTCAGGCCTCTGCCCAAGGGTACCTTCTCTTGCTATTCTTATACTAGTTCCTTTCCTTTGCTATCATTGACGAATCTCTGCTTGGTCCAAACTGCACAATCATATATTTTTGTAGAAAGTGATTAGATGGAATGCAAGTCTAACTTAGGCAGGTCATACATTATGCAAATTGTTTGAATCCCTCCTGCTGTGCTTTTGTATCCTGACAGCGGGAGGATTCCCAGCCATCAGAATACAATGATCAGTAAAAAAGAAAAGTTGCGCGCAACTTTTCTTTTTTACTGTTTATTTTGTGTATATCCCACGATAAGTTGCAGCTTTTTTCTTTTTTAATCATTTTTTACTTAATTGCTTATATTGGTTGTCTATTGAGAATCCATATATCCACCCCGCTCCGAGCGCAGTTTTCTTCCCCTTACCAGAATACAATGATCACTGCCGGCAGTTATAGCTTCTGGCAGTGATTAAACTAAAAAAAAAAAAGACAGCCTGCCCATAGATGTATCGAAATTGATCCGATTCCTGCTAAACTGGAGAGATTTTGATCTATAGCTAGCTTTAATGTGATGACTCTCCAATATTATTACAAGAAGAATTCCTTTGTGGAATTGTGACGTCTTAAGCTGTCTCACAGGCCAAATGTTGGGTGGTATTGACCTGTTCAATAGAAAACAGTCCACATTTGGCCTGTGTGTACTACATCCCGCCGGCTTCTGTCGAACGGGTATGACTGAAAAAGGTCTGCTGAACAGCTCCCAATTGGTGCTCTTAGCCAATGAACGCTGACCAGAGTGAAAAAGCGGGGAGCTGTCCCCCCACCAGAACACAAAAGAACAGCAGGGGGGATTGCTGTACATTCTGCAGGGGCACGTTCTGCAGTGAGGAGTTGATGTGGTGATATTTTTGTTTTTTTTAAAAGCGTGATCACATTGCTGCTACTTTTGTTGCTTTCTGTCTGCTGCAGATATTTTACACTATTATGTGCGCCAAATACCTGCTTACTTCCACTGTAAACTGTGGTTCCTCTTGTATGTCACTTTAGGACACAGGACCTGGCATGAAGATCCACAGTAGGGGCAGGTGATGGCATGGATTTCAAGTGGCGACACATGGAAGTGTTGAATATCCACAGAGGCCTGGGAGCAGCAAAGAGGTTTTAAAACACAGGCCACCGGAAAGATAACTAGAGCTCATCTATTTTTATAGCTTTCTTTGCAAATGGCTCAGTGGAGACAGGGTCATTTTAAAGCGGCATTAAACCCAAAAGCAAACATTTATTATGTTGCAGCTTACCAATTGTTAGATGTGATTATTGTTTTAGTTTCCTTTTTTAGGCTTGAATAGAACTCGGATGGAAATATGGTGCATATGGGATGCTCACTTGATTGAAGGAAATTGGTAGGGACTTAACAATATACACTCCAATATATACAATATCTTCTCCTTAACCTCCAACACATACACTTACTTGCAGACTATCACTGCTAGGACCAGCTAGCACTGATGTGGGAATCTGACACTGACTATGTCAGACCCAAGCAAATGCCCTTTTCAGGCAGGGACTGCAGGCCCCTATGATGTAGCAAAATGAAAGACTTTAGTGCTAGCTGTCCTATATGTGGCTACTGCTCCCAGTACCACCTCTTCAGACCCTGCCAGCCCTCTTGGTTGCAGCTGCCTCGTTCCACTGCCCATGCCACCACAGTTCTCCAGACTGGCTCTGTACCCATCCCAGATTGCTCCATCCCAGTCCTCTCAGGCATGCCTCCTAGTCCTCCTGACTGACTTGCCCGGAAGTGTTCTCCTGCTGTCCTCTTCTTGCTCCCAGTGCCTCTTGGCCAGGACACCTCTGTCTTTCCTGAAGTGGGTCTTGTCCGCACCCGAGCCTAGGCCCAAGGTCACCCCCCTCCCAGACTGGGGAGCTCCCTCAAAGACCATGATAGCCTAACACTCCATCTCCAGCTTACACCCGCACTCTCCTCCCCAGCTGGGCTGAATCAGAGTATTTGAGGGGGCCTTCCCCCTGCCAACCCAAGTTGGGGAATGGTCAGGGGGCTCTGAATACTCCAGGCAGCTCCACCTTACTTCCCCTCCCATCTTTCTTGAATGTTCCAATAGATTCTAGAAATAGGGGGAGGTGTCAGCGATGCTGCCTATGAGTCATCCAGCTCTCTCTGGATCTCTGCCCAACCCAGGAAAAATACAGACAGGCTTGGCTGCCAGCCTGTCTGTAAATTACCTACACTTAAGCAAAGATCTCACCTCTAGCACCCTAGCAAAGGGGGTGCTACAACTGCTATAAGATATCTTTTGATATCTAGCTACTTTCAAGCTAATGGACAGATGGACCAATGTATTTCTCTTGGGATTAGACTTTTCAATGGTCTTCGTTGCGAATATTGCACGTTTATTGTTAAGGAGAATCCCACAGTCTTACCTAATGGTAAGAGTCTTATATTACGCCATTTCAAGGATAGTTTTTGAGATGCTCATGCAACGCACTTTATGTAGGCAAGACAAAATGGCGCACATTTGAGATCACGTTTATGACATCTCAAATGGTGATCATAAAAATGTATATATATACATACAATGTAGACGGGTTGCCACATGATTATAAACTAATAATATCAAAAATTATACATACTGACAGATATCAATTGACTCATAGGGACACAGCATATAATAGCTCTATGCATTTTGTGGATTGATCCACTCTTCAGGAGCATGCGCGTGAGTTCAATAAAATATAATAGAGTTGCTGTATGGTCTGATCCTACCCAAGGAAAATAAAATAAAACTGAGTATAAAAACCCACTCTCTACCATACTTACAAGGTTTACTATATAATAAAAGTGTGGCACTGTAGATTGGGGACCCCCAAAGAGGGGCATTTCCAACGGAAGGGTGGTGTGAGTGGCCTGCTGTCCAGCAAGAAAATCATCCAGGGGAGACAGATTACAAGAAATTGAAATAGAGTGACCCTAAGGTGCTGAGACCATCAATGAAGGACTTCTGAAAAAATATATATGTATATATATTTTATATAGTTATAGTATGACACATACAAGGTGTCCTGTGCTTGGTAAAGAACAGGGGGATTGAAGTACTAGAAAATATTGGTAGCCGAGGTGTAAGAAGTGAAAAGTGAGGAGGATATAAACGCATCACCAGAAGAGGTTGAATATAAAGGTGTAATGCCCCGTACACACGGTCGGATTTTCCGACGGAAAATGTCCTATTGGACCATGTTGTCGGAAATTCCTACCGTGTGTGGGCTCCATCGGACTTTTTGAGATCCTGCTCTCAAATTTTCAGACAACAAAGTCCTATCGGACTTTTTCCGAACGTGTGCAGCGAATTCCGACAGACAAAGTTCCACGCATGCTCAGATCACATTACAAGACCAAAGCTATTGGCTACTAGCCTATACGTAGTCCCGTCGTACGCAACGAATGTCACCACGTTCAGGATGATTGGATTTTCCGACAACTTTGTCCGACCATGTGTATGCAACACCAGTGTCGGACAAAATCAGTCGGAAAAATCAGACGGAATTTCCGACCGTGTGTACGGGGCATAAGAAGTGAAAAGTGAAAGGGATATAAACGCATCACCAAGAAAGGTTGAATAAAACAATCCAATGCCCTGTACACACGATAGGGTTTTCTGATGGAAAATGTGTGATAGGACCTCGTCGGTAATTCTGACCGTGTGTAGTCTCCATCACACATTTTCCATAGAAATTTCCGTCACACCAAATTTGAGATCTGGTTCTCAAATTTTCCGACAACAAAATCCGTTGTCGGAAATTCCGATCGTGTGTACACAATTCAGACACATGCTCGGAATAAAGCAGAAGAGCAGCACTGGCTATTGAACTTCAGAGGGCTCCTAAACCAGATCACATGGCACACTAAATAGAGCAAGGGTCAATGATCAGCTGAGGGATTTTGGTTATTTTTGGTATTTTATTGTAGAGCTTGGATTGGGAAAGGAATGTAGTGGAATACTCTAAATTCAACTAATTACAAGGAGGACAGCTTATTTAACTGAACTGTGGAATTACTGCATGATACACTGTACACTCTTGAGCAAGTCCTTTGCAGGTATAATGGACAGTTGCTCTTCGGGACACTAGCCAGTATCCCAGTATAGCCAGTATCCCCTTTCTGGTAAACCAAGTAGCTGATTTTCCTAGCGCAGAGGGGGGTAGCTAGAGAACCAGGCCCCAAGATCTTTACAATCTGTACTCACAAGGCCTCTGGATGGAATGGTAGCCTCCTTCAAATCTTCCAGCAGCACCCCCTCAGTCAGCTCTTCAGAACACTCTGGTCAGCATTTCATCTCTCAGGCCTCCCACCGAGGCCACATGGCAGCAGGTGCTGAACAGGGCACAGCACCCTCTCCTCAGCTGGACTCTCCTCTCCAGGAAAAGACCCCTTCCTGTGTGTGATCCACTGAATAAAAATACCCTTCCCAGCATACATAGGTTCCCCTATGCTTGTAATTGGCTGAGGTGGCATCCATATTCACCCCTATTCATCCAGCAACTTCCAAAGCTGCCTGGATACAATGGAACTAATACAGAAACAATAGCATTGTGAAACACACAGGATTCCCTAGCTAATAATGTCGTTTTTCTGTTAAGCAGGAAAGCTGCTATGTTTTACCTCACAGTCTCCTGTTAAGCAGGAGACCACACTATACTATGTACATTCTAGAAACCTACCTGGGAGGGTGTTAAATTCCATTAATAAATGTGTTTAAAGTATTAAAGGCTTTTTTTGATCATTTCAGAATTATATTTATTTCCTAGTATGGACTACTATCCACTATATGTATTGTGGGGTGGATCCTGAAGAATTGAATACATCGCGAAATGCAATTTGTTGATTTATTTTCTCATGCCTTATATTTTATGCATTGGGAAGCTCTCCCCTACCATTGGTAAGTAAAGTACCGTATTTCACAATAACACAATGCTTTGAATGCATATGGCTGTTTTTGCCGTAAGGTAAGGTGGCAATTATAACTCAAGTGGCTCTCTCTATAGTCTGACATAGAGGTGACCTCTTAATCATTCGGCTGCCTCTTGTTGCTAGGGACTTAAGTGAAAAAAATCATAAATATTTAAATTGCATTCTGGTAGGAACAGCTCAGACTGTGAATAGATGAGTGCAAACTAGAGGAGTATTGCATTGGTAGACATGAAGGAGTGAAAGATAGTAGATAGCAAATGCACTGCCGCAAATGGTACTGATTTAACAAAGGTACTGATTTAACAAAGAAATAGCGTGTTTTCAGCATGCAGCGCTATATTTAAATGCGTGAGAAAGGAAAAGGACCACTTTAAAAAACACAGAGTTTTTTTTATAAAAATGTCTTTAAACATGATTTATGGTCGGAGCCCTCGGTCCATAACGATGTGAAGGAGCAAAACATAAACACGCCACAAGACAGACAACAAACTAGACCTGAAGTGTGCCCTGGTCTACCGAAAGGTAAGCCCTGGTGAGCTGGGCCGTGAGGCCCTTTCTGCTAGGAGAGTAGTTAAGAAAAGGGCGCTTACCTGAGAAGTAATGGCTGTTTCTGTAGAGAACCATATCAGAGTGTTCTGAGAAAGGGAATGGGTGGGCGGGTACGGCGCGCTAGAACCGACACCAGCCTCGTGGAGAGGTCTGGTATTTATACCCTCCGGGCTCCTCCCATAATTGCAGGCCACCATGCTGGCCTTCCTATTTATGGTCGGAGCCCTCGGTCCATAACGATGTGAAGGAGCAAAACATAAACACGCCACAAGACAGACAACAAACTAGACCTGAAGTGTGCCCTGGTCTACCGAAAGGTAAGCCCTGGTGAGCTGGGCCGTGAGGCCCTTTCTGCTAGGAGAGTAGTTAAGAAAAGGGCGCAAAAGACTTGTTTTTAGGGAGGTAATGGTTTATTTGTTTGGTAGCGGCAACTGCTACAAGGCAAGGTTACTGAAGGCCCGGGACATTTCGGTCTGGGGATCGGGAATGTAACGGGCAAAACAGGTGGACTTCCATCGTCCCATCCTCCTGATCACGTGATCGGGGACTCCATTGCGGGAGGCCGCGGAGGCTGCTCCGATGCGAAAGGAGTGACCTGAGAATTTCGCTGGGTCAAGACCTAAGTTGCGGAGGAGAATCCTGACGTGCGTGACGAATTGATTGCTACTAAGGGGTCTGACCGGAAATGGTAGCAACGGGCTGTCAGGTGAGGGATCAGGTAGGTGTGCTAGTAGCTGATCTAGAACTGCCACGGGGCACCAGGCGTTGAGAGTTTCGAACAGTTTGATGTCGATGCCTGGGCCAGTCTGCTGCGTTTTGGATGCCTCGAGGTGCAGGATGAAAAAGGTCTGATGGCGTACGAGGTGCCGCCTGCGTAGCGTCTTGCAGCTAGGGCCAGTAACTGAAAACTCGCTGGGCCGTAAGAAGCCGTAGAAGGCCAGGTACATGGCAGCCTGGATGACCAGGCTGGGAAAAAGGCCAAAAGGGGAATGCGAGAGCATGATCGATAAATCCCGGAAAATGGCACCGGTTACTGGGAGGCGTTTGGCATTGACCTGCGGCTGTTTTTTGAGGATGCCGCGCAGGATTGCCTTGACTGCGTGGGAAGCGAACAAAGATGGTTTAGAAGGGTCTTGTAAGGAAATGAAGTGCTGGATACCGGCTAGATAAAGTTTGATGGTATTGTGTGATAACGCCAGCCGAGTGTAGCAGTGGGAAATGAAGGCTAGGATATGGTGGAGGTCCCCTGGTGACCCCCCGTGGCATGTGTCCAGAAACCGTAGGTACGTCCTCCAAGCAGCTTGGTAGGCTTTCAGCGTGTTGTGTGACAATGAGAGGTTTATGAGACTGGTGGCGCCGTGAAGGTGGTGACTCAGACTGGGGTTAGTTGAGACCAGTGAGGGATAGCGGACATGGTCGGATCGGGTCCGGATTCTTGTAATGCATGATGTGGGGGTGGCGGGGGGCGACAGCTGGTGGAGTGGGGGTAACTTGCTGGAGCTCCAAGGTCCCCACTCTGGCCTGGACGTCAGAGATGGTAGTTGATAGGGAGGAGACCAGCGTGTGTAGCTGGGACACTGCCGAGGCAATTGATTGTAGTGATGCCTGCGTGTCTGGTGGGTTTGGTGGGGATGGGCTTGGGAACAGTAGCCTGAACAGTTCAGCTTTCCTGGCCGTGATGGGGTAGGGGATGTTCCTGCGCCTCAGCTCGGCTGAGAGTCTGGGGATGGTCCAAGCTCTGAAGGCTTGTGCGAAGTTGTCTGCCGGGCCCGCTTCGGGAGGTGATGGGGCGGGGTTGAGATTGTCGCTGCCGGCCAGAGACATGGCGTCTGCTAGAATAAAAGAGGGGGGGGGGATGCATGTTTCTCTCGTTTACTTTTTTTTTTTTTTTTTGAGTTTTAAGTTTTGAAGGGCAGGAGAGGATGTATCTGTGTTTGTGGATTGCGGAAATATGAAGGGGGGAGGGGGGGCAGGGCGGGATGCCTGTGTGACGGGCATTGGGGACAAACGGTTTGCGCGCGTGCGCTGAGTGGGATGTTCCATGGGCCTATATGTAAACTCGGAGGATGCGTGACACCCGAGGTAAGCCAGGAGGTGACTGGCCGGGTGGCTGATGCTCGGGTGTCCGTCTGTGCTCGGCACGGACTGGTTAACCAGAGCCCCCCCAGGGCGGCACTGGGGGGAGTGGCTACTGATTGGTTTGCTAAGTAGGAATGTTTCGATCTGTAGTAATTTGACGTGGGTTCGGTCAGCTAATACTTGCACTGCCAGCAAGTCATGAGATTAGGTGACCTTGTCTGCGTAGTGAAGGCTTGTGCTTCGAAAAATAGAGTGATATGCATAGAAGTATGTGACAGTTACTAACGCCTGGAAATTTTTATCAAAACTATGGTGTTCTGCGTGGATGGGAAGGGGAGATGTGTGAACGAAGCAGGATACCGTTCGACGGTATGGTGAGAATCGGGGATGCGCGTGAGCGCTGGGTGAGTTTGTTTCATTGGCCTGTGGAACTCAAAGAATGCGTGACAACCGAGGTAAGCCAGGAGGTGACTGGCCAGGTAACCGATGCTCGGGTGTCCGTCTGTGCTCGGCACGGACAGTTTAACCAGAGCCCCCCCAGGGCGGCACTGGGGGGAGTGGCTACTGATTGGTTTGCTAAGTAGGAATGTTTCGATCTGTAGCAATATGACGTAGGTTCGGTCAGCTAATACTTGCACTGCCAGCAAGTCATGAGATTAGGTGACCTTGTCTGCGTAGTGAAGGCTTGTGCTTCGAAAATAGTGTGACATGCATAGAAGTATGTGACAGTTACTAACGCCTGGTGCTGAGCCGAATAAGTATGTGTGACAGGGATATGTAGTGAAAAGGTGTGTGAAGAGAATGGAAAACTGAAACAACGACTACCTACGCACCGCTTGCTGCCCTAGTGATAGAGTCTCTGTTGGGGTCAAGCCTGGGAGACCTGGTGCCTATGGTGGGGTGACATGAAATTATTTGTGAGAGATGGGTTGCAAGAGCTGATTCGGGGCCGTAGTTGACCCCCTGGTGAAGAGATGCAAGCCCTCGAATTTACCTGGCAAGAGAAAGGGGTGGTCCGATCCTGTTGTATAGGAGACCAAGGGACGACTTACTGACCTAAGGGAAAGGTGAAAAGGGATAGAGAAAGGCGTGAGTAGCTGAAGTTTGCTACTGGGGAAGTTGTGGCAGCGAGGCCAATGGAGATCGAGCTGCAACGATTGCAGAGGTATGTAGGAGGTGGATGTGGGAGCCGTGACACAAACCTGCGGTGAAGCAAGATGTGCGGGGGGCGGCTGTGCCTCACATTGGCTGGGTTGCCGTGGAAGGCAAGGAGTGGACTGTCTTGCTGAGGTTTGCAAGGTGTGGGGGCCCATTTACACGAACTTGCGGTGGTGGCAAGAAGTGCGTGGGGAGTGCAGTGACATGCTCTGGTGGGTGTGTGTGTGATTTATTTTGCAAGGTATGGGGGCCCATTTACACGAACTTGCGGTGACTGCAAGAAGTGCGTGGAGAGGGCAGTGACAGATGCTCTGGTGGGTGTGTGTGTTTTTTTTTTTTTTTTTTTTTTTTTTTTGGGGGGGGGGGGGCAGGGGGGGGGGGGGGGGGGGGGGTTTGGGGTGGACGTGTGAGTGAGGGGATGCTTGCACTGGGTAGCGGGCGTAACAACCAGTGGAAGTGGGGTGAATTGTGGGGTGGAAAACAAGCAAACAATAGCATGGTAGTTGAAATGACTCAGTGGAAAAACAGGGGTTTCGACGTAGCGACGAAAAAGCATAAATCCTACCTGCGACGCTGAAGCGGAACGAACTGGGGGTGCGATCGGGAATCGAATCCGTAATCTGGAACGAGGAGCGTCGGACAACTCAGGAACGTGTACTGAGTTGCTTGTCGGCCTGGTGACGTGTAATACGGCGCGCTAGAACCGACACCAGCCTCGTGGAGAGGTCTGGTATTTATACCCTCCGGGCTCCTCCCATAATTGCAGGCCACCATGCTGGCCTTCCTATTTATCGACAGTTTGGTTTTACCCTTGTTTGAATGTTGGAAAACTGTAATTCATGACACATATAATCAAAATGCCCCAGGTTACATTTTATGTGTAATGAAATATTAAGAAAGTTATGCAATTCCCAGAAGATATAAACAGTAACTGTAGCTTATTTGACCTCAGTAGTTTTGTACGTTCATTATAGTCCATGCCTGGCTTGCTTTATGATTTGTTTTCCAACAATGAGATATGCTTTATAATGAAATATAAATTTATAGTCATAAAGCTGACAGGACTACTAATATTTGTAATACTTCCATGCTGCAACATGGATAAAGATGTGTGAGGAAAGGTTACATTTGTGAAAAAGTAACTGTGCCAAATGCTTAGAGGCTACAATGGCAAAATTAAAGTCACAGCTCCGGAGATATAAGCAGTACAGTCACAAATGCTATCCAGTTAGTAAATCTGGATAAATCTGAGTGAGGTCATGACTTGGCAGGGCAAAATACTGTGATCTTGTGGGGAATGATCTTTTCATCAGATGAAACATAAGCGTATGAAGCTAGCTATATACCTAAAACTTTTTAGAAACTTTGCAGGCTTTTCATTACCTTTCAATTGAAAAAAATGCGTTTTGGTAATAAATGAAGCTGAGCAATCTGTGGATGATAGATTACTGCAGACCTTTCAATTTTATGTAAAACTTCTTACAATTACAAGCTGATAGGAACCTTACAGCATTGCCATTTATAGGAACAGGTTGGATGGCTTTAATTCACGTTAGGCCACTCAAAGTTAAATAAATAGTTTTGGTGGACATGCTCTTTAAAGTAGAGCTCCAGGCTCTTTTATTCAATATTACTCAATATTAGGACACCTACCTGCCCACGAATCCAGCAGTGTCCTCAGCCAAGCCGATTTTTCAATCAGCGCTCGGGTGCTGCCGCCACCACCTTGGCTAAGGGAAACCATCAGTAAAGCCTTTGCGGCTTCACAGCCGGTTCCCTACTGTGCATGTGCTGTGCTTTGCGCTTTGTGAATGGCCTGGTGGAGGGGGAAGGAGGGGGGGCGAAATTCTGGCTGAGTTTGCCGTGGCGAACTCCTCCCGAAGTGGGAGCTGGTACCTGTCAAAACCAGGTACCCGCTCCCCCTTCCCCCTGAAATATACCAAATATGGTTGACAAGCGGAGCTTCCGTTTTGGGTGGAGGTCCACTTTTAAGCTGAACAGCTCAAAGTAATCTTTGACTTTAGTAATAAAAAAGCTTATAATGATGTAAGCAGCAGCATCACTGAATCTCTGATCACATAATGTAATAACTGTTGCTCTAGGATAAACGTAAAGTGCTTGGGATAGTAAAGTGTGATAAGTTAATTTACCTAATACATTAATACAGGCTTAGTGGTGCTGTGGCATTTCTTGATAAATACTAAGTATACAGCATCCTGAGAAATCTTTCTGAGGGCAAGTGCGAAATGAAAATGACAAGTGTATTGCACAAATAATTCTGCATATTGGCACACCCAACTATAAGACAATTATAATACAAAAAAAACTTTAGAAATGTTAAAGTGGTTGTAAAGGTAAAAGGTTTTACATTCTCTTCATTAAGGTAAAAAAAACTTTTTAAGTGCAGCTTCCCTCCAGCCTCTCTAATACTCACCTGAGCCCCATCTTGGTCCAGTGGTGAGCACACCTTACAGCAGCTCTTCTCCCCTCTCCTGGTTCTCACAGGCTCAGCTGAGAGCAGCAAGAGCCATTGGCTTCTGCTGCTGTCAGTCAACACCTGTGAGCAGAGTTCGGGAGGGGGTGGTGTGGGGCTGAGCTGGACTGTGTGTCTGAATAGACGCAAACAGCTCAGCACAGGAGCGAGCCCGCACAAGTGCCCCCATAGCAAGTGGCTTTCTATGGGGGAACTTGGTGGGGGGAGGAGCCAGGAGTGCAGATGGGGGACCTGAGAAGGGGAGGATTGGGGCTACTCAGTGCAAATCAAGGGAACAAAGGGTAGCGGTACATCCATAAATAAAAAACGTTCCTTTATTGAATATCCTTCAAAAGGTACACCGAGACATACACAGAGCTCACAGCCGATCAGCAGATGTGTCTACTGATCGGCCCTGAGCTATGTGTACGTCTCGATTTACCTTTTATAGGATATTCAATAAAATAACTGCTTTTATTCTTGGATCCGCCCTTACTTTTTGTTCCCTAATGTACTCAGTTGGCTGTGGACCAAGCAGGCACCCATACTTTCATTAGCAGCTTGGGATCTTACAGGCTGCCTTTTGAGCGGTGTGTACCCAACACACTCTTTTACTGCTCTGTACAAAACCATTGCACAGAGCAGGTAAGTATAACATGTTTGTTATTTTGATTATGAAAACCGTGAAGCTTTACAATCACTTTAACTTGCAAACAGCCTCCATTTGCAAAATGAATGGTAGCCTCAAAAGAAATTATATCCTATGTGCCTTCTGTCCACACACACCTAGAACAGGTTCAATAATTATATATATATATATATATATATATATATATATATATATATATATACAGTGCCTTGAAAAAGTATTCATACCCCTTGACATTTTCCACATTTTATCATGTTACAATCAAAAATGTAAATGTATTTTATTGGGATTTTATCTGATAGACCAACACAAAGTGGCACATAATTGTGAGGTGAAAGGAAAATGATAAATGGTTTCTCCAATTTTTTTTTTTACAAATAAATATGTGAAAAGAGTGACGTGCGTTTGTATTCAGTCCCCCTGAGTCAATACTTTGTAGAACCACCTTTCGCTGCAATTGCAGCTGCAAGTCTTATTGGGTATGTCTCCACGTTTGCACATTTAAAAAGTGAAATTGTTGCCCATTCTTCTTTGCAAAATATCTCCAAGCTCTGTCAGATTGGATGGAGAGCGTCTGTGAATAGCAATTTTCAAGTCTTGCCACAGATTCTCAATAGGATTTAGGTCTGGTCTTTGACTGAACCATTCTAACACATTAATATGCTTTGATCTAAACTATTCCATTGTAGCTTTGCTGTATGTTTAGGGTCATTGTCCTGCTGGAAGGTGAACATCCTCCCCAGTCTCAAGTATTTTGCAGACTCTAACAGGTTTTCTTCTAAGATTGCCCTGTATTTGGCTCCATCCATTTTCCCATCAACTCTGACCAGCTTCCCTGTCCTTGATGAAGAAAAGCATCCCCACAACATCATGCTGCCACCACCATGTTTCACGGTGGGTGATGTGCAGTGTTCGTTTTCCGCCACACATAGCGTTTTGCTTTTAGGCCAAAAAGTTACATTTTGGTCTCATCTGACCAGAGCACCCTCTTCCACATGTTTGCTGTCCCCCACATGGCTTCTCGCAAACTGCAAATGGGACTTCTTATGGCTTTCTTTCAACAATGGCTTTCTTCTTGCCACTCTTCCATATAGGCCAGACGAATAATAGTTGTCCTGTGGACAGATCCTCCCACCTGAGCTGTGGATCTCTGCAGCTCCTCCAGAGTTACCATGGGCCTCTTGGCTGCTTCTCTGATGAATGCTCTCCTTGTCAGGCCTGTCAGTTTAGGTGGACAGCCATGTCTTGATAGGTTTGCAGTTGTGCCATACTCTTTCCATTTTTGGATAATGGATTGAACAGTGCTCCGTGAGATGTTCAAAGCTTGGGATTTTTTTATAACCTAACCCTGCTTTAAACTTCTCCACAACTTTATCCCTGACCTGTCTGGTGTGTTCCTTGGCCTTTATGATACTGTTTGTTCACTAAGATTCTCTAACAAACCTCTGAGGTTTTCACAGAACAGCTGTATTTATACTGAGATTAAATTGCACACAGGTGGACTCTATTTACTAATAAGGTGACTTCTGAAGGCAATTTGTTCCACTAGATTTTAGTTAGGGGTATCAGAGTAAAGGGGGCTGAATACAAATGCACGCCACACTTTTCAGATATTTATTTGCAAAAAAATGTTGAAATTTACGTTTTTGGTTGTAACATGACAAAATGTGGAAAATCTCAAGGGGTATGAATACTTTTTCAAGGCACTATATACTAGATATAGGCAAATCAATTTACTCAATGCCCCGGTTTAACTCCTGAGCTACAAAGCATAAAAAAATGTTTTAGGCTTGCTCCCCTGAAACCCCATGAAACATTATTAATTTATTATACTTACCCCACCTTTAATATTAAAACAAATTAAATAAAAAATCAAATTTCATTGTCTGCAGTACAAAATGAAAGGTGATGGTTCAGACGCAGATGTGGTAGGAGTCTGGGAGTTACAATTTTTTCATCTCCTCTCTTGTAAATTGGAGGAAGGTTTAGGGAATTTATGTGAAATTATGGCCTGGTAAGGCCACCTATTTCCATCCCTTGGGACTTGGCCTGGTAATCCCTATAATGATCAAAGTGGGGAGAACAACGGGGATGGGACTTTAAATGAAATGCGAAATTGCAATGAAATAAATTGGTGAGCAATTGGGAAGATTTAATGAGTTCATAAAAGGTATAACATGCATATAATGATATCAGTTACAATTGATAAAAGATCCTCTCTCGTCATATTGTCCTACATAAAGAGTTTCAGATGATGCAACCATTCTTGGTGATAATTTGCTATAATAATTCTGTAAATGGAGCACAAACAAAGTTTCTGTGGACTTCAGGAAACCAGCATAACAAACAATTGGATAGGTTGGAATAAACAGAGAGAATTCATCACCCAAAATCCCTTGCAGGTAATAACAAGGCGAGAACCCAGCACACACACTAGTAAGCTAGTAGTAGATTTTTGGATGAAAAGAAGTTCATCCAAGGATCTGAATGTTTATGATTACAATGTCAGATTGCTATTTTATGGCCATTTTTACACATATTCATGCTATCACTGTTAACACTTGCTAGTGCATCTAGCAAGTGTTAACAGTGATAGCATGTTAGACTGCATCTCATCTTCTTAAAAGCACTGAACAGCCTGGTGCTCCAACTTTCTTTTAATAAAACATAGTAAACCGAAGTCATTAAATAAAGATAGCTTATCAGATTTTACAGAGTCAACTTTCTGATGAACATTCAAAGAACATAGGAAAAACATGAGTAGGACAACACAAAGCATTAATGTTGTATTCCTTCTACATCTCTACAGCCTTAGTGATGGGAAGTATGGGAAATTATATAATAGAGATTTCTTGTCTCATTGTATAGATGGAATGGAAACAAATCTTTAATGGGAATGATGATAAAAATGGTAGCTGGACTTTGAAAAAGATGGCTAGTAAATGTGACATTATGCTTCAGGCTATACCAGAACACTGCACATTTAGCTTTGGTGAAAGCAAGGGATAATACAGTGTGAGAACACTGACTGAAGGTACTCAGCATTTCATAAAGAATAAGCCATTTTAATGTTAGTGTCATGTTTCTCTGCATACTCTAGTCTCAAGGGAACAAAATCCATTTTCAGTAGCTTTCTGCTGAATCTCTACATGCTGCGAGTCACCAATTCCTCTATGCCAAGGAAAATATATCTCTTGGAAAAAAGAATGGATATAAAAATAAGCAGCAAATATGCAGAGCAAAATAACTTGCCCATGAAGTAGCTGATGATTAAGAATTTGACAAATGGAATAAAACAGGACTAAAATTCATCTTCATAGGATGAAGGATGAGTAGGTTTATTAAACAATTCACTCAGATCTCCAGTCAAGTTGCTTCTTATTGCTTCCCTAGAAACACATTTTCCCATGTTTTTTAGTTAGAAAAATGCACATTTAAGATATACCTGTACTTCACATCAGTATTAGCGAACTCATTCTCTAATGCCCCGTACACACGGTCGGAAATTCCGACCACAAAATCCGTCTGATTTTTTCTGACGGATTTTGTCCGACACTGGGGTGCCATACACACGGTCGGGCAAAGTTGTTGGAAAATCCAATCATTCTGAACGTGGTGATGTTCATTGCGTACGACGGAACTACGTAGAGGCTAGTAGCCAATAGCTTTGGTCTCGTAATTTGATCTGAGCATGCGTGGCACTTTGTCCGTCGGAATTCTCTACACACGATCGGAAAAAGTCTGATCGGATTTTGTTGTTGAAAAATTTGAGAGCAGGATCTCAAATTTTTTCCGTCGGAAATTCCGACGGAAAAAGTCAGATGGAGCCCACACACAGGCGGATTTTCCGTCAACATGGTCCGATCGGACATTTTCTGTCGGAAATTTACGATCGTGTGTACGGGGTATAAGGTGAGCACAAATGGCTTGCTCTACCTCAGCTCTACCTCAGTATCTAGTACCTTAGTAGTTAAAGAGCGTAAACAACTATGACCTGTACACATTCAGCAAATAGAACCTAAAGCTTTGCTAAGTAAGCAGTGGTACTGTTTCATAAAACATATTGCCTTATGGCCTTATACCATTTTATATAATGATTGTGAATATGGAAGGGGCCAGAGGTGTAGCTTGAAGCTTGTTAGCTCTAATACAAAAGTTGACCTAGGGGCCCCCACTACCACCCACCGCTTCAGTTATTTCTGATCTTAAATTACATATTGAGAGGGTAATTCAAACATTTTTGGAGAAATTGTCCACATTCTGACATACCTCCCCAATTCCTTTGAATACCCTGGCGCAGGGGTAGGCAACCTTTGAGAGGTGGAGATCTACTTGAACAACATAAAAGAGCTCTAAGATCACTGGATTCAGCATTTTTTTTTTTATTTAACTAGGAAGGCCTAACTTAGTAGTAAGGAAAACTTACATACAACTTCGGCTGATGCAATTAGGCACAGACTGTGCGTTGATCTCATTCATTGATTATTTTATAAAAAATTAGTAGTGACGCCTGGTACTGTGCAATTAGTGGAGTTGGTACTTAAAGTGTTACTAAACCCAGGACCCTACATTCACTATATATAGTCTCCCACAGTACACAGAACATGGAGATGCAATTTTTTTGTAAATATAAACTGCTAAATGCCTTTTCTCATCAGCAGTATATAGCAGTCTTATGACTGCTATCAGTGTCTAGTTAATGCCCATAGGAGGAGTTTTCATTCTACTTTGACTGTCCTATGAGGCTGCAGGACCCCTGGCCCTCTGTCTGGACACTGCTGATTGGCCCTGTGCCAATCACATGCACCCTCCCAAGAAAAAAAAAACTTCTCTAGCAATACACACCAAACTGAGCATGCCCCCAAGGCTCTGTAATGTCAGGAGATGGATTGAGGACTGCAGAAGAAGAGGAGGATCACAGAAGACAGGATCAAACAGCCTTTTTACAGTGCAGATGATTAACCGCTTAGGCGCCACAGTGAGTATAACAATCATGCTTTACTGCATATACAGACTGATTTTACTGTTGTGGGTTTAGTAACAGTTTAACAATGCAGACACTCTTCCTAGGTATGACCAATGAGAGGTCAGTGACAGTGCCAGACTAAGTCTGGACTCTTATTTTCATTTCTAGAAATTGTAGGATGAAAAGGATGAACAAAAAAGAAAATGGGTATTTACAGCACATTTTTCTACTGGCTTTACTCATGATTGTAGACTACCAGCTGTGTATCACTGGTTTAGACTCTTCCTGTTGGGTTTTAAATGTACTTATTCAGTGATCACCATGGGAGCAATTAATAGAAAAGAATGCTACCTGCTACTTCCAGTAGCTAATGACAGTTCTGTACATTCAGCTGTGCTATAATGGCTCTGGTGGGACCATAGCCTCATCCATAAGCTCTACTCCATCTGTGCAGGGCAGTTATAAAAAGAACCAACATCTGGAAAAGTACAAGTAAGCCAGACAAAATGTCAAACTGTAGGTGTGACAGTTCAATAATTTAGCACAATTATAATTCTAGCAGTATCATTATTATGCCTTATGTAGACACTTGGTGAAGTATCTTTTCCCTGCAGAAACCACTAACCCTTTGTAAAAAGGTGTCATTTATATAGTGTACAAAAAAAAACTATGTCAAATTTAGTGTCTGTTTATGAGAAGTCTATTTTTAGAAAAGTCTCGTTCTTACTGCAGTTCTAGGAAGTGAGATAGGACTCAACATGGCTCACAGCTGGAGAAGACATTTAGTCAAAGAATCAGTCTCTCAACTATCAGCTAAACATAGAGTGCAGAAAATTCCTGCATGGTCTTCTGGATCTATCATGAAGCTATACGTGTCATCTCACTGTAGCACACCTATACAGTGCCTTGCAAAAGTATTCACCCCCTTGGCTTTTTACCTATTTTGTTACATTACAGCCTTTAGTTCAATGTTTATTTTAATCTGAATTACAGTGGTGTGAAAAAGTGTTTGCCCCCTTCCTCATTTCCTGTTCCTTTGCATGTTTGCCACACTTAAGTGTTTCGGAACATCAAACCAATTTAAACAATAGTCAAGGACAACACAAGTAAACACAAAATGCAATTTGTAAATGAAGGTGTTTATTATTAAAGGTGAAAAAAAATCCAAACCATCATGGCCCTGTGTGAAAAAGTGATTGCCCCCTAAACCTAATAACTGGTTGGGCCACCCTTAGCAGCAACAACTGCAACCAAGCGTTTGCGATAACGTGCAATGAGGATTTTACAGCGTCCTGGAGGAATTTTGGCCCACTCATCTTTGCAGAATTGTCCTAATTCAGTTACATTAGAGGGTTTTCGAGCATGAACGGCCTTTTTAAGGTCATACCACAACATCTCAATAGGATTCAGGTCAGGACTTTGGCTAGGCCACTCCAAAGTCTTCATTTTGTTTTTCTTCAGCCATTCGGTGGTGGACTTGCTGGTGTGTTTAGGATCATTGTCCTGCTGCAGAACCCAAGTTCGTTTCAGCTTGAGTACACGAACAGATGGTCGGACATTCTCCTTCAGGATCTCTTGGTAGACAGCAGAATTCATAGTTCCTTTTATCACGGCAAGTCTTCCAGGTCCTGAAGCAGCAAAACAGCCCCAGACCATCACACTACCACCACCATATTTTACTGTTGGTATAATGTTCTTTTTCTGAAATGCAGTGTTCCTTCTACGCCAGATATACTTGGACACACACCTTCCAAAGAGTTCCACTTTTGTCTCATCGGTCCACAGAATGTTGTCCCAAAAGTCTTGGGGATCATCAAGATGTGTTGTGGAGAAATTGAGACGAGCTTTGATGTTCTTTTTGCTCAGCAGTGGTTTTCTCCTTGGAACTCTGCCATGCAGGCCATTTTTGCCCAGTCTTTTCCTGATGGTGGAGGCATGAACGCTGACCTTAACTGAGGCAAGTGAGGCCTGCAGTTCCTTGGACGTTGTTGTGGGGTCTTTTGTGACCTCTTGGATGAGTCGTCGCTGCGCTCTTGGGGTAATTTTGGGCGGCCGGCCACTCCTGGGAAGGTTCACCACTGTTCCATGTCTTCGCCATTTGTGGATAATGGCTCTCACTGTGGTTCGCTGGATTCCCAAAGCTTTGGAAATGGCTTTATAACCCTTTCCAGACTGATAGATCTCAATTACTTTCTTTCTCAATTGTTCCTGAATTTCTTTGGGTCTCGGCATGATGTGTAGCTTTTAAGGATCTTCTGGTGGACCTTACTGTGTCAAGCAGCTCCTATTTAAGTGATGCCTTGATTGTGAACAGGTGTGGCAATAATCAGGCCTGGGTGTGGCTAGAGAAATTGAACTCAGGTGTGGACAACCACAGTTATAGTATGTTTTAACAAGGGGGCAATCACTTTTTCACACAGGGCCATGATGGTTTGGATTTTTTTTCACCTTTAATAATAAACACCTTCATTTACAAATTGCATTTTGTGTTTACTTGTGTTGTCCTTGACTATTGTTTAAATTGGTTTGATGTTCCGAAACACTTAAGTGTGACAAACATGCAAAGGAACAGGAAATGAGGAAGGGGGCAAACACTTTTTCACACCACTGTACATGTGATGGATCAGAACACAATAGTCTAAGTTGGTGAAGTAAATTTAGAAAAATATATACATATATTTTTCAGAAATTAAAGAATGATAATTGGAATGTGCGTATGTATTCACCCCTTTGTTATAAAGCCCATAAAAAGCTCTGGTGCAACCAATTACCTTCAGAAGTCACATAATTAGTGAAATGATGTCCACCTGTGTGCAATCTAAGTGTCACATGATCTGTCATTACATATACACACCTTTTTGAAAGGCCCCAGAGGCTGCAATACCTAAGCAAGAGGCACCACTAACCAAACACTGCCATGAAGACCAAGGAACTCTCCAAACAAGTAAGGGACAATGTTGTTGAGAAGTACAAGTCAGGGTTAGGTTATAAAAAAAATATCTAAATCTTTGATGATCCCTAGGAGCACCATCAAATCTATCATAAGCAAATGGAAAGAACATGGCACAACAGCAAACCTGCCAAGAGATGACTAACTGCCAAGAGAACACTAACATACCAGGCAAGGAGGTCATTAATCAGAGAAGCAGCACAGAGACCTATGGTAACCCTGGAGGAGCTGTAGACTTCCACAGCAGAGACTGGAATATCTGTACATAGGATGACAATAAGCCGTACGCTCCATAGAGTTGGGCTTTATGGCAGAGTGGCCAGAAGAATGCCATTACTTTCAGCAAAAAACAAAATGGCATGTTTTGAGTTTGGGAAAAGACATGTGGAAGACTCCCAAAATGTATGGAGGAAGGTGCTCTGGTCTGATGACACTAACATTTAACTTTTTGTCCATCAAAGAAAATGCTATGTCTGGTACAAACCCAACACATCACCCAAAGAACGCAAAAGAGGGGGGTGACCAACTGCGCAAACCAAAAGGGGAGTGAGCAAAAACTAAAGCAGCTAATCAACAACAACAACAACTGCCGCAGCCACCATCAAGGTGTTCACACACCAACAGTCAGTATAAGTATGTTATATAAATAAATATATAAATAATGGGGCGCTAGCATAAAAGTAGTAAAACTAGTTAAAAACGTAGTCAAAAAATACATTAAAAATATTGTTCAGATTGTTTAAGATTGTTAAAAAATGTGGCGCTAGTAGAAAGTACGCCACTCCAAGGGGATGGTCCAACAAGGATGGCTCCAGACAAAGCGTCCAAAAGGTTAATGAAATTAAATTATAGGACGTATAGCATCAAATGATGAGCAGAGCTATACAAACAGCATCAAGCAAATAGATCAAGTCTAAAACTGTAAATAAAATCCAAATGCCATGTGTAAAGTGCAGCAAAATAAATAGATGGATAAAGATAAGTGTAGTAAAAAATATATATAAGTGACAATAAATAAAACACAATGAATAAATTAATAAATAAAAATCTGTGCAAAGATGCAATAAATAATCCTGTGTGAACAATAAATATGTGCAAGAAAGGCAACCGGTGAATAAATAAGGTTGCAGCTGAACCTGTGCAAAAATAGGCAAAATATATAAAACGACTAAAACCTGTGTATTAAAATATAAATGGTGAAAAAAGGATAAAAAATGCTTATAAATATAATCCAAATATCCAAAAGAATATAAAGTGCTTCTAAAGAAATTCCAGTCCTGTGCAATCCAGCAAATAACTCCCATACACAGTGCAATTTTCTATGCAATCTCCGGGTGAAGTGGTGAATTTTGCAGATGCATTCAAAATAGTCTTTATAGGGATTATTAAGAGGTGCTCCTTTCCATGCAGGTGTCCAAGCCGTTTCCCCCAACCCCTTACCCTAAAGGTAAGGAAAAACAACCTTACTGAGCATAGGCATCTACCTCCTCAGTATCCGATCCTCTGGTTGCGTCCTTACTAAAGCCCCATACACACGCGCGGATTATCCGAGGACCAGGTCCGTCAGACCATGTCCGTCATACTTTGTCTGATGTTGGTTTTGCATACACACGGTCGGACTAAGTTGTCGGAAAATCCGATCATTCTGAACGTGGTGACGTTTGTTGCCTACGACGGGACTACGTAGAGGCTAGTAGCCAATAGCTTTGGTCTTGTAATGTGATCTGAGCATGCGTAGCATTTTGTCCGGTCGGACTACCATACACACGATCGGATTTGGTGTGATCGGACCGTGTTGTCGGAAAATCTATCCAGCAGGAGATAGGACTTTGTCCGTCGGACAATACGACGTAAACTGTCCGATGGTGCATACACACTGTCTGATTTTTCAACAACATTGTCCAATCGGACAGAATCCATGCGAAAATCCGACCGTGTGTATGGGGCTTAACTCCTCTCAGGCGGACATGTGAGCAAACAAATGGAAGCGCTCCATAGTGTAGTAGTTAAAACATTTATTTGAATAAAAGCAAATGACTTACAGTACAAGCAGAGTAAATGCAGCGGTGGGTAAAGAACAGTGTGAGATCCCGGCCGAGATCTCACACACACTAGCGTCACCAGGCTCTGATTCTCCTCTCCTAGATTTTTTCACACTTTGGGGGTGAGCAGCACTCTCTAGCCTGTACCGGCATGTGTCTTCCCTTTGTTCTTTGTTGTCTGAAATCCATTACTAGGAAGCTGCTAGGAACAAAATGTCCTCTAGTAGCAGAAAACAATCTGTGTGAAATAGTAAAGCTTTGCTGCCATGTAGCTGATTCAAATTGTAAAGTGAAACAGTTCTGTTGAAAACCTATATAGCAACAAAGCAAATGTCTCTGAGGTGGCTACATCGAAACTGTTAACAATTCAACCATGAGAGTTAGTAACTTACAACTGAAAGACATAATAGTTTATTGTTGCAAGAAAAGGATGTATGGGTGACCAGTTGTTGCATACACGAGAATTTGCATTATCTTGCAGAATTTGCCATCAATCCAGGTGATGCCCATAGATTGACATACAGGTACCAGCAGTTTTGTAGTCATCTCTAAAATAGTATTACTGCCTTTACCTTGGTGTTTTCTTAGAGTAGTTGTACCTCTGTCTAGTTTTACTGCTATCCCAATCTCCATTAGAGAGATTGTTCTCCACTTTCTCTTCTGGAGACAACTTTTTACTAGACAGTAGGTTCTAATCCTTTCCTAATCTACCCCCCCCCCCCCCCCCCCCAAAAAAAAAAAACCTTTGGGTAAGTATACCTTTTGGGCTTGTAATAAAACTCATTTACTTTGCAAGCCTCAACTCTAGTTTGTATATTACTAAGTGAACTTGATCTGCCTTCCTTAACATTGAATTTCAATTATAAGTTATCTTAGGTAAATTTAGGTATTCTTTACAGATATACTTCATATCATCCTTCAATAGACTCCGTGGTGGTAGGGAGAGGGTAATAATTATGCAAATATGAAGTGCTGTGGGTGGGTGCAGGTGCCTGCCCCTTCATAAACCTTCCTGTTATGGTCTAATGGCAGTGTTAGTAGTGTCAGAGCTTGTCAATAAACCCTGCTATTACACATTCCTATTGACCCATGACTATGATGGTTAGACTTACTGCCCAATGTAAATATGCAAGAGGTCAAAAGAAATGAACATATGTTGGCTTTGCCCATTAAAACTTCATCTGCAGTCATGTGCACATATATTTAGGTGATCACATTTTATACCTGCTACAAAGTGACAAAGTACCTGTAAACATTTACAACATTTTGGAAAGGAAGGAGTGCCACACAAAGCACGAAGAGTCCAAATAATATTACATATCCTTTAAAGTGTAGTCAGAATAAAAGACAAGCCAAAGCTTTTTAGGGACTCTAAATAACCTGTGTACTGTAAGCCTCTGATCTGGAAGGTACTAGGCTCAAAGGGATTAAAATACTCAGGAGTAGTGCAAAATGCGCTAGATGAGCTTCAGCAGCCGATTTTAGCTATATAATTTGTGTCAGTAAGTGAGGCATCCATTATTACTCTTTACAAAACTCACTTGATTACTACTCTCAAGTTTGCCAAAATAAAAGGTCAGCCAAAATAAAATTGCTGGTCACTAGTTATTATTGCACATTTTAGATCATTAAAGCTGTTCCTACTGCTTTACTGAATAGTCCCTGTAATGACTATGCATTCTCAGAAAGAACATGCATCCTCTTAGCTGTATTTTTCAGTATATTATCCTTATTAACTGCTGCATCATATATTCTGGAATGCTTACTTCTGCAGAAATGTGGCACCCATCCCAGATCTCTCTACCACCTCCATAGGTACTGGTGTATGACATCTACAAGGATCAGACTAAGACGCAAAGAAAAAAAATGCATATGCACGTTAAATAGTAGTGTCACCATCTGACAGCCAAATGCATTATGCATCCAACTGTAGATTTTAAGTCCCCTAGCTAGTTTAAATCAGATCTCTGCAAAACGTTCAACAGGATTAAAAAATCCAGTCATGGTTTGCCAAGCAAATGTCTATTCCCTGTTGTTCCTAAAACCCAGGTCCTGATGTTTTATCAGTTCCAGATTAAATATATCTATAAAACTCTCACTATGTTTGCCAAGCAATTTAGAACAGGTTTACAATGTACTTTTTAACACAGCTGAGAATTCTACTCATAAATTTCAGGAATGATTTGCTTCGGTTGGGACTTCTAGTCTGTGCTGACCTCTAACATAAAACCTATTCATATTGAACAGATAAATAATCAGAGAAAGTGGCACTTATCTGACATCCCCCTGTCATTATTATGATCAGTTTTTACTCTGGAATTGTAGATTAATCCCCGGTGGGCCTGCTTTGACGCAATATAAAAGGTTATGTAACTGTTGTACATCTGCAATTCCTTAAAACATGTTCACATTCCATCATGCAACCTCTACTCTGAGTAGCATTGGGACGACAGCCTGAATTAGACATTACAACAGAGGCTCTAAAGGATCATTTATCAATGAAAGGTACTTCATAACACTCTTGCACTCTTAAAATGCACCCAAGGCATAACACATGTATCAACCTACATGAAACCCACTTAGAGAACTGGGCACTTGTCTATGCAGTTCAGTTGATTTGAATGTTTGTTATAAACTAACCATGAGCTTTTTTCATCAGTTATCTAAACACAGCTTATACAAAGCCTGTCTGTAAAATGATGCTGCCAAGGAAAACAAGTAGCTATTACATAGGGTATCCATCCATCACTAAGCTGCTGTAATTAGGAAATAAAGAACAAGAAAGCATTAACCTCACAAGCTATAAATGAATGTGCTTATAGCCAATTTTTACAATATACAAAGAGATATTCACTTTGGATGTGGCCGCTGACGTCAGCGGCACATGCACTGTGAATGCCTGGCTGAAGGTCCGGCACACCTTGCCGGGAAGAAAACTCCTGCACGCATGCTCGGGAGTGGCGTCATCGTGGCTCCAGCCACTCACAGCGCCAAAGCCACGAACCCGGAAGACACGCAGAAGGCAAAATGTCAGCTCCCTCGGCGTGGACTGGGATTAGATACCAACGCCTCATTCTAAGGTAAGTATTTCATAATGAGCCAGTATGCACTGCATACTAGCTCATTATGCCTTTGCCTTACAGGTTTTTTTTTTTCCTGCAGGTATACAACTGCTTTAAAGGTTCTCCTTGGTTTAAGCATTCAGATTTACTATTTCGACTTTTGATAACTAGTTATATCCATTCTAATGTTCATTGAGGCTGGGTTCACACCTATGTGAATTGGATGCGGTTTTCTCCGCATCCAATTCGCATGACAAAAGATTGTGACCGGCTCTCTATGGAGCCGGTTTACATATCTTCATTGCACCTAAGGAGCAGCTTGCACAGGAATGCTGTGCATCTTTCGCTCCGTTTTAGGGCCGAATTCAAGCTAAAATTCGCCCCTGATTCGTCCATGAAACAGAGAACAGGGATGCACGGGACCCCTGCTGTGAACCGCATCCATCTGAGGTTTAAACCCAGCGTTAATATCTGAACTTATATGGTCCATTTAATACATGTCATAAAATATATATGGTAATTATTTTTCATTAATACATTTATACTATGATTTTTTTCTGTACTATATTCTTTACATAACACAACTCAACAATTCATTAGTTCAACTGTATTCTAACTCTGTACCTTCTACTCCCATTTACAACACATTTTTCTTAATGTGCTGTATTTACTTGTGCCACCATTTTATATCAAATAAAAAGTTTGTAAACAAAAGAAAATCACTATGTGATCAGGACCTGATTTTCATTCTCTTTTCTTTAGAGAAAAGGCTGGGATAATTATAACAAGTGAGTGCTACTTTTTCCACAAATGAAATATCATGTATTAGGCAACAAATGAGAGACCATACAGTGCAACTCATGTAATAAAAGCAATTATGTATCAAAAGTACACTGAATTGAGTTAACTGGTTGCATACTTGTTGCGAATCAGTAACTCAGAATGTATTGAAATGATACCCACGCAGCACACATTTTCAGGTATAGGCCCTTTAGGGAAAACAGATATTGAAGCTTTGTTTCAACCACAGGTGAAGCAAACTTATTAAAATGCCTAACAAGCTACAAAACAAAAATGGGCTTATATCATTATTATACTAGTAATGCTATTCAGTTTGAGACATGAGTTAAATCATAAAGGGTTGTTGTAACTACAAACCACAGGGTCCCCTAACAGAAATGTTATACCTCACCAGTAGGGATGAGCCCGATGTTCGAGTCAAACTTACGCTCGACTCGAACATCAGGTGTTCATCTGTTCGCTGAACAGCAAACATTATGCGGCTTTCGCCGCAAATTCGTAAGCCGTGGAACACCGTTAACGTCTATGGGACACTAACATGAAAAACCAAAAATTATTGTCATAAAAAGTGTTTGGGGAACGGGTCCTGCCCCAGGGGACATGTATCAATGCAAAAAAAAGTTTTAAAAACTGAAGTTTTTTCAGGAGCAGTGATTTTATTAATGCTTAAAGCAAAACAATAAAAATTAAATATTCCTTTTAATATTGTGCCTGCAGGGTGTCTATAGTATGCCTGTAAAGTAACACATTTTTTCCATGTTTATAACAGTACCACAGCAAAATTACATTTCTAAAGGAAAAAAAGTAATTTAAAACTGATCGTGGCTGTAATGAATTGTTGGGTCTCGGCATATGGATAAAACTCATTGAAAAAAATGTCATGGGTCCCCCCCAATCCATTACCAGGCCCTTCAGGTCTGGTATGGATTTTAAGGGGAACCCTTTGCCAAAATAAAAAAAATGGCGTAGGGGTCCCCCCATAATCCATACAAGACCCTTGCCCGAGCACACAACCTGGCAGGCCACAGGAAAAGAGGGGGGAAGAGAGAGCGCCCCCTCCTGAACCATACCACATGCCCTCAACATGGGGGGTGCTTTGGAGTCACCCCCAAAACACTTTTCCCCCATGTTGATGGGGACAAGGGCCTCATTCCCGCAATACTTGCCTGGTGGTTGTGGGGGTCTGTGGGTGGGGGGCTTATCAGAATCTGGAAACCCCCTTTAACACCACATGATGTCAGAGGAAGGCGGGGTCACCCGTTTACATCACAGAGTGGCCGCGCCCTCAGCTACAGTGGTGTGAAAAAGTGTTTGCCCCCTTCCTCATTTCCTGTTCCTTTGCATGTTTGTCACACTTAAGTGTTTCGGAACATCAAACCAATTTAAACAATAGTCAAGGACAACACAAGTAAACACAAAATGCAATTTGTAAATGAAGGTGTTTATTATTAAAGGTGAAAAAAATCCAAACCATCATGGCCCTGTGTGAAAAAGTGATTGCCCCCTTGTTAAAACATACTATAACTGTGGTTGTCCACACCTGAGTTCAATTTCTCTAGCCACACCCAGGCCTGATTATTGCCACACCTGTTCACAATCAAGGCATCACTTAAATAGGAGCTGCTTGACACAGTAAGGTCCACCAGAAGATCCTTAAAAGCTACACATCATGCCGAGACCCAAAGAAATTCAGGAACAATTGAGAAAGAAAGTAATTGAGATCTATCAGTCTGGAAAGGGTTATAAAGCCATTTCCAAAGCTTTGGGAATCCAGCGAACCACAGTGAAAGCCATTATCCACAAATGGCGAAGACATGGAACAGTGGTGAACCTTCCCAGGAGTGGCCGGCCGCCCAAAATTACCCCAAGAGCGCAGCGACGACTCATCCAAGAGGTCACAAAAGACCCCACAACAACGTCCAAGGAACTGCAGGCCTCACTTGTCTCAGTTAAGGTCAGCGTTCATGCCTCCACCATCAGGAAAAGACTGGGCAAAAATGGCCTGCATGGCAGAGTTCCAAGGAGAAAACCACTGCTGAGCAAAAAGAACATCAAAGCTCATCTCAATTTCTCCACAACACATCTTGATGATCCCCAAGACTTTTGGGACAACATTCTGTGGACCGATGAGACAAAAGTGGAACTCTTTGGAAGGTGTGTGTCCAAGTATATCTGGCGTAGAAGGAACACTGCATTTCAGAAAAAGAACATTATACCAACAGTAAAATATGGTGGTGGTAGTGTGATGGTCTGGGGCTGTTTTGCTGCTTCAGGACCTGGAAGACTTGCCGTGATAAAAGGAACTATGAATTCTGCTGTCTACCAAGAGATCCTGAAGGAGAATGTCCGACCATCTGTTCGTGTACTCAAGCTGAAACGAACTTGGGTTCTGCAGCAGGACAATGATCCTAAACACACCAGCAAGTCCACCACCGAATGGCTGAAGAAAAACAAAATGAAGACTTTGGAGTGGCCTAGCCTGACCTGAATCCTATTGAGATGTTGTGGTATGACCTTAAAAAGGCCGTTCATGCTCGAAAACCCTCTAATGTAACTGAATTAGGACAATTCTGCAAAGATGAGTGGGCCAAAATTCCTCCAGGACGCTGTAAAAGCCTCATTGCACGTTATCGCAAACGCTTGGTTGCAGTTGTTGCTGCTAAGGGTGGCCCAACCAGTTATTAGGTTTAGGGGGCAATCACTTTTTCACACAGGGCCATGATGGTTTGGATTTTTTTTCACCTTTAATAATAAACACCTTCATTTACAAATTGCATTTTGTGTTTACTTGTGTTGTCCTTGACTATTGTTTAAATTGGTTTGATGTTCCGAAACACTTAAGTGTGACAAACATGCAAAGGAACAGGAAATGAGGAAGGGGGCAAACACTTTTTCACACCACTGTATATAACAGCTGTCATCAACAAGAAGTGTCACTCGGCAGGAGCATCCCATGGAGGAGGAGCTGTTGAGGATTTTTTTTTTTTTTGGTCTGTCGGGCGGCGTCAGATGGATTTACATCACAGGACATTTTTTTTTTTTTTAATAAAGGACTTGTCCCAAAGTGTCTCTTGTCATTTTTGCTTTTTGACACTTTTTTGTTAATTGGTAGGGGTACAATTCATTACAGCCGTTTTAAATTACATTTTTTCTTTTAGAAATTTAGTTTTACTGTGGTACTGTTCTAAACATGGGAAAACTGTGCCACTTTACAGGCATACTATAGACACCCATTAGGCACGATATTTAAAGGAATATTTCATTTTTATTGTTTCACTTTAAGCATTTATTAAAATCACTGCTCCCGAAAAAACGCCCATTTTTAAAACTTTTTTTTTGCATTGATACATGTCCCCTGGGGCAGGACCCGGGTCCCCAAACACTTTTTATAACAATAACTTGCATATAAGCCTTTAAAATTAGCACTTTTGATTTTTCATGTTCGTGTCCCATAGACTTTAATGGTGTTTGGGTGTTTGTCCGAATTTTTTGCCTGTTCGCAAATTCTGGTGCAAACCGAACCGGGGGTGTTTGGCTCATCCTTACTCACCAGCTTACCTAGAAACATCAGTCTCAAAATTTACTTCTAATCCTTTTCAAATGCTATCTGTGTTCCAATATACTATGCTGGCCTAAAGCAGCCTATGGATATTTGATATGTTAGTTACCAAGGTTTAAGTTATCTTAACAGAACGCCTAAGAAAAATGTTGAAAAGGTTCCTGTGTTAACGTCTTTGTCAGTCATTCTACACCTCTCTTCATGTAGGGACATCTGCATATGCTTTCTCAAGGACCAATTACTTATTTTCTTTTCGTAGGCCAACATTTAGAATCTGCTCCATATTCCCCATACATATGCTGTATATGTTTGGACTACTTCCTAGAACACCCACCATGTTCACCCTGAATACTGGATCCACTGTATCAACAGCACTCATTCTACTATTTCATGGACACACAATATGCACTGAAGGATCCAGGACTCACTACCCTGATCCCCACTCAGTGATCCCCACTCAGTGGCGACCCGCCCCCTTATCCATTCGCCTGGCCCCTAATCTACATACAGGGCGCTGGGGTCCAATGTTTTTTTTTTTGAAGCACGTGATTAGAGTCGGAGGATCTAATTGGCTGCAAAAAAGGGTGGGCTTGAGGTGCAGAGCACTGCACACCAAGCTCACCCATTTTTGTGACAATAGCGAATTCATGTTTTCTATTGTCTTCCTGATTCTCCTCCCGGCCAATGAGGAAGTGGGTCCTGAGACCTGATTGGCCAGGGGTCTCAGGACCCACTTCCTGTTCGTCTGGGAGGGGAAGCAACGGCCCCGGAGCGAGGTCTCTAGGGATGGCTTACATCCAGCACTCCCCGGCTCGGACAGTGGAGGGATGAGGAGGGGAGATCAGAGTGTCATCCCGGCCAGGACTCGTCATCTGCCTCCTAAGGTAAGGAGGCCTCAGATCGCTGCCTTCCTGTCCGTCCATCGCCAGGGGGGCTGATCGCCGCCATCCCATACGCCACACTCCCCGTCTCCTGCCCGGCGATGGTTTGCTTCCCCCCCAAAAAAATGTTGAGCACCAGCCGCCATTATCCCCATTATACTCTTTCTAATATGACATATGTATGGCTAGTGGCTACACCTTCAGCTGTACACACTGTACAAATATTTAGATTGTGTGTACCAAATTTCACTTAAAACAGGTACTAGACACATATCCCTTGGAGAAACTTAACATGATTCCCCACATTTCCATAATCTGGGAAGCACATAAATTGGTCATCAGAGGCCAATGCATTCAGGAAGTGTTCTAGCGCTTACACCCAAATTTCTCTACCCTGTGGAAAATCATACATCTTTGAACACAATCAAGAGGCTTAGACCTAGGTAAAATAGAAAATGCGGTCCTGACAAATTTTTTTTAAGGTAAAGGCAACAAAGCAAAATCATTGCTAGTAAAACAGCCAATCATGATCGTCGATCCTTCCTGCCCCCTGGGGTAAAGATAAACAATTAATGAAAAACCAAAAAGCCACAATAAGCTGGATACATCTAATACTGTCTGGAGTGCATGGGACACCTACAGGATCCAAAAAGTACTGCTGGTTACCTCATACCCCACCATACCCATTCCCCACTTACTTTTTTTTGCCTTTCATGTTAATTTTTCTTTCTCTCTTGTCTTTCCCCGTCACCTTTACTATGTTTATAATGTTATCTCCTGCCCTCCCTCTACTGATTGTATGATATAAGGAATTCCATAATGCATCAAACATGCTACTATTACAGCAATGGACATTTTAACCTGCAAGACCACTAAGACATTATACAACAGAATGAATCAACACAAGCTTTCTTGTTTCTTTATTTGTTCTCACATTTCCTTAACATTTTATACATTGATGCTTAGACTACTCAGTATGTAAACAAAGCATCTGTTAAATGCCTCATATACTGTACATTCTCTGTATCTGATTGAGGGTATATCTTCCTTTGATGCTGATATTATCTTCTTTTTTTGCTATTTTGAAAAAAAAAAAAAAAACTAAATATACATTATAAAATAGCTACTGATTAGCAGCTGATATCCAGGAAATTGCTAACAGCTGACATAAGCATTTACTAAAAATAAAACTTTCCAACCAAATGAGGATTGGTAGCTGTCTATAAATAACCTTCATGCCTGAATATTCAATCAGCAGAAAAATATTAGGAAACTCTGGATCATACATATTCTCAGCAAGCTTGTTAAATCATTTTTAAGGGTGAAATGATGAGTATTCAAGCCTTCAGTAAGTTTTCTCACAGTATAACACCGTGGTACTAAGATTGCTCTAATGGCATTCGGTATCTATCCATATGTTTATATTAGTAATTTGACAAAATTTGCACATCATAATTAAGCTACATTGGCAAACTTCAAACTGATATTAAGGAAATATATTTGAACTAATATAGATCTTTCAGGTGTATAATTAAATGTGAGAAATTTACCAAACAAAAATGAAAGATTGTTGAGCAACTAATTTCGTACTTCTAATAAAATCTATGGTAGTAATAAAATTAGATCAATCATATTAGATGAACATTATGCTAAGTAACTGAATTGAGCCATTCTGAAAATCTCTCTCATTACAAGTAATTGGATACTAACAAAGATCAATAGATCAATTTTGCTAATTTTTATGGAAGGACATTTATTTTATTTTTTTTTAATTAAAAAATATCCTTACAGTCTTTACAACAGTAGTAAAGACAAAATAAATGTCCCCAACTAGTACCATCCCCCATACATCTTTCCTTCTATCCCTATCACAGTGAAAGATATTAACCTCCCTGGCGGTATGATTATGTCAGATTTTTGCATCTCAAAGCTGTACAATTGTTTTACATAGAAATTTGGCATTTTATATTTATAAATCTTAGCAATAACACACTTAAATCTGTCCAAACAAGAGTCTAGTAGACATCCCGGGTATGATAAAGTTTAAAAACACAAAATCCTAAATTATAATATAATAAATAACTATAAATAATTATAAAAAATAATAATATATTAATAATAATAAAATGGATTTCCCCACAAATCACTATCGCTCAATTCTGCAAGTGTTCTAATTTACTATCACTGTTTTCTAGCTCGTCTAAAACCACTTTTGACGTAAGGGGACACTTTTTGATTGCTATGGACAATCTCAAGTTTCCAGGCAGAAAGAACAGTATACAGTATACAATATAAAACTGCATGCAGGGCATTGGACAAAGCACTAGGGACAAAAGGGATGTGAAATAATTTCATACAGTAATGTAATCTGTAAGATTACACTGTACTGTATGTATTATGAATTTAACATTTTTTAAATTTGCCGCTGGGCTCCGCCCCCGTGCTTTGGGATGCTCGCAGAGAACGGAGCCCGCCACAGAGAGGCTTCGGGCGGAGGACAGGGCCCACGGACACAGCGGGGGGACATTGCAGGATCCTGGGGACAAGGTAAGTACACTGCACCAGGATCCTGCAGTGCAATCCCGAGTGTGGCTCGGGGGTACTGCTAATCAGGGCTTTTTTTCAGCAGGAACCCAGGGGGATGCAGTTTTTTTTTTACTAGTAATGGCGGCGATCAGTGATTTTTATTGTGACTGCGACATTATGGCGGACACATCGGACATTTTTGACACATTTTTGGGACCATTGTCATTTATACAGCAATCAATGCTATTTAAATGCATTGATTCCTGTATAAATAACACTGGCAGTGAAGGGGTTAACCACTAGGTGGCAGTGTAGGGGTTACATGTACCTAGAGGCGTGTTTGTAACTGTGGGGTGGGCGTGGCTGTCAGCTAGTGAATTGGCGCCACTAGTTGCTAGGCAGAACGGGGAGATGCTGTTTATTTCTGCATCTCCCCGCTCAGCCTTCCCGTGAGACGATCGCGGGTATCCCCGCGGCGATCGAGTCCGCGGGGCCCGCGACTGGCCTCACGGGGGTCCCGACCGATGCGGCGGCATCTTAAAGGGGGCGTACCTGTACGCCCTTATGCCTGTCCGTGCCATTCTGTCGACGTACATCGTAGTGCGCCGGTCGGCAAGCAGTTAAGTTACAAAGGAGGTCTAGGGCTAGAATTATTGCACTCACTCGTGGCGATACCTCACATGTGTGGCTTGAACACCGTATTCATATGCGGGCGCTACTCACGTATGCATTCTCTTTTGCACACAAGCTCAGCGGGACAGGGCGCATTTAAAAAAAATATTTTTTTCTTATTTATTTCACCTTTTTTTTTTTTTACATGTGTTTAAAAAAAAAAAAGTGTCACTTTTATTCTATTGTAATAGAAAAAAAGCATGACAGGACCTCTTAAATATAAGATCTGGGGTCAAAAAGACCTTAGATCTCATATTTACACTTAAATACAATTAAAAAAAATTGTAATTTAAATAAAAAATAATTTTAAAAAAATGGCCCTTTAAGAGCTGTGGGCGGAAGTGACGTTTTGGCGTTGCTTCCGCCCTGCATCGTTATGGAGACGGGTGGGGGCCATCTTCCCCTCACTCGTCTCCATGCCCAGCCAGGGATTTGCCCATTTTATTCATGAGTTGTAAAAGGCAGGCACAATGTGGTGTAAACCCTACTGTGTCCAGCTAAGAGTCCATCTGAGGTCCATTGAGTCTGACCCCTTTTTTTTATTTATGGATGTTTTTTTGTTTTTTTTACTTTTTTGTCTGATTATACATCTATGTCTTTGTCTCAAGCATGTTTGAATCCACTTACTGGATCCTTTCCTGGTGGTTACAGAAAGCATGCTTTCTCACAAATGAAGTATTTAATAAGGCTAGACTGGATCAGTAATGACTACACTTCTCTAGTTTGTGAATATTCATTTAATCCCACAATATAATGTTAGTAATACTATCGAAAGATTAGGTAACTGCAAAACTGCATGAATCGACTGTAGATCAGGCTTCCCCAGTGATGTAAGGGTGACCCCGCCCCTGCTGATGTAACGTAGGTTTCCGTTACATCAGTTACATCTGATGTAACGGAAACCTACGTTACATCAGAGGGGGGGGGGTCACCCGTACGTCACAGGGGAATACCAGCTTCCCCCTTGCGTTGCGTCAGAGGGGGGGCTGGGTCAGGTCACGGAATTCCCTCAGTGTCTCCGTGGAGACAGGATGCGCAGCGCTGGACGTCGAAAGAGATCAGCCATTGCTGGACCCCGGAGCAGAGACCACCCTTTGCTGGATAGCAAGAGTGGATTACCACCGCTCGAATCTTTTTTTTATTTTTAATAAAGGACTTTTCCCAACGGTGTCTGTGTGTTTTTTAACAATTTTTTACACTTTATTTGTGAAATGGTAGGGGTACTTTTGTACCCCCTTACCATTTCAAACAGAGGGGGGGCGGGATCTGGGGGTCCCCTTGTTAAAGGGGGCTTCCAGATTCTGATAAGCCCCCCGCCCGCAGACCCCCACAACCACCGGCAAGGGTTGTGGGGAAGAGACCCTTCTCCTTATCAACATGGGGACATGGTGCTTTGAGGGGTCACAGACCCCCAAAGCATCCTCCCGATGTTGAGGGCATGTGGCCAGGCACGGTTCAGGGGCACTCTCTCATCCCCCCCCTCTTTTCCTGCGGCCTGCCAGGTTGCGTGCCCGGATAAGGGTCTTGTATGGATTTTGAGGGGGACTCCCACGCCATTTTTTTTTAAATTTGGCGTGGAGTTCCCCTTAAAATCCATGCCAGACCTGAAGGGTCTGGTATGGATATTTAGGGGAACCCCACGTAATTTTTTTTTTTTCAATTTGACCTGGGGTTCCCCTTAATATCCATACCAGACCTGAAGGGCATGGTAATTGAATTTGGGGGGACCCCCACGCTTTTTTTTTTTTATCAATGACTTTCAATGACTGTTCTCTGTATTACGGGATCCGACAATTCATTATAGCCGGGAGTGATTTTAAATAGCTTTTTTTCCTGCAAAAATGACACTTTGTGCAGGGACAGTTCTAAGCACGGGAAACATGCACCCTTTTACATGCATTCTATAGACACCCCCCAGGTACGAAATTTAAAGGAATATTACACTTTTATTGTTTCACTTTAAGCATTATTAAAATCACTGCTACTGAAAAAACGGCCGTTTTTTAAAAACATTTTTGCATTGATACATGTCCCCTGGGGCAGGAGCACACTGTGGTCCCCTGGGGCAGGAGCACACTTTTTATGACAATAACTTGCATATAGGCTTTTAAAATTAGCACTTGAGATTTCTCCCATAGACTTTTACAGGGTGCTCGCGGCTTTTCGAATTTGACGCGAACACCCCAAATTGTTCGCTGTTCGGTGAACAGGCGAACAGGCGAAGAGGCAATGTTCGACTCGAACATGAGTTCGACTCGAACTCAAAGCTCATCCCTAACAGCCATTGATGTCTAAACTGCTGGCAACAAAGGTTGTCTGTCTAGGGAGCGTATATAGTGTGAGAGTAGCGTGTGAATCCAAGGGGAGATAAACATACCTCCTTCCTTTGTTGGGAGATTTTCACATGATAGAAGTTTACCTTGAGAGAAGAACTGGTGTATCAGGACATTTATGTGTGGCCAACTGTCATTTAGAAAGATGCTGTGCATTCCGGGGGGAAAGTCAGGATTAAGGCATAGGGAAGTGAGGGTACCTGCTGTGGTGGATAATAAGGATGACTTGCAGATGTTATGAAAGCATCTGATGGTCGGGCCAATTAAAGGGTGGCAGCGAATTTCCGTCGGTATGTGTTTTGGGAAGTTCCAAGGTAGTAGGTGTAGGAGTGAGGAGGTAAAGGAAGCTTCAAGGGTAACCCAGTCTTTGTGTTTATCGTGGATGTTCCAGTCCAGAATTCTGGAGAGGTGACAGGCGTGATAATAGTTTCTGAGGTCTGGTAGACCAATCCCTCCTTTTTGTTTGGGTAGAGAAAAGTGATGGAAACTGATTCTTGGTCTTCTATCTCCCCATAGGAACAGTGCATAGACTTTTGTAGTTTCAGAAGTAAGCCGTGGGGATGTGGATTGGGGCAGCTTGTAGGATATAAAGTAGGCGGAGTAGGGCGTTCATTTTTAATATGGCAGCTCTGCCAAACTCCAAAAAGATGGGCTTTTTCCAGCGCTTTAGATCAGTATTAAGGTTCTGTAGAATGGGTAAATAGTTTTTGTGGTACAAATTTTTAAGGTGTCGGGGGAGTTGAATGCCTAGGTAGGTTATTGCATCTTCCTTCCATTGGAAAGGAGAATTTCTTTGACATTGAGTGACTGTGCGATTGGGTAAGAAGATATTTAGGGCATAGTATTTTGGAGAAATTGCTTTTGAGATTAGAGATTGTTTTAAATTGGTGAAATTCTGTTAAAACTTCCTAATTCTTGTGCAATGTCTGGGTTGCTTTTTAGTGTATTCCCTGATGTGGTCTGTAATTTGTGTACTGTTGCTTTGTTTTTTTTTTAAGAGTAATGCTTGCGCTTGTAAGTGGCCACTCTTGTTGCTGGGCTCTTAAAAGAGCTTCTGAGAAAGGGTGTATTTTCTCTTAATTTTTTGTTCTAATTCCTTAAGGAGGAGTTTGCGTGTCTCTATAAGTTCTTGGTGGGTGGGTTGGGCTAGGTTGCGTTTATGTGAGCTTTCTAGTGTTTGTATTTTGCTGAGGAGGTTACTGATACGTTTCTGTTTTTCATGTTTCAGGGCGGAGGCAAGCGATATGAGTTGTCCCGTATTATACACTTATGGGCTTCCCATTGAATAAGAGAGGATGTGTCTGGGGTATCGTTGTCTTTGAAGTAATTGGTGATAGTAGTGACTAGTTTGATGACTCTTTCCTTGTCAGTCAGGAGATTTGAGTCAAATCTCCAAATTTTGGAAGTGTGGTTATGTTCTGGGAAAGTTAGGCAAAGGGTTATTGGGTGGGGATCGGAATTGAACATCAGATCTATTGTTGTTTTGGATAGGTACGGTAGATCATGTTGGCTGAGGAAGAGGTAATCAAGGTGTGAGTATTTGTTGTGAGGGGCCGAGAAGTATGTTTAGTCCTTGTCATGTGGGGTGTAGGGTTCTCCACGTGTCATGGAGGGAGAGTTCTTGGAGTGAAAGTTTGATTTGTCTTAGGGCACGATATGGGAGGTGGGAGGTACCTGTAGAGGTGTCACTAAGAGGGTCAAGTGGGACATTAAAGTCTCCTCCTAGGATGAGGATACCAGATTGGAAGGATGTTAGTAAATTGGTAATTAGACTTGTGCACAACGGCAAATTTTGTTTAGTTTCGGTTCGTTGTCATTCGTAAAATACATAATTTCATAATTTTTTTTTCGGATAATTTGTTATTATTCGTAGAGTGTTGATATTCGTTATACTGAATCTCGAATCTTGTCAAATTCATTCGTTATATCCGCTATAATTTCTTTCGTATTAGTTGAAATTCGATATTATTTTATGTATATATATTCGTGATAATGATTCGTAGTTTGGAAAGTTGTTTGTTTATTGAATCTATTAACACACACAATGACAATATCTCTTCTCCTCTTCTCAAATACAATACAAAACCCTTCTCATTCAATTCTCAGAAATGCACTTTGCCAGTAATCCAACCTCCAGCAAAAAATTTATCAGCTCATTGGACTGTAAGATTTACTTTGAGTTGACCTTTTGTTTCATTAGATCAGGGGTCTTCAAACTATGGCTCTCCAGTTGTTCAGGAACTACAATTCCCATCATGCCTAGTCATGTCTGTGAATGTCAGAGTTTTGCAATGCCTCATGGGATGTGTAGTTCTGCAACAGCTGGAGGGCCGTAGTTTGAGGATCCCTGCATTAGATCTTTAACGAATTACCGAATCATGTCGAATTCATTTGTTATATTCGCTATAATTTTTTTCCTATTAGTTGAAAATTGTTATTTTTTTATTTGGACATTTGGATGCATCCGAATGTCTGAAAGATGCAAAATTTGGCCAAATTTTGATTTGTTACGAAACGAATTGGACATGTCTACTTATCCCATAAGTAGATGTGGAAGAGGTGAAGTGGTATACGTGGGGGAAATAGGAGTTTTCTAATTTGGGTATAGATTTTGATTTAAAGTGGGTTTCCTGTAAGAATATGATATCTGCCTTCATGCTGTACATGTTAGCTAAAATTTGCGACCCCTTTTCAGGAATTTTGAGGCCTTTTGCATTCAAGGATACTATCTTGAGTGATAGGGGTGTGGTCAAAGTCACGGAGTGGGTCATGTCGTGCACAATGAGGAGTGGGCTGGACAAGAAACTTTGGGAGGAGCAAATCTGCGCTCTGAGCAAATGGGGTTTATCAGGAGGGGGAGAGAGATGGACAACTGTAAGGAGAGTGGGGAGGAGGAGGAGGAGGGGGTTGGGTGTAGTTAAGGTGGGGATGGTGAGGAGGTTAAGTGGGTGGAATGGGAAGGGCTGTATGGGGGGAGGGGCAGGTAGGGGAAGTGGGTGAAGGAGGGAAGGGAGGTGAAAAAGTAGGATCAAGAGGGGTTAGGTGAGGGTCAAGGCCGGAAGGTGAGAATAGTCTGGCTAGTTCACCCTTGGATGTATAGAATTTTGGATTAAGTCAGCAAGAACTTCCAGAGTTTGCTGGGTGGGGTGTTGGTAGGTATCGGTCATGAGGGGGCTGGTTTCTCTGAGACCTATGAGGTCAGAGGTGATTATGTAGAGGTACATGGGGATGAGATTGTAGGGAGAAGTCAAACGGGTAGTGTCTGGGTGTGGGGTATAGAGAATTGTGGGCATTTGTGAGCGTTCAACTCTGGGTTGTCAGGGGATGGATGGGTTGAGTAGAGTAGGGGGAGATATCCTGTGGGGGGGGTCAACTGTGCTTTGGGTTCATGAAGTTAAGCTATGTTAGGTCTGAGCAAATGTGTCCCCATATTTTCAAGAGAAGACAGGTATGACAGTATATGACAAGGTGAAATAGAGACATCCGTATAGAGTACTCAACTTGGTTAGGCATACTGAACGATACAAGGAACGATACAAGGAACAAATAGTAATGTTTCAACATGTTTAACATTCAAATAGTAGAGTTTCAACATTTTCAATATTTCAACTTTTTAAAACTTGAACTTAAAGGCGTGTGGGAGGATTCCGGGGAGAGAGGTCGAATGGTATCAGATTTATCATACAGGATATTGGTGGATTCGATATAGCCCTATTCTGTTTGGACTGAAAGATAGGGTGTTTAGAAGGCAGAACTGGTCAATGCTTTGAAATCAATGTCAAGCCTGATCATTTATGCAACTTGTAGGTCCTCCCGGAATCCCCACTCGCTAGAGATGCAAGTGTCGTATATCTACGGATCAAGGTGCACCGCGTGTTGATCCAGGAAGGGTGTATATTTTCCCCTTCCTTTTATCTTTGGCTCATGTCCTTGTGCTAAGGTTGTCCTGGAAAGAGTGTGTTAAACATGTAATATACTTACAGTACATTCAAAAGGGAATGTCTGATTCGGGGTAGAAAGGGATGGATAGGGAATAGGAGGTAAGAGGGGTGAAGTAAAGGTGCGACATGGATGTAAATTCATGTGGAGAAGGTGGCAGGTTTCGCTTGGTGGGACTTGAAACATTCGTCTTCCCTTGTGTTAGTAGTTTTGGAGGTGGTCAGCAGAGGGTACAGAGGAATTCCATTGGCTTTCCCACTAGAGTCTATTGGATCTGTAAGGATATGGGGTTAGAAGTAGTCAATTGGTAAGAGATTTCAGGCAGTCTATGTAGGCGGCTTTACTGGGATTGCCAGTATTACGGTGGTGTAAAGGCTTAGAATCTGCATTCCGGTGGGGGAAGCCATGGTTGGGGTAGTTGTATCTAAGATGAGGGTTTCATCAAGAGCCCAGGAGAGAATTCAGTAGCTGATAACAGGAGTCGCAGGTTTAGAAGGTTATCGATTCTTGGAGGGTGAGGCCAGAGGTGTTTTTGTAGGAGGTATAAGGGCATAGAGACATTTTCCCATGTGAAGTTGTAGGATTGACCGGGGAGGTCTAATACTGGGCTGGATGAAATGCTTATTAAGAAATCTGGATATTGGGAGGTGTAAGAAGCGGAGGTGGAGGGTTTCCGAATACCTGAAGAGGTGGGCTAAGCATTGCTCTCTGGAAGAGAGGGGTATGCCCATGACATAGGTAGGGTATTCAAGTGGCATATATGAAGGGACCGTCCTGGGTGAGGGGTGATGAGGGGGGAGTTCAGAAGAGAGAATTGAAGGGACAGCCAGTGAAAGCAGCGTACTGGCCTTAATCCGCAGGATGCAGCCTGTAGTTAGAAGGTGTTTTCTTTAATCTGATAGACAAGCTTTTTGGTTTTCTGGTGAAGCTGTTGGGCTGTCGTTCCTTGGAGTGCCTTGGGCAGCTGGCAGGAGGTAGTGCGGTGTAAGAGAGCAACGACAGCTAGTGCCACGATGACCTGCTTCACAAATTTCCTTCATGGAGGTTGCGCGCCTTGTTGGCGGTAGACTGTACCAGTCAGGCAGGTCTATTACCGGGATCTCTAGGATATTGCAGAAATGTTTCAGGTCTTCAGGGACTCTGAGGTTTGCTGTGCAGCATTGGCTGTTTGCAAAGAGGCAAAAAGGAAACTTCCAGTGGTAGCTGATGGATTTAGAGCGTAAGAGATCTAGGAGAGGTCTCAGTTCTTTTCTGGGCTGCAGGGTGATATTTGATAGATCCTGGAAGATTTTTACTTCTGCGCTGTGGGACATCAGACGACCTCTGTTGCGGGATTTCCTAAGGATTTCCTTCTTCTGGGGGAAGCTAACCAGGCAGCAGGCTACACCCCTTGGGGGATCTGTGTCTCTTTCTCTGGGTCTCAGTGCTCTGTGTGAGCATTCCATCTCTATCGGGGTATCTGGGGGCCTCTCTAATAGGTCGTTGAACAGGGCAATAGTGGTGCAGGTAAGCTGATTGGGTTCAATGGTTTCAAGCAACCCTCTTACCCTTAAGTTTTGGCTCCTGCCACGGTTATCAAGATCTTCCAGATGTTGGTGGAGCTCTCGCAGGTGGAGTGAGGCTCAGTGACTTGCTGTACTTGACATAGTCATGTCGGGCTGTAATTCTCTCCACCTCCCCCACTCTGGCACTGATGTTATGTATGTCATCTCGCAGGTCAGAGATGGCTGCCGAGAGAGTATTTTTTATATCTGCTGCGATCTCGTGCAGATCATTAAGGCTGGGTGCAGATGTTTCTCTCGTGCCCGCTGCATCGTTGTTCCTTTCCTGTGATCAGAGAGGACTGGTGCTGGGATTGCAGGATCTCCGTGAGGAGGCCTGTGTATCAGACATTGCGCCCCTCTGCCTTTGTGTGCAGAATGACTTCGGGATCATGTTACCGCTCAGCTGGGTTCCCAGGTCTCGGGATGAGCGGGACCTGGTAGCGGAGGCGCTGTGGTTTGTTCTCCCTGTTATTCCGTGTGTGGTACCACTGTTGGTGAGACTGCAGGACCTTGTGGTGTCGGAGCTCGGGAGTTAAGTGGCCATCTCAGACAAGGACCAGGCCACGCCCCCTTTTCCTCTTTTTTATAAGTGATCACATTCCCTTTGTTCTCAGCATAATAGCTGGGGGGGGGAGCAGTGGCACATTGAGCTTCCCAGTGAATGGCTGTGCAGCAGGGGGGGGGGTGTCAGGACAAGTCTGATCATTGGAGCAGAGTACACTGAGTTCCCAGCAAAGCTAGAGACTATGGTGTGCTCTCCTGATTAGTGTGGTCAGTTTTTAAAAGGAAAGCAAGGGGACTGACAGGAACACCAGGGATTTCACACAAAAGAAGCAATACAAAGAAAACAGTATACTTTCTAATAAACGTACATGGTACATCAGGTACATATCAGGCATATGAAGTGTTGGGGTAACAAACACTTTAACATTTACAGTGATATTGCAACTGTAATAGGGTTGCTCAGATATCTGGATCTCAATGTGGTACATAGTATGTCTAGTATTTATTAGGGGGAAAAAAAACTAAAAAAGTTAAATTGTTCTCAACTAGAATCTTATTTTACCAATTTAGCAATGTACATCTTTCTGATCTAAGTGCAAAGAGTCTTAGATGAAAAGTGCAGTACCCATAACAACCAATAAAAATCTCTCCTGTATTGCTTTGGCTTCAGTAAAATGATTATTGATTATGCTTATTATGGGTTTCTGCAATTTGCACATGGGATATTGCTAAAGGGTTCTCTGAACATAATTTATCACTTACAGTTTTAGTATAAAAAACCTGAATCAGCATGCAAGTTGTTTGGTGTTCTTAAAACCTCACTTCATTTAATAAAGACTCCGATTCCTAGAAATATTTTTATTAAAAGCATTTTTTGTGGCAAAAGCAAGGGCTGGACTGGAAAAAAAACTCCATATAATCTACAAATTACAAACTTTGTTATGATTGGAGGATTATATGTGTAGTTTACCAATTTGAGTTTGGCTGGTTATTTGATGGAATATTTTCTGTTGGAATTTCCATTCTATTATTTCTCTCATATTCTGCCCCACAGTGCCCCACTCTTCATAAACTATAGCTACCGTATATAGTACTTTCTTACTGAATGTAATCTGGCTGATTAAATTGCAGAAAGAAGTTGCAACATAAGTAGCATTCAGTGAATCTAACCCAATATTATTTTTACACTGGCTGCATAGTATATACAATATTTACTATAAATAAATACATATATAGTAAATACAGTAAATATATACTGTGTGTGTGTATATATATATATATATATATATATATATATATATATATATATATATATATATATAGAAAAATCAAGTATAGGAAAGATAAATAATAAAAGAATGTATCAGAAAGTACTATAAGATGGAAATATTTTCTTATACATACAGGAAACCATAGAATGAGATTTTTCTACTTTATCTTGGCACAGATGTTCAGTACATTTTAATAGGGAAAAGCACCAAAAAAAATAAGCCAAGAAAAATTAATTTATATCAAAACTACGTCAATTTTCTAAAATAATGAAATTGGATATAAGAAGTATTTATTCCCTGCCAATTGGTTTTCCAACCTTATTACAAGTAGTTTTATAATTACTATATTGGGTTTCCTAGCAATTCCTAAAAACCTTTTTTGGAACAAAACATGATATAAAAATAACTTTTATTCTGGATGTGTTAAGGAACATATGTATTTTCTTCACTTCAATTTGCATTCTTTAAACATGCATGACTCATAAGTACCAGCGTAATAACATATAGCCATAGAGGTCGTGTTCATAGTCAATATCTCCAATTAGTTAAATTAAACTCATAAGTAAACTTACAATGGTATATTATGGAAACTTGTAGACTTTTTCAAACGATAAATGTACTTTCAAGTAAGAAAATCCCAACTGGCCCACACCACTCTCCCTGTTGTAACATATAGTGAAAATGACCTTACATCACCCCTTCATCAAGTTCTAAGCACTTGAGGCATCAACATCAGGCTTTCTCAAGCTGGATATTGACATAATAAATACTCTTTAAAGGGTGGTAATCCAGAAATGACATACATTGAAACATTATAATCATCTGTACATAAGAATACAGAGTTCAACCTGGACAAAAAAATCAGCAGTGTCTCAAATGTACGCTCTTGTCTTCTGAACCTAGGGAGACAAACTCTATCTAATAAAGTAGCAGTTGGAACAATTAAGGACCTCACCCCTGCCACAATAGGGCAGGGATGGTTTTGTTGTTTGTATACCTTAGGTAACATATATAGAATTTGTATAATCTAATGTGTTGGACCCAAAGATACTGAAAAATCTCCTTAAGAATAACACCATCATTTAAAACCATATAAATGGTATTCCGTAACCTTATTTTCAAAGAAAGCACAAGATGGATGGCCAATTTTTCATACACCTTCACATCTGATAATTGATGAAGGATTTCGCCCAACATTGGATCCTTACTAGAATTTGAAGAATATATTAACAGTATTCATTAACAGATACATTTTAACATGTGTATGATCAAAAATCTATTCAAATTTTGGACACATCAGTGATGAGGCTGGATATTGAAAATTTACCTTTTTGTTAAAGTTAAACCCTCAGATCAGGTGTTGTCTTTTGACAGTTTTCTGTGTCTTCTGTGTTTGGAACAATTGTAAGAGCCAACTTATGTCAGGAGGTCTATAATGTAAAATAGTTTTTTAACCAGGGGTTATCCACCCAAGGTGATGCTTTTTCTTGTATTAAATTACATTGGCGCGTCTTGCAGACAGCATATCCTGATGTGGAGACATTTCAGAATGTGACTGTTCAAGCATTTAGGATAAATCCTAATATCTGTGATAAAGTGGTATGTGTTGACAAGTCTAGATGTGAGTTGGTTCAAATATTTCTAGGTCCAACCAGAAAAAAAGTTATTTTTCTAGGTGTGATATACTCTAAATATAATAATTAAATTAAAGATGCTGACTTTTGTAATTCTGATGGCATGAAACCTAAACTCACAATCTTAAACATCATCTTACTTCTCAGAATACTCATACTGGGGGAGATTTACTAAAACATAGGGACAGAATCCCTCTGTGTGCAGCAGTCCCCCCAGCCCCCTAATACTTACCTGAGCCCCCTTCTGATCCAGCAATGTGCACAAGAGTCTCAGCTCTCTGGGAACTCTCCCTCCTCATTGGCTGAGACCTGGGATGACAGCCATGCAGACAAATTTGATGCAGTGTGCAGCGTATGGTCTGAGCACTGACAGGCTGAACCCCCCACCCCTTCAACCTCTACAGCAATGCTGGCAGCACTCATACCTCTATTTCCCAAAGACAACCTCGGGATATGACGCTGAGCATGTGCACTCAACTTCTTTGGTCGACCATGGTGAGGCCTGTTCTGAGCGGAACCTGTCCTGTTAAACCGCTGTATGGTCTTGGCCACTGTGCTTCAGCTCAGTTTCAGGGTCTTGGCAATCTTTTTAAAGCCTAGGCCATCTTTATGTAAAGGAACAAATCTTTTTTTCTGATCATCAGAGAGTTATTTTCCATGAGGTGCCATGTTGAACTTCCAGTGACCAGTATGAGAGAATGAGAGCGATAACACCAAATTGAACACACCTGCTCCCCATTCACACCTGAAACCTTGTAACACTAACGAGTCACATGACACCAGGGAGGGAAAATGGATAATTGGGCCCAATTTGGACATTTTCACTTAGGGGTGTACTCACTTTTGTTGCCTGAGGTTTAGACATTAATGACGGTGTGTTGAGTTATTTTGAGGGGACAGCAAATTTACACTCTTATGCAAGCTGTACAGTCACTACTTTACATCATAGCAAAGTGTAATTTCTTCAGTGTCGTCACATAAAAAGAAATAATAAATATTTACAAAAATGTGAGAGGTGTACTTATTTTTGTGAGATACTATATATATATATATATTTTTTTTTTTCATGGAAGCTTTTTTGTGATTCAGGCTTGCCTTTTAAAAGCATAGCTCAGCAATTTTATGAACAGTCCTCCATCAAGCCTTTGTAATGGTGCAGAATACAGTTCTAACATTCCAGGAAAAAATGACAACATGAAAAATGATTTCAAATGTTCCCTGGAAGGTACTTAAGATGAACTTAATTCTTGTTGCCTCAGTCTTTTTGATATATGCCTCTTTGTGTCATGAATTACAGCAAAATTACAGCATGTACAAAGGGAATTGTAATGCTGGTTTCAGATTATTCATGTTTGCTTTCCAACATGTGGAATATTGAGCCCTTTCTACTAAAATACTAAATATGCAGGGTATGTGCACGTATGTACTACCAGAGCAGCAAATGATTTTAATTAAACACTGTGTGGTCTTTGTCAACTGTACAATTTGGCCTAGGGAGTAAAACGACTAATCAAAGGTTACAAAGCAATTATGTCAGCAAAGGTATAAGACCCTGTGCAAAAAGTTGTGTCCAACTGCTAAGAGCAAATTGGCAGAAGTCATGTAATTCAAGGGTTTTTCTTGGTATTTTACGTCTAGAGAAAAGTAAAGGTAGTCTCGGTGCCAAGAATCATGTTGAAGCTTGCCAAGTGCTTCTTTAGATGACTATTGCCAATAAGAGACTAAACAATGCGTTAAATCTGAATAAAACTGACAGTAGTTTAAATAATCATGTCAAGTAATCATTCTTTGCAGTATTTTCCACTCAATTTAGTTTCACATTGGAAGTGATTTCATCTGGTACATTAGCCCAGTTCATTGGGAATCAGCATTATAGCCACCTGAAACATATTTTTTAAAACAATATATTTAATAACAAAGCCTTCTGTTATTTTGCAGTTTTTTTTTCCCCTCAGGTAAAAGATGTAACATGCACAAAATGTTTATTTTATATTAAAGTTACACTATTAAAAATCATTAATTACGCCTAAAAAAATGCAAACAGGATATGGCCTTCCTGCCCTGGCTTCTGTGCTTCATCCAGAGAGCTGAAATACAACGGACTGTCCAACTGCTTAAATTATAACTGAATGCAAAACTTTTTTTTTTTTTCTCAGTTTTGAGAGGTTAGAACACCTGTCAGGTTTTTATTGCTCATGCAAACACTATATTGTCAAAACTATTGTGTCTTTACACACACATGACGTTTAATTTCATTACAGTCTTATTCCATAGGGTTCAATATTGAGTTGGCCTACCTTTTGCACCTTGCTTTGTGCACTGGTGTGCAGTCATGTTGGAACAGGAAGGGGCCATCCCCAAAGTGTTCCCACAAAGTTGGGAGCATGAAATTGTCCAAAATGTCTTGGTATGCTGACGCCTAATGCCGTGTACACACGAGAGGACTTTTCGACAGCAAAGGTCCGACGGAACAAATCCGTTGGACAATTCGATCGTGTGTGGGCTCCATCGGACTTTTGCTGTTGAAAATTCCGATAGACTTTAGAAATAGAACATGTCTTAAATTTTCCTGCCAGAACTCCGCTGGACCCAGTTCCTATCAAAAAATCAACTTGTCTGTGTGCTAGTCCGACGGACAAACAACGACGCTAGGGCAGCTATTGGCTACTGGCTATGAACTTCCTTATTCTAGTCCGGTCGTACGTCATCACGTTCGAATGCATCAGAATTTAGTGTGATTGTGTGTGGCCAAGTCCGTTCATTCGAAAAGTTTGTCGGAAATCCGTCGAAAGTCCATCGGAAAGACTGTCGGACCTAGTCCGTCGAAAAATACGCTCGTGTGTACGTGGCATAAGAGTTCCCTTCACTGGAACTAAGGGGCCAAGCCCAACCCCTGAAAATCAACCCCACACCCTAATCCCCCCCTCCACCAAATGATTTGACCCAGTGCACAAAGCAAGGTCTATAAAGACACGGATGAGTGAGTTTGGGGTGGAGGAACTTGACTGGCCTGCACAGAGTCCTGACCTTAACCCGATAGAATACCTTTAGGATGAAGTAGAGCGGAGACTGCAAGCCAGGCCTTCTCGTCCACCATCAGTGCCTGACTCCGCAAATGCGCTTGTGGAAGAATGGTCAAACATTCCCATAGACACACTCCTAAACCTTGTGCACAGCCTTCCCAGAAGATTTGAAGCTGTTATAGTTGCAAAGGGTGGGCCAACTCAATATTGAACCCTGCGGACTAATACTGGGATGCCTTTAAAGTTCATGTGCGTGTAAAGGCAGGTGTCCCAATACTTTTGACAATATAGTGTACAATCCAATGAGAGCGCCAGACAATTATCTTAAAGACCAAAGTTTTAAAGTTAAAATTGATTTATAGCAGAAAAAAGCCAACATATTTTGGGGATCAAAGACATCCCCCCTTCATCATCACAAACAAGTACAAATACAAAGGTCATGAATATAAAAGTAAATTGTCATGAATATAAAATAACATTTACAAATAAAAAATAAGTTTTTAAAAATCAAAGTGTATATACGCATTTGCATATACCATATTATTCCAGCAAATAGCAGACTTAAAGATACTATCTTCTATACAAGGTCACAATACTTTGTTAGCAAACAGTAAAACTGTTACAGAATGATAGGCAACATCTCAATCAAAACAGGACAACATTATAGTCAAGAGATATTAAATGGGGTTTTATTTAATATATGTTGACTGTGATATTGTTCTGTTTTGATTGGGCCACCAAAATAGTATTCTTTTGAAACACTGAACAAATAAATGTGAACAGTGTTGAATCCTCAGATATTTAAAGCTGAATTCCAGTCATCTTATGAAGATAATGTTTCAGTGGTCCCCCCCATATAGTAATGAGTTAATGCTTGTTTAATCTGGGGGAAGGGGTGTAATTCAGAGTAATACTTATAGTACTTTACTGTTTGGTCTCATACATTTCTTTCCCACCAGCTTTACATTGGATGACCAGTCCACAAAGCAACTTCTCTAGTCATGTGGTCACTTGTCACCATGTAATTTCTGGACCAGCAGTATGTGGTCACTTGTCACCATGTAATTTCTGGACCAGCAGTATGTGAGGTTGTTAAGACTCTGCCTACATTCTGAGGCGGAAGTGGGAATAAAGAAGACTACTAGCTGTTAGGGGAATGAGGAATAAGGTAAGTATTCCTCTCTCCTATATCACCCCCAACTTATTAAGCCTTATGCCCTGTACACACGGTCGGAAATTCAGACGGAAAAAGTCTGATCGGATCATGTTGTCGGAAAATCCGATCGTGTGTGGGCTCTATCGGAATTTGAAAGTTTGAGAGCTGGAGCTAAAATTTTCCGACAAAAAAATCCGATCAGACTTTTTCCGATCGTGTGTCGAGAATTCCGACGCACAAAGTGCCACGCATGCGCAGAAAAATTTGAAGATGAAAGCTATTGGCTAATGACCTCTACGTAGTCCCATCATACGTTTTGTACGTCACCTCGTTCCGAACGATTGGATTTTCCGACAACTTTGTGCGACCGTGTGTATGCAAGACAAGTTTCGGACAAAATCCGTCAGAAAAAATCTGACGGATTATGTGGTTGGAATGTCCGACCGTGTGTATGGGGCATTAGACCCTTACCATATGGGGTGAAAGGTGGGATGGACACCCAGCTGATTGAAGTTCATCCTTAAAGAGGATCTTTAACCTGTAAACAAAAATGTAAAAAACACACAAAAACACACACACTTACCTGTCCCAGGATCCAGCGATGTCCTTACCCAACCCTGCTCTTTGTCAGTCTTCGGGGTACAGGTGCCGGCATCTTAACTGTGGGCAGCCGACTGTGACTGCTTGCGGCTTCAGAGCCGGCTGCCCATTGTGCATGCGCAAGCTGTGCTGCACCCCATGAATGGTCCTGCAGTCTCATGGGACCTGTGACATATCCCAAGAGCCTGCGGGGGGGAGATTTGGGGGGGGGGCAGAACTTCCATTCAGATCGCTGATCTGATCTGACTGGACGTGGGAGTGGGTACCTGCCCCCCCCCAAAAAAAACTTTCTAAATATTGGAAAGGGGAGGGGGGGGGGTGTAGGAAAAGTGGAGCTTCACCTTTTTGGTGAAGTTCCACTTTAAGTGTAACTTCCTGGAATGTAATGCTGTTCAAGGGAAGAAAGTAAAATAAAGCTGAGTAACACAGAAGTTAAAACCCCTTTGAACCCCATTGAAATCCTATTTGAGCATTATAATGAGCTTGACCACTCACAGTTGGAATTTAAAAAGATCACAAAATGATTTCAAATTAACAATTACACTATACGTAAAATAATCTACATGTTGTGCAGATTCCAGCGATATCCAATTTGTTCAGGTCTGGCTGGCCCAGCAAATTCAACAGCAAAACAAATTGTTTGATGCTAAAAAAAGTATCCAAGACCTCCCTAAATTTCATTGAGGGATCTGCAGGTAAATCTTGCAGCAGTCAGAGTCAAAGTGCATGTGTCTACAATCGGAATAAAATTGCACCAATTTAACCTGCATTGGAGATGTGTCGGGAACATATATGGGCACATCCTATTGCATTAGGGTGCGCCCTCACAAAGCTCAAACACGCGTGTGGGTGAGTGTCTACATATGTATGACCCAGTTACATTGTTCTCCCTGCCGCCCCAGTGAAAGAGAAGCGCGCAAACATTTCTATTATGGCAGAGCAGGTAAAAGAGAAATGTTTCCCATCTTCCTGCCAGCACGCAGAGCGGCACACCCTGTGCGCACGCCCATGGCAGGGAAAACTTTTTTCTATCCAACAATTTGAGCTAGAGTACAGTGTGCCATTTAACATATAGGCAAAGACTATCTCTTCTGGAATAGTGTGCTGTGGGCTAATGAATCAAGGATAGAACTTTCTGGCCACAGTAGCAGTAATCATGTGTGGTAAAAACTGAAGACAACATTTGAGAAGAAGGACCACATACGAACTGTGAAGCATAGTGGCGAATATGTTATGGTTTTGGGTTGCTTTGCTGCTTCAGGACATTGGCAGCTTGCAATCATTGGCACAACTATAAATTCTACATCGTATCAAAGTTGAAAATGTGGGACCATCTGTCCGAAAGTTTGAGTTGAACCAGAAATGATTGTTTTAATGTAATAATTATCTGAAGAACACTAGCAAATCCACCAAGGAATGTCTTAAAAGGAAGAGTTTGGGAGTAAAAGGCTAGCCTAGCCAAAACTCCAATTTAAAACGTTGTGGTGGGATTTAAAATGGCCAGTTCAGAAAAGGAACCCTTTACACCTTGAAAATTAAGAAATATTGCATCGAGGAGTGGCCAAACATTTCCCCTAACCAGTGTCAGAGACTGGTGGGCAGCTATGTAAAATCCCAACATGTAATTTCTGCTTTAGAGGCAATGCCATTTTCTGGGCCAAGGGTGTACTTAGTTTTCACAATACACTATTATATTAAAGACAAATTTTACTTGCATAGGATTAGATAATATCCTCAGTGTGTTGCAGGCAGGAGGAAGCATTACGTCATTTTCACTCTCCCTTCAGTGATCAGACTGCAACACTTAAAGTTTGTAGGAAGCCCTCACACTGCATTTTTTTCTGTGGAGACCTATATACCAGACCCTCATCAAAGATAAGGGTCTGCTATGTATCTTTAGGGGGACCCCTACACCTTTTCTTTTTGTACGTAGGGATCTCCCAATAACATATATATCAGACCCTCATCTAGGATATGGGTTTGATATAGATGAAGGAACCCCAATCCATTTGTTTAAAAACAGGAGCAAAGGGACCAAAGTTTTGCTTTAGTAGGTTGTATACGTCATAGAGATATGCTACTTCACAGGCAAGTTAAGGGCATCACCAAACATGTTATTTTAAAGAATTTAGCATTTTAATGTTGCCCTTAAGGCATTATAAAGATCTCTGATGCCTGCCAAATATACATTTTTTTTTTACTTTTTTGGTTTTGTATGTACATATTCTGCTGTTGTACAGCAAGCAGTTTTTTTATTGTGGAAGAAACATGTAAGGGTTTACTTAAACTAAAGAGTGCAGCTGTGCATGGTAGCCAATCAGCTTATAACTTCAGCTTGTTCAATTAAGCTTTGACAAAAAACTTGGAAGCTGATCGGTTTCTTTGCAGAGCTGCAACAGATTTTGCACTCCTGTTTTGGTAAATCAACCCTGTAATGTCTGTTCTACAATAAAATACACTTACCCGCCTGTTTACTAAGCTGCACATGTGCATAATATATATGGAGGAGGCACTTTTTTAAATTAACAATTCATGAATAGATTTTTTTTCCCAACAAAGTTATTTTAAGCTACATGGATATACTATGCTATTTGAAATTCTCTTCTATTGGACAGGGACATACAGGTATCAGAAGTTCTCCACTGTATCAAAGAATTAAAGATAGGCAAGAGACCGGGCCCTGACGGCTTCACAGCCCTGTACTACCGAAAATTTGCAGAGGTCCTTGCCCCACATTTGGCGGCTATGTATAATTCGGTAAAAGACGGCCACTCATTTACACCAGACCTGCTGACCGCCAATATTGTAATGATTCCCAAGCCAGATAGAGACCACTCTTCTTGGGCCAATTTCCGCCCAATTTCCTTAATAAATATTGACATGAAAATCCTGACGAATATTCTGGCCAACCGCCTGAACTAATTTCTCCCACGTTTGATAAAAAAAGAGCAGGTGGGGTTTGTCCCCCGTAGACAGGCAGGGGATGCCATTAGGAGGCTCCTCCAAATTCAACAAATAGCGCATGATAGATCTTTGGAAACAATGTTTCTGTCCTTGGATGTCAATAAGGCCTTTGACACCTTGTCTTGGCCCTATTTGACACAGGTTCTAGGTCACTACGGCTTCGGCACCTCTTTTTTGAGTTGGGTCTCAGCCATTTACGATTCCCCCCAAGCTAAGGTACGATATTATGGTCATGAATCGCCCACCTTCCCCATAAAAAGGGGAACCTGCCAAGGGTTTCCACTCTCCCCCTTCTATTTATCTTGGCACTGGAACCCTTGGCGGAGGCCATTCGATCGCATGTCAACATAACAGGGGTGGAAGTGGCGGGGACCTCGCATAAACTATCCCTATTTGCGGACGACATTTTGTTGTCTGTCACTAAACCCAGAATCTCCCTCCCCAATTTGATGTCCCTTTTAGATACCTTTGCCACGTTATCGGGTCTATCTGTCAACCCAGCTAAGTCCAAAGCCATGTCAATTAATCTTCGGCCCTCAGAGCTGGAATCATTGAAGTCGGCATTTTCCTTCCAATGGACGAACTCGTTACCCTACCTGGGGGTCAAACTTACTCCTAGTTACTTGGGTCTATATCAAGCCAACTACCCCTCACTATTACGGAAATTGACAAACATGCTCGATTCTTGGTCCACTCTCCCATTATCCTGGTTTGGCAGAATAGCGACGGTACGCATGGCGTACCTCCCGAAACTGCTTTACTATTTTTGAGTTTTACCGGTCCAGATACCCTCCCATATCCTCCGAATTCATCAACGCAAGATTATGCAGTTTGTCTGGGGCAAGACAAAGCCCAGGATCAAACGGCAGGTGCTCTACGCACGTAGAATAGATGGAGGCCTTTCGGTCCCAAACCTGCAAGCCTACTATACAGCGGCCGGTATCGCCCCACTCGCTCATCTCCACGAGAAGCAACAAATGCCACTATGGGCCATCATTGATCTGGTGGATTCCCACCCGGTCCCCTTGGCTTCTCTTCCTGGCTCCCTAAGGCTCACCGCCCATCTACCATAGGTCCATGCTTGACTCATTCCTTACGGTTATGGGACACAGTTAAGTTCTCAGCAGGCCTGATTTCTCCCCATCTCCCCTTACTCCGTCTCCTTCATTGCCTGTTGTTCCCGCAGGGATGTGATAACCCCTCACAGTTTGCATGGTGGACCGACCACGATTTTGTGGACGTTCATTCTTTGCTCACTCCGACCAAAATTGTCCCATTCGCAGCCCTACGCTCTTCACACGACATCCCCCTAAAGGAACATTATAGCTATACACAACTCCGACACTTTCTCCAAAAATTAATAAGATCCCAACCTACTCCCTATGCCATGACCCCTTTTGAAAGTTTGTGTAGATCACGTCCTCAATCCTCGGGTATGATATCACTCATATATACGGCTATAATAAGCTCTAGGAAACCACCACTGAGATCTTATCATCTCCAATGGGAGGCCGAACTTGGGAAACAACTAGAGCCAGATGACTGGCGGAGAATGACCACGGCACTAACCAAATGCTCCAAAAATGTCCTCTTCTTGGAAAACGCCTACAAGGTCTTTTATAGGTGGTACTACACCCCGGCTAGATTAGCGAGCTTTATCCCATCTTACTTCCCTTTATGCTTCGTGGGTGCTCTCAAGAGGGCACAATGGCGCACATCTGGTGGTCCTGCCCCAGGGTACGCAGACTGTGGATCAGAGTATACGCGTTACTTCGTAACCTTTTCAACACCACTATAAAGAGGGACCCTTTTGAGGCCCTATTGTGGAAACCCATTGCGGAACTTCTTTGTCCTGAACATCAATTGGCTGCACACATCTTTACTGCAACTAAACTGACCATAGCACGGGCTTGGAAAACCCCGGCCCTCAGCTTTGAAGCAGTTAAAAACAGCGTGAACGACATTATGGTGAATGAGAAACTTACTGCCGTGTTAGCAGATACTCATGCTAAGTTCCTCCGGATATGGCAACCCTGGGTGGCTCATATCCGCCCTTCACGATTTTATCCAACGCTCCTCTCTCTTTGATAAGCCTCTGTTCCCCCCCCCCCCCCCACCCCGGGGTCCCCCTCTTTTTCCCTTCCCCTCTCATTTCCCTTCTTTCTTTGGTTTCCCTCTATATTTCAACCTCCTCTTCTTCTCTACATTAAAGACTCACATCACCCCTTTCTCCTTCTTTATCTTTTGAATTCTTCCTCTCCCCAGCCTACGGGGCAGATCCTGCTGGCACTGGATACCTGACAGGACACATTCCCCCCTCTTTTTTTTTTTTTTTTTCCTTTCTTATGATTTTATTTTATTTTTGTTTTTATTTGCTTTTGTTGTTTTCACCGGGGTACAACACCATTCCCCAAGATGGTTGTCCAGTTTAATGCTCTTACAAGATATCATTTATCATATTGTTATTTTGCCTCAGGTTCCAAAACGACCTAGAGCAATGATATGTATTTCAGTTAGCTTCAAAGCAACATTATTTTACCAAATCTCAAGACCTGTTGGTCTCTTTGGAATGTCCTGCTGCCCATACTCTTGGTACAATACAGTTTGACTTATAGTTTTAGTCCGGAATCCGGGATCATCTTCATGTATTATACTGTTGTAAAAATTGCACATTTTCATTGTGTCCAGTTCCATTTTTGTTTTGTATCCTTTCTATTGATGTGAATCTTTAATAAAAACCTTTGTACAAGAAATTCTCTTCTATTTTCATGTTTCCCCTTCAGCTTGCTTCCACAAAACACCCACTTGACCTTGGCTGGGCTAAAAACACAACCAGGCTTCAAAACAACTTTGTGTAGGACAACCAATGTTTTTAAAGTCACAAAAGTAGTCTTTGTAGGTGATTAGGGTCATTCTCTTATAGCTATAATAACATCCATTGTCCTGTAAGGCCTCACGCACACTGGATGTTTAGCATTTGGGAAATTTCGGACTCTGGCGTTGGTGGGTGGAAGCAACAGGCACAACGTCCAGCTCTGCTGAACGCAACCTGTAAAACTTAATGAGAGGCGGGAGTATTTCCTATTAAATGATGTGGACGATGTATCCCCCTCCTCTCTGTGGGCTGCCCATAAGGCCACGATTAGAGGTCACCTAATCCAAATTTCAACTAGACTGCGCAAGGCTTGTAGGGCTGATATCGAAAGGCTGGAACGGGAATTTGCTTCCCTAAGGAAACTGCATAAATCCATACCCTCACCGAGCTCCGCTGCTAGATTAGATGCTGCTCGCACAGCTTTGAACTTGGCTCTCACCGCAACAGCGGAAAAGGACCTCAGATGGGAGGGAGGACGCTTCTACCACCAAAATGACAAACTCGGAACATTGTTAGCCAAATGGTTAACCCCTAAAACCAGATCTTATACTCTCGCCAAAATAAAATTGGGTGACGGTACCCTCTCTCAGAACCCTAAAAAAATCATGGAAGCTTTCCATAACTTCTACCTTACTCTTTATAGCACAACGGGAACGGGACCCTCCCCTGATGCTATAAACTCGTTCTTAGCTTTGGTGCAAATCCCCAAGCTCAAGGAACAGCACAGAGAGGAACTTGAATCCCCAATCTCTGCAGAGGAAGTGGAGCAGGTCATTAAAATTCTTAAAACTAATACTGCTCCGGGCACGGATGGCTTCTCTGTCCCGTATTACAAACACTTCTCTCAAATACTTGCCCGTATCTAGCACGCTTCTTTAATCATCTCAGGTCGGGTTCACCCCTGGATAAAGCCATGAATTCGGCATTCGTAACCGTAATCCCTAAGCCAGGAAAGGACCCCAGTTGTACCTCCAATTATAGGCCCATATCTTTGATCAATAACGATCTTAAAATCTTGACCAAAATGTTGGCCGATAGAAGCTCCAACTTCATTAGCCTTTACATTCATGTTGATCAGGTCGGTTTCATCACCAGGCAACAGGGGCTAGATCAGATCAGGAGGGCAGTGGACATAATTTCGCTCTTGGGATCGAGATGGGACGGGGGCCCCCACCAACAGGGATTCCTGCTCTCCCTAGATCTTATGAAGGCTTTCCTGGTCTTTTCTGGTCCCTACCCTAGAAAAATGGGGATTTGGTGAGTACTTTTGGAACATTATAAATGCTTTATACTCAACCCCAGAAGCCCAAATAAAGATGCAGGGGTATTATTCAAACCCCTTCCCAATCTTTTGTGGCACGAGACAGGGGTGCCCCTTGTTGCCGCTGATCTTTGCCATGATCATCGAAACTCTGGCCATAGCAATCAGAGCTCATCCTGATATAAAAGGGATCCAATGTGGCCCAAAATCTCATAAGTACGCTTTGTTCGCTGATGACGTTTTACTTTTCATATCGTCTCCAAACACCTCTCTTCCAATTATATGCAAGTTACTGGATGATTTTGGCAAAGTATCAGAACTAATGGTCAATTACTCCAAGTCCCTAGCGCTCAACATTAACTTACCACCTCAGCTGGTATCTCAACTCAAAAACAATTTCAGGTTCGGCTGGACGGAATCTGCGCTCCCTTATTTAGGAATCAATTTGATGGCATCTATAGATAGACTTTACCCGCCCAATTTTCCTGCCACATTCCGCAAACTGGAGGAAGATCTTGCATTTTGGGACAAGCTGGGCCTTTCCTGGTTGGGCATGGTAAATTCTGTGAAAATGACCCTACTCCCATGTATCCTTTATCTCTTTAGATCCCTACCTATCCCCGTCCCTAAGGACCGCCTCCGAAACTTCCGGTCCAAAATTATGAAGTTTATCTGGGGATCCAAGGGACATAGAATTTCCAAAGGAACTCTCTACCGCAACAGAAACCAGGGAGGACTAGGAGTACCGAACGTTCTATGGTATTATCAGGCAGCTCAACTATCCCAATTATCCATTATCTATTCTAAAATTGCTCACCCAGATTGGGTACGCATGGAGAGGCAGGCCATCCCTAGCTACACCCTTGACTATATTTTATGGTGCCCAACCAGGGACAGACCAGCCATACTAGCACCCACACTTTCCCACTCTCTAACCCTTTGGGATTCCCTTAAAACTAACCCACACTTGATTTCCTGCTGGCAGCCTCTCTCCCACATTTTCAGGAATCCCCTCTTTCCTCCTGGACAAGACATTAAGGCCTTTCGCTGGTGGTTAGATAAGGGGATATACAGGATTGGTCACTTTGTAACCCCAACGGGCCCCATCACTTTAGCCCACTGCATCAGTAAACTTGACATGCCAGGAGCAGAGAAATTTAGATTTTAACAACTTTCCCACTTTCTCGGATCCTTAGAGCTCTCTACTAAACCCCCATCAATAACTGATTATGAGCTTTGGTGTGGCCAAGCCATGGAGCAGAGGGGGGTATATCGGTGATTTACCGTGCACTTGCTCAGGCTGACTCCAAAACGCTTTTCATGCGGGAATGGGAAACTGATCTACAACAACAATGGACCCTAGCTGAATGGCATAAGGCATCGGTTGCTGCCTCAAAAGGTCTACTTAACACAGCATTGGTTGAGGCTAACCTAAAAGTCCTAATGCGGTAGTATATGGCACCTTTGCGACTGGCCAAAATCTACCCAAACGCGTCCTCCTTATGTTTTCGCAACTGTGGTCATGTAGGTTCTATTCTACATATTTGGTGGGAGTGCCCGAAAATTAGGAACTTGTGAAATAATGTTTTCCATATTATTAGGAAGATTACAGCGATGCCCATCCCCAAAACTCCCCAGTATGAATGAATGAATGACTTGTATAGCGCAACCTATGCGAACTGAATCGCCTCAGGGCGCTTTTTGCCACTGGTGTCCATCTGTGGTATAGCGCGGTGCTTGCCCTGTGGGGTCCTGACACGCTTACAAACACATACACATACAACATACACATAGTACGCTTTACTTAATTTCCCACAACAAGGGGTTCCAAAATTAACTCAAAATCTTATTAGGTTCATACTAATTGGAACCAAACTAACGATTGCACGAGCTTGGAAGCAGCCCACAGTCTCCCTGAGGCTAGTCAAAAGAAAAATATCCTGGATTATGGCCCAGGAAAGAATGGTAAGCATCTTCCTGGACACGGTGGATAGACACACAGCAGTGTGGGAACCCTGGAATAGGTATATCTCTGGGTCCTTACACGACTCTGCGCCACCAGCCTAATTGCGGGTGAGTGGGTACCACTTCATATGTAGCTATTTCTTGGCTCTCTTCCCCTTCTCCTTCCTTCTCTTTCACTTTCTCTTCTTATACTCTATTCTCTGTCCATTTCTGTTCTCCCTCATTTCCCTCAAAATTGTTCTCTTCAGGTTAAACCTAGTACTAGACAAAACGATAGAGGTTAAGCTTAGCTAACTTTTCTGCCAAGAGATTTAATATCGTTTACTCTCCTCCCCTACTTGTTTCTTTATACCAAACACAGGCTCTCTCATGAGCAATGACCTCTGTTGCGTTTATTAGTTATTAAAGGTTCACTGTATTTTTGGTAGCGGGGGGGATAGTGTTTTCCGGTGCCCGGCACAGTTACCTCCCTTTAGGGGTGCTGGGACTGGGGAGCCTGCCCCTTACCCAAGAGCTGATGAGTTTGTAGAGGAGGAGAAAATGTTTTACGTTCCTTTTAGTTACATTCTCGTGTTTACCATCTAATAAGACCCACCATACTAGAACAGCAATTTCTATATTTGATTCAAGGTCTTTTTCTCAACTAAATGTTTATTTGCTGCAAGATGTATCTGTCTGTACTAATACGCAATGTTTATGTTTTGCTTTACTTCTTTGAATGCTCAATAAAAATCTATTGAAATAAAAATAAAAAAACATCTTTCGATGTAAATCCATCATCAATCACACCTCCGGCCGCCACCACCGACCCAAAAAAAAATCGCTCTGCTGTCAACTAAGGCAAACCGCTGAATGCCTGGCTTGCCGTTTGACAGTTCTTATGTAGGTAAGGGCCACCTGGTGACATAATCTGGTGGCACTGCCCCCCTGTGACATCACCAACCCACCATCCACCGTTCCGTGATGTCGCCAGGTGGCTCTGCCCCTTATCTTTATAAGAACTGTCCAATGGCAAGCCAGGCATTTGGTGCTTTGCCATAATGGACAGCGAAGCAATTTTTTTTTCTATTCTGGGTCCAGCGATGTGGCAGCGTCATGATTGACATTGGGAGACATTATTTATTTATTTTTTTAATAAAGGAATTGTCAAAAACTGTCTCTGTTTTTATTACTTTTTGATTTTTTACCCCATACTCATTCACATGGGGGGGTCTGGGGGCCCCCCTGTTAATGGGGGCTTACAGATTATGATTAGCCCCTGCCCGCAGACCCCCCACAACCACAGCCCAGGATTGTGGGGATGGGGCCCTTGTCCCCATCAACATGTCTCTGCTCACTCTGGAGACAAGAATATTGGGGAAGCCCTACACCATTTGTTCAAAAAAGTAATTCTCTAATGCATGCCCCCCCATGGGGACTTCCTAAAAACGTTGTTGAGAATATATTGCTAAAATTTTAAACAGCCCTGCACTGGTTTATAATGTAGCAATAAAAATGGAATGTAATGGCAGCCTCAATTCACCAGGAGAGTTTTGGGAAAACATATGATGTGTGCTCCCCAAGTGGTCCCCTCAAGCTATAGGCCATGCTCCAGATTGTCGATCTTTCACAGTGGTGGACTGACGCATATGTATGGGCAAACAAAAAGCCAGCATAAGATCGCTGTCTGGCTATCACATATGTACATGACCACCATTCCATCTTGCTTTCAGTCAGCCCTGGATTTAGGTCTGTTAGTTATGTTTTCAGACTATAAAGTACTGTTATTTGTACCTATAAGGTGTATACCACCTTGCTCTTTACAAAGTTGTAAATCAAAGGGGTATCTAGCTTGAGGATTTTCAGAAGCCACAGGCACACTGTCATGAATCTGGCTTTCCTATTGTAGCGCTATCCCCGCAGGAGCCGCTGGTGAATATGCGTATCGCCCATCCTGCACATCCAGGCACATGAATTTCCACTCATTCTGGAGACAAGAATCGGTCCTTGCAGCTTTGTTTTCTGTTTTTTGGGGTAAGGGTCATTATGGTATGCCCACTTGATCAGCAAAGAAATTTGCCCGGCAGTTCTCCCACTGTCCTCTCATTTCTCCCATGCCTCCTGGTCAGGATCCCTCCAAGTGTCGTGAAAGGGGTCCCTTCTGCACCTGAGCCCAGGCCTGAATTCACCCCCCTACAGACTGGGGGGCTACTCTCAAAGGCCTCCGACAGCCTAACACTCCCTCTCCATCTTCCACCCAAACTCCACTGCCCCAGCTGGGCTGACACTTAATATTTGAGGGGGTCTGCCCCCTGCCAACCCATCTGTTGGGTATTGGTGAGGGCCCTGAGAGCACTCCAGACAGCTCCTCCTAGACCCATCCCAACTGCTTCTGGAATCTTCTTCAGGTTTCCAGCAAGCAGGGGGTGTCACCAGAAATGCTGCCGCTGAGTCATCCAGCCTGCCTGAGTCACTGAACCCTGACCCAGAAAAACACACAGGCTTGACTGCCAGCCAAGCCTGAACTTACCTACACTAACACAAATCCTAACACTAGCACTCCAGCCATGCTAGAGGGTGCTACACTATGCTAAATAAACAACAGCCTTCTTAAGCTTCTGTGGCAGGGCGAGCCCATGCCACTGTTTAATATGGTGGTCTGGGCCAGGTTTTCTGGGAAGCAAGCACACTAATAAAGCAGGTGTGTGTTGCATTTATCTTGGAGCATGAGTTAGAGCTCAGGGCCCCACCCTCCCGAGGGGTCAGTGATTGCAGGGGAGCTATCAGAGGTGCACATTGCACTACATTGTCCAGGACAGGACAGATTAAGGCACAAGCCTGAGAGAGACAGTTTGGGACAGACAGAGCAGCTGGGATGCTGCAGAAAAGACAGAGAACTGAGGTACAGCAGGTGTGCACGAGTACTGGATGTGTTTGATGGTCAGGAAGACCAAAACTACCAAGTTAAGCAGTAAAGCTGCACAGAGAGCACCAAGGCTGAATGCTATATTTTCATTATTGTGTTAATGGGGAGAACCCCCTATGTGGGAAGACATCCTTGTGAACTTTTGTGTTACTTTTAAATAAAAGTGGGCAGAAAAAGCCCTAAACGTACTTCCGGTGTGGAGTAAACTCACTGTTTGGCACTACCAATAAGCTACCAATAAGCTACACTTCATAAATGCAATGGTATGTCTGTTTAGGTTTTTGCGGTGTAGCACAGCCCTGGGTGATGTGTGATAGTCATAGTAAATCAGCCCCAAGGAAGGATTCAGACTGTAAAGCCTATATTGTTTAAGAACTCACAATGCAGGTGTTGATTTAAACCCAGTGCTTCCCCATCTAGTTCCCATCTTAGGCACACATTTTACACCTGTTCATATATTCATTGGAATAGTATTGTGTAGTTTTTACCTGTGATTTCCCATCCTAAGCAGCTAGGGGAAAAACAGGCAAACAAAAATCTGGCCGTTGTCTCCTGACATTCAGCACGTGTTTACGGGGCTTTAGTCTGGGTTCACACTATTACAATGTCAGACATTTCATGTGATTCCCACTGGATTGCTGTGCAAGAAAATTTTTGCCCAGGGTCCAAACGATATTAATCACTTGCCTACCAGGCACAAACACCCCCTTCCTACCCAAGACATTTTTCAGCTTTCACACAAATAGAGCTTTCTTTTGGTGGTATTTAATCACTGCTGGGTTTTTTATTTTTTACAAAAATAAAAAAAAGATGGAAAAAAAAATTTTTTACTTTTTTTTGTCAGTAAATTTTGTAACTAAGTTATTTTTCACCTTCACTGATGTGCGCTGATGAGGCGGCACTGATGGGCACTGATAGGCTGAACTGGTGGGCATTGATGAGGTGGCACTTATGGGCACTGATGAGGCGGCACTTATGGGCACTGATGAGGTGGCACTAATGAGGAGGCACTAATATACTAATATACTGCACTTATGGGCACTGGAAGGTGGCACTGATACGTGGCACTGATGAGAACTGATAGGCAGCACTGATGGGCACTGTTAGGTGGCACTGATGGGCACTGATAGGTGGCAGTGGAGGACACTGCTTGTTTTTTTATTTTTTACAAAAATAAAAAAAAGACCAAACATTTTGGAAAAAAACGTTTTTTTACTTTTTTCTGTCAGTAAATTTTGTAACTAAGTTATTTTTCACCTTCACTGATGAGGACACAGATAGGCGGCATGGATAGGTGGTACAGATGTGCACTGATGGGCATTGATGGGTGGTACTGATGGGTGACACTGATGGGCATTGGTGGACAGCAGTGATTGGCATTTATGTTCAGCACTGATAAGTGGCACTAATTGTCAGCACTGACTGGGATGGCTAATGGGCACTGATTTGTGGCACTTGTGGGCAGTGTGGACACTGTATGCTGGCATTGGTGGGCACTGTATGCTGGCATTTGTGGGCACTCCATTTTTTCACTTTATTTATATATTGTAATCAGGGCACTGATGATCAGTGCCCTGATTACTTCCCTAGCTGTCCCCTGTGAGGAGATACCGCTGATCGTCTCTCCTCTCCTCACACTCTGTCAGTGTGAGGCGAGGAGCGCCGATTACAGGCATCTCCTGTTTACATATGACCAGCTGTGATTGGACACAGCCGATCACATGGTTGGACACAGCCGATCACATGCTGACGCGGCCCTTTACACAGATCGGGGTTGCACCGTGTCCTAGCAACACAGTGCGGCCACGATCGCCACGCTGCGCACCCCCCCAGGCGCGCGGGAGCGGCTGTTCCGTGCCGCCGTCATATGAAGGTGGCCCAGAATAAGAGCTGCACCGCCCCGCCGTCATTTGACAGTGGGCGGGCAGCAAGCAATTAAAGACGGCCCTGAACGGAAAGCACAGGAAATTATCAGGTCACAAGTTTTATGGCTGGATTATGTGATATGTGTTCGTTGTACTTCTGTTAAAAAGTATCCTGTTCTCTTTGTATTTCTTCCATTGTGTGAAATATCTGGAGATCCTACTAGTTTCTGTGCTTTCCTATTTCAAACTGATTGTGCTAGGTATGAGAGCGCATCCATTACAGCGTGGTCAGTTTTCTGTCTGTGCTGGGCAAACTGCCTGCCTGTCCTCCTATTGCCACGACTTCTGCTAACACGCCCTCGTGGACAACTAATTACTGGAAAGATCAGTGAACTGCTGCTTCTCGGCCCCCAGCTATCTAAGCACCTTATGCAGCTGAGAACAGAGATTATGTTATTTACACATGCACAAATTTTTTGCCTTTCATTTCTATCTTATGCCCCATACACACGCGCGGATTATCCGAGGACCAGGTCCGTCGGACCATGTCCGTCATACTTTGTCTGATGTTGGTTTTGCGTACACACGGTCAGACAAAGTTGTCGGAAAATCTGATCATTCTGAACGTGGTGACGTTTGTTGCCTACGACGGGACTACGTAGAGGCTAGTAGCCAATAGCTTTGGTCTTGTAATGTGATCTAAGCATGCGTAGCACTTTGTCCGGTCGGACAACCGTACACACAATCGGATTTGGTGTGATCGGACCGTGTTGTCGGCAAATCTATCCAGCAGGAGATAGGACTTTGTCCGTCGGACAATCCGACGTACACTGTCCGAGGGTGCATACACACGGTCTGATTTTTCAACAACATTGTCCGATCGGACAGAATCCATGCAAAAATCCGACCGTGTGTATGGGGCTTTAGACTGATTGGTTGTGTTACAAGGTAAGGATTCACATATACTTTAGCAGCTATTAAAAGACAACAAAAGATATTGTACAAAAGATATAATAACAAACCCTTTCAATGGTTTACCTAGCAAACTAAATCGGGTCTTTTGTTGTCAAAAAAATATACATTCATTGTTAGTTTACATACACGTTAGGATTCAGGCATCTCTGGGTTGTGTGATCTGTAACTAGTTGGGCGGCACAGTGGTGTAGTGGGTAGCACTCTCACCTAGCAGTAAAAAGGGTCACTGGTTCAAATTCCAACCACGACACTACCTGCCTGGAGTTTGCATGTTCTCCTTGTGCCTGCATGGGTTTCCTCCGGGTACTCCGGTTTTCCTCCCACACTCCAAAGACATTCTGGTAGGTTAATTGGCTTCTGTCTAAACTGGCCCCTTATATGAATGTGAGTTAGGGACCATATATTGTAAGCTCCTTTAGGGTAGGGACTGATGTGAATGTACAATGTACAGTGGTGTGAAAAAGTGTTTGCCCCCTTCCTCATTTCCTGTTCCTTTGCATGTTTGTCACACTTAAGTGTTTCGGAACATCAAACCAATTTAAACAATAGTCAAGGACAACACAAGTAAACACAAAATGCAATTTGTAAATGAAGGTGTTTATTATTAAAGGTGTAAAAAAATCCAAACCATCATGGCCCTGTGTGAAAAAGTGATTGCCCCCCTTGTTAAAACATACTATAACTGTGGTTATCCACACCTGAGTTCAATTTCTCTAGCCACACCCAGGCCTGATTATTGCCACACCTGTTCACAATCAAGGCATCACTTAAATAGGAGCTGCTTGACACAGTAAGGTCCACCAGAAGATCCTTAAAAGCTACACATCATGCCGAGACCCAAAGAAATTCAGGAACAATTGAGAAAGAAAGTAATTGAGATCTATCAGTCTGGAAAGGGTTATAAAGCCATTTCCAAAGCTTTGGGAATCCAGCGAACCACAGTGAGAGCCATTATCCACAAATGGCGAAGACATGGAACAGTGGTGAACCTTCCCAGGAGTGGCCGGCTGCCCAAAATTACCCCAAGAGCGCAGCGACGACTCATCCAAGAGGTCACAAAAGACCCCACAACAACGTCCAAGGAACTGCAGGCCTCACTTGCCTCAGTTAAGGTCAGCGTTCATGCCTCCACCATCAGGAAAAGACTGGCCAAAAATGAGTTCCAAGGAGAAAACCACTGCTGAGCAAAAAGAACATCAAAGCTCGTCTCAATTTCTCCACAACACATCTTGATGATCCCCAAGACTTTTGGGACAACATTCTGTGGACCGATGAGACAAAAGTGGAACTCTTTGGAAGGTGTGTGTCCAAGTATATCTGGCGTAGAAGGAACACTGCATTTCAGAAAAAGAACATTATACCAACAGTAAAATATGGTGGTGGTAGTGTGATGGTCTGGGGCTGTTTTGCTGCTTCAGGACCTGGAAGACTTGCCGTGATAAAAGGAACTATGAATTCTGCTGTCTACCAAGAGATCCTGAAGGAGAATGTCCGACTATCTGTTCATGTACTCAAGCTGAAACGAACTTGGGTTCTGCAGCAGGACAATGATCCTAAACACACCAGCAAGTCCACCACCGAATGGCTGAAGAAAAACAAAATGAAGACTTTGGAGTGGCCTAGCCAAAGTCCTGACCTGAATCCTATTGAGATGTTGTGGTATGACCTTAAAAAGGCCGTTCATGCTCGAAAACCCTCTAATGTAACTGAATTAGGACAATTCTGCAAAGATGAGTGGGCCAAAATTCCTCCAGGACGCTGTAAAAGCCTCATTGCACGTTATCGCAAAGGCTTGGTTGCAGTTGTTGCTGCTAAGGGTGGCCCAACCAGTTATTAGGTTTAGGGGGCAATCACTTTTTCACACAGGGCCATGATGGTTTGGATTTTTTTTCACCTTTAATAATAAACACCTTCATTTACAAATTGCATTTTGTGTTTACTTGTGTTGTCCTTGACTATTGTTTAAATTGGTTTGATGTTCCGAAACACTTAAGTGTGACAAACATGCAAAGGAACAGGAAATGAGGAAGGGGGCAAACACTTTTTCACACCACTGTATATGTAAAGCACTGCGTAAATTGACGGCTCTATATAAGTACCTTAAATAATAATAATAGTTAGACCTCATGCACACTGGAAGCTTTGGCCATCTCTTGTAGATTAATTAACACCCAAGCTCTTGACGAGATTAATTAACACCCAAGCTCTTTCCTGCCAAAACGCTGCTGTCAGGAGTAAAGGCATCGCCCTTCCTCCTGGCAGCAGCGCTTTGGCAGGAAAAAGGCTTGGCACTTGAAAATGCATGTAACATGCTTAGGCTCGTCAAGAGCTTGGGTGTTAATTAATGTAGTTGGCTAGAATAATAACGTAGATGCATTTAGATGTGTATAGGCGCATTTCCACGCGTCAAGCATTTCTTTTGCCAAAACACCTCTGCTCCTGGACACACTGTCAATGGATTTTTTTCTGCCTCTAAACTCCTCTATACATATATGTGTGCATGCACACATAGGCTAACATGCAGGGACGTTTAAAGGCAGAAAATCCCCCAAGAGAAGTGTAAAAAATGTCCAGTGTGCATGACGTCTTACACTGCTGTAAATCATCTGAAGCATGAAATTAAGTCTCAGTTCAGTGTGAAGTCTTCATTAAAAGTAATAATCATACAACAGTTCCAGTGTCTAATAACCTGGGGAAATGCGTCAACCAATTATTCTGCATATAGGCTTGCTGGTCAGTAAAGAGGACCTATTTAATTTATTTCTAATGTGGAATGATATTGAAAGTCATAGCTGTATATTTTTGCAAATATGTGTATATTCTGCATGATGTCACTAGACATGCTTGACTATTGCAGCCCTACCCTGTTTATGACAGTACCAACAATGTGACATGAATTATAGGAAGTGAAAAGTAACAGGTACCCCATCCTTACCAAAACAGACTTTTCATTTACATACACCAAATACAATATACAGTATATAATGGAAACGTTTCAGATCAATTTAAGCTCAATATAGTTGATCCAAAGTGAAAACATTACATTATTCAGGGGCCAGTATGTGTGGGAAACCAGTCTATCACTTATCAAGAAACCCCTAGCAACCTTTGGAGGAACACAGGACTTTCTTTAATTTTGGCTGAGAAGGGCTGGCATAGAGATACCCACCAGAAAGCTACAGAAGAGGAGCTTTTTAGAAGTGAATTTATGATAAGAGCTGCGTTTATTCATGACTACAAAGCAGAGACATTCAAAAACATAAATCTGCAAAACCAGAATGTCAGAAACCAAGCAGTGTACAAAATGCACACACGTATCCTTGTATCACTAAATGGCATTTGCAGTCAGCTGTGGGCTGGAGCGGAATATGAAGCTTTGTCTGCTTCCGTCTCAGCCTTCTACATTACTCAGTATTATAATATTATATAATACCCAGCGGAGTTCTGTTTTTAGAACAATGCTGCAGAACTAAAAACTATCATTCAAGACTGGAAACTACACGGTTTCTAAATAGCAGGCTTTGTACTTAAAGTTAACTTTGCCTAAGCTGATCTTACATCATGGCATGTTTAAAATTTTAACAGAATAGGTAACTTGCATAGCTCCCAACTGTCCTTGATTTCGAGGGACTGTCCCTGATTTGGAACAATGTACTTCTGTACCTCTTTCATCCTCATTTGTCCCACATTTTGGTCTGATCTATATAATTGTATATAAAATGCACTTGTGTTTTTTTTGTTGTTGTATACTTCTCCTTTAAGGGGGTGTGGTAGTGGGTGTGTTCTATGCCTACATACTTTTGCTAAAAAGGTGTCCTCCATTCCCATCTCAAAATGTTTGGAGGTATGTAGTGTACTAAACAGGTGCAAAATTAGAAGCAATAATGCAAAACAGATTTAAGATGTCAAAGAGCATGCATATACTGTAGCATAATGAAAGCTGCACAAACTTAGACACTTCACATGGGTATCTCTGTGGCTCATTCAGGGAAAGATGGCTGCAAAGCATAGTCTTTATAAGATTCTATGACAACAGAGAGTCAAGCTGAGAATCACTACTTCAGTAAAATAGTTCAGAACATCCACAGTTACTTGCGCTTATCCCTATAGAAAGCATTCCTTGCAGTAAAATTGAGGGTAGCTCTGGTAACACCGGCAAACAGCTGGAGGGATCCCAGGCCTGAAAACACAGGGAAAACACTCCACTGGAAATTCTTTACTTTGGTAGCAACCAGAGAGATGCTCCCAACAGTAGCTGGGCCTTCTCGATAGGTAAGCTGCATGTTATTAGATTCCTCACCAACTGCACACATTCTGACAGTGGAGTGTCTCTCACTTGGCAGCAGATCTGCCTTTCTGATCTCCTGGAGAAACTTATCTTGTCCAGGAACCCAAGGAGTTGCGGGAAATTGAGTTAAAGGGGCCTGTCACATACCTGGATTGTGAGCCTGACATGTAGAGGAGAGCCTCTCTTGCCCCTGATGTGGAAACAGCAGCCACAGAAGCACGGTGACGCAGAAGTGCCTAGGATCAGTCCAGTATTGGTATGGCTGGATGCTCGTGGCTGGAGATGCAGCAGGCAGACCGGTAGACCAGAACCGTGGCAGACTGGATCGCAGATGGAACAGGAACAGGTGCGATTCGCAGAGCAGAGTCGCAGCAGGCTGGAGGAGTAGATGCAGAGTCAGACAGGCCGGGTCGGTAACGTTCTGGTGGATCAGGCAGAGCAGCAGGCAGAAGAGAAGTCCAAGAAACAAGCCGGAGTCAGGGTATCAAGCAGCCAGGGTTAGTAAGAGCAAGCCAGGTAAAGGATCAGAGGTCAGCATAGATAACAGGTTTCAGGACACACAGGAGCTGCAGACCAAACAGCAAGGAGTCTTTGGTGTATTCACTTTAAATAGCCCCTTTGGCACACGCGCACGTGTGCGCGCAGGTGCGTGCAAAGGAACGCACGCCAACGCACTGTGAATGTGCGAGTCTGTTGTGCAATTCCTGCTGCACAATCATGCCTTCCCTGACAGGGCCTGAGCCTGCATGTGACCATGTTGAGTAAATAATTATATACATTATCAGAGAAATCAGTACACAAATATGATGACCTTTGCAAAATACAGTGTGCTGTGAAAATCTTAGCAGGTGGTCATTAAATTGAGGGTGGGTCTTAAAATGATCCAAATCGAGAATTTGTTACTTTGAAAGGTATTTTAGTCCCCATTGTAGCTTCATAGAAAATATGTCACACACACTGAAGGTGCATAGAAAGATATGCCATTAAAGGTCCTACTTTTTTTTTAAGACTGCTGCTGTGTGAGAGCAATGGTCTATCTCCAGCCATCTGAAATAACACCTACACAGTCACAACTACTGCTCTCCAATCATGAGCGTTACTGACTGGAGCATTGTAGTTGAGACTGTATAAGGGGTATCAAATTCTATCCAATGTCTACATTTGGTATAACAAAAAGATTGCTTCAGTTCTTATATATGCAAGACACTTCAAAGGGAATTCATAGTGTTTTTGTACATATATTTTTTTTTTTATGGTCAGGGCTACAAATATATTTTGGGCTGATAATGAGATGATGGGCAGATAGTAATGACATTTTTCAGCACCAGAGAGATTATAATGTACCCCTGTTTTTTTAATGAATGCAACCAATCAGAATTTACTTTAACAAAGTCAAACCCATATCATGTTCTTGTTGTATTGGCAATTTGTTTCAAATAGCTTTCTTCTTTTTATTTTATTTTTTTAATTTTTTCACTTTCCTAAGTAATAGTTGCACTGACACTTCTACTGAATTTTTTTTGCCATAAATTACTTTTCTGTTTACATTGTATACAGATATAATTGAATAGATTTTTAGGTATTGATCACTAATAAATTTATCACTGGGATATACAAAACTTATTTTATGTTTTCATATGTTTGATCTACTATTAGGGCTCTTGCACATAATTGCCCTGAGCCCATGCAATGTAAGCTCTGGCATTATTTCCCTGCCCAAGAAACCCAGGTACAAACACATAAATGGTTGTGCGTGGCTGTATTTGGGTATACATTAGTACATGCGTGAAAAAACTCCTATAATGTACAGGTGTATTACAAGACATAAAATGTTCTATTCTTGAAGTAGGCCTGTACGCTAAACCAGTGTTTAAACAAGTACTGGCATATACCTGAATTACAGCTGTGCACAGCCATTCCTGATTATGGGTGACTATAAGCAATACCTGGGCTTCTTGGGTGTTTGGATTACGCTAGAATTGTTGTTGCATGAGCTCAGGGTGCCTGTGTGCAAGAGCCCTTACTTTTTTTTTGGTATTTCCTATTGCCATTGTACTTGATCTGGTATCTGGCAGGGAAAATAAATATTAGGTATGAACTCTCAGGTTCTCAAATCTCACAAGAGGTTTTCCAGGCTTACTCTACAGGACATCAAGTGAGGAAGAGATTCAGCATCGTTCCACGCTAAGTAAGGCCAAGCGTGGGCTTGAACTTTACCATAAGTCTTCTAACACCACCCTGCTATCTACAGTGGCATCCTTAACCAGGCATGTGTCTCTACCACAGCTACTGGAGTGTAAGAAAAACTTGTTACTCAATCACCCCTTTGCCCAGGATCGGAAAGTCAGCTTTTTTTTGTTCAGAAAGCCATCCCTGCCCTCCAAAAATATGTGAAATCTAACCACAGACACGTGGGCAGGGAAATTAAATCTCTTTAGCAAGGATGGATGGATTTGGTGATGGTGACAAAGCAATCACCTCTATCTCTTATCCTCAATGGTCTCATCTTGTCAGAGAAGGACTTTTGCCTCCCATGCTGCCATGCTTTTGCGTGCATGTGTGGCGGATTAGCGCTCCGGCGCACCCATGTGAGCACCCACGTGAGCGGCCCGATGGTGAGGCGTGCACGCGTGCACAGTAGCACACATGTGCGCGCAGTGGCTAGCGAGTGTGCGCGATAGCACACGGACATGCGCATTGGCACAACGCTCTGGGTGGATATTTTAGACGGCTCTGGCATCCAAACGGATTGCTGGTTTGTTGTCAGCTTTCCGTTTTTTGCCTGTTTCCTGCTGTTTTACCTGATTGCCTGTTTTGACCTGGACTGTCCCTGCTCTCCTCCTGGATTCGACCCTTGGCTTGCTTAACGGACCTCTCCTGATCTGCCTTATGGACTTTCTTGCTTGATTACCTGGATTTGACCCTTAGCCTGCCTTACGGACTCTCTTGCTTGATTGCCTGGATTTGACCCCTGCCTTACGGACTTTCTTGCCTGATTACACGGTTCTGACCCTTGGCCTGCTTCACGGACTTGCTACCCTGGTGCCTGATCTCTTGCTACTTCCCGGAATGTTTACTACATTGCACGGGACCCTCAGCCAGCTCTCTGGTGACTCTCTGCTCAGCTCCGCAGCCCGCTTCAGGAACTTCAGGAAAGATTTTCATCCATATTGCCTGGACAAGACATGACATTAAAGCCGCAAGCAGTTTTAAATGCCTTCTTTTTTTCCTTTACAAATGTCATTTTGTGCAGGGACAGTTCTAAACACGGGAAACACATGTCACTTCACAGGCATGCTTTAGACACCCCCCAGGTACCATATTTAAAGGAATATTTCACTTTTTTTTTCACTTTATGCATCATTAAAATGACTGCTCCCGAAAAAACGTCAGTTTTTAAAACTTCTTTTTGCATTGATACATGTCCCCTGGGGCAAGACCCGGGTCCCCAAACCTGTTTTATGACATTAACATGCATATTGGCCATTATAATTAGCACTTTCGATTTCGAACGTTCGCGTCCATTGTAACTAATAGGGTTCGAAAACTTTCGGTCCGTTCGCAGGTTCTGGTGCGAACCGAACCCGGGGGTGTTCGGCTCATCCCTAACCTGTATAAGCACACGCACTGTGTGGTGCACTGGGGGCAGAGTAGCAGGAGAAAAAGAAGGATATTCAGATGTTGCAGGGGGGCCTGGAGTGTCGGCAGGCAGTAATATGCTTCATCTCTCCAAAACCCTGGGTGTTTTACATGGGTGGAGTGAGATCATTGAGTATTCTATTGTCCTCTGCAACACTATAGACCTGAGTTCCTATTCTGCAGGCAATTTGTGATAAATGGGCTCATTCATGCTGGAATGCCTGTGCAATGACCCCAGGATTCAGGCAATAAAGGATCGGGAACATTACTGGCTGGTAACCCTGGTTGGTTATGTAAGAGATGAAAATGGCAGGTCTCATACTCCCAAACCCAGAGGGGGCAGAAATTGTGCCACTTTCAAGGTGTGCTGCCTGAAAGCATTCATGACCAAAGTGCCTTATATGTTTTGCAATCATTGGTGATCAAGGACAAAACCCCTGTGATTGTACTAATGACTCAATGTTTGCTTGGAATCCAGCCCTATTACCATCTCCTGCCACCCTTAATCGCTCCTTCCAATGCAACTGGCCTGCCACGATTACATGTTCCTCCACCTCTGCTATCTTGTCAGCATTACCATCTCCCGCCACTGCTGTTGGCCTGCTACTATTATGATCTCCTGCTACCGTTACCACCTATTTTCACTGTTGCTGACCTGCCACCATAACCATTTCCTGCAACCTCTGCTGGCCTGTCATCATTTTGATGGCTTTATTCTTCGTCGTCGCCGCCGTCTGGGGGGGTCTTGTTCCGACTTCGGGGGTCTTCGGGGGTCTCTTCTGTTCTTCTTGCCAGGCCTCCGCTTTCTTCTTCCAGCTCTTTTACGAGCGTGCCCCGGGCTTGTGTTGCCGTCGCTGTCACCGCTGTCCCCGTCGCCTTCTGCTTCTTCTGCTTCTGATTCTTGTTCTTCTTTCTTCTTCCGATGTTGACTCGTCGCCGTCTCCTCTTGTAATGGCTCCAACATGTTGCGCTTCCAGTTATATAGGGACAAGGGGTGGGTCACCTGCTCATGTCACATGGTGACCCCACCCCCATATGATGTCACAGTCCCAGACGGCGGCGGCGACGAAGAAGAAAGCCGGGCTCCTCCGCTAGTGAAAGAGCTAGTAAAAGAGCAGAAGATAGCGGAGGAGTCTAGCGAGAAGACCCCCCAAGACGGAAGAAGAACCCCGAGCTGTGCAATAAAATATTTTAAAAAATTGTGTCGTTTTTTTTTATTTACACTTTTTTCCTTAGGTGAATGGGTAGGGGTACATCGTACCCCATACTCATTCACATAGGGTGGGGGGCCGATATCTGGGGGCCCCCTTATTAAAGGGGGCTCCCGGATTCCGATAAGCCCCCCGCCTGCAGACCCCTACAACCAACGGCCAGGGTTGTCGGGAAGAGGCCCTTGTCCTCATCAACATGGGGACAAGGTGCTTTGGGGTGGGGGGGCCGCAGGGCCCCCCTTTCCCCAGGGCACCCCCCATGTTGAGGGCACGCGGCCTGGTACGGCTCAGGAGGGGGGGCGCTCGCTCGTCCCCACCCCCTTTCCTGACCGTCCGGGCTGCGTGCTCGGATAAGGGTCTGATATAGATTTGGGGGGGACCCCCATGCCGTTTTTTCGGCATAGGGATTCCCCTTTAAATCCATACCAGGTGACGGGGCTAGTGCGGCGGCATTCACTGCCTTCGCTAGTCCCGTCTACCTGGAGTCACGTTCTAAATGAACGGACTTTCCTCCGTGTGTGAGGAAAGTCCGTTCATTTCAAAAGTCCCGCGGACTAGCACACAGACTGCGGGATTGTCCGCGGGACTGCCGAGTCCAGCGGACAATTTTAAGTCTAAACTTAAAATTTAGTCCGCCGGACTTTTGGGAGGAAAAAGTCTGCCGGAGCCCACACATGGCCGGAATGTCCGGCGGACTCTAGTCCGGCGGACAATCCCGCGAGAAAGTCCGCTCGTGTGTACACGGCCTTTGACATTTATACACTCTAATGTTGTTTTTTAGATGAAAAGCTGCCTGTTGTATATACTTTTTTTTAAATGCGGCCTACTCCAAGTACTTCATAACTGTCTGTGGGGTCTGTAAAATATTTCTGCCTTTTCCTTTAAAATGTGTACCTTTTAATGTGGATTGTTTTTTATTAAAAGTTGCATGCTATGTATTCTTTTCAAAATGCAGCCTACTCCAAGTACTTAAATATTGTCTATGGAATGAGTACCACATTTCTGCGATTGCCCTGTAAAATGTATATAATTTTCTTAGAATCAACAGCTGCATTCCATGTACTGTTAATGGAGTTTGTAAATTAAATACACTTTAATGTTGATTTTTGGTTGAAAAGCTGCCTGCTGTATGTTCTTTTCAAATGCGGATTATTGCAAGTACTTCAATACTGTCTATGGAGTCTGTACAATCTTTCTGCCTTTTCTTTTGAAATATACTGTAAATAACTTGCCCTGTGAAATTTATATACTTTAACATGCACTTTTAGGATAAACAGCTACATGCTGTGATCCTTTTCAAAATGCAGCTTACTCCAAGTGTTTAAATACTGTTTATAGAGTCTGTACAATTTTTCTTTCTCTTTGATATTTTTTAAACTCTAACGTTGTTTTTAGATGAAAAGCTGCCTGTTGTATGTCCTATTTTAAAATGTAGCCCACTCCAAGTACTTCAATACTGTCTGTGAGTTTGTACAATATTTCTGCCTTTTCCTTATAAATCTGTACCTTTTAAGGTAGATCTTTTTATTAAAAGCTGCATGCTAAGCCATTAAAGCCCAGAGAATGGAACAGAATAGTATAGAAAAACAACTCCAGGACAAGGAACAGGAATGTGCTAAGGCACATGCGGATTCACCTTCTCCTGACACGTTGGCTCAATTGCAGTTCGCAAGGAGGAATGTATCTCTCCATTATCAGGACATGACTACTTGTCAACTGCAAAAGAGTGTGGCGCGTGTTTTTGAAAAAGGGGATAAAAATGGCAAACTCTTGGCTCTTCTGACTTCAGGGGACATGTCCCTGACAGTAGTTCCCTGCATATTGTCCTCGTCAGGACAACTGTTGAGGGACAGGGAAGATATAGTACGGGAGTTTGTATCCTTATATAGGTCTCTGTACTCCCCTGTAGATCCCTATGACACTGGTGACCTCAGGGACACATTGGGGACCCTCCAGTTGCCCGAGCTACCGGAGGAATCTATTTTCTGGATGCTGCGTTCAGGGAGGAGGAGGTAGCTTCCACAATAGGGTAATTTCCTAGTGGTAAGGCACCTGGACCATACGGTCTGCCAATTGAGTGGTACTACCAATACTCAGAGAGTGACAGAGACCCTGGCTGCCAGACTGCTACAACTATACATAGACTGTTTTCAAAAGGGAGGCCTTCCCTTCTCCTTTTATGAAGCTCATATTGTATTACTGGCTAAGCCGGATAAAGCCGGATAAAGACTGCACTGCAGTGTTCGTTATATAAGCCCATCTCCTTACTAAATATGGACTTCAAAATACTGACCAAACTGTTAGCTACTAGACTTATGTTTGTCCTGCAGCATGTTATTTCCCAAACAGGTTTTATGCCCAAAAAGGTCACAGATATTAATCTGTGCAGGGTTTTCACTCACACACAGTTGAGCCCAGATAGTTCCAGCGGTGGGATACTGGTCTTTCTAGATCTGGAATGAAGGTAGGGGGAGCAAATAGCGCCTCCTACCTATGGGATTAGGGACAATAAACAAAAGTGACCAGTATTTGTAAAAAATAATATTTGTATTTGATTGGTTACTTACCTTTTTAGTCTAGTCAGGTGATCCAAGGAACCTATAAAAAATAAACAGAGGTTATAAATGTAATCTATCCAACGTTTTTTTATCAGAACGACGGTTGCAGCAGAAGAAAAGGCACTCGTCCACAGAGGGAAAAGAAGAAGCCGGTTCGCTGGATCGAATCCAGGAGCCAGCCAGTGCCTCAAAAGAGGAAATTCAAGGGTAAAAATAATTTTAATTTCCCTGATATGTCTACAAATGTCGGATCTTTGCATAGGTCACAATTAAATTCTTCTGTGGCTATGCATGACATTCCTATACATCCTAAGTCTATTACTTTTGATGCACATACATTAAATGTTGCTGATCCTTTGCTATCCAATGAAAATTCTGCTACAAATGCTTTAATTTCTATAAATGCTGATGACCAGTCCGCAACTGGTTCTGTTTCGTATAATTTGCCTGCCGTCGCTTCTCCTTTTGTTCATCTTGTAGATACAAATGTCACGTCTTCTCCTGCAGCGGTGTCCTCGCAGGTTTCCATTGAACAGGATGCTTCTCAGGCTCCTATAGTACACGAAAGGAGCGGTGAGTCCATTCAACTACATTCTTTATTGTCTTCGTTTACTTCTTTTACTGAAAAATTTAAACGTTGTATTGACAATTTACCAGTTGCTCCTGATAATTCTATTTTGCAAGCCTTGAAGGATATTGCTCGGCCAAAAAACGATCCGCCTTTTGTGTCTACTAATATGGTACCGTCGGTACCGGTGGTACACGTTGCTGATCGTGTGGCAAATCCTTCGGTCCCAGAATATTGTTTTAAAGAAGCTTTAGTTTGCGAAGTTTCGCCACTCGGTTTTCATTTGCCGACTTCTATCAAAGAAAAAATTTGGAGAAGTGACTACATGGATATTCTTTCTATCCTTCCTTCGTTTAAAGAGAACAGGTCAGATAAACGCGATTTTGATAAATTTGAGGATAACAAAGGAAAATCTGCACCACGTTCTTTTAACAATTGGCTTCAGGCCTTCTGTATCTATGCAAGTGTTATGGGTGAAAAACACCCGGAATTGTGTTGTGGCATGTTCCAACATGTCGAGATCATTCTTGAAGCATTCAAGAATTTTTCCGGGCTTGCATGGTTTTTCTATGACGAGTCTTTTCGCCACAAATTGGCGATTCATAAAAATCTAAAATGGGGTACCAAAGACGTGGGACTGTGGCTGAATCTGCTGATTCCTAAAAAACAGTCGCTTCCTTCCCAGTCTTCACAGCCTGCTCCTTTCAAAAAAGGCTTGTGTTTCGGATTTAACGAAAGTCAGTGTAAGTGGCCTAATTCGTGTCGCTACAAACACGAATGCGCCACGTGTGCAGGCAATCACTCGGCTTTTCGCTGTTTTAAGAAGTTATCTTCTGCAACTGTGTCTCATTCCAGGGATAATTTTCGTCCTCAAAGTAACTCCGGTGAAGTTGGACGAAATGCTGCCGTTCCTTCAAATTTGGCCAGATCGTCAGACGGCGGCTCTCATAATTGATGGTTTTTCTGCAGGCTTTCGCTTGCCAATTTTTACTGGCAATGGTTGTTTATGTCACGGTAACCTTCCTTCTGTTAATCGCTTTAGTGCGATTGTCGCTGAAAAAATCGCTAAGGAGGTTCAAGAAGGCAGAGTTGCTGGGCCTTTTCTTACTCCTCCTTTTAAGGATTTTAGAGTTTCACCGCTTGGTTTGATCCATAAAAAAGATAAAAATAGTTTTCGTTTGATTCATCATTTGTCTTATCCTTTGGGTGCTTCACTAAATGACAGTATTGATCCTGACGAATGTTCGGTTTCTTATTCTTCTATAGATGATGCGATCTCAAAAATCCGTCTCCTCGGTAAATCGGCTTTATTGGCTAAAGTGGATATAAAATCTGCCTTTCGTCTGCTTCCTATTCATCATTCCGCGTTTAGTTCTTTAGGTTTTTCCTTTGCTGGTGCCTTTTATTTTGATAAGTGCCTTCCGATGGGCTGCTCCTTATCTTGTAAATATTTTGAGGCTTTCGCCACTTTCCTCGAATGGGCAGTCTCATGGCGCACAAATTCCACTAATGTGATACATTATTTGGACGATTTTTTATTTATCGGTCCGGCGGATTCTTTTCTTTGTTTTCTTTTGTTTGGTGAGTTTCATGTTATGTGTGAGCGTTTTGGCATTCCACTAGCTGTTGAGAAAACGGTTTGGCCTACCACCTGCCTGGAATTTTTAGGTATCACTATAGATACTGCTTTAATGGAATGTCGTCTTCCTTCTGCTAAAGTTGAACGTTTACGTGCATTAGTTGCTTTGGTTATTGCTAAACGGAAGGTTACGGTACGAACCTTACAGTCCTTGTTGGGTATGCTGGCTTTCGCCACTCGTATTATACCTATGGGTCGAGTTTTTTCCAAAAGGCTGTACAAGGCTTTAGCTGGTTTTCGATCACCTTTCCATTATGTTCGTGTTTCGGCCGACCTGGTTTCGGATCTCTTAGTGTGGGATGAATTTTTAGCATCTTATAACAGTCGTACCTTGTGGCAAGCTCCATTTTGTGACTCGTCGTCTTTCTCTTTATTTACCGACGCTTCGGGCTCCGTTGGTTACGGTGCTTTTTGGAATGGATGTTGGTCTATGGATTTCTGGCCTGCATCTTGGGTTGTACAAGGCCTTACCAAGAATGTGGTTTTGTTGGAGATTTTTCCTATTTTGGTGGCTCTGGAGCTTTGGGGTGACCATTTCAAGGATTCTCGTATTCTTTTTCATTCGGATAATAAGGGTGTAGTCTTTGTGGTGAATTGTTTGACTTCTAGGTCGTTGCCTGTTTTAGCTGTGTTGCGGAGATTAGTTTTCAATTGTTTGAAATTTAATTTATGGATCAAAGTTAAGTATATTCCGGGCAAGGTTAATAATATCGCTGATTCTTTGTCACGTTTTCAGCTCGATCGGTTCCGAAAATTGGTGCCAGAAGCGGATCTCGTGGGTTGTCCTTGCCCAGCAGCATTGTGGTCGGTGGTTTGCCCGCCGTGATTTCATCTATCACCAACTCTTTGGCCCCTTCCACGTGGGCGCAATATAACGCTGCGTGGTCAATGTGGTGCTCCTTTTTACAGTCTGCATGTCTTCCTTTAGAACATTTTTTGGAACCTTTGGTTTTGGCATTTGTGGAGGCTATGATGGGGAATTGTTATTCATATTCACATATTGTGAAGGTGTTGGCTGGCATTTCCTTTTTTAGTAAACTGAAAGGTCGACCTCCTTGTTCTCATTTCTTTTCAGTTACCCAGGCTCTTAAAGGTTATCGCAAAGTGCATTTTCATTTTGACAATAGAGTTCCTATTACTCCTGATATCTTGCATCGGATTCTGGCTGTTACATCTGCCGTTTGCTATTCCGATTATGAATCTTTGCTTTTGCAAGTGTGTTTTTGTCTTTGTTTTTTCGGCGCGTCTCGCCCTACATGCAATGGTCAATTTTTGATTCATTTTTCTGGTCTCCATCTTACACAATATCAATTTAAAATGGTTTTACAGAAATGCCTACACCATCTAGGTTTGTCCCATTTGCATATTACTTCCCATTCTTTTCGCATAGGTGCAGCCACTGCTGCTGCTAGTTTGGGTTTGTCTTCTACTGCTATAAAAAGTTTGGGTGGTTGGCAATCTAACTGTTTCAAGTCGTATATTAGGCCTAATTTGTGTTTTTCTGCTTTGCAGGGCCGCCCTATTGCATATGGATATTAGGGAATTCATTCGTTTTCTGGGCTGAACAAAGAGCTTCAATACGTTGTTATGGCCTCAACCTGGGCCTTGATGCATCATCTTATGAGGTATACTGGTTCGGCAGAAGAGGCATGTCCTGGTTTGACCTTCATTCATCGTTGAATGGTCTGCTTTCTTCTAGGCCTCTACCATCTGTTATTATTTTTCATTTAGCAGGAAATGATTTGGGCAATTATAAGACTTTGGATTTGGTTGCCCAAATTAAATCTGATCTCTCTCATTTACATACTGTTTATCCTTCTGTTGTTTTAATCTTCTCTGAAATAGTGCCCAGGTTAAAATGGTTGGATGATCCAACGCATTCCTTTCTCGAAAAAGTACGTAAGAGGGTTAATAGGTTTATGGCTAAATTTATGCCTTTGATTGATGGACTATCCTTCCGTCACTTTGAACTGGAAGGTGGTTTGCCTGGCTTGTATCGTTCTGACCAGGTACATCTATCAGATATCAGTAATGATATACTTAATATGGATTTTAGTTCTTGTGTGGATCTGGCCGTGGCCCGGGTGGGGTGCCAGGCTCGTTTTAATTAAGAGAGCCTGGCGTGTGGGATAGTGTTTTTTGTTTATGGTTGTAGTTGGTTCGAGCTTTTATAGCTGGACCAGTGGTCTCATAATCTTTGTAAAAACAAGATTATGTAGGTAATATCGTCAAGTATGTGTTTATTTTGTTATATCGTCATTAACTTTAATAAAGGGCCGTGGCCATTTAACCACAACTTAAGTCTTAATTGTTTTAATTATATCCATCATTAAATTACTATGTTTGCATTTGTCCTCTAATCCCAAAGGCCTTTGATTCCGTGGACTGGAATTACATGAGGGTGGTACTAGAGGTATTCGGTTTCAGTCCCCAGTTCAGGAAGTGGATTGACATTCTATATCATTGCCCAGAGGAGGTACGGGGGATTCAAGTGGGTAATTTGACAAAAAAAACTGCACTTTATGTGGTCGATATGGTTCTTTTTTCGCGAGACTCCAAGAATTCCTTATAGGCAGCTTTAGACATCCTTAATTCCTTTGCTCATTTTTCGAGCCTGAAAGTCAACTGGGGAAAATCCCAGATTCTCTCACTTAGAAAGCTATCCCCCAGATGTGAGATTCCTGCAGATTGTCCTTTACAGAGGGCGGAGGTAATCAAATACCTGGAGTTACATATCTCCAACTCTGTATCAGACTTTATTACCTGTCAATCCACTTTTGAATAAACTAAAATCCAGACTGCAGGCATGGCAGAATCTACCTTTGACACTCATAGGTAGGGTGAATTTAGTGAAAATTAAATTTTTACCTCTGTTTTTATATATATTTCGGAATTCCCCAGTTTGGATACCGAGATATATATTAAAAAAAATAGATAAACTCATAACGTCTTTCCTGTGGCAGGGGCGACACCCCCGAATTAAACTCCGGGTGTTACAACTTTTGGGACTGGTAGACAATCTAGCCCCAAAGAGAGTAACTCGTACTCTGCTGACGATTCTAATATATTATGCCAGGAAAATGATAGTGAAGTGTTATCATGGAAAAAGCCCAATCCTCCATCTGTATCAGCGTGGAAGGGTGTGGTTAATAGGGCTGCACCTTTATACAGGGCTACATACATTAGTAGGGGCATACCACAGAAATTCGATAAGGTGTGGGGCAGTTGGATGAATAGTGAAACTACAATAGCGGATTGAGTGGCACCAAATAGAATACACCTGCAGTAGGATTTAACATGTATGTAATTGTCAGACATATCGTAATGTATCATTGACTGTTACTAAGTAAAGGTGACCTAATTATTACTGTGTTATTTTCACTGAGTGAGGGTCTGGAAGGAGGAGGAGAGAGTCAAATCTGAAGTAATGTAAATTGTAAAAAAAAAAAAACGCTGCATGCTATGTATCCCTTTCTAAATGCAGCCTACTCCAAGTGCTTAAATATTGTCTATGGGATGAGTACCATATTTCTGCAATTGCCCTGTAAAATGTATATACTTTTTTTTTAGAATTAACAGCATGCCGTGTACTGTTTATGGAGTTAGTACTATATTTATGTGAAATACACTGCTCAAAAAAATTTAAGTAACACTTTTTAATCAGAGTATAGCATCAAGTCAATTAAACTCCTGGGATATTGATCTGGTCAGTTAAGTAGCAGAGGGGGTTTTTAATCAGTTTCAGTTGTTTTGGTGTTAATGAAATTAACAACAGGTGCACTAGATTGTCAACAATGAGACGGCATCCAAAACAGGAATGGTTTTACAGGTGGAGGCCACTGAATTTTTTTTTCCCTACTCATCCTTTCTGACTTTTTTCTGACTTTTTTTCACTAGTTTTGCATTTGGCTAGGGTCAGTGTCACTACTGGTAGCATGAAGCAATACATGGACCCTATAGATTTTGCACAGGCAGTGCAACTCTCCCAGGATATATGTACCATTGCCAGAAGGCTTGCTGTGTCTCCCTGCATAGTCTAAAGAGCACGGAGGAGATACCAGGAGACAGGCAGCTACTCTGAGAGAGCTGGACAGGGCCATAGAAGGTCCTTAAAGTGGTTGTATACCCGCACAAAAACAAAAAAAAATATATATATATATATATTTTTTTAAAACCTGTAAAGCAAAGGCATAATGATCTAGTATGTACCGCATACTAGCTCATTATGAAATACTTACCTTAGAACGAGATGCTTAGAATGAGATGACCTTAGAACTTAGATCGGCATCTGAGCCCAGTCACCGCAAGGGTGCTGACATGTTACCCTCAGCGTGTCTTCCGGGTTCGCGGCTCCGGCGCTGTGAGTGGCCGAAGCCGCGATGGTGTTATAGGCTTACCTGTAGGTAAAAATGTAACAAAAGGGTATACAACCACTTTAACCTATCAGCAGAACCGATATCTGCTCCTTTGTGCAAGGAGGAACAGGATGAGCACTTCCTGAGCCCTACAAAATGACCTCCAGCAGGCTACTGGTGTTAATATCTCAGACAAAAACCTCTGGCTTGGCATTTTCTATTGAACACCAGAATTGGCAGGTCCACCACTGGTGCCCTGTGCTTTTCACAGATGAGAGCAGGTTCACCCTGAGCATATGTGACAGGCGTGAAAGGGTCTGGAGAAGCTGTGGAGAATGTAATGCTTCCTGTAACATCGTTAAGCATAACCGTTTTGGTGTTGGGTTAGCGATGGTCTGGGGAGGCATATCCATGGAGGGATGCACAGACCTCTACAGGCTAGCCAATTACACCCTGACTGCCATTAGGTAATGGGATGAAATTATTGGACCCATTGTCAGACCCTACACTGATGCATTGGGTCCTGGGTTCCTTCTGGTGCACGACAATGTCGGGCCTCATGTGGCGAGAGGATGTAGCTAATTCCTGGAGGATGAAGGAATTGATACTATTGAATGGCCCCCACGTTAGTCTGACCTAAATCCAGTGCCGATCCTGACCTCCCTGGGGCCCTAAGCAAAATTCTGCTAAGGGGCCCTCTACTTGACCCGTGATCTATGTAAACTATTTGCCATTGCCACACAGTCACACCTGACACTTCAGTGCTCCCAAAACAATCCTCCCTCCTTTAAACAAAACAGTCAAAGAATAAGTACAACAATATAGAACAGAATGAGGTCCCCAGAGAGCCCCCCTTACACAAGGGTCCCCAGACAGCCCCCCTTAAATCAGTGTCCTCAGAGAGTCTCCCCCTACATCAGGGTCCCCAGAGAGCCTCCCCCACATTAGGGTCCCCAGAGATACCCCCCCTTACATCAGGGTCCCCAGAGAGCCTCCCCCTACATTAGGGTCCCCAGAGAGCCCCCCTTACATCAGGGTCCCTAGAGAGCCTCCCCCTACATTAGGGTCCCCAGAGAGCCTCCCCCTACATTAGGGTCCCCAGAGAGCATCCCCCTACATTAGGGTCCCCAGAGAGCCTCCCCTTACATCAGGGTCCCCAGAGAGCCTCCCCTTACATCAGGGTCCCCAGAGAGCCCCTTCTTACATCAGGGTCCCCAGAGAGCCTCCCCCTACATTAGGGTCCCCAGAGACCCCCCCCCCCCTACATTACATCAGGGTCCCCAGAGAGCCTCCCCCTACATTAGGTTTCCCAGAGAGCCTCCCCTTACATCAGGGTCCCCAGAAAGCCCCTCCTTACATCAGGGTCCCCAGAGAGCCCCCTTACATCAGTGTCCTCAGAGAGCCCCTCCTTACATCAGGGTCCCCAGTGAGCCTCCCTACTTACATCAGGGTCCCCAGAGGGTATCCCCCTACATCAGGGTCCCCAGAGGGTATCCCCCTACATCAGGGTCCCCAGAGAGTCTCCCCTTACATCAGGGTCCTCAGAGAGCCTCCACTTACACCAGGGTCCCCAGAGAGCCTCCCCTTACACCAGGCTCCCCAGAGAGCCTCCCTTTACACCAGGCTCCCCAGAGAGCCCCCTCCTTACATAAGGGTCCTCAGAGAGCCCCTCCTTACATAAGGGTCCCCAGAGAGCCCCCCTTACACCAGGGTCCCCAGAGAGCCCCCCCCCCCCCTTACACCAGGGTCCCCAGAGAGCCTCCCCTTACATTAGTGTCCCAAGAGAGCCTTCCCTCTTAAATTAGTATCCCCAGAGAGCACCTCCTTACACAGGGACCCTAGAGAGCCCCTCCTTACACAGGGTCCCCAGAGAGCCCCCCTCTGACATTAGTGTCCCCAGGGGGCCCCCTCTTACATCAGTGTCCCCAGAGGGCCCCGTCCTTACATTAGTGTCCCCAGAGAGCCCCCCTCTTACATTAGTGTCCCCAGAGCCCCCCTTCCTTACATTAGTGTCCCCAGAAAGCCCCCCCTCTTACATTTGGGCCCCCAAACAGCTGACTCCCCCCCCCCCTGCCGAGGTTCCCCTGTACCTGGTTGGTGGAGGTGGGAGGCGGCGATCGGCAGCTATATGGTGTACACAGGCAGGGGGATCTCCCTGGGGCTAGTAGTTCTATCTCCGAATGTGTACAGCGGAGAGGGGAGGGGCCTCTGACCCGGGCATCAGCAACAGTGTTCAAGCGGAGTGAAAGTGAAACTGATACCTGCCTGGGTCAGAGGCCCCTCCCTTCTCCTCTCCACTGTATACACTGAGAGTACTACAAACCCCAGGGAGATCCCGCCGCCCACCCAGGCACCATAGAGCTGCCGATCGCCGCCTTCCACCTCCTCCCACTTCTTCTCACTGCACTCTAAACGGCCAGCCAGAGGTGAAGGGGGATGCTGGGTCTTGGGGGCCCCCCCACAGTGGCGGGGCCCTAAGCAGCTTGCATAGTGTGCCTATAGGGCCGATCGGCTCTGCCTAAATCCAATAGAACACCTCTGGGACATTATGTTTTGGTCCATCCGATGCCGCCAGGTTGCACCTCAGTCTGTTCAGGAGCTCAGTAATGCCCTGGTCCAGATCTGGGAGAAAATACCCCAGGACACCATCCGTTGTCTCATTAGGAGCATGCCCGACATTATCAGGCATGCATACAAGCACGTGTGGGCCATACAAACTACCATTTTGAGTTGCTGCAATTAAATTTTAGCAAAATGGACTTGCCTGCTGCATCATTTTTTCACTTTGATTTTTGAGGTATCTTTGAGTTTAGCCCTCTGTAGTTTGATAATTTTAATTTCCATCAAATCATGTGGCATCCCTTCGTTCCTAACACATTACCCAGTCCATATCAGTATAGATATCCAGCATATTTTTCCCCATTGAAATCTGATGTGTTCTCAAAGTGTTCCTTACATTTTTTTGTTTTTTGTTATAATAAAATTATCAATTTTCTATTAAATTATTTGTCTGGGTTGTTACTCTGCATTCTTTCTAAGGGCAGCTAGAGGTAGTCCTAATGTTTAACTATTCAGCCAGATTATCTCTCATAAATCCATATTCAGATATATTGCTTTGTATATACATTTCCAGATGGTACAAGTAATGGTCATAGAATATTTCCTGTGTCACATTAGATTTTACTATTTTGCAACTGATAATAATCTGGAACAAGCAAACATGCAGAAAGAATATTAGATGTATTCTTTTCTTAAAAATCATTACTTTATGTGTATTAGTAGAATGTTTTATGAGACTATATTTTAGCAATGAACATACATTTCTGATGTTTTTGAAGATTTATTGAGCTCAAGGTAGGGGGTGGGGGGATTGAAGTTATAGTAAAAAGAACAAACCAAAACATCAAACCTACTTCTTTGCAACTTTCTTTATAAACACACGCTACATTAACAAAAGGCCATACAGTGCAAGCCATCTAAAATCTCCTGTATTTTCTTTTTCATCTGGTCTTTTTCCCTTTTTTATTCTTAGAAAAGCATATCCTAGGGATTTTTTATTAGGTTATACAATATTCATTAGGACACATTTCAAAAAGACTAGAAATACATTTGGAGTAATTCAGATGACTATTTGTTTAAGTGATATCAATGATTTGGAATTTAAGAACATTTTGTGACATACATTGTGTAATTATTTCATGCAATACTGGGCAGAAGCACAAGTTTTATATTGACTCAACTGGGGCACAGTACGTACACATTTTAGGATAAAGACCATTTGAAGGACCTTGGGGGGTAATTTACTAAAGGACATTTTCAGTTGGCCAAGTGTACTCTTGTTCACTTTAAACAACCAATCACATGCAAAAAAAAAAAGAAAAGAAATGTACTTTTTTTTTTTTTTTTTTTTTTTACATGATTGAAGTAAATATAGCCTCACAGGTCTAAATTAAAAAAAAGTATTCCTTTACTGGCTTGTCTACTCGGACAATTTTTTTACATGTTATCATACATGTTAAAATCTGTTTTGTTTTTTTTAGAAAATTACATAGAACCCCCAAACATTACATATTTCCTTAAAGCAGATGTCCTGGAGAATAATATGGTGGCTGTTGCACTGTTGCAATTTTTTATGTCACACTATAATTGAACAAATTATCATAAAAAAATACACTTAAATAAATTATAGTGCACACAAACACAATATAATACCTTATTTTTTGGTAATATATATATTATATTTTGGAACCATACCAGACCGCTTGCCCTCTATATGGGGAGGGTGCTTTAGGTTCCCCCCTCCAAAGCTCCTTGTCCTCATGTTGATGGGGACAAGGGCCTCACCCCCACAACTCTGACCGGTGGTTGTGGGGGTCTGCAGGCAGGGGGGTTTACAAGAATCTGGAAGCCCCCTTTAACAAAGGGGGCCCCCAGATCCCGCCACCCCCCCTATGTGAATGGGTAGAGGTACATTGTACCCCTACCCATTCACCAAAAAAAGTGTCAAAAGGTAAAAAACACAAAAGACAATTTTTGACAATTCCTTTATAAAAAAAAGTGTCCTGCGATATCTTTCCTTCTTCAATCACGGCGCCTATGAACTCGAAAAATAGAAGAAAAAAAAAGCTCTGCCTCGATGTTAAGTGTCCTGCCGACTGCTGTCTTTTCATGGTGACAGCTATTATATAGGCAAGGACTGAGGCCACCTGGTGGCGTAACCGAGTGACCCCGCTGCTTCTGATGTCATGTGCCATCAGAGGGGGTGGGGTCATCCTGTTACGTCAGCCGGTGGCCCTGCCCTTGCCTTTAGAACAGCTTTCACCTTAAAAAGACAGCAGCCGGCGGAACTCCTTCCATCGAGGCAGAGATTTTTTTTCTCTATTTTTCTGGCCCTTCGGTGCTGTGATTGAAGATGGATGGAGATCGCGGGACACTTTTTTTTATTTTCTTTTTTAATAAAGGAATAGTCAAAAACTGTCATTTGTGTTTTTTACTTTTTGCCACTTTTTTGGTGAAGGGGTAGGGGTAAAATATACCCCTAACCATTCACATAGGGGGGGGGGCTTGGATTTGGGGACCCCAATGTTAAAAGGGGCTTCAAGTTTCCGATAAGCCCCCCACCTGCAGACCTCCACATCCACGGGCAAGGGTTGTGGGGATGAGGCCCTTGTCCCCATCAACATGGGGACAAGGTGCTTTGGGGGGACTTTGGGAGGGACCCCAAAGCACCCTCCCCATGTTGAGGGCATGTGGCCTGGTATGGTTTAGGAGGGGAGCGCTCGCCCCCCCCCTATCCTTTAGAAATTTTATTTTGCTGTGGTACAGAAAAACACATCAGAAACATTTGTATTGTTTCAGTTTAAACATTCTTAAAACCACTGCTCCTGAAAAAACGTAATTTTTCAAAAAAAATTAGCATTGAAACATTTTCCCTGGGTCCCCATACACTTTTTATGGCAATAACTTGCATATAAGCCTTTCAAATGAGCACTTTTGATTTTTCATGTTTGTGTCCTATAGACTTTAACGGTGTTCGCATGTTCACACAAATTTTTTGCCTGTTCGCATGTTCTGGTGCGCACTGAACCTGGGTGTGTTCGGCACATCCCTAGTCTCTACCAGCTTTGCACATCTAGTGAGTGACGTTTTTGCCCATTCTTCTTTGCAGAATAGCTCAAGTTCTGTCAGATTGAATGGAGAGCGTCTGTGATCAGAAATTTTCAAGTCTTGCCACAGATTCTCAATTGGATTTAGGTCTGGACTTTGACTGGGCCATTCTAATACATGAATATACTTTGATCTAAACCATTCCAATGTAGCTCTGGCTGTATGTTTAGGGTCATTGTCCTGCTGGAAGGCGAACCTCCACCCCAGTTTTAGGTCTTTTGCAGACTCTAACAAGTTTTCTTCTAAGATTGCCCTGTATTTGGCTCCATCCATCTTCCCATCAACCTGTGACCAGCTTTTCTATCCCTGCTGAAAAATGGTGTGTTCAGGGCGACGTGCTGTTACTTTTCCACACATTGCGTTTTGCTTTTAGTCCAAAAAGTTAAATTTTTTCCTGTGTCCCCCTCACAAACTGCATATGGGATTTCTTATGGCTTTCTTTCATCAATGGCTTTTCTCTTGTCACTCTTCCATAAAGTCCAGATTTGTGGAGTGCACGACTAATAGTTGTCCTGTGGACCGATTCTCCCTCCTGAGCTGTGTATCCCTGCATCTCCTCCAGAGTTACCATGGGCCTCTTGGCTGCTTCTCTGATTAATGCTCTCCTTGCGCCCCTTTACAGGCATACTATACACACCCCCCAGGTACGAAATGTAAAGGAGTATTAACAACATTTTGCTGCCATTTGCAGCCCTCTAGCCCTTTCCATTACTTTTTTAGAGCCATTTTAGTTCTCAAAAGTTTGTGTCCCCATTGACTTCAATGGGATTCGGGGTCAAGTTCGGGTCCAGTTTGGTCCCGAACTCAAACTTTTTTGCGAAGTTCGGCCGAACCTGTCGAAACCGAACATCCAGGTGTCCGCTCAACTCTATCCATGATACCTTTTTTATTTGCACTAACATAACATTTTCCAGGACAAGCTTTCGGGTTATGTCCACTTCTTCAAGGTCCCAACAGTACTGATTCACAAAAGTTTTAACAGAATGTTAAAAAAAAACTCTGTGTCAATATATTTAGAAGAGCTGACTAGAAAAGTATGGAAAAATGCCACCCACTCCCCTAGCTGCGAATTGCAAACTGCAAAGAGAAAGAAAAAACATGGACCTGCAGTAGCTGGATAGCTGTGGAGAATGTGTTACTAACAGACAGCAATATGATGTGTGGGTGACTGTGTGCCATCCTTTGCAGTCCTACCCCTGAAGGCAGCTACTTATGTTAGCTTTGCAAAAATCCCTGCCACGGCTGATAGACCAGCATCTGGACCATAGGAATTGGTCTTCTCGTGAGTATTTGTTGGTTAACGTAAGCTATAATAACCTGTTTCAGACTATTTCAATACTATAATCAAGTTACGTATATTCATAGGAAAAACTTTTTCTGCTAGTTTTGGATAGATGGGGTGAATCTCCCCAGTGGAAACACAGACAACAAAATAAACCTTATGCCCCATACACACGGTCGGATATTCCGATGGAAAAAGTCAGATCGGATTATGTTGTCGGAAAATACAATCGTGTGTGGGCTCTAGCGGGCTTTTTCCGTCAGAGATTTGAGAGAAATTTGGAGACAAAAGCTATTGGCTACTGGCCTCTACGTAGTCCCGTCGTACGTTTTATACGTCACCTCGTTCGGAACGATCAAATTTTCCGACAACTTTGTCCGACGTTTTAGACAAAATCCGTCTGGAAAAATCCGATGTATTTTGTGGTCGGAATGTCCGACCGTGTGTACAAGGCAATAGAGTGATTCTAACCCTTCATCAGTCTATCAAAAAAATTGCCTTTACATACACTTTAAGGGCTAACTTCTCCCTTTCTTCTAGCGTTGAAGTTTTTACAATCATTAAAAGGCTTTCTTGCTGTCCTTTTTGCCCAAACCACCCATAATTTCTCACTTCTCCCCCTTCATGGCAACCTTGTATCTGTACCCTCTTTTTTCCTAAATGTAAAAGATGTCTCTAAGGTCCAAGCTTTAGGTAGCCAATTTGACAGTGAGAAGGAAGGCGAGATAAAGGTAGACCAGAAAGCGTTATGGTTATTGCATTTTATTTATTTAGGAAGGAAGGGATTATGTGTTCCCTAGGAAGGTGTTTCTAACTGTGGGGGCAGTGTACTGACTGGAGGAGGAGAGAGATTGCTGTTCCTCATCACTAGGAACAGTAGATCTCTCTCTACTCCCCTGTCAGAACAGGGATCTGTTTGTTTACATACACAGATCCCCGTTCTGGCTGTCTGTGGAGCAATCACGGGTAGCGGGCAGACATCGCGTCCGCCAGCCACGTGCGTCGGCAGTTAATAAGTTAGCCTAAATATATCAATGCTTTGGGTTGGTAGGTGATATGTGCTCTATTTGGTGCTGTTTATGTAACTGAATACCAGATGATTCGTCCCATGATCTCTGCTAAATTAAAGGTCCAAGTTATTGAGAGGCCCCAACTTTTCCAGCTCTGCTTGAATGTCAATTCCCTAAGAACTTTCACCTGATTAAACATTTGCAGGCAAGGCTTATTATGCATTAGATGTGCAACTCTAATTTAGCTGACTATGCGTCATAGATGAACATAGATCAACACAATGCTAAAGAAATCCTGTACATGTTTTTTTCTTTTGCCAGTAAACCTTAAATGTTTTTGTTGGTCTACCAGCAGATTCAAATTGTAGTTTTGCTGTTAAAACAAATAGGTACCAGAGCATAGGAACTTTACAAACAGATTTTATTGGTTTTTGTTATTTTCTTTTACGAAATCAACCCCATATAGTTAAACATTGTGTGCTTCATGTTTAATAATGATGTCCAGTGTACATCTTGTGCAATGTATGCCCTTTTGAACAGCCATTTGAGGTTGACCATTGCTGTGCTAAGTGTGAGTTTGTTGCTTATATAGGTGTCCTGGTTCTGGATCCAAGTGAGCAGCTTGCAACACTAATCAAACACATACATATTGGCCCTGTCAGTTTAATTAAACTGAACGTGTGTTCTATTGTGGGAGCAATATAATTACACTATATTGGTAGTGAATCACTCCACACATCTAACCCACTTTCAACACTAAAAATATTTTATTACATTCATTAAAAGTATCAGAAGTACTCCCCACAATATACAAAAAATTAAACGTTAAAAAGTGTATCTTTCAGAAACTTGCAGATATCTATTTCCCTACCTTCATAGGAGGAGATACTGTAATCTTTCTATTGTACCATGACGTGGAAACTAACTTCAATTCTCATCCATTTCTTCTATTTGGTTTCTTCAATCTACAATCCTAAACATGATGTCTCCTTCAAATTCTCTCTTTGTGATCTATCTAGACATTTCCTTTTCTGTTATGTTTCCTTATTCAACCGCTCTTACTTACTAATTTATTTGATCAGTTGTCCTCCTATTTGATCTTCACTTATTCCTTTTTTCTTTTCAGATTTCCTATGTCTCTTCCTGAAATTTTTCCAATTCTCTTACATTTCTCTCTCCATATAGACCGCCAGTTTCTGCTAATAATCCATAGTGCTTACTGTATGTGCTCTAACTACAAGCTATCCACCATATCAAAGAGGGGCATATGAAATGTAATAGTTAATGGAGCAATTATTTATTAATTTCTAGAGGCTTTTTTTTATATCAATTATTATACACATATACATATTTTGCTAAGGATTTTTTTATTTTATTTCATATTTGTTTCATTCAATTTTGTTGTAGACCCAGGCAATACTGTACTTTGTTAATAGCACATAACAAGTGACAAGCAAAACATACCAGGATTCAGTTCAAGCAAGGTTCAGAAAACATTTCTAAGGTTTGGATACTGAATTCAAACCCCAATGAAGTTCAGGGGAGCTATATACTTATCCTAGATTTGAGCATGGTATTATTGAATGTATTTATTAGTGAATTCCCATACAAAACAAAAAGTGTGGTATGAATTTATTTTTTAACTCTTTTTATTGTCAAAGATACAAAAATTGATACATTAACCATAACGCTCAGCATGAGCATCGGAAAGAATGAGGTAATTACATAACATAAGGATAGTTCCATATTAACAAATGTACAGCATAATATAGCATAACAGTCCCGATAAATGTTCTCGACAAAGCACCATCTCAAAATTATGAAGGCTAAGAACAATCAAATAAAAACCATACATATATTTGTCAAAAAAACACATTCCCACAGACTCAATTATCTAGTGCAGTGATCAAATCTCTCAAGTATTGGTAATGGTGAGGGTAGAAGAGCACCATGCATCCCATATTTTATTGTATTTATTTGGGCAACCCCTGTTTCATAGAGTAACACTTGATTTTCCATTTCTATCCACTTAAGGACAGAGGGAGGGATGGGTTGGATCTACTTGAGCACCACAGTTTTTCGAGCTAAGAACAATGTTTCTATTAGCATAGTCCTAGTATATCTCGGCCACTGTTCCTTAATCTAAGATACCTAGGAAATATACCAGAGGGGTACATGGTACAGATACAGATAAAATCGCTGACAGTACATCTGTCACCTGCTTCCAATATCGTGCAATAACAGGGCATAACCATATACAGGCATACCCCACTTTTAAGTACACAATGGGGTTTATTTACTAAAGCTGGAAAGTGCAAAATCAGGCTCACTTCTGTATAGAAACCAATGAGCTTCTAACCCCAGCTTGTTCAATTAAGCTTTGGTAATAAAACCTGGAAACTCATTGGTTTTTATGCAGAAGTGAGCCTGATAATGCATTTTCCAGCTTTAGTAAATAAGCCCCATTGTGTACTTAAAAGTGAAGTATGCCTGCAACATTAGCAAAATCTGCACGTGGACAAGTACACCGTGCACGTGTAGGGGCAGGTAAGCGATGCACGGCATGCAGTTTAACCGGGGTTAAAAATGATTGATGCAACATATAAAGATGTATGAGTTTGATATTTACAGCCAGATATACAGATAAATGAGATAAACATGCTTCCTCCCAGCCCTCATCGGACAAATCAGGAATGAGTTGTTGCCATTTAGAATGTACTGCCAGCGGAATTTTGTTAATTGTAGTAGATATGTGCATTCGTTTTCGTCCGAATACATTTTCGTCTGAATTTCTGGTATTTTCGTTACCAAACGATAACGAACGTGCAGAATCCGAAAACCGAAAGATCTGACATAAACAAATGCTTTATTTTCGTTTTCGTTGTGACAACAGTTCGATATAGTTAGGAGATTCGACATGACACAGTGATCTGTGTCCATCGAACCTGTGGTCGAATGTGCCTAACCTTAGCTCTATTAGTCCAAGATTATTCTACATAGAGAGAAAAGATTCAACATTATAGAGACAATAGCAAAAAAGGTTGATTGTGCCTAACCTAACTCTATTAGTCCAAGATTAATCAACATAGAGAGAAAAGATTCGACATAAAGATTCAACGAAGCAGTCGGCGCGAGCTGACATTTATGGTCAAATGCTCTGCCCATAGGCTATGGAAGAATTCTAATGTTGGTTGACTAGTAATAATAATTAATAAATATAATTATTACTAGTGTCATACAACATTAGAATTCTACTATAGCTTGTAGGGGGAACATTCGACCGGTAATGTACGATTGCGGCATCGTACAGTTTAGCTACTCCGTCAAATTTTCTTAGAACATTCGACAGACACCATAAGCCTTCAATGACAGATTCAACCTTAATTATTTCTGATTTTCTGACGAATGCATTTTTTAACGAAACTAAATAAATAAAAACGAGTTTCGGGAGTAACTAAATAAATTTATTTTTCGGAATTCCAAAACAAAATATTTCAGTGTGCACGTGTCTAGTAGACATTAGATGGGAAAACAGAGTCGAGATAAGACTCTAGCGACCTTGTTTCCGCAATACACCTATTAATGGGTAATCAGAGAAATGTGTCATGGGCGCCAAATTGAGTTTGTATTAAATGCCTGAACTGGAGATACCTATAAAAGGCAGTACAGGGGAGTTCACACTTTCTCTGTAGTTCATCAAAGGAGGCTAAAACATTCCCAGTATATATATTTTCTAAAATAAGAATTCCCCTATGTTCCCAAAGGGAATATTCTGTAAATTGCTGTAGATGGGGGAACATAGGGTTATGCCAGAGAGGCAAAGCTGCATTAGTGCCCCAAGTCTGCTTGTTTTTTGGCTTTCCTCCATACCATGCAGGCTAGAGTCAGTATTGGTATATGCCTCCTACCCAGGGTGGTCAAAGGTGCCTCCAATGCTACTAATAGGTGCTTAAGCTTGAGTACATAGGCAAGATGTGAGTCATACCGCGCCGGAGTAACCGGTACCAGCCAATCAGCCAAGTGGCGCAGTTGCCCAGCCAGGTAATAAAAATATAAATTCGGTAATGCCATTCCCGCCTCCGCCTTAGGACGTAAAATAGAAAATTTCAGCTTCTGTCTATTATTAGCCCAAATTAAGGAAACAAATAATTCATCTAGTTATGGAAAGGTATAGGGAGGGATTTTTTAGAAGAAAGAAGTTATTTTTATATAAAAATACATACATTTTATTTGTATCACATTAAAAAATACTGTTTAAATATCAATAACATCAGTTTCTTGCGGTCATAGCATAAATACAGTAGTTTCTGCTCGACATGTTTCACCAGATATATGGCTTCTTCAGGAGTCTCACAAAGTACTGTATAGAGTGTTACATGCTCACATGTACCAAATCACATACGATGGTAAAACACCTGAGGAGTCGCCCCAAAGAAGTATCAGTAGTCACAGAAGGGATACACCCATTCAGGAACCGTATTGCTATAGTAGTATTCTACTATTATCCCACATTTTTTAAGCTAATGGAGTGTTATCCTTGGAATCAATAGATGCTAAACAATACAGGGTAAAGAGTTCTACACATGAGATCCTTGTAGTCATTTCCTTGGCTTATATAGAGGCCCATGGATCTTGGTGGACTTGTATATGGTTCAAACTGGCCACATTTCAATCTCCTAAAGCGATACGGTTTCTGAATGGGTGTATCCCTCCTGTGACTACTGATACTTCTTTGAGGTGACTCCTCAGGTGTTTTACCATTGTATGTGATTTGGCATGAAATAAATAAATGTGAGCATGTAACTCTGTACAGTACTTCATGATTCTCCTGAAGAAGTCATATCTCTGGTGAAACATATAGAGCAGAAACTACTGTACTTATGCTATGACCGCAAGAAAATTATGTTATTGGTTTTAAATAGAAACTAACATTCCCCTGGGAATGGGACATTAAAGGCACTATAAACAATTGTAATAGAGTAGATAAAAATACTTTTATTTAACATACATGAATAAAAACATAGACATGGAATGTACATGACAAAAAACTACTGTGAATACACAAACTAGTGAATGAAGAGATACCACCATAAGATGATATCCACCCAATGCGTTTCAGAGTTACATTACAGCTCCTTCATCATTGTTAAGGGCGATATCAGGTGTCTAAAATATAAATGCATGAATCAGTAACAACAAAGTCATAATGCAGTATCAATACTATCAATACTAAATCATCAACTTACAGTTACTTGCAAGGTGTGCATATAAACATTCCACGTTATATTAAAAGAAAGACATGGTCTCAAGAGCTCCTGCTTATCTGGGCCGTTATCATAGATGTCACAAATTGTGTAGTGGATAGGGAAGTCGTAGTTTCAAAAGAGCATCGCTGTATGCTCACCTAAACAGAGGAAAAAACAGAACATGCTGAGGCCTAAAGGATTAAATCCTATAAATGGGACAAAGCGTTAACACTTGTCTCAAAAAGAGTGTGTGCACTAATAAATATATATATACATACACAGTATCTCACAAAATTGAGTACACCCCTCACATTTTTGTAAGTATTATATTGTATCTTTTCATGTGACAACACTGAAGGAATTACACTTTGCTACAATGTAAAGTAGTGTACAGCTTGTATAACAGTGTAAATTTACTGTCCCCTCAAAATAACTCAACACACAGCCATTAATGTCTAAACCGCTGGCAACAAAGGTGAGTACACCCCCAAGTGAAAATTTCCAAATTGGACCCAAAGTGTCAATATTTTGTGTGGCCTCCATTATTTTCCAGCACTACCTTAACCTTCTTGGGCATGGAGTTCACCGGAGCTTCACAGGTTGCCACTGGAGTCCTCTTCCACTCCTCCATGAAGACATCATGGAGCTGGTGGATGTTAGAGACCTTGCACTTGTCCACCTTCCATTTGAGGATGCCCCATAGATGCTCAATAGGGTTTAGGTCTGGAGACCTGCTTGGCAAGTCCATCACCTTTACCCCTTGATTCTTTAGCAAGGCATTGGTCATCTTGGAGGTGTGTTTGGGGTTGTTATCATGTTGGAATACTGCCCTGTGGCCCAGTCTTCATGCTCTGCTTCAGTATGTCACAGTACGTGTTGGCATTCATGGTTCCTTCAATGAACTGTAGCTCCCCAGTACTGGCAGAACTTATGCAGCCCCAGACCATGACACTCCCACTACCATGCTTGACTGTAAGCAAGACACACTTGTCTTTGTACTCCTCACCTGGTTGCCACCACACACGCTTGACACCATCTGAACCAAATAAGTTTATCTTGGTCTCATCAGACCACAGGACAGGGTTCCAGTAATCCATGTCCTAAGTCTGCTTATCTTCAGCAAACTGTTTGCAGGCTTTCTTGTGCATCATCTTTAGAAGAGTCTTCCTTCTGGGATGACAGCCATGCAGACTAATTTCATGCAGTGTGCGGCATATGGTCTGAGCACTGACAGGCTGACCCCCCACCCCTTCAACCTCTGCAGCAATGCTGGCAGCACTCATATGTCTATTTCCCAAAGACAACCTCTGGATATGACGCTGAGCACGTGCACTCAACTTCTTTGGTCGACCATGGTCGACCATGGCGAGGCCTGCTCTGAGTGGAACCTGTCATGTTAGGAATTTCTTCCTAAGCTGCCCCCCGAGCCGTGCGCGTGTGGCACCTCCACACCGTACATGCGCGATAGCATCGCGACTGTGCAGTGGAGTGGCATCACGCACACGTGACCCCCTGACATGGAAGTCTTCCCCAGGACACTCAGAAGTGGTCACAGGGGAAGCAGAGAAGAGGCAAAAAGGAGATGGACAATTGAGGAACTGCCTATTGCCTCAATATCGCCACGGGAGCAACCCGGCCTCTTACCATGTCGGGTGGTTTAGTGGCGATATTAGTAGATTGATACTTCTTTGGGGCGACTCCTCAGGTGTTTTACCATCATAGGTTATTCGGCACATGTGAGCATGTAACACTCTATACAGTGCTTCATAGGTTTCCTGAAGAAGCCATATATCTGGTGGAACATGTCGAGCAGAAACTACTGTACTTATGCTATGACCGCAAGAAAATTATGTTATTAATTTTAAACAGTATTTTTTAATTTGATACAAATAAAATTTATGTATTTTATATAAAAATAACTTATTTTGTTGTCTCTGCACCTGAAAAATCCCTCCCTATGCCTTTCCAAAACAGTGATTCATTAATGGGATGTGGTGCGTTTGCTTTCAAAACTCCAGCTAATATATATTTCTTAAATAATGCATCTAGGATTTAAAAAAATGACGAATGCCCCGTACACACAATAGGATTTTCTGATGGAAAATGTTCTATAGGAGAAATTACGACCGTGTGTAGGCTCCATCGGACATTTTTTTCCATCGGAATTTCTGAAACACAACATCTGGATCTCAAATTTTCCGACAACAAAATCTGTTCTCGTAAATTCCGATCGTGTGTACACAATTCCGAAGCATGCTCGGAATCAAACAGAAGAGCCGCACTGGCTATTGAACTTTTTCTCGGCTCGTCGTACGTATTGTACGTCACCGCGTTCTTGACATTCGGAATTTCCGACAAGATTTGTGTGACTGTTTGTATGCAAGACAAGTTTGAGCCAAAATCCGTTGGAAAAAAACATGGATTTTGTTGTCCGAAAAATCTATTGTGTGTACAGGGCATTAGGCACTGAAATAGGCATATGAGATGTCACGTATAGACATTTAAGTAAAAGAATCATCTTTATGAGATTGATTCTACCTGCCACAGAAAAAGGAAGTTTGGTGTGGTAGGAATTTTAACTAATTGTCTCCCACCCACAGTAGTTTTACTATGGTGAGCTGCACAGGTAGGCCGGACAACATACTTGTACGTTGCCAGCTTGCTTCCATTTTTGGGGCACGCATGCACACGCCCCCTGTCGACCCATGCTGTGATTTGACACAGTACGAGTTTGACAGCTGATTTTATCCAGTGATTTTGGCTGAAGTCAGAACACACAGAATTCTGTGTTTACAAACACACAGAAGTCTGTGTATTGTGAACAGTGATCTGGCTGTTTCCAGGGAGAAAAAAACTGCCAGGTAGTAAAGCAAAAGCAACACATATTACACATTGTTAGGCACACAGTTAACTCCTTGATTGCCCCTAGATATAAACCCCTTCCCAGCCAGTGTCATTAGTACAGTGTCATTGTACAGTATTATCATGGATCACTATATTAGTGTCACTAGCAATGTCAGGGTCAGCTAGTGACCCTCCCAGATAGTGTCTTTTAGCTCCAGATTGCCCCCCCCACTACCACAGTCATGCTATATGTCGCTGATCACCACCATTAAAGTATAGCATCTAAAGCTGCATAAATACATGTATATATAACAGTTTGTAGACACAATAACTTTCGCACAAACCAATTAATATACACTTATTGAGATTTTTATTTTTATCAAAGACATGTAGCAGAGTCATTTTTGGTGTAAATTTATGAAGAAATACATTTTTTTTTTTATTATTGGATATGTTTTATAATAGAAAGTAGAAAACATTGGGGTTGTTTTCTCCCAAATTGTTGGACTTTTTCCCTAATGTAATATAAAAAAAAAAATTGTGATGATCAAATACCACCAAAAAAATCTCTATTTGTGTGAAAAAAAAGATATAAATTAAATTTGCGTATAGTGTTGCATGAGCGCGCAATACCCAGTTAAAGTGGATGTAAACCCTATTCATGAAATTTGAGCTGGGCACATATATCTGTAGTGTTTTCTTATCTCTCTCCAAAGCACTGAGTCCCGTGGCTTTCTCCTGCTCCGTAGCTCTATTATTAGCCTGCTAACTTCTGACAAGTTCCCTGAAACAGGAGATAAAAGCAGCCAGAAGTTTATGTCATGGGAGGTTGCTATAAATAGATTAGCAGACAGCTTGCAGTTTCACAGCAGAGCTCTGCACATTACTTCCTTCCTTTCCCAATGTGGAGTGGGGGTGTGTGCCTTTCCTCCAATCAGCTGTCTTGTCTGTATGCCAATAATTCACTCCCAGTGCTGAACAGGAAGAGAAAATCTGTGACACATGTGCGCTTTCTAAAGGATATATACAGCTGAAGACCGGAGCTATACATGTAAAACTTATGTAGCGCTGATCATTTTTGCCTACTAATGTAATGATGATGTTTTACAATGTAAGCCTATGGACAATTCTATAGCTTAGTATTTGCTACCATCTAGCTGCCAAACACAGGTAGTGAACTGAAATGAATATTGCTTTCACAAAGCACAAAGACTGAATACAGGAAGTGACTGTTATTTACTTTGGAAGGTTGACCTTTTTTACCCAGGATGCTTGGTGACCTACCCATGGACACCCTCTCTGACAGTGCATGCTGGGTAGGACATAAAAGGAGCCTGAGCGGCCATTTTAGGTCTCTTCTGAATGCATGGCCTGCCTGTGAAGACTTGTGAGGAGGCCTCCCAGAAGAAGCGGAACGCAGAGCGCAACTCCAACAGTTTGTGTGATTGACCTGATGGTGCCAGAGACACCGTGACCGGATTGGAGAGATCCAGAGACACTCGTTTGAGCATCGGAGGACCGGGTTCACCCAGCATAGAGGAATGGAGTGACGGAGCCAGCTGACAGAGAAGCAAGCTGCAATCACCGGAATAAAGCTACCATACAGAGCTCCGATCCAGTTGGTGAGCGGGTTGCGGCCCACAGTTTATTAACTTTTGCACCTAGTCAGACTTATATACAGGCCTCGCTGGGATTTATAGTCCTACGGAGGAGGAGTATTTCAACTGACACTAGGCAAGCATAAGGCCTATCTGCTATTGCATCTCAAGCCTTGTATCATAGTTACTGAAGTTATACCAAGAGCATCTTTAACTCAACTTGAATTACTTTAACCCTTGGATTACAAATCACAAAGAATTATCCTAGCTAGTGAAGACAAGAAGATTAAAGACTGAGTACTTTAAGTGAGATCTCACGCATAGCTATAAAAGTAGGGCTCCTGTGTATTAAGATTGTTTTTAATTGTTATAGCAAAATTCATTGTCCTGTCATTCTATGTTGGGATGACAGCACAATTACTGTAATTACCTGTTTGAATATATTTACAGTAAAATATACTTTGGTTAAGTACCCAGTTGTGCGGAGTATTGTTTTCTCCCAGCAGGTGAAGCCAGTGGATCCTGAGGTTACAATACAGGTATATTGTGTTGTATTATATTGTATTGTATTGTATTGCACCACAGCTGTGTCAAGGGGACTGAGTCAATTCAGTGGGGGTTCATTAGCAGAGTGCAGGCCCAAATCAAACCAGCAGCTCCTTTGGGGGTCAGTGCTACACTTATGTAGTTAGATTTGTTTAATCTCTGTGTATATTTTGAGGCTGTTCACTTCACTGGGTATATGTGAGGGTTTAAATCCGCTTTAAAGTAGCAGTAGCACAGTGCAATATAGCAAAAAATGCTCTGGTCATGAAAGGGGGTAAAACTTTTCAGAGGTCAAATGGTTAAACAAACAAACGAAAAAAAAAAAAAGGGTTTGAGGTCCCCCCCAAATTCTATGCCAGATCACTTGGGTCTGGTATGGATTTTAATAGTGAACCCCATACGGGGGGGGGGGGGACAAGCGTATGCCCTCCCAAACCATAGCAAGCCACATACCCTCTACATGGGAGTACCTTGCCATGTTGATGAGCACAAGGGCTCTTCCCCACAATCTTGACCCAGTGGTTGTGGGGGTATGTGGGTGGGGAGCTTATCGGAATCTGGAAGTTACTGCCCTTATGTGAATGAGTAATGGGTGCATAGAAGTCCTCTGTCAGAAGACCCCCACAACCACAGTGATGAGGAAGGGATGGGTTGGGAAACTGGAAAGGGAGAAGTTCTGAGCTAGAGGCAGAACAGCAGTGAAGGAGAATTTTGTATCGGCACAAAGACAACAGCAGCTCGCAGAGGACTTGAGGGAGCAGCCTTCCTAATCCATTTGGTGGCACTGTACCGCAGGTATAGGGCTGGTCCACAGAGCTCTGCAGTGTGGGTAATCTTTATTTAATTTTCTGCTGACTGCAACATTGTGTCTGCTGCCTCAGCCTGCAACATTACAACCATGGCAAAAATACCAGGTTTTGAGTACCAGATGCATGAGAAAACACATGACTCTGCACCACATAGCTTGGTGAGTAGCACCTCAATGAGACAAGTGGTGTGCTCACCTCCTCTTTCTCCTTCTGATTCCCCACTTACCACATTCTCCACAAAATTCTTCTGCTGCATTCAGTGCAGCATTTGCAGCTTCTGGTAACAGGGAGGAACTTCTCACAAATGATTTCAAGGGGTTGATATATGTCACATAAAGCAGGGAAGAGAGCCATGGAGCCATGCTGAGGAGGCTTAAACCTTGACATAATTCCCCTACACCAACCCCACCATGAAGTTCCCTGGCATCAAAGGGGTCCTTCATCACACCAGAAGGGTATGTGGCCATTTTAGGCAGTCATACCTAGTTTCACTTTTCAGAACTGCAGCACCAACATCTGCCTGCACCTGTCATCTTTGACATACAAACAAGCATGAACTTAATGTTTGCCATGCTGTAGATCAGGGGTAAGCAACCTTGGGCCTCCAACTGTGGTGAAAATACAAATCCCATCATGCCTCTGCTTCTCAGAGTCATGCCTGTGATTCTTGGGTCTTGCAATGTCTTGCAATGTCTCATAGGACTTGTAGTTACAAAACATCTGGAGGGCCGAGGTTGCCTACCCCTGCTGTAGAGGGGCTGCCCCAGCGCCAGTATGCCATCAGGGAGAGTAGCTGAACCTCAGCTGCCAAATTTGTAATGTTTTCTACAGGGTAAATCATCTGTTGTGCCTCAAAGTTTGCCTATTCCAGTGCTTCAGCATTCAAAATTGTGGCTATTGTCTCTCAGATAATACGCTCATGTTAATTTTAAGATAAAGCCTGCCTAGTTCCTCCTTTATATATTGCACCCTAACCATGTTACTAACTGTCCAGCCACTAAGCAATATTTGTGGCTATAGACTTTCAGATGATGCTCTCAATTTTTTTGCAAGCTAAAACCAGCCTTGTCACCCTTTCTTATGTTGCAGCCTAGCCTGTCTATCATCTCTCAGATAATAAACTCTTATGTTTATATAAAGCCTGCCTAATTTCTTCCTCTTATATTGTAACCTAACCAAGCTCTAGTCACTGAACAATATTTGTGGCTATTGTCTCTCAAACATTACACTTTAATTTCTACTTCAAGAGAAAACTGCCAATTCTCTATCTTATAATGTGACCTAACCAATCTGCTCATACTCTGTCCCATCATTATACAATAATATTAATAATGATAACTCTTACTCCTTTTGCAAGATGGAACTTGACAGGACTTTCTATTTGCTGCCTATTCAAGTGCTCATGTACTGTCCTGATGCTAGCCAATTTCTACCAAACATATACCTAAAGTCTATATTTTTAATATTTAATAAGGTAGTTAGCAAATAATTAACTATGACTTTTTAGAAAAGCAAAGCGTGGTGTTTCCCCCTTAAAAAAAAAAAAATGTTTTTTTTACATACCTCTAAAAGCCTGTTGCTATGGGGTCCCTCGTAGTCTGCCTCCTGTGTAGCCTTGGCTGGTGACATCACTTCCCCTCGGCACAGGAAGGGCTCCCCAGTCATCTGGGACCTGCCACGGGTCACGCATGCGCAGTGGGTGCCCGGCTGTGAAGCCACAGCCGGGTGCCCACAGTTGCAATGCCGGCGCCGCCGAGCGGATCGGGGGGCTAGCGGAGCTTCGAACCCCCGCATCGCTGGACCCTGAAACAGGTAAGTGTCCGATTATTAAAATTCAGCAGCTGCAGTATTTGTAGCTGCTGACTTTTAATTTTTTTATTTTAAGGGATACACCTCTTTAATCAAAGTTGTACTTAGTGTTTTTAAATCAGGAGTGTGTTGTTCAAATAAACTAAACAAAATGGGATTGGATTTTTTTAATAGTAACTTGAAATATGACTGTAGCAAGTATGGGCACAATTTCTAGGAGCATAAGAAATTCAATTTGCCTAAAATGTAAGTTTTTAAAAAAATAACAAAGATTTTAAATGTCTGGTGGGTGGGGATACAGATTTTTTTTGTGTAAAAAAATCTGTATAGGTAAAGAATAAAAAATGAAAAACAAATACAATGAAATAAGCATAAATTGAACCTGAGATACAGATTGTGGTACCTCTGTCACTTAAACAAAAAACTTTTATTAAAGTGTATGCATCGCCAACTTTTTTCAGTTTTGGATAATGTAGGGAAGGGTTTAAACCTTGGCGAGGTCAATTGCGGTATTTATTTTATTTTATTTATTTGCTATCTATGTACCACATTTGTCTTCACTTCTTGTCTCAATTATGCAACAGGAAGTTAGAGGAAATCAGTTGCCCCTGGAACAGAGGCCCTTAGTGGAACATTTCCTCTTATCTCCTGTTCTGGGGACACCTCTAAAATGTTGGTTTTCACCTCATTTTCTTTCTCTGTGAAAGTACAAATAGAGTGGCAAATATCCCTGATTAGGACACATACGGAAATAAAAATTGACAGAGTGCCTAACCCATCCCTGCTCTGTTAAAAACTAAAAGAATACATGTTTTGCCTAGAGATATATTTTGAATGGAACACAGGAGGGAAAACAGATTTGAGGAGGACTTGGGAACACTGTTTAACAGTATGCTAAGAAGCTCTTCTATAGCTGTAGAAACAACAAATGGGATACTGGAAATGTAAATATAAACACTGGTTATTATTGCATTATAGCCCCGGTATAAACAGTTTAAAGTACATCTTCAGTATGAGATACAGCATAGTCTGGGCTCCACATTGTAAGAAATGTATATGAGAAAAGTAGAGGGCTCAACAGACATCTAAACTAACAAAAGTGTGGGATGTTTCACTTACATGAAATATTATAAAACTTCATAGTCTTGCTTACCTTTAATTGTAACTGGTACCCTTAAGTTCAAGGGCACAGTGGTACCACCTGACCCCTGGGGGAATACAGCTGTTCTAACATACAATAAAATGCTAAAAGCTAAAATCTATTGGACGACAAACATTTTTGACATATAGGAGGCTGTACTCTCTTACTTCCCTTAAAAAAAAAAAAAAAAACGGAAGTCCTTGTTTTAGATTTGTTTAAAACTATATGTTTATGGTACTTAGAAATATCCCTAATATCTTCATTTGAATTTATTCACTAAATACTTCATCAATTAATTTAAAAAAAAAAATTTTACATTAGTCAATTTCGCAAGTTCCCGAAAAAGTCATGTATATTTAATATCTGCTAAAAAAAATCTGTAAAATAAATCAAGAAATCTAAAAGTCCAGAAATAAAACATCTGGGAAAGGAGGTATGCAAGACAGTTTATCAATGCAGTCTGGTTCTATACCATGCCAGACAATGTATTTACAAGCACTGTCTCAATCAAGAAGAGGCATTTTCTTAAGGAAGGAGCACCTCTTCTCCCACTGGTTGAAGCAAAGTAATTAAAGAGTCCTTGTGCAAGTACAGTTTTTGGCCACCTATTTAAGAACTGTCCTAATGCAAACACTTACTGGTTGCTAGACATGGGAGCCGTCAAAAAAATAGTTTTGTTTCTTTCTGTTCCGTATAAAAAAAAATTCATAATTCGTAATTCGTGTACGAAATTTAATTCGGATTCGTCCGAAATACGAATTTCGTACGAATCGTTAATATTGTTACGAATCGTTACGAATCATTATGAATATCGACACGAAATTTCGTTTACGAATACGAAATTTCGTACTTCCTCTGAGTGATTGGTGAACAATAGACAATAGACTTGTGTTATGTAACGTTAATACGTTTTCGGATAATTCGTTATTATTCATAGAGTGTCGATATTCGTTATACTGAATCTCAAATTCATTCGAATCATTCGTTATATCCGCTATAATTTCTTTCATATTAGTTGAAATTCGTCATTTGGTAGTTTGGATTCGGATAATTTGGATCCGAAATTCGTAAACGAAATTTCGTATTTCATACAGAATTTGTATTCGTAAAAATTCGTAATTCGGATTCATACGAATGTACGAATTTGGAAAACTTCGTACGAATTTCCGATTCGTGCGAAACTAATCGCACATGTCTACTGGTTGTGTAGAAAGATAATTCTGAGATAGATATAGATAGATAGATAGATAGATAGATAGATAGATAGATAGATAGATAGATAGATAGATAGCATTTGTCCTGATTTTGGTTCTTGCATTCCCCTGCTCCCCTGAACTGTTGGGCTGCAGTACTCATGCACTAACAAGGGTCATGTTGGTAGGAGGAAATAGAAACGTGACAGAGAGATGAGCTCATCAGTGGGCTGCTTCTTCTTTCATATCCAGTCACAGACAGGGGGAGGGACAAGGCCCTTAGGCATTACTTAACCACTTCAGCCCCAGAAGATTTACTCCCCTTCATGACAGGCCATTTTTTGCAATATGGCCTGGTCAGTTTACTTTAACTGACAATTGCGCGGTCGTGCGACACTGTACCCAAATAAAATTGATGTCCTTTTTTTCCCCACAAATAGCTTTCTTTTGGTGTTATTTGATCACCTCTGTGGTTTTTATTTTTTGTACTATAAACAAAAAAATATATAAACAAAAAAAGACAGACAATTTTGAAAAGAAAACGATATTTTTTTACTTTATGCTATAAAACATAGCCAATAAAAAATTTTTTTAAAATCAAATTTATTCCTCAATTTAGGCCAATATGTATTCTGCGACATAATTTTGGTAAAAGAAATCCCAATAACCGTATATTGATTAGTTTGCACAAAAGTTATAGCATCTACAAACTATGGGATATATTTATGGAATTTTTATATATTTATTTGTTATTATATGTGATGGCAGTGCTCAGCGATTTTTATCGGGACTGTGACATTTCGGCGGACAAATCAGACACTTAACTGACACTTTTGACACTTTTTAGGGACCAGTGACACTAACACAGTGATCAGTGCTAAATAAATGCACTTTCACTGTACTAATAACATTGGCAGGGAAGGGATTAACATCAGGGGCGATCAAAGGGTTAAGTGTGCTTCTATGGAGTGCTTGCTAACTGTGTGGGGGATGCTCTGACTGAGGGAAGAGAGAGATCTGTGTTCCTGCTTGGAAGAAATATAGGATCTCCTTCTTCCCCTCTCACAAAACGGCGGTCTGCCTTGTTTACATAGACAGACTGCCATTCTGCCTCTCCTGAGAATGATCGGCGGGTCCTGGTGGACATCAGGTCCAGACCTAGTGCACAAAATCAGGTACAGGTGTGTGATTTTGCGCAGGAGGGCAGCCCTGCCACAGTATATCTGGTGGTCCATAAGAGGTTAAAGTGATTGTAAATGATCACCTTGTAAAACAACCCATTCAATTTAACCACTTCAGCCCCAGAAGGATTTACCCCCTTCATGACCAGAGCGTTTTTTGCGATTCGGCACTGCGTCGCTTTAACTGACAATTGCGCGGTCGTTTGACGTGGCTCCCAAACAAAATCGACTTCCTTTTTTTTCCCACAAATAGAGCTTTCTTTTGGTGGTATTTGATCACCTCTGCGCAGCGAAGCCTCACACAGCGGGAGCCTCTAATTGCGCGGAACGGCCCAAGAAGAGACGCCGACGCCATTGAAGAAGATGCCGGAAGAGAAGACCAGAGCAAGAAGAAGCAGATCGGAGGAAGAAGAAGATGGAAGAAGAAGATGGAAGAAGATGCCGGAAGGAGAAGATGAAGAAACCGGTACTTTTGTACCCCCTTACCATTTCACACAGGGGGGGACGGGATCTGGGGGTCCCCTTGTTAAAGGGGGCTTCCAGATTCTGATAAGCCCCCCCGCCCGCAGACCCCCACAACCAATGGCCAGGGTTGTGGGGAAGAGGCCCTTGTCCCCATCAACATAGGGACAAGGTGCTTTGACCCCCAAAGCTCCCTCCCAATGTTGAGGGCATGTGGCCTGGTACGGTTCAGGAGGAAGGGGGGCCGCTCTCGCCCCCCCCTCTTTTCCTGCGGCCTGCCAGGTTGCGTGCTCGGATAAGGGTCTGGTATGGATTTTGAGGGGGACCCCATGCCATGCCCCCCACGCTTTTTTTATTTTATTTATATCAATGACTTTTTTTTTCTCAATGACTTTCAATGAATGACTGTTCTCTGTGCTACGGAAGCCGACAATTCATTAGCCGCGAGTGATTTTAAATAGCTTTTTTTCCTGCAAAAATGACACTTTGTGCAGGGACAGTTCTAAGCACGGGAAACATGCGCCCCTTCACAGGCATACTATAGACAACCCCCAGGTACGAAATTTAAAGGAATATTACACTTTTATTGTTTCACATTAAGCATTATTAAAATCACTGCTCCTAAAAAAAAACTCTGTTTTTATAAAAAAAAATTGCATTGATACATGTCCCCTGGGGCAGAACCCAGGTCCCCAAACACTTTTTATGACAATAACATGCATATTAGCATTTAAAATTAGCACTTTTGATTTCGAACGTTCGCGTCCATTGTAATTAATAGGGTTCTAATGTTCGCACGAACTTTAGGTCCGTTCGCGGGTTCTGGTGCGAACCGAACCCAGGGGTGTTCGGCTCATCCCTAATCAGGAATGTGAAATGTTGGGGTAACAAACACTTTAAGTACAGCAGAGAAAATTCTGAACTCCTACCATGCTGAGCTATGTGGTAGAGTTGTGTAAATGCCAGATCTGGATTGACAGAAAGTCCTTTGGTAGGTAAAAACAATGCTCGTAGATTTATGATGCACTGTGGTGCACTGGTTCATAACAACTATTTTGGTTAGGCTCATTTTGACAACAGTTTTTGCCTTCTCTCCTTGCATATTCATTCCTGACTAACACAGTGCATAATCTTTTTCTTTAAAGTGATTGTAAAAGTTCTATTTAAAAGAAAATACTAAACATGATATACTTAACTGTGCACGGTCTCTAACATCCATCAGCTCTGTGATGTTGTCAGAGGATTCCAGTGGCAACCTGTAAAGCTCTGGTGAACTCCATGCCCAAGAGGGGTAAAATAATGGAAAATAATGGTGGCCACACAAAATATTGACACTTTGGCCCCAATTTGGACTTTTTTACTTAGGAGTGTACTCACTTTTGTTGCCAGTGGTTTAGACATTAATGTCTGGTGTGTTGAGTTAGTTTGAGGGGACTGCAACATTACACTGTTAAAGGGTAAAAACTGCGCTAATTAAAAAATAAAAAATATATATAAAAAATTATAAAAAGTGAAAAAAACTTAAATAAATCGGATGAACCAGTCCAAAAGCAGCAATTAAGGAAGGAAAAAAAATTGCGCTAATTACAGTCCAGAAGTTATGATGTATATAGTCAGTCCACTGTATTGAACCAATGGAGATATATTCAATGTACACCCAGTGATAATACCACAGGAAAGTGTACCATCACCTTGTGGAAAACATGCTTACGAGATCGTAAGGTGGCTTTAACCCAGCCCAGGTCTTTGATTTTGCAGGAAGACAGATTATTGCGTTACTCCGATGTGATGGTTGCAAGCCTCTTGGCACAGATTAGCATTGGTTCCACGAATTGTGATTATTATCAACCCAAAAGAAAAAAATATATGCACCATAGTGTAATATTGTCAAAAATAACAAATAAAAAGAGGATGCACTTACAATCAAACAATAAAAACTTGCATAAAATACGAACCCGGCCAGCTACAATACAGAGCTCCCGTCCTCCTCAATGAGACAGGGGGCGCGGTGACGTCAGCACATACCTCCTCAGACTCGTTTCGTCATAACTAACATTATCAATGGGGAACTCATTGATAATTTTAGTTATGAGGAAACGCGTCTGAGGCGGGACAGGCTGATGTCACCACGCTGTCTCGTTGAGGACGGGAGCTCGGTATTGTAGCTGGCCCGCTTCGTATGGGGGACTCATTGATAATGTTAGTTATGACAAAACGAATCTGAGGAGGTATGTGCTGACGTCACCACACCGTTTTGTTGAGGAGGACGGGAGCTCTGTATTGTAGCTGGCTGGCTTCGTATTTTATGCACGTTTTTATCGTTTGCTTGTAAGTGCATCCTCTTTTTACTTTATTAAAACTAAGTGTTGACGTTATTACGCTATGGTGTATTGTATCCTCTCTTTTGGCTGATACCAATCAATACCCACGGGTTATACGGAACACTTGGCCTCTGCTAGAAGTTTTCTTTTCATCTATCAACCTAGCTTCATACTAGAATCCGGCTGAGGGTTTATCTGCCTAAGGGGACATCTGCTGTTTTTGGTTTTTCTTTTGGTAAGGAGGCCCTCTGTGTGGTGACGGTGCACTCGTCTGTGATTCATCCACTGGGTGTTTTTTTTCTGTGCATTTTTAGTTTCTATACTGTAAGTGCAATTGCATATATTGATCATTTATTAAGTTATTTTTGACAATATTACGCTATGGTGCATATATTTTTTCTTTTGGGTTGATAATAATCAAGATTCGTGGATTCAATGCTAATCTGTGCCAAGAGGCTTGCAACCATCACATCGCAGTATCGCAATAATCTGTCTTCCTGCAAAATCAAAGGCCTGGGCTGGCTGCTTTATTGGCTTACGATCTGGTAAGCATGTTTTCTACAAGGTGATGGTACACTTTCCTGTGGTTTTATCATTGGGTGTACATTGAATATATCTCCATTGGTTCAATACAGTGGACTGACTATATACATCACAACTTTACACTGTTATACAAGCTGTACACTCACTACTTTACATTGTAGCAAAGTGTAATTTCTTCAGTATTGTTACATGAAAAGATATAATAAAATATTTACAAAATGTGAGGGGTGTACTCACTTTTGTGAGATACTGTAACTAGCACCTTTACATTTCACACAGACTGCACACTTTGAGTATGTCTTATGGCTGTGTGTGTGTTGATTAAGGAATATAAATACTGCACAAAATATAGTTAAACTTTTAGGATCACACGCTCCTTTTTGAACAGATCTGGGCTGAGATCTGAATTTTTTAAAGCCTAAGAACCCAACATCTGTTTTTTTGTTGCTGTTCTCACTTTTTCTTCAATACTTACATGTTTTGGATTAGGTTATATTTGGAAACTATTATGTACCTGCTTGTATCTGCATATGTATTGTACGAGTAAGTATATGCATACTTGTTCCAGGTCAGTGACTGTATTGAAGCAATAGGGTCAGCATGACAGCCAAGTATAGAAGTATATGCATCGCTCAAGGATTGAATTTCTCACCCTGCTGTTCTAAACCTCTATCCTGTGTGGTGGGTGCGGTCCCTGCTGCAAACAGATATACGAAACATAAAAAATTGGACTTGATGGCCACACTCCTGTGCAATTCACTTTATTCTTGGTTTCATGTACAGCACAGTGGTGAACTACAATAAACACTGACGCGTTTGACAACTGACACCTTTTACACCAATGTTGGGTGCTTAATCATAGCTCAAAACATTAACACATATATAGCAGGTATATATACATAAAAGTAAATAGGATGTTAATCATCAATGAATTAATTAAACATCAATCGACTAGCAGCCGCATGTTGATTGGATAATGGTTTCATTAGGTAATAGCCTAATCATATGTGCCTGCTTAGATGTTATCAAGAGAAATATAAAAAGAGATATAAATGAATTTCATTCATGGAAAATGTACAAAACAATTAGTTACTATTAACATAACAAAACTTTTATTATTAAAAAATCATTGTGTATCATAATGAATTACTCCATTAATAAAACATTTTATATCAACATTTAAAAATGTTTTTCCCTCTCCAACAGAGAGAGAGAGAGAAAGTGAAAGGCCTGTTCCGTCTCGGGAGGTCATATCTGTGAAAGTTTACACATGACACAACCGTAGAGGTAATCAGACAATATGTCTGAACACCGCAATTACCAGTTATATACTAGTACATATATATAATGTTCAAAGACCATTCCCTGTAGACCAAAACAGACTTTACACTCCGCAGAACTCTAGTGATTACCATACTAAATATTGACTATTGAATTTGAATGCTATCAATATGGGAACTACAAAAAAGATATTCAACTCCTTCACCTAAATATAGGTGTTAAATGTGTAAGTGAAGAGCCAAGTATCTAGCATTTTCTGATGGAGAGTTTGGTTATGAAAAAGCCTTAAAGTTTTACTAAACTCACAGTAAAATCAGTTTGTATATGCAGTAAACCCTGCTTGTTATACTCACTGTTGAACCTAAGCGGTTAATCCTCTGCATTATGTAAAAAGGCTGTTTGATCCTGGCTTCTCTGATCTTCCCCTTCTTTTATTTTCCCCAATCCATCTTCTTTAAAGGCAGAGCCTTTGAAGTCAGTCTGCACATGCTCAGTTTGGTGTGTATTGCTAGAGAGTTTTTGTTTCTTGGGAGGGTGCATGTGATCAGCGCAGGGCCAATCAGCACTGTCCAGACAGAGGGTCAGGGGTCCTGCAGCCTCATAGGACAGTCAAAGTAGACCGAAAACTCCTCCTTAAAGCTTTAACCAGACACTGATAGAAGTCACAAGACTGCTATGTACTGCTGATGGGAAAAGGTATTTAGCAGTTTAAATTTATTAATATAGTTTAATTTCCATGTTCTATGTACTGTTGGAGACCAGATATAGTGAATGCAGGCTCATGGGTTTAGAAACACTTTAAAAACAATTTATAACAGGTGTCTCATATACCATCTTGGAGGCTGTGTTCTTTGATTCTGCTGTCTTGTTAATTTCAGTTGCCCTTATCTGCAAGTCTGCCCATCAGGAAATAACTCTAATGCAGGAAATTGAGGTTTGGGGGGTATTAAAAGCAGTTTAGAAGCCTGGGCAATGGTCTCCTTTTATATTTTAAACACTGAGTGCAGTTTCCAAATTCCTACAACTGTAACTTTCTCCATATAAAGACCCTCTATTTCTTAAAAGCTGCATTTGCTCCAAGGAGAAACATGCATTGAATTTGCTACTTGATAAATCCCTATGAGCTTTTAGTATGGAACATTTAATGAGTGAAGAGAACACTTCCCCATATGTACAGCACAGCTGTAAAACTGCCAGGCACTGTGCTTCTTGCCAGTATTATTGCAGTCTCAGTTATATGTGTTCTTTACATGTTTTTGCATTACACAGACTTTGAATACACTATGAATTTATGACTTGTGAAAGAATTTCTAGAATGGTATGGAACATGTAGTACCTATCATTTAACAGCTTGGCCTAAAGCACTTCACAGACACGTAATGGTTGAAATGTGTAATAGCTAGTAACCTGAAAGAAACAAGTGAGATGGTTATAACCAGGAACTAGGGATGAGCCTGTGGGTGTTCGTTTTCTCCCAAATGAACCGAGCATATGGGGCGTTCATGGGAAATTAGAGTGCCGCGGAATGCCCCATAATGCACTGCAAGATCACAGTGCATTGACGTCTGATGATTGACCAAAGCATTTAACTGACCTGCGTGCTTTGGCCAATCACAGCGTGCCCTGCGTCGAGAGCCATAATTGGCCAAAGGCAGGGTGCTAAGTCCACGCCCCACATTATATAAGGCTGCTTACATAGCGACCGTATATAGTGTGTGGACGGAGATTGAGCTAGATTAGGCAGGCAGGTTAGTTAGTGCTGTGCAGGCAGTTTATTAAATATATCTATACAGTCTAGTATTGAAGAAGGATGGACATCGTGGGACACTTTTTTTCTTTTCCTTTTTAAATTAAAGGAATTGTCAAAAACTGTCTTTTGTCTTTTGTGGTTTTTACTTTTTGACACTTTTTTTTTGGTAAATGGGTAAGGATACAATGTACCCGATACCCATTCACATGGGGGGTTGGGATCTGGGGCCCCCCTTATTAAAGGGGGCTTCCAGAGTCCGATACGCCCCCTAACTGCAGACCCCCACAACCCTTGATGAGGCCCTTGTCTCCATCAACATGGGGACAAGGTGTTTTGGGGGGGACCTCAAAGCACCCTCCCCATATTGAAGGCATGTGGCCTGGTATGGTTCGCTCGCCCCCCTATCCTGTCCTCCAGGCTGCATGCTCGAATAAGGGTCTGGTATGGATTTTGGGGGGGACCCCCACGCCACTTTTTTTTTTTAAATGTTGGCGTTAAACTACATACCAGACCCAAAGGTCCTGGCATAGGTTTTGGGTGGTACCCCACACTGTTTTTTTTTTTAATTTTGGCATGAAGTTCCCATTAATATCCATACCAGACCCAAATGGCCTGGTATGGACTGCCCGTTTTTTCCTAGATTTTTATCTATATTATCGGGAGCCAGCAATACATTACAGCCACGAGCAAGTTTAAATGACATTTTTTCCTTTAGAAATGTCATTTTGCTGCAGGACTGTAAAACTCGTCACACAGATGCGCTACTTTACAGGCAGACTAAGGGGATCCCCCAGGCATGATATTTAAAGGAATATTTAATTTTTATTGTTTCATTTTAAGCATTCTTATAATCACTGCTCCTGAAAAAACTGGGCAGTACCCGGGTCCCCATATACTTTGTATGGCAATAACTTGCATATAAGCCTTTAAAATTAGCACTTTTGATTTTTCATGTTCGTGTCCCATAACGGTGTTCGCATGTTCACACAGATTTTTTTACCTGTTCTGGTGCAAACTGAACCGCGGAGTGTTCGGCTCATCCTTACCAGGGACATAGATACATTTTTATTTCTGAGGTTGGTACAGCCCTCTCCAATTATAAAATAGTTAAGTGTTGCTAGGATTGTGAATGACTTGAGGCACCCTTGGGTACCCAGAGGAGAATTAAAAGGTGGTTTGCAGCGTGGTGTGGCAAATTGTGGGTGTGGCAACAGCAGTTTTTACAGGTGGCGGGGGTGTAGCTCTAATAAGTGAATCTTACTTTTTACTGCAAGAACTACTTTAAATACTATAAAGGCCATAATAGAAAACCTGCTAACATATCCAGACATTATCCAGACATTAATCTATAGTGGTATAGGAGGAAAGGTACATATGTGATAAGAATTGAAATAGTACTCCACATTTAAAAGTCCTGTGGTGCATAGAAATGCATTCAATGTCATTTTGACATTTCAATAAAGTTAGAAAAAAAAGTAATCATTACCCTGCATAAAAATGGATAGTTTTAGCATATGGTCTGTGTGAACGAGCCCTGACTCTCCTCTGCCATCCACTGGCTCTTTCCTGTATTTATTTAAGCTTCTGTCCTTCTCCTCTGATTGACCTTTTCTGCTGCCAATCCCAAATAGAGACGCTCCCGCTTTCTTAAAAAGACCCTTACAATCTGTCTAAGATGGGATTCACATGATTTTAGGGAAATAGTTCTTCTCACTGCCTGCTGGGTTTCAGGCAAAAGAAGTAAAGGGAAGTCTCCCTAGCAGCACAAAAGTAACACAAAACAAAACCTGACAGGGTTTTTTCTTTACCATTGCCATTTTTTTACCATTCAAAAATCTTTTGATTTTCAACATACTTGACATAAAACATATCATTTCACATTTCATTGTAGAAAGATATTTACCTTAGGTTCACAGCTATGCGGTTGATGCGTTTTTTCCCGGCAAGTTTTGTGGTGCGTTTTGCGTTTTTGAACACACATTTTTTGATGCGTTTTTGCATGCTGTTTTCATGTGTTTTTAATTTTTCTCTCATTAACAAACTGTGAATGGCTAGTTGTTAAGGAGCAGGCGGCCGCCACGCACTCGAACAACCAATGACAACCAAAATGTGTTGGATGTGTGTGGTGGAGGTTTCAACTAAAGATATGTGTCAGTGGAGGGTATTATCCTTGCTTCAAATATGTAGCAAATAAATAGTAGGACTTTATATAGCCCCCTTCAGTGATCACAGAAATACAACAATGTAAAAAATTACAAAACTTTATTTTTACCAATAAAACATATAATTAAAACATATTGTGTATAATTACTTGCATATTACTACCAACATTCATCATTTACTGCGAACATGCGTGGCTTAAGTTGAGATAGAGAAATTAGGTTGACGTGTTTCACAGAGATCATCGCTTCTTCAGGACTTTTTATATCTCATATATACAAGCAAGTAATCAGAGGAGTCACCTCTAGAGATAGAAAAAACACATATGTAATCTACAAAACATAACATAGTTACATTTATTCACAACAATCATTGAATTTTGAAAAAGTACATAGTAGCAGTCCCCAAAAAGCGAAGTAGGTGGGAGAGGAGATAGAAGGGAAAAAGAAAAAAATTTTTTTATTATAAATAAAATGTAATTAAACTGTACATTTTGATGTCATAGTTTCATTTTGCTTCAACAGAACCAAAAATTATATAATGGTGAATAATAGTACAATTTTATTTATAATAAATATTTTTTTTTTCTTTTTTTCCCTTCTCTCTCCTCTGCCGCCTGCTTTGCTTTTTGGGGACAGCTACTATGTATTTTTTTCAGAATTCAATGATCATTGTGAATAAATGTATAGCAACTATGTTATGTTTTGTAGATTACATATGTGTTTTTTTTCTAGAAAAAATCTCTATCTATCTATCTATCTCTAGAGGTGACTCCTCTGATTACTTGCCGTATATGAGAGATAAAAGAAGAAGCAGCGATCTCCGTGAAACACGTCAACCTAATTTCTCTAGCTCAACTTAAGCCACGCGTGTTTGCAGAAAAGGATGAATGTTGGTAGTAATATACAAGCAATTGCAAACAATATGTCTTTTTATATATTGTATTGGTAAAAATAAAGTTTTGTAATTTTTTACATTGTTGTTTTTCTGTGATCACTGGAAGGTATTTAAAGGCCTACTACTTCTTTGCAACAAAATTAACAACCAATGTGTCATCAGCTGTCAGCGTGTTTCCCCGCTGACACCTGAATGTAAAGAAAATGAATTGCTGGCAAAGAAAAAAAAAACGGCATGGGGTCCCCCCAATCCATACTAGGCCATTCGACATTGTTTTTGTTTTTGAAATAAAGGACTTGTCAAAAACAGCCTAGTGTAATTTTTTACACTACACCTTTTTATTTGGTGAATAAGTAGGGGTACTACAGTGCCTTGAAAAAGTATTCATACCCCTTGAAAATTTCCATATTTTGTCATGTTACAACCAAAAACGTAAATGTATTTTATTGGCATTTTATGTAATAGACCAACACAAAGTGGCACATAAATGTGAAGTGGAAGGAAAATGATAAATGGTTTTCAAATTTTTTTACAAATAAATATGTGAAAAGTGAGGTGTGCATTTGTATTCAGCCCCCCTGAGACAATACTTTGTAGAACCCCCCTTTCGCTGCGATTACAGCTGCAAGTCTTTTTGGGAATGTCTCTACCAGCTTTGCACATCTAGAGAGTGACATTTTTGCCCATTCTTCTTTGCAAAATAGCTCAAGCTCTGTCAGATTGGATGGAGAGCATCTGTGAACAGCACTTTTCAAGTCTTAGGGTAGCACAGTGGTGTAGTGGTTAGCACTCTAAACTAGCAGTAAAGAGGGGTCGCTGGTTCAAATCCCAACCATGACACCACCCGCCTGGAGTTTGCATGTTCTCCCTGTACCTGCGTGGGTTTCCTCCAGGTACTCCAGTTTTCTCCCACACCCCAAAGACATGATGGTAGTTTAATTGGCTTCTGTCTAAATTGGCCCTAGTATATGAATGTGAGTTAGGGACCTTAGATTGTAAGCTCCTTGAGGGTAGAGACCAATGTGAGTGTACAATGTACATGTAAATAATAATAAGTCAACAGATTCTAAATTGGATTTAGGTCTGTACAGACTCTAATGCCCCATACACACGATCGGAAATTCTGCCAGCAAAAGACCGATGAGAGCTTTTGGTCGGAAATTCCGACCATGTGTATGCTCCATCGGACTTTTGCTGGCGGAATTCCCGCCAGCAAAACATTGAGAGCATGTTCTCTATTTTTCAGTCGGAAAAAGTTTTGATCCGAAATTCCGATCGTCTGTACAAATTCCGATACGCAAAATTCCTATGCATGCTCGGAAACATTTTGACGCATGCTCGGAAGCATTGAACTTCATTTTCTCGGCTTGTCATAGTGTTGTACGTCATCGCGTTCTTGACGGTTGAAAGTTCATAGAACTTTTGTGTTTCAAATCTTACTTTATTTCCATTTTCACATCTTAACAAACATAAAACTTTGCAGTTACATGTATTATACAGGCATTTACAGTTGTGTCTGTTTATAACTCCATAGTTTCTTATTCCTGTACTTTTGCGTGTTAGTTATATATGGTTGCTATTACTTTCATTCTTTCTCCCCATCATATGTCATTAAAACTTATCAAACAATCTATCATACTCTCTTCATTCATATTAGTGTCCAGTAGAGAAAAAAAAGAAAAAGAGAGAGAAAAAAAAATAAAAAAAATAAAAAAAAATAAAGGATTTTGACAAGGTCTCTCCCATCTTCCCTCCTCCCCTCTCCCTCTCATATCGTCCGCAGCAATAAGGACGACATCCTATAGTCTTTCCATTTTTGCCAAGTTTCGTTTATGTGATCTTTGGGATCCTCCTCCTTTTTAATCCTCTCTTCCAGTGAACGCATATCATCCATTTCTATGATCCATTCCTCAATTGAGGGTGCTATATTGTTTTTCCATTTCCTTGCTATTACTGTTCTAGCTGCGGTTAAACAGTGTTTTAGTATCCCTTTTCTTATCTTTTTGATCGTACCTGGTATCATTGATAAAATAGCGATCTTTATTTCTGGTTGTATGTTTATATCTGTCATCTCGCTATATATCTTAAATATTTTTTCCCAGAATATGTACACCTTTGGGCATAAAAACCAGATATGTGACATAGTCCCGGTTGCTCTTTGACATCTCCAACAGGTGCTATCATTTTCTACATTAATTTTATACAGGTCAATTGGGCATTTATACCATCTCACTAGTAATTTGTAGTTTCTTTCCTGATGCCTATTGGATAGAGACATTTTGTGTGTTAGTAAAATTGCTTTGAACTTTTGTGTGACCGTGTGTATGCAAGCCAAGCTTGAGCGGAATTCCATCGGAAAAAACATCCAAGTTTTTTCTGATGGAAAATCCGCTCGTGTGTAAGGGGCATTACAGGTTTTCTTCTAAGATTGCCCTGTATTTGGCTCCATCCATCTTCCCATCAACTCTGACCAGCTTCCCTGTCCCTGCTGAAGAAAAGCATTACTACAACACGATGCTGCCACCCCTATGTTTAACGGTGGGGATGTGATGTACAGTGTTAGTTTTCTGCCACACATAGCAATTTGCTTTTAGGCCAAAAAGTAAAATTTTGGTCTCATCTGACCAGAGCACCTTATTCCACATGTTTGCTGTGTCCCCCACATGGTTACTCGCAAACCGCAAAAGGGACTTCTTATGGCTTTCTTTCAACAGATTTGTGGAGTGCATGACTAAATGTAAGAGAACTGTCCTAATACGTTCTGTGTGCACACGTGCGCATGCGCACACTTACAGGCAAAAGGCGCACACTTACAGGCAACAGGCACACACTCACAGGCAACTGCCGCACACTCATGTGCAACAGCATATCCCTGCGCGCTGATGCGCCTGCGCATCGCGTGCGTGCACGCGCAGGAGCGCGCCTCTAAACCCAGTTGGTGCTAGATGGACTATTTAAAGGGTGCACTGACTTCTGAACAGTGCTGACTGGTCTTTCAGCTGTGCTCCTGATACCCTGAACTTGTGATTTCCTGTCTGAATACCCATTGGCTCCTGTTTGACCCTGCTTCTGGCTCCTTCTTATCTGATCTCTGGCTTTTGACCCCGGCTCTCCACTGACCTTGCTTCTGGACTGTGTTTACCTGATCCTTGGCTCCTGATCCCGGCTTCTCATCTGACCTTGCCTTTGCCTGATGTCCTAGTACCTCGCTGCCTGCCTGTTAACGAACCCGGATTCCTTTGTGACTTCGCTCCAGTGTCCTGTTGGGCTCAGCACTTCTGCAACTACAGTCCAGCACTTCTGCAACTACAGGTCTTCTCCTACGGGCACTCGTGTTCCTCCTGGCCCTTGGCTCCTTCTGTTCCACCCTCAGCTGGACCTGGGCTGGAGATACATGAGAGGCCGACCTTGTCAATTCAGTCTCCCTTCAGGTACGTGACAGTACCAGTCAGCCAGAGATGGAGTCTGAAAGGGAGGTCTCTCTGCTATCAACCCTTTGTCAGACTGTTACCACACTCTCTCATGTAGTGCAAGGGTTTCATATGGACTTAGGCCGCATCCATGACCAACTACTGAGTGCATCCAGCTTGACCTGCACCCAAGCAGTCCTACCTTATCTTCCTGAGCCCATGGTACCATTGCCCAAACGTTTTTCTGGAAATCGTAGGAAGTTCAGGACTTTTCAGAATTCCGGTGAGCTGTATTTCTCCTTGCTTCCCCGCACATTTCCTACTGAGGAAGTGAAGGTGGGATTTCCAATTTCCCTGTTGATGGAAGAACCCCAGGCCTGGGCATATCAGCTTTGGGATTAGCATGACCCTGTCCTGGCTTCAGTCAACTCCTTTTTTGCTGCCATGGCCCAACTATATGCTAACCCTTTTCGTCATCAGACTGCTGAAACCTCATTAAGCCACCTGCAACAGGGCCCCAGGCCTGTGGAGGACTACGTCTCTGACTTCTGCCTGTGGAGTGCTGATACTGAATGGAACAATGCAGCCCTACATTTCCATTTTTTTCTGTGGCCTATCTGAAGCCATTAAGGATGAGCTAGCCAGGGTGGAAACCCCCACTTTTCTAAATTACTTAATCCTTCTTTGTATTTAAATTGACCGCCGCCTGCGTGAAAGGCAGTTCGAAAAGACCGGGAATCTTCATTTAATGCCTGTCTGCTACGTGGACCCTCCACCTGCCTCTATCTTGGCTAAAGATGCATCGGATGTCGAGAAGGTTCCTCATGCCAGTTTTCCAAGACCTCCTCTGTCTAAACAAGAATGGGCCCGATGTCACTTAAATAACCTTTGTCTCTACTGTGGCGATGAGGGGCATTTCCTACAGACTTGTTCCCGGAGACATCGTAGGAGACCTTCTCCTCTTACTGTTACCGCACTAAATTCCAGCCAGAAGCACATCCTGCTGCCAGTCTCTTTTCAGTTAGACGGAAGAACTTCGCCATTGTGGACTTTGGGGCCTGTATCTGTTTTGTGGACTGTATCTTCGCTACCCTGCATAATCTGCCCCTGTGTGCCAAACAAAACAGCTTTACGCTCCGACTGGCGGATGGTTCGAGCATCAAATCAGGACCTGTCACCTCAGAGACTGAACCTATCCTGTGCCTCACAGCTTCTGGACATCGGGAACGTTTGGATGTCATTACTTACCCCCTATTTCCTTTCATCCTTGGGCAGCCTTGTTTGGGGCGCACAATCCCCTCATAAACTGGTCCACAGGGGAGGTGGCATTTCCTTCTAACTACTGCAGAGAATTTTGCCTTCCTCCTACACCCAGTCCTGAAGTTTCCTTCCTCTGCATTGATGTGGACTCTGAAACAATGAAAACGGTGCTTTCTGTTTATCATGATTTCCTGGACGTTTTTAATAAAAAAAATGCTGACACTTTTCCTCCCCATAGACCTTACGACTGTCCCATTGAACTCTTACCTGGTGCAGAAATTCCCTTTGGCAGGATCTACCCACTCTCAGCACTTGAACTAGAGGAGCTGCAAAAATATATTAATCAAAACCTTGACAAGGGGTTTATCCAGCCATCCTTATCCCCTGCTGGTGCGGGAATATTCTTTGTTGAGAAGAAGGATCACTCTCTCCGGCTATGTATTGATTATCGGGACTTAAATAAGGTGACCATTAAGAACCGGTACCCCTTACCTCTTAACCCTGAGTTGTTCCAGAGACTTTGAGAAGCCTGTGTATTTTCCAACTTAGACCTAAGGGAAGCTTATAACTTGATCAGAATAAGAGAATGTGATGAGTGGAAGACCGCCTTTAGGTCTCGTTTTGGGCACTTTGAGTACCTGGTGATGCCCTTTGGACTTTGTAATGCGCCAGCCACCTTCCAGCATTTTGTAAATTATGTGTTTCGAGGCTTTCTTGATCTGTTTACTATTGTTAACTTGGATGAAATCATAATCTTTTCCACTTCTCTAGAATCACATCGGGTTCATGTAAAGAAGGTGTTAAGCAGACTGAGGAAACATCACCTTTATGCCAAGGCAGAAAAATGTGAGTTCGAGAAAAGCACCATACAGTTCTTGGGCCTTATTATCTCTGCAGATGAGATTTCTATGGATCCACAAAAGGTATCAGCAGTACTTGATTGGCCTTCCCCCACTGATAAAAAATCTGTGCAGTGATTTGTGTGGTTCGCTAATTTTTACAGGAAGTTCATTAAAGACATTTCCAGTATTATATCCCCTATCACTCAATTAACTAAACTACACCTGACCTTCTCATGGACCTCAGAAGCTCAAACAGCATTTGAGAAACTGAAGGGCCTGTTTACAACAGCTCCCATTCTTAAGCACCCAGATCCTGCTCTACCCTATGTCCTTGAGGTGGATGCCTCGGAAATTTCTGTAGGAGCCATTTTGTCCCAGCGACAAGGGACAAAATCTCTGCTTCACACTCTTGCCTTCTTCTCCAGGAAATGAACTACTCCCCTGAAAGGAACTACGATGTCAGTGATCGGGAATTACTCGCCATTAAGTCAGCACTTGAAGAGTGGCTTTACCTGCTTGAATGGGCTGCACACCCTATCCTTGTATTCACCAATCACAAAAATCTTGAATACTTGAGAACAGCCAAAAGATTAAGACCCCGCCAGGCCAGATGGGCCCTCTTTTTTGCAAGATTCTGCTTCCACATTACCTACCGACCTGGATCCAAGAATGGGAAGCCGGATGCTCTCTCATGCATGTTTCAAGACACCCAAGTATTCTCTGAGCCTGATACCATTTTACCTGCTAAAAAATGTCTTTTGTTACAGACCGATCTTGTCTCCCAAGTCAAGATAGCGGTCCTGGATTATCCTCCTCCTCTAGAACTCCACCTCCAGCTTAAAGAGGGTCTCTATTTCCATGGTGAGCAGATCTTTGTTCCAGATACGGACAGCAGTACTCTACATGTGCCATGATCATTCCCTGGCAGGGCATTTCGGAGCACATAAAACTTCTAAGTTAGCCCTTCGTTCTTTCTGGTGGCCAAATTTGATTCAAAATTGCAGGGAGGTATTGAGGTCTTGTGAGGTCTTGCACAAAATGTCTACGGAGTAAGTCTTCTAAAACTAAGAATTGGGGTCTGTTGGAGCCCCTTCCTGTACCAGAGAAGTTATGGAGCATGATATCCATGGACTTTATTGTCGAACTACCCCCATCTGAGGGATTTACCACTATCTTTGTAATAGTAGACCGCTTGTCTAAGATAGCCCACTTTGTGCCCCTAAAGGGTACCCCTTCAGCTGCTGAGACTGCCTCTTCCTTTGTCAAGGAAGTGGTGTGTCTACATGGTATTCCTGCCAACATTACTTCTGATCGCGGAGTACAGTTTACTTTCAGATTTTGGAAGTCCCTATGTGAAGTCCTGGGCATTAACCACCTGATTACTTTGCACTTAAACCCCCCTCGTGACCAGACCAATTTTCAGCTTTCGGCGCTGACGCACTTGGAATGACAATTGCGCGGTCATACAACACTGTACCCAAATGAAATTTTTACCATTTTTTCCCCACAAATAGAGCTTTCTGGTGGTATTTAATCACAGCTGGGGTTTTTATTTTTTGCTAAACAAATAAAAAAAGATGGAAAATTAAAAAAAAAAAAAAAATCTTCATTGATATGCGCTGATGAGGCGGCACTGGTGGGCACTGATAGGCGGCACTGGTGGGCACTGATAGGCGGCACTGGTGGGCACTGATAGGCTGCACTGGTGGGCACTGATAGGCTGCACTGGTGGGGACAGATAAGTCGGTACTGATGGGCACAGCAAAGATGGCACTGATGGGCACTGATGGGTGGCACGGATGGGTGGCACGGATGGGTGGCACGGATGGGCACTGATGGATGGCACTGATGGGCACTGATAGGTGGCACTGATAGATGGCACTAATGGGCACTGATAGGTGGCACTGATAGGTGGCACTGGGCACCGATAGGGGACACTGATGAGCACTGGTAGGGGACACTGATGAGCACTGGTAGGTGACACTGATGTGCAGCACTGGCACTGTGGGCACTGACATATGGCACTGGGGGCACTGACAGATGGCACTGGGGGCACTGACAGATGGCAATGTGGGCACCCTGGGCATATTGCAGTGAGAGGGACTGATGTCCCTCTGACTGCTGCCGGTGATCGGCTTTTTTTTTTTCTCCTCGCGCTGTCAGCGCGAGCAGGAAAAAAAGCCGATTACCGGCTCGGTTAATATCACATGATCAGCTGTCATTGGCTGACAGCTGATCACGTGGTAAGGGGTCGGGATCAACCCCTTACTCGGATCTGTGATCCAGTGAGTCTCACAGACTCGCGGATCACAGAGCGGGCCGCGCGGCCGCTCAGGGAGCGCGCAGGCAGCTCGTTGCCGGGACGACGTCAATAGACGTCGTCCCGGCACATTAGATCCGCGCTGTAGCCGTCATTTGGCTATAGCGCGGGTCTATAGTGGTTAAACACTGCTTATCTTCTGCTCATCACCCTCAGACCAATGGTCAAACTGAAAGAACAAACCAGACCTTGGAACAATATCTCCGTTGTTTCTCTTCACTTGCACAAGACAACTGGGTTTCTCTTCTACCATTAGCAGAATTTGCTTACAATAACTCTATACATTCCTCCATCAAACACCCTTCTTTGCTAACTATAGGTTTCACCCATCCTTTTTGCCTGATGTTCCCCAAGAATCTCCAGTACCAGCAGTTCAGGATCGTCTTGAGTTCTGGAGGACTAACAATCGGCTCCTGCAAGAGACTATCACCAAATCTCAAGTGAACTACAAAAGGTTCTATGATAAAAGGAGGAAAGGTAATCTAGACCTGAAACTGGGAGATATGGTGTGGCTATCTACCACAAACCTTAAGCTAGCTTGCCCTTCTAAGAAATTAGGGCCACAATACATTGGCCTTTTTCCTGTAAAGAAGAGGATTAATGCTGTGGCTTTCGAGTTAAGTTTACCAGGAAATCTAAAGATTCATCCAGTATTTCACGTGTCCCTCTTGAAACAATCTGTGGCCAATCCATTTCCTGATCATGAACCCGAGACCCCTGCCCCGTTGCTGGATGATGGTACTGAGGAATTTGAGGTGGAGGCTGTCCTGGATTGCAGGAAAAGACTGGTACAGGCCTTTTTCCAACAGCATCCAGAAAAAAGAGCCCTGAGGGGCATCTGGAGGCTGCCCATAAGGAGGGGGCAATGTAAGAGAACTGTCAAAATACGTTCTGTGTGCACACGTGCACATGCGCACACTTACGGGCAACAGGCGCACACTTACGGGCAACTGGCGCACACTCACGGGCAACAGCAGATCCCTGTGCGTGCTGATGCGCATGCACGTGCGCATAGCGCGCGTGCAAGCGCAGGAGCGCGCCCCTAAACCCAGTTGGCTCCAGACGCCTATTTAAAGGGTGCCCTGACTCCTGAACAGTGCTGACTGGTCTTTCAGCTGTGCTCCTGATACCCTGAACTTGTGATTTCCTGTCTGAATACCCATTGCTGACCTTGGTTCCTGTTTGACCCTGCTTCTGGTTCCTGCTTATCTGATCTCTGGCTTTTGACCCCGGCTCTCCACTGACTTTGCTTCTGGACTGTGGACCTTGCTTCCGGACAGGCTCCTGATCCTGGCTTCTCATTTGACCTTGCCTTTGCCTTATGTCCTGGTACTTTACTGCCTGCCTGTTAACGAACCTGGCTTCCTTTGTGACCTTGCTCCAGTGTCCTGTTGGGCTCAGCCTTTCTGCAACTACAGTCCTGCGACTAGCTGCAACTTCCTGCAAAAGGTCTCTGGGTCTTCTCCTACGGGCATTCCTGTTCCTCCTGGCCCTTGGCTCCTTCTGTTCCACCCTCAGTGGGACCTGGGCTGGAGATACAAGAGAGGCGGACCTTGTCAATTTAGTCTCCCTTCAGGTACGTGACACTAATAGTTGTCCTGACAGATTATCCCACCTGAGCTCCATTAGCTGTTCAAAGCTTGAGATATTTTTTTTAGGACTGTTACTGATTAAAATGTTTGTGTTCGATTACTTAAATTTTTTTAAATGGATTAATCGACTAATTTCAATTAATTATAACGCACATACAGATCCATCTACTTTTAGCTGATCTCCTTGCATTGCAACTCTGCATTAGTCAGTGGTAAATGTGGTATACACTATATACAATCACCCAACACTAGTTAGTTTCCACAATCCATGACTTAACTTCACAGTTCACACAAATACGTTTTAAATTCAAACTGTAGCACTGACGTAAGTAATTTTTTTTCCCACAGTAGCGTGACAATCCCTCCACCTCAGGTCTAACTAATCACTCTCACCATATGGCATGGACCCCTGTGCAAACAGGTGGTCATGCAAGCGGGTATCAAAAGGGTTAACACGGACCATAAACTTCTCTCACGTCTCCTTAGATCTCAGCAAGGACGCCAGGTCATGGGTAGAAAGAAAAGATCTAAGTGCTCACCGCTTAAGTATGAGATAACATTTTTGTGTTCAAACACAAACTACTCACATAAAGATGATAAAAAAACAGCATGTAAAGCCGACAATCGTAGGGCAGCAGCGGGTAATGTCATGCTTATCTCCTCCCCGTACGCTTTACGTTCAATCGGAAATTCAACGTCACTGGACTCCTCCCCCCTTCCCTTAGCAGACGGAGGCACTTGGGGAAGGGGGGAGGAGTCTGGTGACGTCGATGTCCGTGACATCACTGGATCTCCGACGGAACTCCCTGAAGACCCGGAAGCCGGCAGAGAGGTGAGTACCGATCAAAAAAAATTAACGATTGATCAAGAAATGAATCTTTAATTTCCACAGCCCTAATTTTTTTTATAACCTATTTAAAAAACTTCTCCACAACTTTATCCCTGATCTATCTGGTGGGTTCCTTGGCCTTTATGATGCTGTTTCTTCACTAAGATTCTAACAAACCTCTGAGGGCCTTTACAGAACAGATGTATTTATACTGAGATTAAATTACACACAGGTGGACTCTATTTAGTAATTAGGTGACTTCTGAAGGCAATTGGTTCCACTAGATTTTAGTTAGGGGTATCAGAGTATAGGGGGCTGAATACAAATGCATGCGACATTTTTCACATATTTATTTAAAAAAAAAAATGTAAAACCATTTATCATTTTCCTTCCACTTCACAATTATGTGCTACTTTGTGTTGGTCTATCACATAAAATCCCAATAAAATACATTTACGTTTCTGGTTGTAACATGACAAAATGTGGAAAATTTCAAGGGGTATGAATACTTTTTTAAGGCACTGTATGTTGCCCCATACTCATTCACATGGGGGGCAGGATCTGGGGGCCCCCTTGTTAAAAGGGGCTTCCAGATTTTGATAAGCCCCCCACCTGCAGGCCCCCACAACCACCAGCCAGGGTTGTGGAAAAAGGGTGCTTTGACAGAGCTAAGGGTCTGATATGGATTTTGGGGGGGGGGGGAGGCCTATGCAATTTTTTTAAAAATGTTGGTGTGGGGTTCATCTCAAGATCCATACCAGACCTGAAGGGCTTGATATGGATTGAGGGACCCCACGCCATTTTTTTCCCTTATTTTTTTCTTTGCAAGCAATTCTTTTTTTTAAATTCAGCTGTCAGCTTGGAAATCCGCTAACAGCTTGGAACCCCGCTGACTCATTGGTTGTTAAGGACGCAGCAGCTGTCTGCTCCTTGACAACCGGCTATTCACAGTTTGTTAAGGAGAAAAAAAGCACAAAATACATGTAAAAACACATAAAAAAATGCAATACTTAAATTTTTGGTGCTGGTCCATTGATGTCTGTTACATGCGAAACGCAATCTGCTGAGGGAAAAAAAGTCCCTAACCCTTTTCAAAAATGAAGCAGCTGAAAAACACATAGATGTGAACATGTCCCATAGGAAACCATGTTAAATGGACTGTAGTGCGTTTCTGCAAAACGCACTAACAAGCTCATAGGTGTAAACCTAGCCTCAACGAGATACAATCTTTTTGTGTAACTTTGTCCCCAGCAACATTAAACCATTCTGTCTAATGCCCCGTACACACGGTCGGAAATTTCCGACGGAAAATGTCCGATCGAACCATGTTGTCGGAAAATCCGCCCGTGTGTGGGCTCCACAGGACTTTTTCCGTCGGAATTTCCAATGGAAAAAATTTGAGATCCTGCTCTCAAATTTTCCGACAACAAAATCCGATTGGACTTTTTCCGATCGTGTGTAGAGAATTCCAACGGACAAAGTGGCACGCATGCTCAGATCAAATTACGAGACCAAAGCTATTGGCTACTAGTCTCTACGTAGTTCCGTCGTACGCAACGAACGTCACCACGTTCAGAATGATCGGATTTTCCGACAACTTTGTCCGACCGTGTGTATGCAACACCAGCGTCGGACAAAATTCGTCGGAAAAAATCCGACGGATTTTGTGGTCGGAATTTCCGACCGTGTGTACGGGGGCTTAGACTGCACTATAAAATAATATAAAACCTGTGTCTGCGGGGAAAGAAAATATTTTTGTCAGTGATCACCTTTTAATCTTTTTCGTATTGCACACTTTGTGTAACAGATGGGTTCAGCATTCCACTAAAAATCATTTTAAAAAGGAACAATATAAGAGGTTAAGCAGAACACTAATCACATTTAATATAAATTTATTATGTTAGACCTAGCTTTATTTCCGCTACTGATTTCCCATTATGAAATGTAGCTAAAATAAAATGTCAGAGTACTGCAGAACCACTTAGCAAGAAACATTAGCACGAGCTGCACAGGATATATTCAAAGCAGAATTTCCGAATCACTATCATCCTTCATTACTAAGGCTTTATTGAAGTTTCAGGCTTTGTCATTACCATAAAAGCAAAATGAATTGTTAGGGAACTGCAGGCGATCAGTTCAAAGAAGATGGTTCATAGACCCAGCAGTAACATTCTATGTCTTCTAGTATTTTAGTGTAAAGTCTACCAATTCATAACTGGAATAAACAAATGGAAGTATTGTATATGTGTAGGCAGGTGCAAATTGGCCTCCATCCAGTACGATGAAGCAGATTCATTAGAGGAAAATTGCACTTTTAGAGGTTGTCACAGAGTTTGTAGCTGTCTGATAGTATGTTGCAACAACTTGACCTCTGGTGGCCATCTTGGTGTGGGACTCTATAAATGAGATCGCCCGCTCCTATGGGCATGCCTGGAGTGAGTGGATAGCAGAGGAACAGAGACCCCATTCACAAGGGAGAGTTATCAGAGAAAGGGGTGGTCCACTGTGTCAAAGGCAACAAAAAGGTCCAGGAGGAGGAGTACAGATTAGTGTCTGTTGGTTTTAGCCATTAGTAGGTTGTTTGAGAGTTTAAGGAGAGGAGTTTGTATGGTGTGTTGAGGACGAAATCCAGACTGAAGGGGATCAAGAAGTTTGTTCTCACTCAGACGGTCGCTCAGTCGGTTGTAGACCAGATGTTCAAGGAGTTTGGAGTAAAAGGGGAGTAAGGAGATGGGGTGTAGGTTGTTAAGATTGGTGGGGTCCAGTGAGGGCTTTTTAAGGATGGGGGTGACTTGTGCATGTTTTATAGAGTTAGGGAAGGTGCCAGAAGAGAGGGAAAGGTTGAGAATGGGAGTTAGAGGGTGTAGAATAGAGCCAGAGGGTGAGCGTAGCATTTGCGAGGGAGCAGAATACAGGTGGTTAGGTGGCCATTAGAAAAAAGTTCAGCAACCTCATCAGTAACTACATTTTTTGAATTACGCCAGCAGTTCTTTCTGCAGAGAAAGCAAGAGGTTGAGGCCATTCAGTGGTTATGGAAGCGGTTAGAAGAAAAAGATCACCAGAGCTGAGCTGATATAGGCATCCTTGATAGTGTACTGAAGCATCAGTTCATTGCAGGGGTCGCTACTGGCCCTATTAGAAGGGCCCTACAAGATTAAGGGAGAGCTGATGCAGCTGTGACATTTAACATTGTTGTGCTTGGAGCAGATGGGAGGGAATAGAAAGACACTGAGGCCAAGGTGGAAGTGACTAAAAGATATATGTGGCTACTTCTGAGAGAGGCAGCTATGGCTCCCTCAGCTTTGTCTGTCCTAGAAACAGCTGTGTGGAGTACATCTGACAAGAAGTTTTGCCGGTTAAGAGGGGCATGACTCAGGTCTCCCTGGTTGGAAATTCATTGAGGCAGGCCCTGATGAAAAATGGAAGTGCTTGTGGTCTGGTTGCTAAGCATACATTGCTAGAAACTGTGGAGGAGAGCATAATCTCCCTATGTAAGCCATTAAACTAGGATTTTAAGGGGCATGGAAATGACCTGCTGAAATAACAAATCTATACATCCCAGGATTGACTCTAAAATTATATCTTTAAACTCCATGGTCTCCGTACAGCTGTTCGTGCCTGTACGGGACGCTGATACCAAAGCAGGAAGTGAAGGGGATCCTGGCTGCCTGGAGTGGACCGCACGGAGGGAAATTATGTCACCCGGTGGGCGGACCACGGTGTAGGTAGGACAGGAGGTAACCTTAAGGTTACAAGCGATTTCGATCCAGTGGGCGATTGGCTGGCGCGGCTACACCTTCTGCTATATTAGGCGTATGGTGTACCAAGATGGCCGAGCCTCAGACGACGTCCTATGACGAAACACGTAAGGCGGGACTATCTTGTACACAATATGTCACGTCCGGTGGAGCCGACTTCCGGGTTTTAGCCTATTGCAGCCGTGGAACGCACGCCGCTCTTCCGGAGTAGCGGCTTTTGTCACGCCGGCTTTTATGCTTTTATGGGCTTGCTAGCCCTAGCTATTTTACCACAGTTTGTTTGTGGTCTTATACCCTAATTTCAAATAAATAATTTGCACGGATTTACCTTATGAGGCTCATCCTTTCCCACACATGCTAATTCGCCCTTGCTGAGAGCACCCAGGCTGAGACATACACAAGTGGTTGGATGCTGACAGTCTCCTGGAGAAAAGGACATCCCCTACTGAGAGGAGCGAGGCCGTTTGGGACCACTAATACTACGCCTATTACCCCTGCAGGGGTGAGGCGCTCCGGTGAGTGTAATCACATGAGGGGAAGTGTCTGAAGGAGGGGAGAACTGGATCATCACCCTTGGTCTCATCTAATGCTGAATTTTCCTTACTGATTCGTGTCTGATCACAGACTGAATTGTGTTAGACTGCTCATATATTTTTACTTTTATTTTTGCTTTTGCTTATATTTTTATATATATTTTTTTTTTCATTCACATATCTTTTATATTTGTGCTCGGATTCATTCACTTCAATATTTTTACTTTTGTGATATTTACCTTGGAGCCACAGATTCTTTTTGGATTTTTTGGGAGCTATTATCATCTGTTTTTAGAAGTATTTTTCTGCATTTTATATTACTTCCTAGTCAACGTTAATTATTATTTTTTATATATATTCATTCATTTTTTATCACGTAAATATATTTATATATTTGATTGTATTTATTCATGCACTGGCACTTATATCATCCTACCACTTATCACTTTAATCTATTATATGATTACCTCCTGTCAGTTATCACCTTATTTGTGCATTCTATTTATATTATAACTAGGGTTGAGCGAACCTGAACTGTAAAGTTCGGGTCCATATCGGACTTTTGGGTGTCCGGGTCCCGGACCCGAACCCGAACTATTGACTGTATGTTCGGGTTCGGGTCCGGTGTTCGTCGATGTATTGGCGCCTTTTACAAGCTGCAAGGCAGCCAATCCACGCTAGTTTCACTAGTTGTGCCGTAAAAAACAATCACAGCCATGCCTACTAATGGCATGGCTGTGATTGGCCAGTGCAGCATGTGACCCAGCCTCTATATAAGGTACAGGCACACAGCACAGCACCTCACTCTGCTATAGACAGGTTCCTGTGCTGCTAAGAGAGGATTTCATTAGGAGTTAGTCTGATACAGTCAGTCAGTCCACATTCCTTACATTTTCTTCAAATTAGTTATATCAGTGAGCGATCTACATAGCTAGAGTAGAGACTAGAGAGTGTCTTTATTAAGGAAAAGAAAGAGGCAGAGAGAATTTTTTAAGAGATTCCTAAATCAATTGTACCCTGGCTGGGGTGCAGTGCACAGTCTTTTAACAGTGCCATGAGGCCAGTGCCAGACAAAATATAACTTTTACCTGCAAGCTCAGTGCAGCATCACTGCACTGCATATTTTACTAAGAGATACACCATACTCTGTGTGTATTCTGCTATTGCAAAAACATTGCAAAAAAATTTAATTTTGCTGTGATTTGTGCATGTTTTTTTTTTCCAATAGCATTTTCTGCATGTTCATACACGCTTTAGACACTGTGCGTGTATTCTGCTATTGCCAAAAAATAAAATCTTTCAGTGCTTTGTGCATGTGTGCAGGAGTGTGACATACAATCGATCGATATTTCTTCTATTGTGCTAAAATTGTAGCAAAATTTTTTTTTTCCAATAGCATTTTCTGCATGTTCATACACGCTTTAGACACTGTGCGTGTATTCTGCTATTGCCAAAAAATTTAATATTTCAGTGCTTTGTGCATGTGTGCAGGAGTGTGACATACAATCGATCAATATTTCTTCTATTGTGCTATCCCAAAAAAAAAAATTGTAGCAACATTTTTTTTTTCCAATAGCATTTTCTGCATGTTCATACATGCTTTAGACACTGTGCGTGTATTCTGCTATTGCCAAAAAATAAAATCTTTCAGTGCTTTGTGCATGTGTGCAGAAGTGTGACATACAATCGATCGATATTTCTTCTATTGTGCTATCCCAAAAAAAAAAATTGTAGCGAATTTTTTTTTTTCCAATAGCATTTTCTGCATGTTCATACACGCTTTAGACACTGTGCGTGTATTCTGCTATTGCCAAAAAATAAAATATTTCAGTGCTTTGTGCATGTGTGCAGGAGTGTGACATACAATCGATCGATATTTATTCTATTGTGCTATCCCAAAAAAAAATTGTAGTGACATTTTTTTTTCCCAATAGTATTTTCTGCAGTTTAGCAGTTTTTGAGATACACGCTTTACATACTGTGGGTGTATTCTGCTATTGCAAAAACACCCATTTAGGGCGAGATCATACATTTTGAAAATATGAGGAGATCATCAAAAAGGGGACGTGGCCCCCGGTCGTGGTGCTGCTGGTGGAGCTCCTGTTGCAGGGAGAGGACGTGGTCGATCTGTGGCAGCTACACGCACTAGTGAAACACCTTCCTCGGGTGCGAGAGCCTGCAGCAGTATTTTGGCGCGCCTAATGAGGCTGTACGAATGTTAAGGCCTGGACAAGTACAGGCGATAGTAGATTGGGTTACTGACAGTGCCTCCGGTTCCTTCACATTGTCTCCCACCCAGTCTCCTGATGAAAGTTCAGAGTTGGCACCTGCAGTCAATGTCCATCAGTCTTTCACCTCACCCCCTTGCAAATCAGCCAAGCAGTCTGAGCCCCAAATCATGCAGCAGTCTCTTCTGCTTTTTGATGACTCTGTTAGCAGGGTTTCCCAGGGCCATCCACCTAGCCCTGCCCCAGAAGTGGAAGAGATTGTGTGCACCGATGCCCAACCGCTTATGTTTCATGATGAGTACATGGGAGGACCATCGCAGCACGTCTTGGATGATGACGAAACACATGTGCCAACTGCTGCTGCTTTCGCCATTGTACAGACCGACAAGGAGGGCAGGGGTGAAGACTGGGTGGAAGATGATGTGGAGGACGATAAGGTCCTTGACCCCACATGGAATCAACTTCATGCAGGTGACCAGTGTAGTTCGGGGGAAGAGGCGGTGGTCGCACAGAGCCACCAGCACAGCTGAAGAGGGAGCAGGGTGCAAAAGCGGAGCGTCTGTCCCCTAGACAGTACGTCTGCTACTGCCCAACGCAGCAAGGGACCGAGCACACCAAAGCCAGGTCCAAGGAGTTCCCTAGCGTGGCAGTTCTTCAGACAATGTGCTGATGACAAGACACGAGTGGTTTGCACGCTGTGCAATCAGAGCCTGAAGCGAGGCATAAACGTTCTCAACCTGAGCACAACCTGCATGACCAGGCATCTAAGTGCAAAGCACGAGATGCAGTGGAGTAGACACCTCAAAAACCAAGAAAGGTCTCTGGCTCCTCCTGCTTCCTCTTCTGCTGCAGTCTCGGCCTCTTCATCCACCTCTGTAGTGACAGTGGCACCTGCCAACCCGCAAACAGAGGATCTGCCAGCAACACTACCACCTGGGTCACCAACCATCTCCACAATGTCCCATGGAAGCGTTCAGCTCTCTATTTCCCAAACACTGGAGTGGAAGAGGAAGTACCCCCCTAGCCACCCGCGATCCCTGGCCCTGAATGCCAGCATTTCAAAATTCCTCTCCTTTGAAATGCTGTCATTCCGTCTGGTGGAGACGCAGAGTTTTAAAAGGCTGATGTCATTGGCTGTCTCACAGTATGTCGTGCCCAGCCGCCACTACTTTTCCAGACGAGCTATCCCTTCCCTGCACAACCAAGTGGGGGACAAAATCAGGTGTGCACTGCGCAACGCCATCTGTGGCAAGGTCCACCTAACTACGGATGCGTGGACCAGTAAGCACGGTCAGGGACGTTATATCTCCCTAACAGCACACTGGGTAAATGTAGTGGCGGCTGGGCCTGAGGCGGATAGCAGTTTGGCGCATGTCCTTCCACCACCGAGGATTGCAGGGCACTTCAGTTTGCCTCCTGTTGCTAACTCCTCCTACTCCGCCTCCTCATCCTCTACCGCCTCCTCATCCGGTCAGCGTAACACCTTCACCACCAACTTCAGCACTGCCAGGGCTAAACGACAGCAGGCAGTTTTAAAACTTTCCTGTTTGGGGGAAAAACCCCACACCGCGCAGGAGTTGTGGAGGGACATGGAACAACAGACCGATGAGTGGTTGGTGGCAGTGAGCCTCAAGCCCGGCCTGGTGGTGTGCGATAATGGGCGAAATCTCGTAGCAGCTCTGGGCCTAGGCGGTTTGACGCACATCCCTTGCCTGGCGCATGTGCTAAACTTGGTGGTCCAGAGCTTCCTTAAGAATTACCCCCGATATGCCAGAGCTGCTGCAGAAAGTGCGGGCCGTCTGTGCGCACTTTCGGCGTTCTCACCCTGCTGCTGCTCGCCTGTCAGCGCTGCAGCGTAACTTCGGCCTTCCCTTGAATAGTCCTGCAGCTGTGGTGTTGGTTGACAACAAAAGTGCACACAACATATCCTCATGAACATCCTCCTGAAAAACATTTCGCACAAAAACTAGTATTGTTGTCTTGTTGTCAACATCAGTAGACTCGTCAACCTGGATTGCATACCATGGTGACTCCTTAATCCTCTCTAACAATCGTGCCTCAATATCCTCTGCTATTTCATCAATTCATCTAGTTACAGTGCTAGCCGAAAGAGGAACGTGTGCCACCTTTTCAACCTCTCCTAAAATGTCACAGCAAATTCCTTAGCAGCAGGCAGGATCAACTCTTCTCCAATAGTAAGGGGTTTCTTAGCTTTAGCAATTTGGTTCGCTACTAAGAATGAGGTTCTCGGTGTGCATGCGTGGAACTTCCAATATGGCCATGTAAGCCGGGAGCTCCTCACTGAAGGAGCCAGCAAGCCACCCTAGCCCCAGATCCAGGCCAGCAGGATGCCCGCAGACAGCGGGAATTGATCGGCGAACACCCCCACAACATTTCTATGCCAGGCAGCTCGGTCCACCGTGACCTGGCACCGCAATTCTCTGCGGAGGGAATCCAGGCCGAATCCAAGATGGCGGCCACGTCTCAGCCACGAGACATGCACACAGGGGGACAGGCAGAATGCAGGCAAGTGATTGCCCCAGCCACTTTAGCCTACACACCCCAGCATATCCCACAATGTGACCCCATTGCCTGCATCCACAGAATCGCTCATAGAGCGATTGATGGACAATTACATGCTATCCCCTCTGGGTACTACCCCGGTACATCAGGAAGCCATTATCTCCCCAGGAAGCACAGACCCTGATATACCTCAGAATGCAGGAGACTTATTTCTCAAACTGAGCTACTGGAAAGGGGCCTGTCCCACTCTGCCAATAAAACCACTAATGACATTTGCTCTGACTTCCAAAACCTGGGCTCCAGGATGGAAACAATCGAACATAAGCCACTGACCACATCCACGTCATCCAATAGCAACTGGATGTGGCCCTGAACAGGATTGACAACCTTGAAAATTGGTCGAGGAGGGACAATTTCAGGGTCAGAGGTATCCCAGAATCTATCTCAGATGTCCCCAAAGTGGTCCAAGACCTCATTAAAACCCTCATCCCTGCAATAACCCCACACAAGCTAGAGTTAGATAGAGCACATAGGTCACTGGAACCCCCCAGAAAAGACGGGTCACCCAGGGATGTGGTAGTGAAACCGCACTACTACAGCATGAAAGAGGAGATTATAAAAATCTCACGACAACATTTTTGCAGATATTTCTCCCATGACCATTCAAAGACGCAGAGCCCTTAAACCACTGCTTCAGCTCCTTTCACAGAGGGAAATTAATTATTGGTGGGCTTTCCCCTTTGCTCTAAAATTTACCTATAAAGGCAAAACCTACTCCTTCGCTACCTTTCCAGAGGTCGGACAGGTGCTTCTCTCCCTGAAATTCATCTCACAAGACCCAGCAATGGACACATCAAATCTTCAAGCAGGATCCTCCAAATGTCCTACGCCTACAAGTCCAATTTCCCCCTCGTGGAAAACAAACAAAAGCAAGCGAGTGAAGGAACCCATGCCTACCTGAAGATGGACAAAACACTAACTTTACACTACCCCATCCACTTCTCCTCACAGGAATGACTATTTACCCCCTCTGTTTAGATGCAGTCACCCCTCAACAAGAATATGGAACAAGGGGAACATAACCTAACAAGAAACCTGCCTGAGATGCAACATCCTATAAATATAAAGGAAACCAGACTGGACACACGTCAGACGGCCTTAAGGACAGTACCTGTATCTCAGGATCAAGAAGGGTGGGACTTAAGCAATTTTTCCTGATTTAGGGGCCACTCATGGCACAATCTGCTAAAATTCTGTGAAACTCGAAGCTATGCCTAACCCCTACCCACCCATCCTCCCAGACCACTTTCCTCCCCCTATACCCTTTCCCACCTCCCTCTCACCCCCTACCCCCTCCTTCCCCTTCCCCGACATGTTACAAATGACTAAATTCTAGTTGTCCTGCTGGCTTTGATCCATTGTTGCAATAACGTTACAGTTTCTATTAATGTTACAGTTTACATTTTCTAATTGATTTTTTATAGTTCCACGGATGGCTATGGCTGGGGCAGCAGTCATGCGACTCCATCCATCTCTCGACCATGGGTTTACCATCTTTGAGAGATGGAACAGTAGTCATATTAGAGGACTACCACTGTTTTGTGTACGGCGACAAAGGAGGGGACCTTTCCCCCTTCCTTCGCCGCAGGCCCTTGTTAGGCCAACTTGCTCTTTGTTTCCCCCTCTTTTTCTTCCCTCCCACTAACCTCTTTTCTCTGGTTGCTAATTTGCAGTTGCCGCTACTCCATCCTCCCACTCCAGGTCCCAGGTCCAGCTCAAAGCTTTGCTCGAGATCACTCCATCTCCTCCAAAGAGGGGTAAGTGATGTCTATATCGATATACTTCTTTCCTCCATTGGTCATGCCAAATAACAACACACTCCTTCCCTCCCTCAGAATAGTTTCCCACAACGTGCAGGGCCTTAATTCGGCAATTAAGAGACAAAAAGTCCTTCAGACTTACCAATCCCAAAAAATGGCCGTAGTTCTACTCAGGAGACCTGAGTCCCCATTTGATGGCTTCGCAAGCCTGGTGGTGTAAAATAATTGTGTATAATGACGAAACGTCAGCTGTTGCTAGCAACCAAGGTCCTCCATCTACTGGTGTAGCATTTAAAATTTGTAGAATTTGCTTCGTATCACGTAGGTATGCTGTTGTGTTCTGTACTGCCGGTTGGAGAAAAAAATCGATATATTCACCCATTCTAGATGTCAGTGAGTCAATTCCATTGACTATGGGCCTGGGAGGGGGGTTGGTTTTATCCTTATGGATTTTGGGGAGGATATAGATGATGGGGGTCCTACATGCCTCTGGTGTCAGGTATCTTGCTTCCTTTTTGTTTAAGATGTTCTTCTTGAGTCCCAGGTGTACAATTTGGTTTAGCGCTTTCCTGCATTTAAAAACTGGGTTTCCTAAAAGCCGTGTATATGTTGCTTCATCCTGTAGGAGGGAGTTTACACTTGTATTGTATTGTTCCTTGGTGAGGATAACAATACCCCCTCCCTTGTCTGCTGGACGTATAACAAGATCTTTCCTTGAGGTAAGTTTACGGATCCCGCATTTGATATGCTTAGGGTCTAGATGCTTCTTAATTTTCAGATCCTTCAGTTCTTCTAGTACAACTTTTTTGAATACCTCAATATGTCTATTATCCTTTGCTGCGGGATTAAAGGTAGATTTGTTCCTCAGTGTACTATGGAGTATTTCTTCATCTTGTTGTATAGGGATAGGTCTGCATGGATTGTTCATCATGTACTTCTTGATATTAAGTTTTCTTATGTATTTTTGTATCCCTATATAAGTCTGGAATTTGTCCAAATTTTTTGTGGGTGCATATTTCAGTCCTTTATCAAGGACTCCCACTTCCTCATGTGATAGGGGCTGACCACTGAGGTTAAAGATTCCCTCACCTTTTATTCTCTTTTTCTCTTTGATTCTCTTCCCTCCTCTGCACCCTCTCGTCTTTCTGGGGTTCTTCTTGGGTGTCTCGGGTCCTCGTTTTTCCTCGGTTGGTTGTTTTCTCTGCCCCTCTCTAAAAAAGATCTTTCATACTCCATATCGGATTGGTGATGTCTGTCGGTCCTCTCATCATTTGGTCTTCGTTCTAGTGGAGCATAATAGTTGTGAGTTGGGATGGGGCTTCTTTCATATGTCCTGTAGGCTCCAGGGGGTGGATAGTGTTGTTGTCCTCCTTCATTTCTTCCTTGTTGTCTATCTGGGCTCCTACCTCTTGTTGTATAGTTATCATATTGACGGTCTCTGTTGTCATTCATGTATCCCCTATTATCTCTCTGATTGTATTGGTGGTTTCTATTGTCTCTTTGGTCTTGCCTCGGCCCATTGTTGTGTCCATAATTTTTCTTATTGTTTTTCCAGAATGGTTTTTTCCATCCATTTTGCGGTGTTCTATCTTGGTGTTGTGGTCTCCTGTCGTTCATCTGAGGTGGTCTTCCTTCGTTTCTGTGTGGTGTTTGCTGGTAATAATTAGGTTGTCTGTCATCGTATCTTTGTGTGTTATCTCTTCCTCTGTCGTGTGTTGTTTGAGGTTTATTATGGTTTTCGTATCTGATGTCCATATTTGTATGTTCCGGTTGTACTCTCACTAATTTCTCTGGGGTGGAGTAGGATGAGATCGGATCCAGGTAGCCTATCTGGCTTTGCCATTTAAAAGCTCGGTCAGTTTTAAAATCGTTCATATCCCTGCTGTATTTTTTTTTGCTTTTTCTCTGTTGTACTTCTTTATCTTTTTTCATCAAATCTCTATTCAGTTGTGCAGTTAGGGCTGCAAATTCTGCTGTGTCTTTGTAAGCTTCCAATTCCTCTTTCACTCCGGTGATGATCTCATCTATAACTTTCTGTTTTCTTTTTTTCCTTTCTGTTAGGAACATCAGGAGTTCCAGGCCTTTCCCATTGAAAAATTTGAACCAATCATCTATTGAGTCTTGGTCCGTTAGACCATCATTGGGGATAATGTCCCACCTAAGTCTTCTGGGAACAATACTATCCTTTAAATACTGTTCAAACGTGGTGACATCCCACCATAGGCTAACTTTCTTCTCCATATTGTGACCTAGTTTGCGCATCAGGCTCTCTAGGTCACTTGCCTTATTGGCGGGTGCAGTAGTATTGAATACTTCATCTAAATTGACCTGTCTTTTGTCTAAGAAAGAGAAGATATCCATGGCGGCAGCAAGATTGAGTATGAATAGAGCAAGGTAACAAATGGGGTGAGGTAATCCTGCGCCAGCACACCGAAACTAACTAAAAAAATGCTGCGCACACTAAAGGGAAATGTCTGAACCCAAGTAGAATCAAGAAAAAAGAAGTAGTGGCGCGCAAACTAAACTAGATATTAATAAAACAGACAGTATCAGGTCATAGACATAAAACACCAGCAGGCAGGCTCTGGGTCAGTAAAATGGCATAAAACAAACAATATGTACATAAACTGACGTGATAAAATCATGTGATAAAAGCAATCCAGATTTAGAGGTGTTTCAAATAAAATCGCATGGTGTAGTTAATAATATAAAATCCAGTGATAATAAGGTGAAAAGAGCGTGATAGAAATATAAAACGCATAAAAGTGCATCCAAAAAAACTATATGTGAAGGGGTGTTCCAAACGGTTTAAAAACCACAATATCTTAAAAGTGATATGGAAAATATAGTGCAAAAGAGCAGGGGAGACTAGAAGAGTCTCATACCAAAAGGAAATGGTAGCGAATCCTTGTGAATGAGATAAAACAAGAAATGAGCTGGAGTGAAAGAAATAGTGCGCAGCGATAAATAAATCGCAAAATCTAAAAGTCCAGAAAAAAGTCCATATGTGGCGTTATATGCCGAGTGATGGTGGAGTCTTCTATCCGGCAGATAGCAGGCTAACAGTGCTGGGGTTTCCGGTGGTTAACGTGAATACACTATAGATCCTGTGTAGTGTGTTGTAATATTTCTCTCATGGAATCCTACAGGGAATGCGGGTGGCCCCTTACCTTACAGCTGTAAGGTTACAGCAATGTAATCTGGTTCTTTATGTGGTAGAAGGAAGCAGTCCTCTCTGGGATGTTTATCCTGTTGCCTCACTGGAAGATCCCTTTCAGTTATCCTCCTTGGTCCAAGCGGGGGCGGGTGGGGGGGTTTGTTGTATAGGGGGCTTTTCACCTCAACGTGTATATAAGATAAATAGCCTCATAGTGTAGTAAGTTTGGTAACAAGATATTTATTTAACAGTAAAACGTAAAAGCAATATAGGAGAAATGGGTACTCACATAACAAGTGAATAAACCAGCAGAGTATAAACGAGCCTCGAGCTCGTCGGCGTCACTTCCGGTAAGGTCACGTGTCCCGACGCGTGTTCGTCACTTGTCACGTGACTTCATCAGGGGTGTCTAGTGTCCTTACCAAGGTCTTTAAATAGGCCGTGTAATAGGCAATTGGCGGCCATTTTGCCGTAGCACCGATCACCGGAAGTGGTCAGATACGTCGCCGGAAGTGGAACGGCGGCCATTTTAATGGTAGTTTTAGCCGTCCCACAGCGATGGAATGTAGTGTCAGCAGAGTATGTAACAGGGAAAAACGGGAAATGTTCACCATAAACTCTGACTTGTAAATAGATGACTGGCAACTGGGATAAGTCACAAATGGACCAGGAAAAGTGGAGAAAAGACGTCTAGGTCCATAGTAATATAAAAATAAAAACGATATGTATAAATAATACTCGGAGAGTTTATCTTGATAAAATAAATATAAAAAATCTATATATATAAAAATGTATATATATATAAAATAGAATATAGTAAAATCCAAAGGAAGTATATCTTTATAAAATGAATAAGAGGGCATGATAGAATACGTGTATATATATATATAAAAAAAATATATATATAAAAGGGGATCTAATAATATAAAATACCGGAAATGACGTCAACAGAGGTACATAAATTGTATAATACAGCAGTTCATATTAATATAACTTGCAGATGATGCAGCATGATAATAGGGTGTGGATAGGGAGGAGTAAGAGAGATCCAGGGTACAGACATATTCCAGGGTATAATGATATAAAAGCGGTAGTTTGGCAATAGGGAGACCAGATATATGTGGGCTGAATAGTCGACTCAGTAAACATGGTCTTTGTATAAAATGTAATAGGGTGTCCAAAATATTAAAAATTATATAAAAAAAATATATGTATATATATATATGCATATATATCCTTAAAAGTCACTGAGGAAGCAGTTGAGGTCAAATTCTACATTTAGGCCATGTGGCGTGAGAGTATTGAGGGTGAAGATCCATTTCGATTCAAGTTGGCTTAGGGTCCTCACCTTATGCCCTCCCCTCCAATGTTTGATGTAGGGCTCAATGCCCCAGAATTTTAAATGTGAGGGATCTTTGTTGTGGTATATGGCAAAGTGTTTTGACACATTATGTTTGTCAAATCCCTTTTTGATGTTTCGCACATGTTCTTTTATTCTCACTCTCAGCAGCCTCTTCGTGCGACCTACGTACTGGAGTCCGCAACTACATTCGAGTACGTATACTGCACCCACTGTGTTGCAGCAAACGAAGTTTTTGATCTTATAGTTGGTGCCAGTACTGTATGATACAAATTCTTTCCGTTTTTCTACTGGTCTTTTGGTTGTTGTGCACGCGTAGCATCGTTTACACGGGTAAAACCCCTCTCCTGTGAAGAAGGTGAAACCTTTACTTGGGGGGTCTGGGATATTTTTTACCACCTTGTCTCTGATTGTTGGGGCTCTCCTGTAAACAAATTTTGGATGGTTTGGAAGGATCTCTTTTAAGCGTGTATCTGCCTGTAAGATATTCCAGTTGCGTTTTATAATTTTCTCTATTTGTTTGTGTTGTGCACTGTAGTCTAGGATAATGGGCACAGTATCTTGCCAGGTCTTTTCTTTGGGTTTGTCCATAATGAGATCTTTCCTCTCCATTGTTTCTATTTCGGCTATGTTTCTGTCTAACATTTTATTGCAGTAACCTTTTTCGATGAACCTCATTTTCATATTGCTTGCTTGATTTAGGAAGGCGTCGTTCTCTGTACAATTCCGTCTTAGGCGCATGAGTTGGCCCTTAGGGATATTAAATATCCAATTTTTATGGTGGCACGTGTCGACCGGTAAATAACTATTCCGGTCCACATCTTTAAAGTGCGTTTTTGACACTAGTTTTCCATTTTGCAATCCTATTTCTAAGTCGAGGAATGTGATCTGTTTGTCACTGATGTCCCATGACAGAATTATATTTCGATCATTTTTGTTTAAATTAGTCAGAAAGTTGGTCAAATTACTCAGGTCACCTTTCCATAGAATAAATACATCATCAATGTAGCGACGATATATTTGAAGCTCATCTGGTCTGTTTGCGAATACTGATTCGTCTTCCCATTTTGCCATAAAAAGGCCTGCTACACTGGGGGCAAACTTGGCCCCCATAGCTACTCCTGTGCGCTGATGGTAATGGTTGCGATTAAACCAAAAATAGCTATTTTTTAGACAGAAATCCAAACTCTTCACTAGGTACTTTCTTTGTATGCATGGAAGTTTTGTGTGTTTCCTGAGTCCCCATTTGATGGCTTCGCAAGCCTGGTGGTGTAAAATAATTGTGTATAATGACGAAACGTCAGCTGTTGCTAGCAACCAAGGTCCTCCATCTACTGGTGTAGCATTTAAAATTTGTAGAATTTGCTTCGTATCACGTAGGTATGCTGTTGTGTTCTGTACTGCCGGTTGGAGAAAAAAATCGATATATTCACCCATTCTAGATGTCAGTGAGTCAATTCCATTGACTATGGGCCTGGGAGGGGGGTTGGTTTTATCCTTATGGATTTTGGGGAGGATATAGATGATGGGGGTCCTACATGCCTCTGGTGTCAGGTATCTTGCTTCCTTTTTGTTTAAGATGTTCTTCTTGAGTCCCAGGTGTACAATTTGGTTTAGCGCTTTCCTGCATTTAAAAACTGGGTTTCCTAAAAGCCGTGTATATGTTGCTTCATCCTGTAGGAGGGAGTTTACACTTGTATTGTATTGTTCCTTGGTGAGGATAACAATACCCCCTCCCTTGTCTGCTGGACGTATAACAAGATCTTTCCTTGAGGTAAGTTTACGGATCCCGCATTTGATATGCTTAGGGTCTAGATGCTTCTTAATTTTCAGATCCTTCAGTTCTTCTAGTACAACTTTTTTGAATACCTCAATATGTCTATTATCCTTTGCTGCGGGATTAAAGGTAGATTTGTTCCTCAGTGTACTATGGAGTATTTCTTCATCTTGTTGTATAGGGATAGGTCTGCATGGATTGTTCATCATGTACTTCTTGATATTAAGTTTTCTTATGTATTTTTGTATCCCTATATAAGTCTGGAATTTGTCCAAATTTTTTGTGGGTGCATATTTCAGTCCTTTATCAAGAAGCATCTAGACCCTAAGCATATCAAATGCGGGATCCGTAAACTTACCTCAAGGAAAGATCTTGTTATACGTCCAGCAGACAAGGGAGGGGGTATTGTTATCCTCACCAAGGAACAATACAATACAAGTGTAAACTCCCTCCTACAGGATGAAGCAACATATACACGGCTTTTAGGAAACCCAGTTTTTAAATGCAGGAAAGCGCTAAACCAAATTGTACACCTGGGACTCAAGAAGAACATCTTAAACAAAAAGGAAGCAAGATACCTGACACCAGAGGCATGTAGGACCCCCATCATCTATATCCTCCCCAAAATCCATAAGGATAAAACCAACCCCCCTCCCAGGCCCATAGTCAATGGAATTGACTCACTGACATCTAGAATGGGTGAATATATCGATTTTTTTCTCCAACCGGCAGTACAGAACACAACAGCATACCTACGTGATACGAAGCAAATTCTACAAATTTTAAATGCTACACCAGTAGATGGAGGACCTTGGTTGCTAGCAACAGCTGACGTTTCGTCATTATACACAATTATTTTACACCACCAGGCTTGCGAAGCCATCAAATGGGGACTCAGGAAACACACAAAACTTCCATGCATACAAAGAAAGTACCTAGTGAAGAGTTTGGATTTCTGTCTAAAAAATAGCTATTTTTGGTTTAATCGCAACCATTACCATCAGCGCACAGGAGTAGCTATGGGGGCCAAGTTTGCCCCCAGTGTAGCAGGCCTTTTTATGGCAAAATGGGAAGACGAATCAGTATTCGCAAACAGACCAGATGAGCTTCAAATATATCGTCGCTACATTGATGATGTATTTATTCTATGGAAAGGTGACCTGAGTAATTTGACCAACTTTCTGACTAATTTAAACAAAAATGATCGAAATATAATTCTGTCATGGGACATCAGTGACAAACAGATCACATTCCTCGACTTAGAAATAGGATTGCAAAATGGAAAACTAGTGTCAAAAACGCACTTTAAAGATGTGGACCGGAATAGTTATTTACCGGTCGACACGTGCCACCATAAAAATTGGATATTTAATATCCCTAAGGGCCAACTCATGCGCCTAAGACGGAATTGTACAGAGAACGACGCCTTCCTAAATCAAGCAAGCAATATGAAAATGAGGTTCATCGAAAAAGGTTACTGCAATAAAATGTTAGACAGAAACATAGCCGAAATAGAAACAATGGAGAGGAAAGATCTCATTATGGACAAACCCAAAGAAAAGACCTGGCAAGATACTGTGCCCATTATCCTAGACTACAGTGCACAACACAAACAAATAGAGAAAATTATAAAACGCAACTGGAATATCTTACAGGCAGATACACGCTTAAAAGAGATCCTTCCAAACCATCCAAAATTTGTTTACAGGAGAGCCCCAACAATCAGAGACAAGGTGGTAAAAAATATCCCAGACCCCCCAAGTAAAGGTTTCACCTTCTTCACAGGAGAGGGGTTTTACCCGTGTAAACGATGCTACGCGTGCACAACAACCAAAAGACCAGTAGAAAAACGGAAAGAATTTGTATCATACAGTACTGGCACCAACTATAAGATCAAAAACTTCGTTTGCTGCAACACAGTGGGTGCAGTATACGTACTCGAATGTAGTTGCGGACTCCAGTACGTAGGTCGCACGAAGAGGCTGCTGAGAGTGAGAATAAAAGAACATGTGCGAAACATCAAAAAGGGATTTGACAAACATAATGTGTCAAAACACTTTGCCATATACCACAACAAAGATCCCTCACATTTAAAATTCTGGGGCATTGAGCCCTACATCAAACATTGGAGGGGAGGGCATAAGGTGAGGACCCTAAGCCAACTTGAATCGAAATGGATCTTCACCCTCAATACTCTCACGCCACATGGCCTAAATGTAGAATTTGACCTCAACTGCTTCCTCAGTGACTTTTAAGGATATATATGCATATATATATATACATATATATTTTTTTTATATAATTTTTAATATTTTGGACACCCTATTACATTTTATACAAAGACCATGTTTACTGAGTCGACTATTCAGCCCACATATATCTGGTCTCCCTATTGCCAAACTACCGCTTTTATATCATTATACCCTGGAATATGTCTGTACCCTGGATCTCTCTTACTCCTCCCTATCCACACCCTATTATCATGCTGCATCATCTGCAAGTTATATTAATATGAACTGCTGTATTATACAATTTATGTACCTCTGTTGACGTCATTTCCGGTATTTTATATTATTAGATCCCCTTTTATATATATATATTTATTTTTTTATATATATATATACACGTATTCTATCATGCCCTCTTATTCATTTTATAAAGATATACTTCCTTTGGATTTTACTATATTCTATTTTATATATATATACATTTTTATATATATAGATTTTTTATATTTATTTTATCAAGATAAACTCTCCGAGTATTATTTATACATATCGTTTTTATTTTTATATTACTATGGACCTAGACGTCTTTTCTCCACTTTTCCTGGTCCATTTGTGACTTATCCCAGTTGCCAGTCATCTATTTACAAGTCAGAGTTTATGGTGAACATTTCCCGTTTTTCCCTGTTACATACTCTGCTGACACTACATTCCATCGCTGTGGGACGGCTAAAACTACCATTAAAATGGCCGCCGTTCCACTTCCGGCGACGTATCTGACCACTTCCGGTGATCGGTGCTACGGCAAAATGGCCGCCAATTGCCTATTACACGGCCTATTTAAAGACCTTGGTAAGGACACTAGACACCCCTGATGAAGTCACGTGACAAGTGACGAACACGCGTCGGGACACGTGACCTTACCGGAAGTGACGCCGACGAGCTCGAGGCTCGTTTATACTCTGCTGGTTTATTCACTTGTTATGTGAGTACCCATTTCTCCTATATTGCTTTTACGTTTTACTGTTAAATAAATATCTTGTTACCAAACTTACTACACTATGAGGCTATTTATCTTATATACACGTTGAGGTGAAAAGCCCCCTATACAACAAACCCCCCCACCCGCCCCCGCTTGGACCAAGGAGGATAACTGAAAGGGATCTTCCAGTGAGGCAACAGGATAAACATCCCAGAGAGGACTGCTTCCTTCTACCACATAAAGAACCAGATTACATTGCTGTAACCTTACAGCTGTAAGGTAAGGGGCCACCCGCATTCCCTGTAGGATTCCATGAGAGAAATATTACAACACACTACACAGGATCTATAGTGTATTCACGTTAACCACCGGAAACCCCAGCACTGTTAGCCTGCTATCTGCCGGATAGAAGACTCCACCATCACTCGGCATATAACGCCACATATGGACTTTTTTCTGGACTTTTAGATTTTGCGATTTATTTATCGCTGCGCACTATTTCTTTCACTCCAGCTCATTTCTTGTTTTATCTCATTCACAAGGATTCGCTACCATTTCCTTTTGGTATGAGACTCTTCTAGTCTCCCCTGCTCTTTTGCACTATATTTTCCATATCACTTTTAAGATATTGTGGTTTTTAAACCGTTTGGAACACCCCTTCACATATAGTTTTTTTGGATGCACTTTTATGCGTTTTATATTTCTATCACGCTCTTTTCACCTTATTATCACTGGATTTTATATTATTAACTACACCATGCGATTTTATTTGAAACACCTCTAAATCTGGATTGCTTTTATCACATGATTTTATCACGTCAGTTTATGTACATATTGTTTGTTTTATGCCATTTTTACTGACCCAGAGCCTGCCTGCTGGTGTTTTATGTCTATGACCTGATACTGTCTGTTTTATTAATATCTAGTTTAGTTTGCGCGCCACTACTTCTTTTTTCTTGATTCTACTTGGGTTCAGACATTTCCCTTAGTGTGCGCAGCATTTTTTTAGTTAGTTTCGGTGTGCTGGCGCAGGATTACCTCACCCCATTTGTTAATTTGCAGTTGCCGCTACTCCATCCTCCCACTCCAGGTCCCAGGTCCAGCTCAAAGCTTTGCTCGAGATCACTCCATCTCCTCCAAAGAGGGGTAAGTGATGTCTATATCGATATACTTCTTTCCTCCATTGGTCATGCCAAATAACAACACACTCCTTCCCTCCCTCAGAATAGTTTCCCACAACGTGCAGGGCCTTAATTCGGCAATTAAGAGACAAAAAGTCCTTCAGACTTACCAATCCCAAAAAATGGCCGTAGTTCTACTCAGGAGACAAATTTTCCAATACGATACACCCCCTTTTTTCTCCATGCTCACTACCCCCAATTCTTTTTAGCAAATGCTAAAGACACGACGAAGGGTGTAGCGATCCTTTTTGCAAAAACATGTAAATTTAAAGCCCTTTAGGTACACAAGGACCCTGAGGGTATGTTCATCTCTTACTACACTCCCAACAAAGGCCAAGCTAAATTTTTTCAATCAATGTTCCAAATCTTAGGGCCTCTATTGGAAGGGACGGTGATATATGGAGGAGACTTCAATATCGCACTCGACCAAAGCCTTGATAAATCTAAACCACCTTCAGCACAACTCACCCGCCCCACGAAAATTAGCTCCAAAATAGCGAAATTAATTTACCAACAAGGTCTTGCCGATATCTGGCGAGAACTTAACCCGACTAACAGGGACTACAAACATTTTCCGAACCCTCACCAATCCTACTCCATAATTGATCAAATTTTTATCTCTTCGATACATATCCCCGCAATAAACAAAGCCTATATCAAGGACACAGCCTTTTCGGACCATTCTATGGTTATCCTCACATTACAGGGACACCTTACCAGACCTCCCCTTCCACACTGGAGCCTTAAGTAAACTTTACTTAATGACCCAATCCAGGCTCTAGTACTTGAAAAAGCATTGAAAGAATATTTCCTCCTTAACGACGTAGAGGGAATCTCGGCTGAGACATTATGGGCGGCCCACAAAGCTACGATCCAGGGAAAGCTAATTCAAATAGCATCACAAATTAAAAAAGAAAGAGAGAAACTAGAGAGAGACTTCTCCGCTTTATGCAAACAGCACAATAAAACCCGACAAAGGTCCAAATCGCCCAGCTAGACGCCGCCCGAATAGCTTTAAACCTTAAGCTCACAGTCAAGGCCGAGAGTTCCTTATGTTGGAGTGGAGCGAGATTTTATCAACAAAAAGACAAAATGAGCACAATGTTAGCTACTAAGCTCTCTCCCAAAACCTGTACCTGCACACTCCCCAAAATCAGACTACAGGATGGCTCAACGACCCTAAATCCCCAACGCATACTACAATAATTTCAGGCTTTCTAATCTAAGTTATACCAGAAAGGCAACACGGCAGATGACTCCACTATAGATTCCTTTCTAGAGAACCTATCTATACCCACCCTACAGAAAAAACCACATAGATTTTATGGAAGCCCCCATCTCAACAGAAGAAACCCTATAGGTGATCAAAAATCTAAAAGGAGGCTGGGCCCCTGGTCCTGACGGGTTTTCCAATCTTTACTATAAAACTTTTGCTGACACCCTAGCCCCTCGCCTAACAAAATTTTTCAATTCCAAATGGAAGGGGGATCCCATGGATACCCACCTTAATGCGACTTTCATCTCGGTAATCCCCAAACCTCATAAAGACCCGGAACTTGTAGAAAACGACAGACCCATCTTCCTTATTAACAATGATCTAAAAATACTCACCAAAATACTAGCCAATAGAATGAGTTCCTTTATCAACCAATACATCCACAAGGACCAATTGGGATTTATCCCAGGAAGACAGGGCCCGGACCAAGTACGGAGGGCAATAGACATTATCTCGATCCTTCAATCTGGATGGGATAGAGGGCCCCCCCCCAGGAGGGTCTCCTTTTATCATTAGACATGCAGAAGGCCTTTGATTTGCTTTTCTGGCCTTACCTGTTCTCAGACCTAAGACGTTGGGGAATCGGTGAGAATTTTCTGGGGCTATTGAGATCCCTCTACTTTAATCCTGAAGCGAGGGTCAGACTACAGGGTTACTACTCCAACCCCATCAAAATTGCCAGGGCAAGGCTGCCCTTTGTCCCCACTAATCTTCGCCTTAGCGTGATTGAAACTCTAGCCATAGCGATTAGATCAGATCACAACATCAAGGGTGTAAAGTGCAGACAAAATACCTACAAGTGCGCACTTTTCGCGGACGATATCCTTCTCTTTGTCACCTCCCCAATAACCTCTCTACCCAACATAAGCAAGCTCCTTGAATCCTTTGGAAATATATCAGGTCTACAGGTTAACAGGAACAAATCCCAAGCACTGAATATATCACTGCACCCTACATTGGTTGAACAGCTAAAACCCTCATTCAAATTTAAGTGGAGCGACTCATCAATCCGTTATCTAGGGATAAATCTTACCCCCAAGATCGAACACTTGTACCAAGCAAACTCCCCCCCCATGTATCATAAATTGGAACACGACCTCCAAACTTGGTCACTACACAATATATCATGGCTAGGCAAAATTCATTGCATCAAGATGACTCTTCACCCTAGACTCCTCTACTTGTTTATATCCCTCCCGATAGCAATTAGAAAAGATCATCTAAAGTCTTTTCAGGGGAGGATAATCAAATTTATCTGGGGAAGAAAAGGATACAGATTAGCCAGACGCATTCTCTACAGCCTAAAAACACGAGGGGGACTAGGTCTACCTGATCTTTTTAGATACTACCAAGCTGGTAGACTAGCCCAACTCTCAACGGTCTACTTTAGATATGAGAAACCTGACTGGATTAGCATAGAGAGACAGGCGGTCCCAACATATACCCTAGACTACTTACTGTGGTGTCCCTGAAAATCCATACCCCCAATAATGTCCCCTACGCTTTCCCATTCCATTAAGTTATGGGATGACATGATACATCTTCCTTCTCTGACATCTGATACATGCCCACTAGCTCATATTTTCCACAACCCCCTCTTCAAGCCAGGTATGGACATCAAATCATTCCATTGGTGGCTTGATAAGGGGATGTATCGTATTGGACACTATTTCTCCACTTCAGGCTCAATCTCGCTGAAACACTGTGTTGAAAAATTGGAACTTCCCGAATCAGAAAAATTTAGATACTTTCAGATCTCTCACTTCCTCTCCTCTATATGGAAATAAAAAATCCTCTCCCCCAGAATTTACACACTATGAGCGTTGGTGTGGCCAGGCAATGGGGCAAAGGGGGGGTATATCCATAATATACACAGAGGGATGACATCATTGCCCAAATATGGCAATATATGAAAGTAATGTTATCCTTTAACCACTTGCTTGCTGGGCATTTACACCCCTTTCATGCCCAGACCAATTTTCAGCATTCAGCACTGTCACACTTTGAATGACAATTGAACGGTCAACACTGTACCCATATGACATTTTTATCATTTTTTTTCCCACACAAATAGAGCTTTCTTTTGGTGGCATTTAATCACAACTGGGTTTGTTATTTTTTGATAAACATACAAAAAAAGACAGAACATTTGGATTTTTTTTTATATATCAGGTGGCACTGATAGGTGGCACTGATGGGCACTAATAGGCGGCATTGATGGGCACTGATAGGCACTGATAGGCAGCACTGATAAGTGACACTGATGATGGGGTAGTGAAGGGCACTGATTGGCAGCACTAATGGGCACTGATAGGTGGCACTGGTGGGCACTGATTAGCAGTACTGATGGGCACTGATAGATGGCACTGGTGGGCACTAATTAGCAAAACTAGAGGGCACTAGTTAGCAGCACTGGTGGGGATTAAGGGGACTGATGTCCCTCTAACAGAAGCTGGTTAATGGCTTTCTTCTTTTCTTCATGCTGACATTGTCTGACAGCTGATCACGTGGATCAAGGGCCCACTGTGTTTGGCCCTTTACCTCGATCAGTGATCAGCCGAGTCCCAAGGACTCGGCGATCACAGAGCACTCCAGCAGTGGGAGAATGGGAGGACGTCCATGTACGCCCTCCAGCATTTTAAGCTAGCGCTGTAGCCGTCTTTCGACTATAGCGTGGGCACAAAGTGGTTAAATTAGAACTATGGCCTCCCACTACCTAGTAAGGAGTGTATCTGCGCTTAGGCCCCTTTCACACTGGGGCGGTTTTCAGGCGGTACGGCGCTAAAAATAGCGCCTGTGTACCGCCTGAAAGAACCGGCCCCATTCACTCCAGTGTGAAAGCCGGCGGGCTTTCACACTGGAGCGGTGCGCTAGCAGGACCGCAACAAAAGTCCTGCTAGCAGCATCTTTGGAGCGGTGAAGGAGCGGTGTATTCACCGCTCCTATACCGCTCCTTCCCATTGGAATCAATGGGAAACCGCGGGGATACCGCCCGCAAACCGCCGCTGCAGCGGCGCTTTGCGGAGGTTTTTAACCCTTTTGCGGCCGCTAGCGGGGGTTAAAACCACCCCGCTAGCGGCCGCATACCGCGGGAAAAACGATGGTAAAGCAGCGCTAAATATAGCGCTGCTTTACCGTCGCCGCCCCGCACCGCCCCAGTGTGAAGCCAGCCTTATAGTTACATAGTTACATAGTTATCTAGGCCAAAAAAGACACAAGTCCATCTAGTTCAACCATAAAAAAAAGAAATAATAAATAAAAATAAAAAATATCGTACAATCCAATATACCCAATTCTATACCCACAGTTGATCCAGAGGAAGGCAAAAAAAAAAAAAACCCCAGAAGAGCATGCTCCAATCTGCTACAGCAGGGGAAAAATCCCTTCCTGATCCCCCTAGAGGCAATCAGATTTTCCCTGGATCAACTTTACCTATAAATGTTGGTACCCAGATATATTATGTACATTCAGGAAAGTATCCAGGCCTTTCTTAAAGCAATCTACTGAGTTAGCCAGAACCACCTCTGGAGGGAGTCTATTTCACATTTTCACAGCTCTTACTGTGAAGAAACCTTTCCGTATTTGGAAATGAAATCCCTTTTCCTCTAGACGTAAAGAGTGCCTCCTTGTCCTCTGTGTTGACCGTGAAGTGAATAACTCAACACCAAGTTCACTATATGGACCCCTTATATATTTGTACATATTGATCATATCCCCCCTTATTCTCCTCTTCTCAAGAGTGAATAAATTCAGTTCCTCTAATCTTTCCTCATAGCTGAGCTCCTCCATGCCTCTTATCAGTTTGGTTGCCCTTCTCTGCACTTTCTCCAGTTCCCCGATATTCTTTTTGAGAACTGGTGCCCAAAACTGAACTGCATATTCCAGATGAGGTCTTACTAATGATTTGAACAGGGGCAAAATGATATCTCTCTCTCTCTGGAGTCCATACATCTCTTAATACAAGAAAGGACTTGCTTTGGAAACAGCTTGACATTGCATGCTATTATTGAGCTTATGATCTACCAAAACCCCCAGATCCTTCTCCACTACGGATTCCCCCAGTTGTATTCCCCCTAGCATGTATGATGCATGCATATTCTTAGCCCCCAAGTGCTTATCTTTACATTTATCAACATTAAACCTCATCTGCTACATAGTCGCCCAATTAGACAGAGCATTGAGGTTGGCTTGTAAATTGGAGACCTCCTGTAAGGATGTTATTCCACTGCATAGCTTGGTGTCATCTGCAAAGACAGAAATGTTACTTTTGATCCCAGACCCAATATCATTTATAAAGATATTAAAAAGTAAGGGTCCCAGCACTGAACCTTGGGATACACCACTGATAACCTTAGACCATTCAGAGTAAGAATCATTAACCAATACTCTCTGAATTCTGTAATTTAGCCAGTTTTCTATCCATTTACAAACTGATATTTCCAAGCCTGTAGACCTTACCTTACACATGAGCCGTGTGTGCGGAACTGAATCGAATGCTTTTGCAAAATCCAAGTATACCAAGTCCACAGCCACGCCTCTGTCCAAGTACTTACCTCTTCTTAAAAAGAAATCGGGTTTGTCTGACAACTTCTGTCTTTTATGAACCCATGCTGTCTGTTGCTTAAAATGTTTTTTTCCAGCAAGAACTCGTCTATGTGGTCTTTTATTAAACGCTCCAGTATCTTCCCGACTATAAAAGTTAATCTAACAGGTCTATAGTTACTTGGTAAAGACTTTGTTCCCTTTTAAAATATAGGCACCACGTTCGCCCTGCGCCAATCCAGTGGTACTATTCCCGTCATTAATGAGTCCCTAAAAATTAAATACAATGGCTTTGAAATTACAGAGCTCAATTCTTTTAGGATCTGTGGGTGGATGCGATCTGGTCCAGGTGCTTTATCCACCTTTATTCTGTCTAAATATTTCTGGACCATATCACTTTTGAGCCATTGTGGATCATTCAGGGCTGTGTCAATTATGGACATGAGCTCCCCCATGCTCCTTTGTATACACAGAGCTGAAGAAAGTAGTTAATAAATTAGCCTTCTCTTTGTCCCCAGTCACCCACTCTAGATTATTTTGTAAAGGGCCTACATGCTCAGACCTGACCTGTTTACTATTAATATATTTAAAGATTTTTTGGGGGTTTGTCCTACTATCTTTTGCAATCTGTCCTTCGTTTTGAATTTTTGCATCCTTGATTTCCTTTTTACATATTCTAACTCTTACTTTTACTCCCCCTGAAAAGTCCCACAAACACCTGTTGTTCCTGCTAGTAGGGATGGGCCAAACACTTCCCGGTTGGGTGCACACCAGAACATGCTAACAGGCAAAAAATTTGTACGAACATGTGAATCCTATAAAAGTCTATGGGACACGAACATGAAAAAGCAAAAGTGTTAATTTTAAAGGCTTATATGCAAGTTATTGATATAAAAAAAGTATGGGGACTGCCCTAGGGGACATGTATCAATGCAAAAAAAGTTTTTCAGGAGCAGTGATTTTAATAATGCTTAAAGTGAAACAATAAAAATGAAATATTCCTTTAAATATCGTGCCCGGGGGTCCCCTTATTCTGCGTGTAAAGTGGCGCATCTATCTGATTTTACAGTGCCGCGTCCCCACAACCCTTGCCCGGTGGTTGTGGGGGTCTGCGAGTGGGGGGCTTATCAGAATCTGGAAGCCTCCTTTAACAAGGGGACCCCCAGATCCCACCCCCCTATGTGAATGGGTATGGGGTACATTGTACCCCTACCCATTCACCAAAAAAAGTGTCAAAAAGTAAAAACCACAAAAGTCAGTTTTTGACAATTCCTTTATTTAAAAAAAAAAAAAAAAAAAAAGTGTCCTGCGATGTCCATCCATCTTCAATCACGCCACCCGACGGACCGGAAAAATAGAAGGAAAAAAAAAAAACGAAAATACTCTGCCTTCATGGGAGGCCTCCCGTCGACTGCAGTCTTTTCACTGTGACTGCTGTTATATAGTCAAGGGCGGGCCACTCGTTGGCGTAACTGGATGACCCCGGCCCCTCTGACGCCACATGATGCCTATATGACAGCTGTCACAGCGAAAAGACAGAGGTTGGCGAAATGCCTCCCATCGAGCTTTTTTTTTTCGGGTCCGTCGGGCGTTATTAATTAAAGCTGGATGGACATCACGGGACACTTTTTTTTCTTTTTTGATAAAGGAATAGTCAAAAACTGTCTTTTGTGGTTTTTACTTTTTGACACATTTTTGGTGAACGGGTAGGGGTACAATGTACCCCTATCCCTTCAGATAGGGGGGCTGGGATCTGGGGGCCCCCTTGTTAAAGGGGGCTTCCACATTCTGATAAAGCCCCCGCCTGCAGACCCCCATAAAAACCTGATAAGGGTTGTGAGAACGAGGCCCTTGTCCCCATCAACATGGGAACAAGGTGCTTTGGGGGGGACCCCAAAGCACCCTCCCCATGTTGAGGGCATGTAGCCTGGTATGGTTCAGGAAAGGGGGGTCGCTCACTCATCCCCCCATCCTGTCCTCCAGGTTGCCAGCTCAGATAAGGGTCTGGTATGGATTTTAGGGAGACCCCACGACAATTTTTTTTTAATTTTGGCGTTCCCCTTAAAATCCATACCAGACCTGTTTTTTTTTAAATGTTGGTGTGGAGTTCCCCTTAATATCCATACCAGACCCAAAGGGCCGGATTAGACAGCGTGATTATTGCACAGGTGTGCCTTAGGCTGGCCACAATAAAAGGACACTCTAAAATGCACAGTTTTACTCTTTTGGGGGGGTCGGGGGTCCGAAAACCAGTCAGTATCTGGTGTGACCACCATTTGCCTCATGCAGTGTAGCACATCCTTTTTGCATAGAGTTGATCAGGTTGTGATCCAATATTGGTCCATTCCTTTTTGCCATCCAATTTGCCATTTTCCCTCCCCGGTGTCATGTGACTCATTAGTCTTACAAGGTCTCAGGTGTGAATGGGGAGCAGGTGTCTTAAATTTGATGTTATCGCTCTCACTATCTCATACTGGTCACTGGAAGTTCAACATGCCACCTCATGGCAAAGAACTCTCTGAGAATCGGAAAAAAAAAATTGTTGCTCTACATAAAGATGGCCTAGGCTATACGAAGATTGCCAAGACCCTGAAACTGGGCTGCAGCACGGTGACCAATAGGGATGAGCTTCGAGTTCGAGTGGATGCAGTTCATTGAGGGAACCATGAATGCCAATATGTACTGTGACATACTGAAGCAGAGCATGATTCCCTCCCTTCGGAGACTGGGCCGCAGGGCAGTATTCCAACATGATAATGACCCCAAACACACCTCCAAGATAACCACTGCCTTGCTAAAAAAGCTGAAGGGGAAGGTGATGGACTGTTCAAGCATGTCTCCAGACCTAAATCCTATTGAGCATCTGTGGGGCATCCTAAAACGGAAGGTGGAGGAGCGCAAGGTCTCTAACATCCACCAGCTCCGTGATATTGTCATGGAGGAGTGGAAGAGGACTCCAGTGGCAACCTGTGAAGCTCTGGTGAACTCCATGCCCAAGAGGATTAAGGCAGTGCTGGAAAATAATGGTGGTCACACAAAATTTTCACTTAGGGGTGTACTCACTTTTGTTGCCAGCGGTTTAGACATTAATGGCTGTGTGTTGAGTTATTTTGAGGGGACAGCAAATTTACACTGTTATGCAAGCTGTACACTCACTACTTTACATTGTAGCGAAGTGTAATTTCTTTAGTGTTGTCACATGAAAAGATAGAATACAAAATTTAAAAAAATGTGAGGGGTGTGCTCACTTTGGTGAGATACTGTATACTCTATACTAACTACACTGTATATATATATATATATATATATATATATATATATATATATATATACATACTAAACTGCCTACACGCCACTAACTAACCTGCCTCTAGCTAAACTTCTCTCAATCATAACACATTATACGGCCACTAGTGATGAGCTTCGAGTTCGAGTCGAACTCATGTTCGACTCGAACATTGCCTGTTCGCCTGTTCACCAAACAGCGAACAATTTGGGGTGTTCGCGGCAAATTAGAAAAGCCGCGAGCACCCTGTAAAAGTCTATGGGAGAAATCTCAAGTGCTAATTTTAAAAGCCTATATGCAAGTTATTGTCATAAAAAGTGTTTGGGGACCTGGGTCCTGCCCCAGGGGACATGTATCAATGCAATTTTTTTTTTTTAAAAACGGCCGTTTTTTTCAGGAGCAGTGATTTTAATAATGCTTAAAGTGAAACAATAAAAGTGTAGTATTCCTTTAAATTTCGTACCTGGGGGGTGTCTATAGTATGCCTGTGAAGGGGCGCATGTTTCCCGTGCTTAGAACTGTCCCTGCACAAAGTGTCATTTTTGCAGGAAAAAAAGCTATTTAAAATCACTCGCGGCTAATGAATTGCCGGCTCCCGTTACGGGAGCCGGCAATTCATTAGCCGCGAGTGATTCATTGAACAGTCATTCATTGAAAGTCATTGATAAAAAAAAAAAGTCATTGATAAAAAAAAAAAAAAAAAAAGCGTGGGGGTTCCCCCAAATTCAATTACCAGGCCCTTCAGGTCTGCTATGGATATTAAGGGGAACCCCGCTTCAAATAAAAAAAAAAATAACGTGGGGTTCCCCCTAAATATCCATACCAGACCCTTATCCGAGCACGCAACCTGGCAGGCCGCAGGAAAAGAGGGGGGACGAGAGCGGCCCCCCTCCCTCCTGAACTGTACCAGGCCACATGCCCTCAACATTGGGAGGGTGCTTTGGGGGTCTGTGACACGCCCCCCTCTGACGTCATGGGGAAAGCCATAGGGAAGTCCCCATGACGTCCCCGTGCGTCAGAGGGGGGCGGGGTCACCAGGTGGCCCCGCCCTCTGTTATAAAAGAGCTGTCAGACGCAGCGAAGCCTCACACAGCGGGAGCCTCCCATTGTGCGGAGCGGCCCAAGAAGAGACGCCGAAGCCGTGGAAGAAGATGCCGGGCGAGAAGACCAGAGCAAGAAAAAGCGGATCGGAGGAAGAAGAAGATGGAAGAAGAAGATGGAAGAAGATGGTAGAAGATGGAAGTAGAAGATAAAGAAACCGAAGGATGAAGAAAGGAAGACCATAAGAAAGAAGATTTTAATAAAGGAATTGTCAAACACCGTCTCCTGTCATTTTTAACATTTTTGTTACTTTTTTGGTGAAATGGTAGGGGTACTTTTGTACCCCCTTACCATTTCACACAGGGGGGGACTGGGATCTGGGGGTCCCCTTGTTAAAGGGGGCTTCCAGATTCCTATTAGCCCCCCACCCGCAGACCCCCACAACTAATGGCCAGGGTTGTGGGGATGAGGCCCTTGTACCCATCAACATGGGGACATGGTTCTTTGAGGGGTCACAGACCCCCAAAGCACACTCCCAATGTTGAGGGCATGTGGCCTGGTCACGTGCGGGCGGCGGACACGATTGGCCACATGTGGAAGCAGGGCTTGACTGTGGGTGATCGCGGTTGCCCGGAGTCCCGCCTCCTTGCCTGTCGTGTGCTCTGCTGTGTCTCCCGGAGTCCTCACTGAGGTATCGTTCTCCTCTGCACTCACATCCCCCTCTGTAAGCCACTCCCCCTCTGTCAGCTCCCCTCCCCTGTCAGCTCCTCTCCCCTGTCAGCTACCCCCTCTGTCAGTTAAACCCCCTTATGTCAGTTACCCCCTGTCAGTTACCCCCTCTGTCAGTTACCCCCTCTGTCAGTTACCCCCCTCTGTCAGTTACCCTCCCTCTGTCAGTTACCCCCCCCTCTGTCAGTTACCCCCCCTCTGTCAGTTATCCCCCTCTGTCAGTTACCCCCCCTCTGTCAGTTATCCCCCCCTCTATCAGTTACCCCCCCCCTCTGTCAGCTACCCCCTCTGTCAGCTACTCCCCCCCTCTGTCAGGCCACCCCCTCTCTTACCATCTTTCTCTCTCGCCCCTCCTCCCTCTCAGCCCCCTTCTCTCTCCCCTGTCAGCTACCCCCTCTGTCAGTTACCCTCCCTATGTCAGTTACCCCCCCTCTGTCAGTTACCCCCCTCTGTCAGTTACCCCCTGTCAGTTACCCCCCTCTGTCAGTTACCCCCTGTCAGTTACCCCCTCTGTCAGTTACCCCCCCCCCCCCTCTGTCAGTTACCCCCCCTGTCAGTTACCCCCCCCCCCCCCCTGTCAGTTACCCCCCCTGTCAGTTACCCCCCCCTCTGTCAGTTACCCCCTCTGTCAGTTATCCCCCCTCTGTCAGTTATCCCCCTCTGTCAGTTATCCCCCCTCTGTCAGTTACCCCCCTCTGTCAGCTACTCCCCCCTCTGTCAGGCCACCCCCTCTCTTACCATCTTTCTCTCTCTCACCCCTCCTCCCTCTCAGCCCCCTTCTCTCTCCTCTGTCAGCTACACCCCCCTCCCTCTGTCAGCTACACACCCCCCTCTGTCAGCTACTCCCCCATCTGTCAGCTACCCCCCCTCTGTCAGCTACCTCCCCTCTGTCTGCTACTCCCCCCACTCTGTCAGGCCACCCCCTCTCTTACCACCTTTCTCTCTCATCCCTCCTCCCTCTCTCACCCCTCCTCCCTCTCAGCCCCCTTCTCTCTCTCACCCCCTCCTCCCTCTCAGCCCCCTTCTCTCTTCCACCCCTCCTCCCTTTCAGCCCCCTTCTCTCTCTCACCCCTCCTCCCTCTCAGCCCCCTTCTCTCTCTCACCCCTCCTCCCTCTCAGCCACATCTCTCCCACCCTTTCTCCCTATCAGCCCCCTTCTCTCTCCCACCCCTCCTCCCTATCAGCCCCCTCTCTCTCTCACCCCTCCTCCCTCTAAGCCCCCTTCTCTCTCTCTCCCCCTCCTCCCTATCAGCCCCCTTCTCTCTCTCACCCCTCCTCCCTCTCAGCCCCCTTCTCTCTCTCACCCCTCCTCCCTCTCAGCCCCCTTCTGTCTCTCACCCCTCCTCCCTATCAGCCCCCTTCTCTCTCCCACCCCTCCTCCCTCTCAGCCCCCTTCTCTCTCTCACCCCTCCTCCCTCTCAGCCCCCTTCTCTCTCTCACCCCTCCTCCCTCTCAGCCCCCTTCTCTCTACCACCCCACTCCCCCTCACAACCCCAATCCCATCCCCCTCTATCTTTCTCACCCCCCTCTGTCTTCTGCCTCCTCACCCCCTTACCTCCTCCTCTCACCCTTTCTCACCTCCCTCCCCACCTCTTCTCCCCCTTAGGGGTCGAGGGCCCCATGATTCCTAACAGCGACCCTGTGAGTGTACAAGTTTGGATGTGTTTTGATTCCTGTGTCCTGCCGACACACTGGGCACAGCGATGCAGCACCTGCCTCTACTTTGCCTTCTCTCCAAACCCCCCCACACAAGGGAAGGGAAGAAGGAAAATAGCACTACAGTAGAGCAGCTTCGCTCCACCCCCAAACTCCGGCTTACACATTTTCTATCTCAAAATGGCTCTCGGTAAGGCAGTCTAATGTGGGTGTTTAGGGGCAGGGGACACTGATGGGGGGGTGGGGGGGCGGCATTGAAGGACCCGGCCTTGGGGCGGCAAAGGGAGTAAATCCGGGCCTGCCTACCTGCTAGTGAAATCCACCTAATGAAGCTTTTGTGATGGTGCGGCAACGATGCTGCACTGCTCCTGAATTCTTAGCAGAGTTGACACACATATGTAGGCTGTGCTTGCTTGCATTAATATTAGAGGGAACATAGCTGTCACTGCTGATTCATAAGCCTGTAGCTAACTGGTTAATTACAATTAGGCCACACCTTGTCCTGACAACTGTTTACTGCATTGAAAGCACTGCCTCTGTTGCTGAAACCTTTCTGTCATGATTTGCAGTGTCTGGGAGGGGAGGCATGTGAGATACAAATGAAGGGGGATTGATCTCAGTCAAGGCAGGTAAAGGAAGCTTTTTGTTGAGGCTTACACATCACATAATCGGTTAATTTAACTTTTATATATTTTGGCTGTACAAAAAGAGCCTTTAATTGCATTTTAAGCATGGTCTAAGAGACAAACTGCCTCTCCTGTTAGCAGCTCTGTCATGTTTCCGCAGAGAAAAAACTGGAAGCTAAAATAATGTTTTTCACTCTTTAGGGTAAAATAGCTATATAGTGTAGGGGGTATTGTAAAGGAAACAATTTTTCAGGTAATAGGTAAATATGACTACTTAGAACATTTTTTTTTATGGACTCATGCTCTTTTTTAGGCAATAGCTGAAAAACCTTTATGATGGTCTTATGCACGAGTTTTATATTACTCTTGTATCTTACTTATGATGGCAAATTTCTTCTTAGTGTAATTATTCAATCCTGAATTCAGAATTCTATGAGCCAAGCAGATCTGAAACATATGTGCACCTTTGTTGCCAAGGAGATGTTTTTCAATATTTTTGTGAGACTTAATTTTAGTCTAAGTGGGCATCTTTTTCACATATTTCAATGTCAGCAGGGTTTTCTTTGGACTACTATCTGTAGCAAAAGGAGAGCAGAGTAGAATGACCCAGTACATGAAAAGCAATTGAATTGGTGGAATTATGTTACATGACGTACATCTTTTTTTTTTAAAAACTACTTTAGTCATATTAGTAATGAGTTCAAAGTATTGCACACATTTTGATTGACACATTGTTGAGTTGCTACTTCTACAAATATGTTTTCTGAAATCCGTTCCATACATATATTTATCCTTGATAAATATGAAAGTTATCAAAATTTACAATGCTGACAAAGTGCAAGTATCTCACAAAAGTGAGTACACCCCTCATCTTTTTGTAAATATTTTATTCTATCTTTTCATGCGACAACACTGAAGAAATTACACTTTGCTACAATGTAAAGTAGTGAGTGTACAGCTTGTATAACAGTGTAAATTTGTTGTCACCTCAAAATAACTCAACACACAGCCATGAATGTCTAAACCGCTGGCAACAAAAGTACACTCCTAAGTGAAAATGTCCAAATTGGGCCCAATTAGCCATTTTCCTCCCCGGTGTCATGTGACTCATTAGTGTTACAATGTCTCAGGTGTGAATGGGGAGCAGGTGTGTTACATTTGGGGCTATCACTCTTACTCTCTCTTACTGGTCACTGGAAGTTCAACATGGCACCTCATGACATAGAACTCTCTGAGGATCTGAAAAATATAATTGTTGCTCTACATAAAGATGGCCTAGGCTATAAGAAGATTGCCAAGACCCTGAAACTGAGCTGCAGCATGGTGGCCAAGACCACACAGCGGTTTAACAGGACAGGTTCCACTCAGAACAGGCCTCGCCATGGTCGACCAAAGAAGTTGAGTACACGTGCTCAGCGTCATATACAGAGGTTGTCTTTGGGAAATAGACATAGGAGTGCTGCCAGCATTGCTGCAGAGGTTGAAGGGGTGGGAAGTCAGCCTGTCAGTGCTCTGACCATACGCTGCACACTGCATCTAATTGGTCTGCATGGCTGTCGTTCCAGAAGGAAGCCTCTTCTAAAGATGATGCACAAGAAAGCCTGCAAACAGTTTGCTGAAGACAAGCAGACTAAGGATATTGATTTCTGGAACCATGTCCTGTGGTCTGATGAGACCAAGATAAACTTATTTTGATCAACTGGTGTCAAGTGTGTGTGGGGGCAACCAGGTGAGGAGTACAAAGACAAGTGTGTCTTGCCTACAGTCAAGCATGGTGGTGGGAGTGTCATGGTCTGGGGCTGAATGAGTGCTGCCAGCACTGGGGAGCTACAGTTCATTGAGGGAACCATGAATGTCAACATGTACTGTGACATACTGAAGCAGAGCATGATCCCCTCCCTTCTGAGACTGGGCCGCAGGGCAGTATTCCAACATAATAATGACCCCAAACACACCTCCAAGACGACCACTGCCTTGCTAAAGAATCTAAGGGTAAAGGTGATGGACTGGCCAAGCATGTTTTCAGACCTAAACCCTATTGAGCATCTGTGGGGCATCCTCAAACGGAAAGTGGAGGAGTGCAAGGTCTCTAACATCCATCAGCTCTGTGATGTCGTCATGGAGGAGTGGAAGAGGACTCCAGTGGCAACCTGTGAAGCTCTGGTGATCTCCATGCCCAAGAGGGTTAAGGTAGTGCTGGAAAATAATGATGGCCACACAAAATATTGACATGTTGTTGAGTTGTTTTGAGGGGACAGCAAATTTACACTGTTATACAAGCTGTACATTCACTACTTTATTTTTTAGCAAAGTGTAATTTCTTCAGTGTTTTTACATGAAAAGATATAATAAAATATTTACAAATATATAAAGGGTGCACTCACTTTTGTGAGATACTGTACATGCAGCTATGTTGGTTTTCTCTCACATACATTTCTGTATATCTGAGAAGCCCCTAGATCCTAGATGTACATTAAACAGAGAAATTCAACAATGACCCCACTTTGAATTAAGCCCCGCCCATACCAGTGCTTAAAGCTGCTGCCACATTAAACAGTCCAATATACACTCACCGGCCACTTTATTAGGTACACCTTTTCAATTGCTTGGTAACACAAATTGCTAATCAGCCAATCACATGGCATCAACTCAATGCATTTAGGCATCTAGACGTGGTGAAGACAACCTACTGAAGTTTGAGCCAAGCTTTAGAATGGGGAAGAAAGGGGATTTAGGTGATGCGGCATGGTTGTTGGTGCCAGACGGGCTGGTCTGAGCATTTTCAAAAACTGCTGATCTACTTCACGCACAACCATCTCTAGGGTTTACAGAGAATGGTCCGAAAATGAGAAGATATCCAGTAAGTGGCAGTTGTGTGGATGAAAATGCCTTGTTGATGTCAGAGGTCAGAGGAGAATGGGCAGACTGGTTTGAGATGATAGAAAGCAAACAATAACTCAAATAACCAATCGATACAACCAAGGTATGCCAAATACCTACTCTGAATGCACAACACATTGAACCTTGAATCAGATGGCCTACAGCAGCAAAAGACCACACCGGGTGCCACTCCTGTCAGCTAACAGGAAACTGAGGCTACAATTCGCACAGGCTCACCCCAAAATTGGACAATAGAAGATTGAAAAAACATTGCCTGGTCTGACGAGTCTCGATTTCAGCTGTGGCATTCAGATGATAGGGCCAGAATTTGGCATAAAAAACACAAAAGTATGGATCCATCCTGCCTTGCATCAATGGTTCAGACTAGTGGTGGGGGTGTAATGGTGTGGGGGATAGTTTCTTGGCACACTTTGGGCCCCTTAGTACCGATTAAGCATTGTTTAAACACCACGGCCTACCTGAGTATTGTTGCTGACCATGTCCATCCCTTTATGACTACAGTGTACCCATCTTCTGATGGCTACTTCCAGCAGGATAATGCACCATATCACAAAGCTCAAATCATCTAAACCTGGTTTCTTGAACATGTCGATGAGTTCACTGTACTCCAATGACCTCCAGAGTCTTAAGATCTCAATCCAATAGAGTGCCTTTGGGATGTGGTGGAATGGGAAATTTGCATCATGGTTGTGCAGCCCACAAATCTGCAGCAACTGCGTGATGCTATCATGTCAATATGGACCAAAATCTCTGGGGAATGTATTCTTTCGTTTCTGAGCATGCTTTGTCTTGCTCTTATGAACTTTGGGGATGAAAACTGTACCAATTAAATGAAAATCTGACATTGTGTCTACATACAATTACATTTTTATAGCCTGCACCTTCAGGTTTTGTCGCCTGAAAAGTCAGAATTGGTTGTCGAAAGCACTATACTAACGATCAGATAATCAGCTGATCGGTCCTACAAAATTTTACATCCAATTTTCTTATGTGTACGGGCCTTTAGTGATGACTGGGGGGGGGGGGTCAGAGAAAGGAAAGCTTTCTCCTGCCTGCCAGAGACAGGCTGTTTCAAAAGTAGAAGTGTTTGTGGAGCGCTGGACCCCAACATGAAGGAATGCCCCCAATTCTGGCATAAAGGCAGCTCTCAGCCCAGAAGTGTCCTTGGAATGCCAGTGCAGTGGAAAGACAAGAGCATCACAGGTTTATTATAAGTCCAGTATGTCTTTATGTATGCCACAATGAAATGTTGTAAAAGTATCCAGCACATTTCAGGGGTTCATCAGTCCTCCTTTATCATTCTTATCTTTTCACTATACTGCCTGCAGCAGACTGAAGGCATCATTCTTCCAGGACATACTTTTTATGCCTACCCTGTTTCCCCTATCGTGATTGTCGGTGATGGCTGCAATATAAGCCCTACCCCCCGAATAAGCCCTAACCTGTTTCCTCGAAAATAAGCGCTACCCTGAAAATAAGACCTACAAGGACTTTAACTAGGGCTTATTTGGGGGGTAGTGCTTATATTGCAGCCATCACCGGCAATCACGCTAGGTCTTATTTTCTGGGAAACAGGGTAGACTCAGTCAATTGAGTTACCTTGTCCGCTCAAAGACTTTTGTTTTTGGTAAAAATTATACTTTGCTGGGTATTGAACTATGTCAAGGATTTAGTCATATAAAGATACTTATAGTTCCACTGTAATACCCAATATTGTTAAACGTTTGCTACTGAGTTATAATTTCTGATGTGCATTCCCCATCAAAGTTTTTCCTAGTAAATTTCCATTGTACTTTGTAGTTTGCCATTTGCAATTTTGAAATGTGTGCTGCAATCACTGTTTTTACTGTCAAGTATGACTTCCCACTTCTATCATCTATCTAGAAACAGTTACAACTGTTGTTTCTTGTTGTTCTTATTGGATAAATAGCTTTTTCTGGCATTGCACATTTTAACCCTCTCCTGTGTTGTTCTCAAGTTTTTTATTGTAAAAGCTTGAAACAAACCACACAATCAACAGAATAACAGAAGTTCAACAAATACTACTATGTGATGCCTAAACCAACAGTTAAAATAGTATATTACTCATCTAGGTTGTTACTTTATATCCCTCCAATGCAAACATGGGCCTCTAATCTATATGGCAAGCTGTCTTATTTTTAAGAAAGAAATGCCAAAACTCGCATTTCAAGGAAAGGGAACATGCAAAAAGATACAGAGCTAATGAACAACAACCTTACACTTGCTTTTAACGCTCCATTCCAGCCAAAACATTTTGTTTTCTTGTAGATAGAGCAACAAAGGTTATCGCTTCTGCCAGAGTTTTATTGCTAATTGTAACTTTCCTAGAGAGCAAGAGTCAGAACTTCTAATGCCCCGTACACACGGTCAGATTTTCCGACGGAAAATGTCCTATCGGACAATGTTGTCTGAAATTCCGACCGTGTGTAGGCTCCATCGGACTTTTTCCGTCGGATTTTATTTTATCTCCTGCTGTCAAATTTTCCGACAACAAAGTCCTATCAGACTTTTTCCGATCGTGTGTAGCGAATTCCGACGGACAAAGTGCCACGCATGCTCAGATCACATTACAAGACCAAAGCTATTGGCTACTAGCCTCTACGTAGTCCCGTCGTAGGCAACAAACGTCACCACGTTCAGAATGATCGGATTTTCCCACAACTTTGTCCGACCGTGTGTATGCAACACCAGTGTCGGACAAAATCCGTCTGAAAAAATCCGATGGATTTTGTGGTCGGATTTTCCGACCGTGTGTACGGGGCATAAGTTCTAACAATGTTTTATTGTAGATGCCTACCTGTCTCGATGACAACTGCATTCCCCAGTTCTGGTGTCACAGGTACAATATTGGATGCAAAATATACCCAGTGCTTTAAAAACAGGAATAAAAACTTGTCACACTACTGTTGCTAAATATGACTGTGCTACACAGCTTCCTTTTTAGGGTTGCTAGGAAGTCAGGCATATTATCAACCAGTAACACATTCACAGTCCCATTCATTTGGCAGCTGAGACATTCCAGGACAACAACTGAATGTAAACAAATGGGCAAGGATGTTGGCTGATACCATGGCCATATTTAGTCAATGATGTAATGGTAAAGCATACTGAGTTATACTGCGGCAGGTTGGCTCGCCTGGGCAAATCACTGTAGATATACGTCTGCTGCTTTAAGACCAGTAGGGGGCCGCGATGTTCGCAGGGCATCCGCGATCGCACCTGAGAGACACAGAACGGAGATCTGTCATTATAAACAGATAGATCTCTGTTCTGTCAGGGGTGAGGAAACACATCTGTTGTTCATACTAAGTATGAATAGCGATATGTCTCCTCCTTAAGGCACTCCCAACCCCCCACAGTTAGAATCACTCCCTAGGACACAAATTTAACCCCTTGATCATCGCCCCCTAGTGTTAAGCCCTTCCCTGTCAGTAAAATGTATACAGTAATCAGTGGCTATTTTTAGCTCTGATCGCTGTATAGATGTCAGTGGTCCCAAAAATGTGTCAAAAGTGTCCGATCTGTCCGCCGCAATGTTGCAGTCCCAATAAAAATCACAGATCACCGCCATTACTAGTAAAAAACAAAAAAAATAATAATAATAAAAATGCCATAAATATATCCCATATTTTGTAGACGCTATAACTTTGGTGCAAACCAATCATATTGAAAAATATAAAAAAACTAATAAAAAATCGCGTATATTACGCTTATTGCGATTTTTTATTAGTTTTTTTATATTTTTTTGTCAGATGTTTATTATAGCATCTGTATTTTTGTTTACAGTAAACCCCCGCTCTATCGCGGTTCAGTTTTTGCGGTCCCAGTATATCGCGCTATTTTAATTAGGACCTGTTATTCTGATATTGCACTAATATTTCGCCATTTTGCAGTTATGTACTCTATTTTTTACTGTACTGTTAAGACAATATTTTTAAGTTTTAAAAATCCTCTTGATCTCTCTCTCTATCTTTTATGTGTTTCTATTGCGTAAAAGTGTGTTTAAAGACCTTTAAATGCTATTAAAAAATTAACAAAACATGCCTAGGGTGTATTTAAATAGGGTCTTTCTATTTCGCGTTTTTTCACTTTTCGTGGGTGGGTCCGGAACGTAACCCCAGCAATGGAGGGGGGCTTACTGTATAGTGCAAAAAATAAAAACCGCAGAGGGGATCAAATACCACCTAAAGAAAGCTTTATTTGTAGAAAAAAAAGGACGCCAATTTTGTTTGGGAGCCATGTCGCACGACCACGCAATTGTCAGTTAAAGTGACGCAGTGCCGAATCGCAAAAAAATATCTGGTCAGGAAGGGGGTAAATCCTTCCGGGGCTGAAGTGGTTAATCATCAATTTTTCACAGGCTGTATTATTTTTAACTGTATGATGCACATGTGTATATTTTATTCATTATTCATTTAAGATATAATATTTTTTAACCTTAGTATCCACATTTATGTTCACTTATATAGCACTTTACTACTGGTGTGTTAATTCACATCTTGCAGCGCAGTCATTTTTTCTATTTATTTGAAGTGGTTAAATAAATGATACATATTTTACAAAAATAGTGCAATAAATTGCTGTATTTTGATCGATTATGCTGGCCAGCATGCAAGGTGGTGAGGTTCTAGTTTGGAATTAATTAAAGAATGATCAACTGGATTAGTTGGTGTTTTTATATTTTCCTGGAGTACAGCTTTCACTATACAGTAAGTACCCAGACAGACTATTCTGTTTGATTGTGGTAAGCACAAATACTGTATATTCTTGGTCGTGGATTGTGAGACTTTCAGTGACATGTCATTTTAGCATGGAACTTTGATTATTCCTGACATGTCCAGGTGACCATGACACGCTACAAATGGAGTGCAGGGATTCATGGGTGCACTACATACAAAGTGCAGGGATTCAGGGGTGCGCTACGTACTAAGTGCAGGGATTCAGGGGTGCGCTATGTACTAAGTGCAGGGATTCAGGGGTGCGCTACGTACTAAGTGCAGGGATTCAGGGGTGCGCTACGTACTAAGTGCAGGGATTCAGGGGTGCGCTACGTACGGAATGCAGGGTTCAGGAGTGCACTATGCACAGAGAGCAGGGTTCAGGGGTGCGCCACGTACAGAGAGCAGGGTTCAGGTGTGTGCTTCAAATGGAGTACAGGGATTCAGGGGTGCACTATGTACGCAGTGCAGGGATTTAGGGGTGTGCTACGTACTAAGTGCACGGATTCAGGGGTGCGTTACGTACGGAATGCAGGGTTCAGGAGTGCACTACGCACAGAGAGCAGGTTCAGGGGTGCGATACGTACAGAGAGCAGGGTTCAGGAGTGCGCTATGTGCAGAGTTCAGGATTATGTCAGGATTATGCTACGTACAGAGTGCAGGGTTCAGCAGTGTGCTATGTACAGAGAGCAGGTTCAGGGGTGCGCTACGTACAGAGTGCAGGGTACAGGGGTGTGCTGTGTACAGAGAGCAGAGTTTAGGGGTGCGCTACATACAGAGCAGGGTTTCAAGGGTGCACTACGTACAGAGAGTAGGGTTCAGGGGTGCACTACGTACAGAGCAGGGTTCAGGGGTGCGCTACGTATAGGGTTGCAGGGTTCAGGAGTGTGCTACATACAGAGAGCAGGGCTCAGAGGTGTGCTACGTACAGACAGCAAGGTTCAGGGGTGCGCTACTTACGGAGTGCAGGGATTCAGGGGTGCGCTATGTACTAAGTTCAGGGATTCAGGGGTGCACTACGTAAGGAATGCAGGGTTCAGGAGTGCACTATGCATAGAGAGCAGGGTTCAGGGGTCCGCTATGTACAGAGAGCAGGGTTCAGGAGTGTGCTACGTACGGAGTGCAGAGATTCAGGTGTGCGCTATGTACAGAGTGCAGGGAGTCAGGGGTGTGCTACAAACAGAGTGCAGGGTTCAGGGATGCACTATTTACAGAGAGCAGGGTTTTAGGTGTGCACTACATACAGAGCAGGGTTCAGGGGTATGCTACGTACAGGGGTGTAGGGTTCAGGAGTGTGCTACATACAGATAGCAGGGTTCAGAGGTGAGCTACGTACAGACAGCAAGGTTCAGGGGTGCGCTACAAATGGAGTGCAAGGATTCAGGGGTGCACTACATACGGAGTGCAGGGATTCAGGGGTGTGCTACGTACTAAGTGCAGGGATTCAGGTGCGCTATGCACAGAGTGCAGGGAGTCGGGTGCGCTACATACAGAGGGCAGGGATTCAGGAGTGTGCTACGTACAGAGGGCAGGGATTCAGGGATGCGCTACGTACAGAGGGCAGGGGTTCAGGGGTGCGCTACGTACAGAGAGCAGGGATTCAGGGGTGTTCTATGTACAGAGGGCAAGGGATTCAGGGGTGCGCTGCATACAGAGTGCACAGTTCAAGAATGTGCTACGTACATAGTGCAGGGTTCAGGGGTGCGCTGTGCCCAATTCGAAACATCTCATTTCCAACCCTTGTCCTTGGTTCTAACCTCTGCAACCAGCCAAGTGCAACACAACACATGGTACCTTATTGCAATGTGTTGTAGTGCAATCTGATTTAAAAAAGGCGTCCATGCCTCTTTTGTGAGTTTGTCGCATGTAGGGAAGCCTACTGAAATTAATAAACACACAAAAATGCAGGCACACAGTCGCACATGCATAATTTTGAACAGAACCTTACAGGCACTGGCAGAGTTAGATGACTTGAAGCTGAACTCCAGAAAACGCTTTTTAAAGCGGAGTTCCACCCAAAAATGGAACTTCCGCTGTCCAGATTCCTTCCTCCCTCTGGTGTCACATTTGGCACCTTCCAGGGGGGAGGGGGAGCAGATACCTATCTAATACAGGTATTGGCTCTCACTTCTGGTGAAAGATCGCCACAGTATCCACGGCGATCTATGCCATGTCCGGCCCCTCCTCCATCCCCCCACTGTCTTGTGGGAGACACACAGGTCCCTGGTTCCCTATTGCATGCCCAATAGGGAACTAGGCTGTGAAGCCTCAAGGCTTCACTTCCTGCTTCCCTTACTAGCAATGCCGGCGCCGTCACCCATGGCTGAGGGGCGGGTCGGCTTCGGGTGAGGACATTGCGGGCGCCATGGACAGGTAAGCGCCTTTATTTTAAAAGTCAGCAGCTGCAGTATTTGTAGCTGCTGACTTCTAATTATTTTTTTTTTTACGAGGAACTCCGCTTTAAGCAGTTACAGAAACAATTTTGTTTTTTGGGATATAGGTTCTACATAAGAGCCCTTTCACACTGTGCCGCCCTAGGCGTCAGCAATAGAGCGGCACTTTACCGTCGTTTTAGCAGCGCTATTTGGCTGAAAAGGGGTTAAATTGGCCCACAAAACGCCGCCGCAGCAGCGTTTTGCCGGCGGTATTGCAGCAATGCCCATGAATAAAAGCTGATCATTGTTAACACCCATGTCAGTGTGAAATGGTTTGTCTCAACACTTTTATTGAAAACTTTGGTGTATTAAAGAAAGTTAAAAATAACAGACTTACTAACTGGATCAATAGGTGAAAAAAAAAAAGTAAAAAAAAAAAGATTGGTAAACTTCAATTAGATTTTTCTTTGTTTTTGGGTTTAATAATAGTTTAATGTTTTTGTATAGCGTCAGGGTCCCTTAAATCTTTAATAATAACTGGACTAAAGAGTGCTTTCTAAAATAATTAGAATTATTAACTGCATGTAATCTGAGAATGCTGTGCTCAGGGGTTAAGCCTCAAGGCAGTAGATCTACAGTTAATGCCATACAGTACTGGAATCTGCCTATGCAGTAAGAAGCTCAGAGGAACAGGTGTCAGTTCTCAGACGGTGGTCTTGCAGCTGGGCTGGCAGCCGCATGCAAGAGATCCCTCTTTGTCCTGTTCATGGGAAACATATGCAGAACACATGTACCAAACAAATTAGCATAGCCAAATTAGACTTTAGTCACAGACAATGCTTTAAGTCCTTTACATTTCTGGAAGGTTATCAGCTATGCGTTTGATCCTTGTAGTATTTGGAAATCCCTGCAGCACAAAAAGTAAGGCTGCTTTTTGCTATGATCAAGACTATGTATGTACAATATTTTGCTGGCTTGGCTGCATGCTTACTTCAATGTAAGTGAAATGGCTTGGTAATTTTTCTTTCAAAGGCCTGCATTTGGTGGCTTTTGTGCATTTATAGTTAGATGGTGTAGTTTAACCTCTTCCTGACCGCACTATAGCCAAAAGACGGCTACAGCGCGATCATTCAGTTATGGGAGGACATCCTCCCAGAACCGCGCGCCCAGTGCAGCGTGCATCTGGTGCGCTCTGTGATTGCTGTGTCCTTCAGACAGAGCTGATCACAGATTTGAGTATAGAGCCAATCACAGTGGCCCTTTACCATGTGATCAGCTGTGTCCAATCACAGCTGATCACAATGAAAACACACTTGCCGGTTATTTTATTTATTTATTTTAGGTACTTATATAGTGCCGTCAATTTACGCAGCGCTTTACATATACATTGTACATTCAGTCCCTACCCTCAAGGAACTTAAAACCTAAGGTCCCTAACACACATTCATACATACTAGGGCCAATTTAGACAGGATCCGATTAACCTACCAGCATGTCTTTAGAGTGTGGGAGGAAACTGGAGTACCCGGAGGAAACCCACGCAGGCACAGGGAGAACATGCAAACTCCACGCAGATGGAGTTGTGGTCGGGATGTTTATCAGCATTCCTTTCCTCACGCACTTCCACAGCATGACGCGAGCCGGTAACCTGCAAGTGTGACAGGGGACATCTACACTGATAATCAGGGCACTGATCTGTGTCCTGATTATCAGTGCAGCCCTATCAGTACCAATCAGTGCTGCTTATCAGTGCCCATTAGTGCTGCCTATCAGTGTCCATCAGTGCTGCCTATCAATGCCTCCTCTTCAGTGCCCATTTGTGCCGCCTATTAGTGCCCATCAGTGACAACTATCAGTGGCCATCAGTGCAGCCTAATCAGCGCACATCAGTGAAGGAGAAAAAATACTTATTTGCAAAGTTGTATAACAGAAACTAAGAAAAAGGTTGTTTTGTTTTCAAAATTTTCAGTCTTCTTTCGATTAACAAAAAAAAAAAAAAAAAAGAACAGAAGTGATTAAATACCACAAAGACAGCTCTATCTGTCTAAAAAGAAATGATAAAAATTTAGTTTGGGTACAGTGCTGCATGACCGCACAATTGTCATTTAAAATGTGACAGTGCTGAAAGCTAAAAATTGGCCTAGGCAGGAAGGGGTTGAAAGTGCCAGGCAGGCAAGTGGTTAAAATTACGTATATTGTAACAACTGTTATATCTTTCATATTTCATATATCTTTCATTTTTTTTATAACTGGCAAAACAATGACATATATTATTCTTACCCCACTTTAGATGAGTGCTAGACCAAGGGGTAGTCAGAATAGGAGGCCACCTTGGGTTCTTCATCAGGATAGGGGTTCCAAAAGAGTAGGACCTAAAACTCTAAAGAAGACCCAATCCCTGATTTCTGCATTAGCAAAATTATCCTGGACTTCTCTGTGAAGGGAACTGTCTATAAGGATAAATCACAAGTAGTTGTGTTCTGTAGTGTTTTACTGTTTCTCAGCTTGATTCTCGGTTATAAAGTCTTATAGAGATTATGCTATGCTGCCACATGTTTCCTTGATTGAAAAACATAGACATTGTTGGAAGGAGTCCATGTTTGTGAAGCTTTCATATGTTTATGCAGCTTTCATTATTCTGCAGTGTACGCATGTTTTTTTCCACCCTGAACCTGTTTTCATTATTCCTTTAATTTTGCACTAGTTTTGCATACTGTAAGTTGCCCTTATTCACTGCACTGTTTCCATGAAAATCCAACAATATAATTCAGTCCTTTCTAGCCCCTAAGAGTTGCCCACTTATACCATGTACCATATACATTTACAAGATATTTAAATTATAGACCAGTCAAGTTAGATAAGTTATGACCCAGTTAAAATATTCTTTAGAGTGGCAGATGGATCTTTTTTCAACCACCTATGTTTAACAAATGTTTTTTTGAGCAAGACGCTTGCTATGGGGGGCACTGATGCATGCTTGCTCTGAAGCCCTGCTTAATGCATCCACAAGACACACAGAGCTGCAGCTTGCCACACCCCTCCCTCCCCCCACTCTCACTGGCTGTGATTGACAGCAGTGGGAGCCAATGGCACCCGCTGCTGTGTCTCAGCCAATGAGGAGAGAGAGACCAGGGGCAGTTAAGGCTCCAGCACATCGCTGGATCGAGAGGGGTCTCAGGTGAGTATTAGGGGGGCTGTGGGGGGAGCAGTACATGGAAGTTTTTTTACCTTCATGCACAGAATGCATGAAGGTAAAAAACCTTCAGCCTTTACAACCACTTTAACTTGCATCATATTGTCTACAATTCTTACAGTAATCTTGTTCCATTAAATTCTTCAGTACTTAAGTTTATGCACCCCACAACCAGTCTTAAGCCCCATACACACGGTCGGACTTTTTCATGGATTCTGTCCGATCGGACAAGGTTGTTGAAAAATCAGACCGTGTGTATGCACCATCGGACAGTGTTCGTCGGTTTGGCCGACGGACAAAGTCTTATCTCCTGCTGGAAAACTTTGCCGTCAACACGGTCCGATCACACCAAATCCGAGCGTGTGTACGCTTGTCCGACCGGACCAAAGCTATTGGCTACTAGCCTCTACGTAGTCCCGTCGTAGGCAACAAACGTCACCACGTTCAGAATGATCGGATTTTCCGACAACTTTGTCCGATCGTGTGTACGCAAAACCAACATCAGACAAAGTATGACGGACATGGTCCGACGGACCTGGTCCACGGATTGTCCGCGCGTGTGTATGGGGCTTTAGTCCTTCGTGGCAAGCTGGTACTGGACGTAAGAATAGTCACAGTAAGAATAGTCACAACTGGTTTCCTGAAGCGTACCCTAACCATCCATTATGACTAATTTGCAATTATGTAAACTCAGGTATTGTTTAATATTCCATATTCTAACATAACCAATTAGCACAAGGTTGCTTTGTGAACTTTGCTAAGCTAAATCAATTCTGAATAGTTTTCCAGCTATGCAACTCATCATAGTCACAACAGTACAAAATAGAAGTCTTCAGCTTAGTGCTTTTTCTCAGTGTTTTCCTTATTGTTTGCTCAAAGTACGTTTTTGTGTGCACAGATTAATCTTTATTACAATGCATGTAGTGCCAGCAATACAATTTTTTCTTATGTACCGCTGTATTAATACAGCTGATAGCTTTGGCAAGCTGCACCCCTAAAGTACCCCCCCAAAAAAAGCTCAGATAATTATAACTGGGACCCAATCAGTGCCTTCACAAGGGAAATTTAGTATAAGCTACCAGAGTAGGAGCATCTTTTTTTGTACAACATACAGCATCTGAACTTTCATTCTTTTCTCTAGTTACTTATTTTTTTTCTAATTATGTTAACATTTCTTAAGGCTATATGGATCTGGTTCAGAATTTTTTTAGAAAATAACTTTTTAAGACACATTTCAATTTAGGATGCTTACTTAATATTTCGTTGCCTGTTAAAAAAGGCATGTTTTAAAGAAGTGGCCAGTTTTTTTTTTGGAAAGGGAAATGAAATCCAGCATTTTTTACATAGCCAGAATAAATATTGCATAACTGATGTTGAAGCCAACGTTTTGCTATGGTAACATTTCATAATTTGCTCATAAATTTTCTGCGATAGCATGTTTACATGTATTAAAACTTGAATATCTACAATCTAAGTTTTACTTAGTTTTGTTACCAATGAGATACAACATTCTCAAAATAGATAACATTGTAATAGTGGAAAAAAGGCTGGAATATACATTAGCTTTGTTCTGGCAGTCATTTAAACACTCAGCAAATGATTTTATATTGACTTGCAGGAAAAATAATGCAAAAACTGCCATTATTTTGCTTTAGACTTTTGTATCTAGGAATTCTATAATGTGGCTAGGCCCTAACTGCAGTTGCAAGTGGGTCCTTTGAGGGTTGAAAGTAGTTCTTTGGCATCTAATGTGCAGCTCTCAGGGGGTCTGAAGATATTAAGAGGAATTCAAAAAGGGTGTCTTAGACACCTTTTTAAAATTCTGTCAGGGAACAGCACTGAAAGTGTCAGTGCTTTCTCCTGATCATGTACCTGTCACATACAGGTATATGAATATGTCTGAGGTCAGAGTTTCCACATTGGGCACTTCTTCCTCAGTGCACTCATACCCTCCCTCTGTCGCTCACTCCCCGGTCACTGCAATTGTCACACTGACAGGTACATAACTGAGGAGCTTTGTACTAGGGGTGGGCTGAACCTGATGGGAAACTAAAAGACTAGCTCCCCCTTAGATCTGCTGAACTTCTAAGTAGTCATTCAGTCCAATAGTGGCTTTCAAATCCACCCACTGTTGTGCGCTGTCAGTCAAAAGTAAAGCAGACCTTATGGGGAACTAGTCTTTCAGCTCCCCTTCAGGCACTGTCCACCCAGTGACAAGTCATTTCCCAAATATGTACATTGCTATATTTGGGTAATGACATCTCCTAGATCCCATTTACATTCAGCTTTCAACCAAGGAATCACCAAGCTGACAACTAAATTGGGCCTTGGATACAGCACTGTGCAAGAAGCTGTCACATACATAACAGCTTCCCAAAAAAGCAATTTTCCTAATTTGAGAGCTGGTGCTAATTCTTTAACCACTTTTGGACCGTCCCATAGCAGATATACTGCTACAGGGCAGCCCTCCTGTGCAGAATCACATATATATACAGTGGTGTGAAAAAGTGTTTGCCCCCTTCCTCATTTCCTGTTCCTTTGCATGTTTGTCACACTTAAGTGTTTCGGAACATCAAACCAATTTAAACAATAGTCAAGGACAACACAAGTAAACACAAAATGCAATTTGTAAATGAAGGTGTTTATTATTAAAGGTGAATAAAAAATCCAAACCATCATGGCCCTGTGTGAAAAAGTGATTGCCCCCCTTGTTAAAACATACTATAACTGTGGTTGTCCACACCTGAGTTCAATTTCTCTAGCCACACCCAGGCCTGATTATTATCACACCTGTTCACAATCAAGGCATCACTTAAATGAGGAGCTGCTTGACACAGTAAGGTCCACCAGAAGATCCTTAAAAGCTACACATCATGCCGAGACCCAAAGAAATTCAGGAACAATTGAGAAAGAAAGTAATTGAGATCTATCAGTCTGGAAAGGGTTATAAAGCCATTTCCAAAGCTTTGGGAATCCAGCGAACCACAGTGAGAGCCATTATTCACAAATGGCGAAGACATGGAACAGTGGTGAACCTTCCCAGGAGTGGCCGGCCGCCCAAAATTACCCCAAGAGCGCAGCGACGACTCATCCAAGAGGTCACAAAAGACCCCACAACAACGTCCAAGGAACTGCAGGCCTCACTTGCCTCAGTTAAGGTCAGCGTTCATGCCTCCACCATCAGGAAAAGACTGGGCAAAAATGGCCTGCATGGCAGAGTTCCAAGGAGAAAACCACTGCTGAGCAAAAAGAACATCAAAACTCGTCTCAATTTCTCCACAACACATCTTGATGATCCCCAAGACTTTTGGGACAACATTCTGTGGACCGATGAGACAAAAGTGGAACTCTTTGGAAGGTGTGTGTCCAAGTATATCTGGCGTAGAAGGAACACTGCATTTCAGAAAAAGAACATTATACCAACAGTAAAATATGGTGGTGGTAGTGTGATGGTCTGGGGCTGTTTTGCTGCTTCAGGACCTGGAAGACTTGCCGTGATAAAAGGAACTATGAATTCTGCTGTCTACCAAGAGATCCTGAAGGAGAATGTCCGACCATCTGTTCGTGTACTCAAGCTGAAACGAACTTGGGTTCTGCAGCAGGACAATGATCCTAAACACACCAGCAAGTCCACCACCGAATGGCTGAAGAAAAACAAAATGAAGACTTTGGAGTGGCCTAGCCAAAGTCCTGACCTGAATCCTATTGAGATGTTGTGGTATGACCTTAAAAAGGCCGTTCATGCTCCAAAACCCTCTAATGTAACTGAATTAGGACAATTCTGCAAAGATGAGTGGGCCAAAATTCCTCCAGGACGCTGTAAAAGCCTCATTGCACGTTATCGCAAACGCTTGGTTGCAGTTGTTGCTGCTAAGGGTGGCCCAACCAGTTATTAGGTTTAGGGGCAATCACTTTTTCACACAGGGCCATGATGGTTTGGATTTTTTTTCACCTTTAATAATAAACACCTTCATTTACAAATTGCATTTTGTGTTTACTTGTGTTGTCCTTGACTATTGTTTAAATTGGTTTGATGTTCCGAAACACTTAAGTGTGACAAACATGCAAAGGAACAGGAAATGAGGAAGGGGGCAAACACTTTTTCACACCACTGTATATGTGATTCTGCACTTCCGCCTAGGGAGCGCATTCGCCTGCCGCCGGTGGGCTGCTTCTGCTACGATTACTCACATCAGAAGTCGATCTGTGGGTGTGGGCAATAGATGTCCGCCAGCACTACCTGAATTTGTGACAACAATGTTACTGATGGTGCAAATGCTTGCCTGAATTGGGCTCAGGTAGTTATGAAGGGAACTACTGCCAGAAATCTGTCATTAGGGCTATTTTGAATTCCCCTGTCCGAGAACTCACGGTACCAATGCCCGTCTTCGTGCAGCAGGGGCGAATCCTCACTCTGCGGATACCAGTACCCATGCGCAGTGTCCCCAACGGAACCGAACGAGCTCCGGAACGTGCGTGCGTACCCGCGCACCAACACGAACGTGTGCGCATCCTCGCACTCCAATGCGAACGGGTGCGCGCACTCGCACGTCAGTACGAACGTGTATGCGCACTCGCGCACGGACGTTCACCTCCACCAATCCCGGCACATAGCGCCATATATAAACAAGGCCTTCACATGATGCCAGTGCTGGATCGTCTTCAGTCTGTTCCCTGAATACCTGCTTGCTATTACCTGTTACCTTGCTCCTGACAAACTCGGCTTCCCTTGACTACTCTTCTGGATCACCCCTACTTATTGGCTGCCTACTATTATACTGACCTCAGCTTGGACTTTTGACTACGGCTCTGCTCCTTAAATTCTGTACCTCACCACCTGCCCGTTGCCAACCTCTTCCTGCCCTTGACTGCGAACCTGCCTTCTGCCTTGTACCCTGTTTGCCAGCCAGTTGCCGACTCCTGCCTGTCTTGACGTCGCAGTTCCTATACCCACCTGCCCGGCCGCCATTGGATATAGTTTTGGGTATCAGCCTCCACACCTGCCTCCCAGAAGAACCGGTATCTCCAAGCACCAGTCTCCTAGCCGCAGGCACCTGCACCCTTTCGTTGCCCCAGCACTCCCTGTCCCCACCACCAGGGGTGTTGGGACCGGAACCGTGCACGAGGCCACCCCCAGCATTCGGACTCCGCTGTAAGGTACGTGACATCCCCTGTTCATCCTTTGTTTTGGTGCTTATTCAAGTCAATGGAGGAAACATTGATTTGTAAAGTGGTTGTTAAAGCAGCAATCTCTAGCAGTCTCGTATAATTTGTCCCTAGTCCACAACAACTTACACATGATGTTTGCAGTCTCTAACTATCTCTTATAATATGCCCATAGTCTCTAACTTTATATCTCCTGTTGCATGTCTACAGTCTCTGACAGTTTTCTGAAGTATTACACCCACTAAATATTATGTGCGGTCTTTTGATGATGTCAGGGGCTGCACCTGAAACCCTGTCTAGTAAATTGATCACCACTGGTATAGGGCTGCACTGGCAACTTTTTTTTTAACTTTGCTGAACATAGCTGCAAATATCACAAGCAAAGCAAATACCAGGATCCAAATATGAACCCAGGACCTATATTGCATCCGGCAGTAGCTCTTCTTACTGTGCCACTTGAAATTCTGGACTGCCTAATTCCTTGGACAACCTTACTTCATATATTGTTTCTGGTGATACTTGAATTTTTTTGCTGCTCCCATGAACTTGCTTTTTGAAGCCACTTCTCTGCACTTTCTGTTTCTGTTTGATTATTGTGCGTTGCTCTAGCCAATATTTTCCTTTTTGCACTCTTGCTGCCATCTGTATGTTTACTACCAATCATTACTGACCTATGACTTGTTCATCAACTACGCTTCTGCTTGATCTCAACCTGCTACATCTGTTACAAGGCCCTGACTTCCTCACCTCCTAGTGGGGCAATCCCAAGGACTGCAACCTGGCACCAGCATGCTTTGAAACCCATCTCCACCAAAAGGAGCTCTGGTGAAGACCGGTTAGTGCTTAGGCTCTGCGCCTTGGGTAAGTCTGCATCATCTGCTAGGGGGACCTGCTTGTGTACTTCTGCTGGTGATTGTGTGAAACTGAGCTGCAGGAGTTTGGCATTACCTCCTAAGAAACATTTTCTGAACTGGAAAGTGTGATGAAAGAGGAACAAGAAACCATGCTCCGCAGAGACAATTGCTACATGTACATTCGCGAGATGATACTAGCACACATATGCCCACCACTCAAGTTCATGACCATCTTCATTATAGAGGTTTATTTAACCAATGTATACTTCCAGATGCAACCTGATGCATTTACTTTTGAGAAAAAGAAGGTATTGTTTATTATCAACCTCTTGGCTGCGGAAGCCCTAGCTCGGGCCTTCCCTTTAAAGCAATTCTGAATGATTTTGATTATTTTTCAACCACTGTGTCACTACCAAAGCAAACTTGCATAGTTTACAGCAGAGTAGATGCTCTGTTGCTGAGTACACCATTAAATTCAGACATTGTTGTTGATTTACTAAAGTCAAATCCACTGTGCAATACAAGTGCACTGCAAGTGCAATGGGAAGTGCAGTCACTGTTGATCTGAGGGGAAGATCTGAAAGGAGGGTAAGCTCTGCTGATTTATATCATTCATTCATGTGCAAGCAAAAATGCTGTTTTTTATTTTCCTTGCATGTTCCCCTCAGATCTACAGTGACTGCACTTCCATGTGCGCTTGCAATGCATTTGCAGTGTACTTAGTGCACAGCGGATTTGCTTTTAGTAAATAAACCCCATTGTGTATCAGACCCCACTTGGAACCCAGCAGAGCTGGGACTTTATGGTCATTAAATTCCCAAAGCAAAATTTTCCTAATGAGAAATAAACCAGCCCCTATTGATATGGAGATTTTTGATGACTCACCTATATCTTCAGGACCTGTTACCTGTTATCCTTTTGAAATCCAAAATTAGGCCGACCATCGTTAAGCCCCATACACACGGTCAGACTTTTTCATGGATTCTGTCCGATCGGACAATGTTGTTCAAAAATCAGACCGTGTGTATGCACCATCGGACAGTGTACATCGGATTGTCCGACGGACAAAGTCTTATCTCCTGCTGGAAAGATTTGCCGTCAACACGGTCCGATCACACCAAATCCGATCGTGTGTACGGTTGTCCGACCGGACAAAGTGCTACGCATGCTCAGATCACATTACAAGACCAAAGCTATTGGCTACTAGCCTCTACGTAGTCCCATCGTAGGCAACAAACGTCACCACGTTCAGAATGATCGGATTTTCCGACAACTTTGTCCGACCGAGTGTACGCAAAACCAACATCAGACAAAGTATGACGGACAGGATCCGACCGACCTGGTCCGCGGATTGTCCGACCGTGTGTATGGGGCTTTAGACTATTAGCTTTTAGTTGATTACATCACCCACATTTCCTATCATCCTAGGAATTCCTTAGTTTTCTACTCATAATCCTTCCATCAACTGGGGTATAAAGACTATACATTTTACATCTGACCATTGCAAGGAACATTGTAAAGAATCTTTCCAAAAAAGTTCTTTACCAACCAAGGATTTACAAGCTGATATGATAACTACCCAGTCATATGACAAAATGCCTCCACAGTACCACTAGTTCCGGGGCATCTGTGATAAAAAGAATGAAGATCTGCTGCCTCCTTGTCACCCATATGACTGTCCGTTGAACTGCTTCCAGGGGCTGAAATACCCTTTGGTCACCTTTTATTATCTGTCAGAGCCTGAATTAAAGGTGCTCAGAGTTCCTTGATGAGAATTTAAAGAAGGTATTTATCAGACACTCAATAATTTACTAAAGGCAAATAGACTGTCCACTTTACAATGCTCCAGAGCTTAGTAAATGAGGTAAACCTTTACTTTGCAAAGAATACCCAATAACATGCAAGGACAATTAAAAAATAAAACAGCATTTTTGCTTACAAATGGTCGGATGATGGAAGTCAGCAGAGGTTCTGCTCATTTACCAAGCTCTGGAGCAACTGCACTTGCATAGTGAGCAGTCTATTTGCCTTTAGTAAATCCACCCCATAGTCTCCTGAGGGGGCAGCCCTGTTCTTTGTTGAAAAGAAGGACTCCACCTTGTGTTCATGCATTGACAACAGGTATTTGATTAAAATCACCATTAAAAACTGTTATCCACTCCCCTTAAAGTGATTGTAAAGATTATTTTCTATACTTACCTGCTCTGTGCAAGGGTTTTGCACAGAGCAGCCCCAATCCTCCTCTTCTGGGGTGCCCTGGCGACGCTCCTGGCCCCTCCTCTTCATTGGGTGCCCCCTTCGGAGAGACACTTTCCATGGGGGGCACCCGTGCAGGTTGGCTCACAAGTCCCGCTACTTCGTCCATTGACACAGACAGCAGGACTCGGCCCCGACCCCCGCTCTCATGTCACTGGATTTGATTGACAGCAGCAGGAGCCAATGCCTCCTGCTGCTATCAATCTATCCAATGAGGACAGAGACTGCAGCTGGAGCTTCTGGGCTCATGCTTGTCGCAGGAACAAACAGGTTCAGGTAAAAAGGGGGGCTCTGGAGGGCAGCACCGAAACATTTTTGCAATGCTCCCGCAACTTTTCAACATTTCATTAATCATGTTCTGCAGGATCTGTTGGACCAGTTTGTTATTGCATACCTAGATTGTATTCTTATATTTTCTGATAATCTAGAGGAGCATTGCAAGCATGTTTCCACTGTATTTGAAAGATCAAGGAAGAATCAACTTTAGAGAAATATGAGTTTGAACAAACCCAGATGCAGTTCTTGAGATACGCAATTTCTCCTGAAGGAGTGAGCATGGCTCCTGACAAGATCAAACCAGCTGTGGATTGGCCTGCCCCTAGAAATGTTAAGGAAGTACAGTGATTTGTTGGATTTGCCACGTTCTGCAGAAGATTCATAAGGAAACTCTCTAAGGTGATAGCACCAGTTATACAGCTGACAAGGAAGGACCCCCATTTTTTTGTTACCTGAGCCCCAGGCTTTTAGTAAACTAAAGACTTTTCCAACTTCTTTACCAATATTGATACACCCTGAATCGTCCTTTACCACAGAAGTGGATGCTTCAGGTTCTGATGTGGGAGCGATCTTTTCACAGCAAATTAAATGAAAAGAAAAGATGGAGCTTCATTCTTGTGCTTTTTTCTCTTTTTTAATGTATTCAGCTGAAAGGAATTGTGACATTGGGAATAATGAGTTGCTGGCAATTAAGGAAGGGGCCAGTCATCTTGTAACTGTTCCCACTGATCATAAAAATTTAGAAATAATTTGTTCTGCCAAGAGATTGTCTTCTAGACAAGCATGTTGGACTATATTATTTTTCAGGTACAAGTTTATCTCATATCGACCTCACCCAAGGACTGTTAAGCCCAAGGCCAATGCCTTATTGGGGATGTTTTACAGGCCTCTCCAGGAAAGTAATTCTGAATGTACAATCCTACCTCAAAAGAACTTCCTAAGGGCTATGAGTTTCAAGACATTCTTGAATCTTTTCAAAGAGCTGTATAATAATGACCCACTAAAGGACATTAACCTTGATTACTATAATGTTTTTTGGACTCATCTCTATTGCGCACATCATCTCTATTTACCTGAATCTGCTTAGGTAGAAGCCCCCAGGCCGGTTCATGATTTAAAACTTTCAGTTTTTTGGGGGTTTTTCAAGGAAAATGTCAGCCACTCCCTTTTTCATTAAGACCACTTTTAATTTCTATGGACTTTGAGGTTGATTTTCCTCCCTTGAAAGAGATGACCACTCTTGGTAGTCGTAGACTGTCTCACTAAGATGGCTCAGTTTTTTATCAGTTAGGGTACCCACTTCTGAACAAACTGTGGAGCTGCTGGTTCCAATAGTCTTTAAACTAAATAAAATTTCTTATGAAAGAGGAGTACAGTTTACTTCAAAACTCTGAAAAATCTTTTGCTGAACTTTAGGTTACAATTAATCTGTCATTTGCTTTTCATCCTCAGTCGAATGATCAGACTGAGAGGACCAAACTATGGAACAGTATCGCTAATGTTTTGTCAGCTATATTCAGGATGACTGGGTGGACTATCATCCTATTGCAGTATCAACTTAAAGCAACCATCCAGTTTTTATTCCCTATCTTAACTCCAATTCCTGCTGTTACCAACAGATTACTTTACATGAGATTCAGGAGAAACTGATTAAGACTTTGACTTTTCCACCTTACATGTGGGTGACAAAGTTTGGTTATCTACCAAAAATGTTAAGGTACATGTTCCATCTGCTAAGCTGGGCCAATAGTTTATGATTTCAGCTCAAATCAATCCAGTCAGTTTTCACTTAGAACTTCCTGACAGTTTGAATATTCTCCATGTCACCCCTGTATTACTGCTCAAAGCACATATTTCACGAAAATCCTTTCTCTGGGAAAACTCTCCCACCATCTCCACCTGAAGTGAGGTGAAGTGAAAAGTAAAGAACAATTTGTGGTTGAGAAAATTCGGGATTCTGGGATCTTTAGGAACAAATTACAATATTTGGATCAATGGGAAGAATACAGGTATGGGCTAGAAGACACTTCATGGGAATCTGAGGAGAATGTTCATGCCCTTAGATTGACAAGAGAATTCCACCAGAAATTTCCTCACAAACTGGGCCCCAAGATGTCTAGGGGACATCCTGGAAGGAGGGGAGTACTGTCAGAATCCAGATTTGAGCCTAGGACTTCTATTGGGTCTGGCAGTAGCTGGCTGTTCTTACTTTGTCACTTAAAATATTGGAAAACACACTGGGGTTGATTTACTAAAACTGGAAATTGCAAAATCTGGTGCAGCTGTGCATGGTAACCAATCAGCTTCTAACTTCAGCTTGTTCAATTAAGCTGTGACAAAAAAAAAAAAAACATAAAACTGGAAGCTAATTGGTTTCTGTGCAGAGCTGCACCAGATTTTGCACTCTACAGTTTTAGTAAATCAACCTCACTGCCTGATCCCTTGGTCAACCCCACTTCATATCTTGTTTCTGGTTAACCTTTAACTTCTTGCTTCTCTGATAAACTTCCTGTTTAAACCATGTCTGCATTTTTTGTTTGCCAGATTACTGTGCTCTGCTCCAGACAGTTTTTTGTTTTTTGCTCCCCCTGCTTCTGTCCGTATCTTGACTACCAGTATTGCCAACCTCTGGTTTGTTCTTCAACTACCCTTCTGCTTTATCTCAACCTGTTACAAGACCCTGGCTTTCTTACCTCTTGGTGGGGCAATGCTGAGGACAGCAACCTGGCACCAGCATGCTGCGAAACCCACTATCAGGAGCTCTGATGAAGACTGGCTAGTGCTTAGACTCTGCACCTCGAGTAAGTCTGCATCACCTGCCAGGGGGACCTTCTTTTGTACTTCTCCCACTGGTTAGTGTGTGAACTGTTAAATCTACTGGCCCCTGAGCCTGACCCCTGGCTGTAAAAGCAAAGTTCAAGGTATTGTATACTATACTCACAACCAACTGACATTTATATTTCAAGTGCACTCTCTATGCTGTACATTTTGTACATTGTGCCCTGGGGCCTGTTTTTAAGCTTAAATGTAAAATACATTTGTTTCATAGAGTGTGTAACACAGTGCCTTGAAAAAGTATTCATACCCCTTGACATTTTCCACATTTTGTCATGTTACAGCCAAAAACGTAAATGTATTTTATTGGGATTTTATGTGATAAACCAACACAAAGTGGCAAGTAATTGTAAAGTGGAAGGAAAATGATAAATTATTTTCCAAATTAAAAAAAAAAAAAAATCTGAAAAGTGTGATGTGCGTTTGTATTCAGCCCCCCTGAGTCATTACTTTGTAGAACCACCTTTTGCTGCAATTACAGCTGCAAATCTTTTTGGGTATGTCTCTACCAGCTTTTCACATCTAGGGAGTGACATTTTTGCATTCTTCTTTGCAAAATAGCTCAGGCTCTGTCAGATTGGATGGAGAGCATCTGTGAACAGCAATTTTCAAGTCTTGCCACATATTCTCTATTGGATTTAGGTCTGGACTTTGACTGGGCCATTCTAACACATGAATATGCTTTGTTCTAAACGATTCCATTGTAGCTCTGGTTGTATGTTTAGGGTTGTTGTCCTGCAGGAAGATGAACCTCCACCCCAGTCTCAAATCTTTTGCAGGCGCCAACGGGTTTTCTTCTAAGTTTGCCCTGTATTTGGCTCCATCCATCTTCCCATAATTTCTGAGCAGCTTCCCTGTCCCTGCTAAAGAACTGCATCCCCACAACATGATGCTGCCACCACCATGTTTCACAATGGGGATGGTGTGTTCATGGTGATGTGCAGTGTTAGTTTTCTGCCATGCATAGCATTTTGCTTTTAGGCCAAAAAGTTCAATTTTGGTCTAATCTGACCAGACTACCTTCTTCCACTTGTTTGCTCTGTCCCCCACATAGCTTTTCGCAAACAGACTTCTTATGGCTTTCTTTAAAAAATGGCTTTCTGCTTGTCACTCTTCCTTAAAGGCCAGATTTGTGAAGTGCATGACTAATAGTTGTCCTGTGGACAGATTCTCCTACCTGAGCTATGGATCTCTGCAGCTCCTCCAGAGTTACCATCTTGGCTACTTCTCTGATTAATGCTCTTCTTGCCCGGCCTGTCAGTTTAGCTGGACGGCCATGTCTTGGTAGGTTTGCAGTTGTGCCATACTCTTTTCATCTTCATATGATGGATTGAACATTGCTCCGCAGTGGCGTCTTGTCCATAAGGGGTGCATGGGTGCGCCCCCCCCCCCCCCCCCCCCCCAAGCTTTTCACAAAAAACTATTTTTTTTTTAAATAAATAATCCAATCATAGCAGAGGATGGGAAGAGAGGACAGGAGAAGACACCGAGGAGCTGTCCCACCACCAGCAAGACAGGGTAAGTATAGTCGGCGGGCTGGGGGCACACTGGCAGCATCTGATATGGCACAGTGGCTGCGTTTGATGGGGTACAGTGGGAGCATTTGATGGGGCACCGTGAGGCTGCATTTGATGGCACAGTGGCAGCATTTGATATGGCACAGTGGCTGCGTTTGATGGGCACAGTGAGGGCAATTGATGGCACAGTTTGGGCTCAGTGGCTGCATTTGATGGCACAGTGGCGGCAATTGATGGCACAGTGGCTGTGTTTGATGATACAATGGCGGCCATTGATGGCACAGTGGCTGCGTTTGATGGCACAGTGGCTGCGTTTGATGGTACAGTGAGGCTGCAATTGATGTTTTTTTTTTTCAAAATGTTTCAGTTTGTTTGAGCTCCCCCAAAAATTTGGAGCACCAGCCGCCACTGCAATCAGGTATTCTTTAAGCCCCCTTGATTAAACTACACTGCCTTAAAAATTATTTTAGATCCGTGCTCCTTCAGTTTCCAGAAGACAAATTACCAATACATTTTGATTTTATGTCTTCTTAGCTCCTGTGTTAGACTGAAAAGGGAACTGTGTGTTTTAGTTTGACATATGCTGTTGGTAATATAAAGCTTAGCTCATGGTTTCAAATGTCAAAACCATATGTACATCATCAGCCATTTCACTGTTTCACTGAAGATCTTTTCTGCTATAATTTAATCAAGGCGCTCATCCTATTGGTGGAAAGCAACATTTTATGACTGCATGCATAGAAAATGGCATGATGTATATGCATGTTATGCAGATGATGTTGAACAGTGGTTATAACATTTCCTTTGCTAATTCATACATAGTTCTTATAGTAAGTTAAGTGTGGCTCCATTAAAGCCTCATTGTCTTTACATTGTTGAGGCATAATGTTCATTTATTTATTTCAGGTAATTATACAGCACTGTCAATTTACTTCAGTCCCTGCCCTCAAGGAGCTTACAATCTAAGGTCTCACTCACATTCATACATACACAGGCCAATTTAGACAGGAGCCAATTAACCTACCAGCATGTCTTTGGGGTGCGAGAGGAAAGCCACACAGGCACATGGAGGACATGCAAACTCTTTGCAGATAATGGTTGTGTTTCGAACCAATGACCCTAGTGCTGCTAGGCAGAAGTGCCAACCACTTAGCTTCTGTAATGTAAAATGGTTAGGTAATAGATAACATAATTATATATTAAGTATGGAAAAGCTTATAATGTTGCTTATGTGGTAGCAAAAAAGGCTCAGACAGTGCATGCACAAAATAACTTTCAGTAAATATCAGCAATGTGTAACAGTGAGGCAGGCACTTTGTGAATCAGCCTTGGCAGCTCTGTCTCTTATAAAACACAATCAGAATAGCATGCCATTACACTGGGGCCCATTTAAGGAATGCAGTTAAACTCTTCAAGATTAACAGTTTCTGATAAAACCCCAAATGAATGGCACACCCATTAGATGACTGAGAACAATATATACATTGGATATAAAAAGTCTACACACCCCTGTTAAAATGTCAGGTTTCTGTGATGTAAACAAATGAGACAAAGATAAATTATTTCAGATTTTTACACCTTTAATGTGACCTATAAATTGTACAACTCAGCTGAACAACAAACTGAAATCTTTTAGGTGGTGGGAAGTAAAAAAAAAAAAAAATAATAATATGATTACACATAAGCCCCATACACACGGTCGGACAATCCGCGGACCAGGTCCGTCGGACCATGTCCGTCATACTTTGTCTGATGTTGGTTTTGCGTACACACGGTCAGACAAAGTTGTCGGAAAATCCGATCATTCTGAACGCGGTGACGATTGTTGCCTACGACGGGACTACGTAGAGGCTAGTAGCCAATAGCTTTGGTCTTGTAATGTGATCTGAGCATGCGTAGCACTTTATCCGGTCGGACAACCGTACACACGATCGGATTTGGTGTGATCGGACCGTGTTGTCTGCAAATCTTTCCAGCAGGAGATAAGACTTTGTCCGTCGGACAAACCGACGTACACTGTCCGATGGTGCATACACACGGTCTGATTTTTCAACAACATTGTCCGATCGGACAGAATCCATGAAAAAGTCCGACCGTGTGTATGGGGCTTAAGACTGTTGAATCACCTTTTGATTTTATTACAGCACTCAGTCTTTTTGGGTATGAGTCTATAGGCATGGCACATCTTGACTTGCCAATATTTTCCCAATCTTCTTAAATTCAAAATGTGTCAGATTGCGAGGGCATCTTCTGTGCACAGCCTTCTTCAGATAACCCCACAGATTTTCAATCAGATTCAGGTCTGGGCTCTGGCTGAGCCATTCCAAAACTCAAATCTTCTTCTGGTGAAGCCATGCCTTTGTTGATTTGGATGTTTGTTTTGGGTCGTTCTAATGCTGAAAGATGAAGTTCCTCTTCATGTTCAGCTTTCTAGCAGAAGCCTGAAGGTTTTGTGCCAATATTGACTGGTATTTGGAATTGTTCATAATTTCCTCTACCTTGACTAAGGCCCCTGTTCCAGCTGAAGAAAAACAGCCCCAAAGCATGATGCGGCCACTAGGGATGGGCCCGGTGCTCGATTCGAACCCGCATTCGAATCGAGCATCGGGCGTTCACTCGCTCGGCGAGCCCAGAACTATTTGGGCCGTTCGCATCACATTCGTGTGATGCGAGCCGCCCCGCAATGCATCGGCCCCGGTCACATGTGTTCCGGCTTTAGGAGAGAGCAGTCTGCTGATTCTGTCTTTGCTTGATTGCTATTTCTTTGCTAAACCATTGGCTATTTCTTTGCTAAACCATTGCTACCTGAGTTGCTGATTGCACAGTTAGTGTGTTATTAGCTGCTGCTGGGGATTAGTCTGGTGCGTGCTTACTGTTAGTACAGTATTGCAGTAGTACCAACCGCAGTGCTGTTAGCACAGCATTGCACCCCAACAGCACCCATAGGACTTCTAGTGTGTTAGTGGCAGCAAACAGAGCTCCTATATTTTCTTCTCAGCAGCACCCATAGGACTTCTAGTGTGTTAGTGGCAGCAAACAGAGCTCCTATATTTTCTTCTCAGCAGCACCCATAGGACTTCTAGTGTGTTAGTGGCATCACACAGAGCTCCTATATTTTCTTCTCAGCAGCACCCATAGGACTTCTAGTGTGTTAGTGGCAGCAAACAGAGCTCCTATATTTTCTTCTCAGCAGCACCCATAGGACTTCTAGTGTGTTAGTGGCATCACACAGAGCTCCTATATTTTCTTCTCAGCAGCACCCATAGGACTTCTAGTGTGTTAGTGGCACCACACAGAGCTCCTATATTTTCTTCTCAGCAGCACCCATAGGACTTCTAGTGTGTTAGTGGCATCACACAGAGCTCCTATATTTTCTTCTCAGCAGCACCCATAGGACTTCTAGTGTGTTGGTGGCATCACACAGAGCTCCTATATTTTCTTCTCAGCAGCACCCATAGGACTTCTAGTGTGTTAGTGGCATCACACAGAGCTCCTATATTTTCTTCTCAGCAGCACCCATAGGACTTCTAGTGTGTTAGTGGCAGCAAACAGAGCTCCTATATTTTCTTCTCAGCAGCACCCATAGGACTTCTAGTGTGTTAGTGGCATCACACAGAGCTCCTATATTTTCTTCTCAGCAGCACCCATAGGACTTCTAGTGTGTTAGTGGCATCACACAGAGCTCCTATATTTTCTTCTCAGCAGCACCCATAGGACTTCTAGTGTGTTAGTGGCAGCAAACAGAGCTCCTATATTTTCTTCTCAGCAGCACCCATAGGACTTCTAGTGTGTTAGTGGCATCACACAGAGCTCCTATATTTTCTTCTCAGCAGCACCCATAGGACTTCTAGTGTGTTAGTGGCAGCAAACAGAGCTCCTATATTTTCTTCTCAGCAGCACCCATAGGACTTCTAGTGTGTTAGTGGCATCACACAGAGCTCCTATATTTTCTTCTCAGCAGCACCCATAGGACTTCTAGTGTGTTAGTGGCATCACACAGAGCTCCTATATTTTCTTCTAAGCAGCACCCATAGGACTTCTAGCGTGTTAGTGGCAGCAAACAGAGCTCCTATATTTTCTTCTCAGCAGCACCCATAGGACTTCTAGTGTGTTAGTGGCAGCAAACAGAGCTCCTATATTTTCTTCTCAGCAGCACCCATAGGACTTCTAGTGTGTTAGTGGCATCACACAGAGCTCCTATATTTTCTTCTCAGCAGCACCCATAGGACTTCTAGTGTGTTAGTGGCATCACACAGAGCTCCTATATTTTCTTCTCAGCAGCACCCATAGGACTTCTAGTGTGTTAGTGGCAGCAAACGGAGCTCCTATATTTTCTTCTCAGCAGCACCCATAGGACTTCTAGTTTGTTAGTGGCAGCAAACAGAGCTCCTATATTTTCTTCTCAGAAGCACCCATAGGACTTCTAGTGTGTTAGTGGCATCACACAGAGCTCCTATATTTTCTTCTCAGCAGCACCCATAGGACTTCTAGTGTGTTAGTGGCATCACACAGAGCTCCTAAATTTTCTTCTCAGCAGCACCCATAGGACTTCTAGTGTGTTAGTGGCATCACACAGAGCACCTATATTTTCTTCTCAGCAGCACCCATAGGACTTCTAGTGTGTTAGTGGCATTACACAGAGCTCCTATATTTTCTTCTCAGCAGCACCCATAGGACTTCTAGTGTGTTAGTGGCATCACACAGAGCTCCTATATTTTCTTCTCAGCAGCACCCATAGGACTTCTAGTGTGTTAGTGGCAACAAACAGAGCTCCTGTATTTTCTTCTCAGCAGCACCCATAGGACTTCTAGTGTGTTAGTGGCATCACACAGAGCTCCTATATTTTCTTCTCAGCAGCACCCATAGGACTTCTAGTGTGTTAGTGGCATCACACAGAGCTCCTATATTTTCTTCTCAGCAGCACCCATAGGACTTCTAGTGTGTTAGTGGCATCACACAGAGCTCCTATATTTTCTTCTCAGCAGCACCCATAGGACTTCTGGTGTGTTAGTGGCATCACACAGAGCTCCTATATTTTCTTCTCAGCAGCACCCATAGGACTTCTAGTGTGTTAGTGGCAGCAAACGGAGCTCCTATATTTTCTTCTCAGCAGCACCCATAGGACTTCTAGTTTGTTAGTGGCAGCAAACAGAGCTCCTATATTTTCTTCTCAGCAGCACCCATAGGACTTCTAGTTTGTTAGTGGCAGCAAACAGAGCTCCTATATTTTCTTCTCAGAAGCACCCATAGGACTTCTAGTGTGTTAGTGGCATCACACAGAGCTCCTATATTTTCTTCTCAGCAGCACCCATAGGACTTCTAGTGTGTTAGTGGCATCACACAGAGCTCCTAAATTTTCTTCTCAGCAGCACCCATAGGACTTCTAGTGTGTTAGTGGCATCACACAGAGCACCTATATTTTCTTCTCAGCAGCACCCATAGGACTTCTAGTGTGTTAGTGGCATTACACAGAGCTCCTATATTTTCTTCTCAGCAGCACCCATAGGACTTCTAGTGTGTTAGTGGCATCACACAGAGCTCCTATATTTTCTTCTCAGCAGCACCCATAGGACTTCTAGTGTGTTAGTGGCAACAAACAGAGCTCCTGTATTTTCTTCTCAGCAGCACCCATAGGACTTCTAGTGTGTTAGTGGCATCACACAGAGCTCCTATATTTTCTTCTCAGCAGCACCCATAGGACTTCTAGTGTGTTAGTGGCATCACACAGAGCTCCTATATTTTCTTCTCAGCAGCACCCATAGGACTTCTAGTGTGTTAGTGGCATCACACAGAGCTCCTATATTTTCTTCTCAGCAGCACCCATGGGACTTCTGGTGTGTTAGTGGCAGCAAACAGAGCCCCTACATTTTCTTCTCAGCAGCACCCATAGGACTTCTAGTGTGTTAGTGGCATCACACAGAGCTCCTATATTTTCTTCTCAGCAGCACCCATAGGACTTCTAGTGTGTTAGTGGCATCACACAGAGCTCCTATATTTTCTTCTCAGCAGCACCCATAGGACTTCTAGTGTGTTAGTGGCATCACACAGAGCTCCTATATTTTCTTCTCAGCAGCACCCATAGGACTTCTAGTGTGTTAGTGGCATCACACAGAGCTCCTATATTTTCTTCTCAGCAGCACCCATAGGACTTCTAGTGTGTTAGTGGCATCACACAGAGCTCCTATATTTTCTTCTCAGCAGCACCCATAGGACTTCTAGTGTGTTAGTGGCATCACACAGAGCTCCTATATTTTCTTCTCAGCAGCACCCATAGGACTTCTAGTGTGTTAGTGGCAGCAAACAGAGCTCCTATATTTTCTTCTCAGCAGCACCCATAGGACTTCTAGTGTGTTAGTGGCATCACACAGAGCTCCTATATTTTCTTCTCAGCAGCACCCATAGGACTTCTAGTGTGTTAGTGGCATCACACAGAGCTCCTATATTTTCTTGACAGCAGCACACATATTTTACCTATTGTGTCAGCAGCACCCATAGGACTTCTAGTGTGTTAGTGGCAGCACACAGAGCTCCTATATTTTCTTCTCAGCAGCACCCATAGGACTTCTAGTGTGTTAGTGACAGGCAGCACACAGAGCTCCTATATTTTCTTGACAGCAGCACACATATTTTACCTATTGTGTCAGCAGCACCCATAGGACTTCTAGTGTGTTAGTGGCAGCACACAGAGCTCCTATATTTTCTTGACAGCAGCACACATATTTTACCTATTGTGTCAGCAGCACCCATAGGACTTCTAGTGTGTTAGTGGCAGCACACAGAGCTCCTATATTTTCTTCTCAGCAGCACCCATAGGACTTCTAGTGTGTTAGTGGCAGCACACAGAGCTCCTATATTTTCTTGACAGCAGCACACATATTTTACCTATTGTGTCAGCAGCACCCATAGGACTTCTAGTGTGTTAGTGGCAGCACACAGAGCTCCTATATTTTCTTGACAGCAGCACACATATACTACCTATTGTGTCAGCAGCACCCATAGGAATTCTAGTGTGTTAGTGGCAGCACACAGAGCTTCTATATTTTCTTGTCAGCAGCACACATAGTACCTATAGTGTGTTAGTGTCAGCACCCATAGGACCTACAGTGTGTTGTGAGCACACATAGGAGCTCTATTTTTTATACTATATACACTACCGACTACAATGGCTGGAAGACCGCCAAGGAGAGGCAGAGCGTGCCGAGGCAAGAACACAGGGCAGGCAGGCTCTGTTTCTAGAGACAACAGTGCTGGTCGTGGACGTGGTCGTGCATCGTCATCAGCACGTGGCCATGGGACACGCTTGTCTTTGTTTTCGGCAGCTGGACATGTGGAGCCGCATCATGCCGAAGGCTTGGTAGAATGGATGACCAAGCCCTCCTCATCCTCCTCATCCTCTCTCACCCAGGCTGAGGGTACTGGCAGAGCAGCTGCCAACGCATACTCAAAGGCATCATCAGCCACCCCTTCCCTAGACCCACCATGTCCTCCTGAGGAGTCCCCCGAACTGTTTGAGCACAGTGTTGGGTACATGCTCCAGGAGGATGCCCAACGATTCAAAGGCCCGGATGATGATACCCAGCTTGAGGAAGGCAGTAGTGTGCGCGCAGAGAGAGGGGATGCTGAAGGACAGCAATCTGGCAGTACTGTTCCACCAGCTGCAGCTTACTGCCAGGTTTGCTCTAGTGGTGAAGAGGGAGGGGATGATGAGGTCACTGACTCCACGTGGGTGCCTGAAGGGAGAGAGGAGGAGGAGGAAGATGCGGCGTCACATGTCCAACGAGGCAGGATGCCCCCTGGAGGCCAGCTAGAGGCCAGCACATTAGGCCAACACAACAGCGCCGCCTGTGCAGGGCGCTGCCTCTGCACGTTATCACAAAAGTTCTTTGGTGTGGGCCTTTTTTGAGACGAGTGCATCAGATCGCACCACTGCTATTTGCAATATTTGTCTCAAGCGTATCTCGCGTGGCCAAAACATCAGCCGCTTGGGCACCACAAGCATGAGCAGACATATGTCGACCTGCAATGCAGCTCGTTGGCAAGCACACATAAAAGACCCACACCAAAGAACAAAGCGGACCTCTCCTTGCTCCTCATCAGCTGGGATCTCCACCCCCACTATATCTTCAGTCCTCTCTGAAAGCTGCTCTGAGAGGACTGAAGGTGTAGAATTAGGTGTGTCACAACCAAGTACTTGCAGTACACCGACGTCCGATTGTAGCAGGCAAATTTCCCTGCCCCAGCTGCTGGACCGTCGAAAGAAGTATACTCCCAGCCATCCACATGCCCAGCGGTTGAATGCTAGCTTGGCTAAATTGCTAGCACTTCAACTGCTGCCTTTTCAGTTGGTAGACTCGGCCCCCTTCCGTGAGTTTGTTCAATGTGCGGTTCCTCAGTGGCAGGTTCCCAAACGCCACTTTTTCTCACGGAAGGCGATTCCGTCTCTCTACCGGCATGTGGAAGGCAATGTCCATGCCTCGCTGGACAGGGCGGTCAGCGGTAAGGTGCATATTACCGCTGACTCATGGTCCAGCAGGCATGGATAGGGACCTTATCTTTCTTTCACGGCCCATTGGGTCACTCTATTGGCAGCTGGGAGGGATGCAGGACAAGGTGCAGTAGTGTTGGAGGTTGTTCCGCCACCACGCCTCCAAAATGCTACTACTGGTTGTGACACACCTCTCTCCTCCACCCCCTCCTCTTCTTCTTCCTCCAGTGCTCTGTCCTCGGAACCAGCGGTGCTCCGTAGGCGTACAAGGGGCTACGCGAGTACGCAGGCAAAAAGATGCCATGCCGTGCTTGCGCTGGTGTGTTTGGGGGACAGGAGCCACACTGGGGCAGAGGTTCTGGCAGCTCTGCAGGGGCAGGCCGAGAGGTGGTTGACGCCACGCCAGCTTAAGCCAGGAATTGTCATTTCTGACAATGGCACCAACCTCCTCTCCGCCCTGCGACAGGGGCAGCTCACCCATGTGCCCTGTATGGCTCACGTCCTCAACCTGGTGGTGCAGCGGTTCTTGGGCAGGTACCCAGGCTTACAGGATGTCCTGAGGCAGGCCAGGAAAGTCTGTGTGCATTTCCGCCGATCTTATAATGCCAGTGCTCGGCTGACTGAGCTGCGAAAGGAGCTGAACCTGCCCAAGAACCGCCTAATATGTGACATGCCCACCAGGTGGAACTCAACGTTGGCCATGCTGCAGCGACTGCACACGCAGTAGAGGACCATCAATGAGTACCTTTGCGACTACGGCACCAGGACAGGGTCAGGGGAGCTTGGCTTTTTTTCCCCACGCCAGTGGAGCATGATCAGGGATGCATGCACTGTCCTCTCACCATTTAAGGAGGCCACGAGGATGGTGAGCAGTGACAGTGCATGCATCAGTGACACTGTACCTCTTGTCCACCTGTTGGAGCATACGCTGCGTGGGATAATGGACAGGGCACTTGAGGCAGAACAGAGGCAGGAAGAGGAGGACTTCCTTGCCTCTCAAGGCCCCCTTTATCCAGACAGTGTTCCTTCTGTCCCACCCATCACACAGGAAGAGGATGAGGAGGAGGAGGAGGAGGAGGATTGTGTGAGCATGGAGGTGGAGCCTGGCACTCAGCATCAGCAGCAGCAGTCTTTTAGGGATGATGTACAGTCCCAACAAACCAGTGGACTTGTACGTGGCTGGGAGGAGGTGGCTGGCGATCATGTCATCCTCAGTGACCCAGAAGACTCCGGACCGAATGCCTCAGCTAACCTACGTAGCATGGCCTCCCTGATCCTGCAAAGCCTGCGGAAGGATCCTCGTGTTCTTCGGATCAAGGAGAGGGACCATTACTGGCTGGCCACTCTCCTTGATCCACGGTACAAGGGTAAGGTTGCGGACCTTATCTTGCCGTCGCAGAGGGAGCAGAGAATGAGACATCTCAGGGAGGCCTTGCTGAATGGTCTGTGCAACGCGTTCCCAGAAACTGGGAGGTTACAAACTCCTGGTCCTGGACGACGAGTTGCTGAGGCTTCGGTCAGTAGCAGAAGGAGCGGTGGGGAAGGTGGACGTCTGACCGATGCGTTCAGACAATTTTTTAGTCTGCAGCCCCAAGGTATGATCGGTTCCAGCAACCATCACCAGCGTCTGATATACATGGTGCAGGAATACCTAGGGGCAAGGTCAGACTTGGACACCTTTCCCACCGAAAATCCTCTGGCTTACTGGGTCCTGAGGATGGATCACTGGCCAGAGCTTGCACAGTATGCCATTGAGCTACTGGCCTGTCCTGCATCCAGCGTTCTTTCCGAACGCACATTCAGTGCTGCTGGAGGATTTGTCACCGATCATAGGGTGCGCCTGTCCACCGACTCGGTTGATCGACTGACCTTCATAAAAATGAATCAGTCTTGGATCACCACCAGCTACCAGGCACCTGATGCGGATATAACTGAATAATTTATAATGTCACATCCCTTCAAGACTACCTATGCTGATGCTGAGTGACTGTTCTGTTATGTTCACTGACTATCCTCTTCCTCCTCCTCAATGATCCATGCCACCACACCAGTGCCTAAGGCACAATTTTTCAGCCCCTGTATAACAGGGGCGTGTACTTACAATTTTTAAAAAAAATGCTTCGCAACAGGTGTGACTGCTGTGCTCCAAGTACAGTATCTGTGAGGGGTTGCAGTGTTGTGGCACCAGCACCAGTGCCTAAGGCACAATTTTTCAGCCCCTGTTGGGGCGTGTAATTACAATTTTTAGGCAATGCTTTGCAACAGGTCTCATTGCTGTGCTCAGAGTACAGTATCTGTGAGGGGTTGCAGTGTTGTGGCACCAGCACCAATGCCTAAGGCACAATTTTTCAGCCCCTGTATAACAGGGGCGTGTAATTACAATTTTTTAAAAAGATGCTTTGCAACAGGTGTGACTGCTGTGCTCCAAGTACAGTATCTGTGAGGGGTTGCAGTGTTGTGGCACCAGCACCAGTGCCTAAGGCACAATTTTTCAGCCCCTGTTGGGGCGTGTAATTACAATTTTTAGGCAATGCTTTGCAACAGGTCTCATTGCTGTGCTAAGAGTACAGTATCTGTGAGGGGTTGCAGTGTTGTGGCACCAGCACCAATGCCTAAGGCACAATTTTTCAGCCCCTGTTTAACAGGGGCGTGTAATTACAAATCTTGATCTAATAGTTCACAGCAGGGCCCATTCCTGCGCCCACCAAGAGTAACTATGAGGGCCTACAGTCTTGTGGCAACACCGTCCACCACCACCACCAAAGGCCCAATTTTTCTGCCCTGTTCAACAGGTGCATGCAATTACAAATCTTGATCTAATAACTCACAGCAGGGCCCATTCCTGCACCCACCAAGAGTAACTGTGAGGGCTTACAGTCTTGTGGCAACACCGTCCACCACCACCACCACAACCACCAAAGGCCCAATTTTTTCTGCCCGGTTCAACAGGTGCATGCAAGTACAAATCTTGATCTATTAACTCACAGCAGGGCCCATTCCTGTGCCCACCAGTCTTGTGGCTCCACCAACATCTAATAGGGCAAATTTCTGCAGAGTATTTACGGCAGGCCCCTACTTTCAAACATCCAACTTACAAACGACTCCTACTTGGAAAACGGAAAGAGAAAACAGGAAGTGAGAGGAAATCTACCCCTAGGAAGGGAAATTCTATCCTGTTAGATTTAATTTGGGAAAAAGGTATCTCCTCTCTACTGATGCTTTATCACCAATCCTTGTTTCAATTAAAACCCCACTTTTCCAAAAACATTAGTCATTTGGACGGAAAGTGAGGTGAAATGTTCTGAACAGATGTGCAAAGACAGCAAATGTTACAGGGGTGATAACCCCTCCCTATGTTCTCCAAAAAGCTTAAAAATAGATTTTTTTGGGATGGAGCTACACTTCATAATGTACCTGTTCAGATTCTACTTAAGAACAAACCTACAGTCCGTGTCTTGTTTGCACCACCTATATACTTCTGTTCAGAGTATATAGGGTTGTAGGTATAGGGTTTTATTTTGGGTGCGGGGTCCCCCTTAATATCCATACAAGACCCAAAGGGGCTTGGGTTGGGGGGGGGGGGGTGATGGGGTAGCCATGCCATTTTTCTCAAGGATTTTCAGCCATATGGCGGCCAGGACAAGACATGACATTAAAGCTGCAAGTGGTTTTAAATGGCTTCTTTTTTTCCTTTACAAATGTCATTTTGTGCAGGGACAGTTCTAAACACGGGAAACACATGCCACTTCACAGGCATACTTTAGACACCCCCCAGGTACCATATTTAAAGGAAAATGTCACTTTTTTTTTTCACTTTATGCATCATCAAAATGACTGCTCCCGAAAAAACGTTAGTTTTTAAAAGTTCTTTTTGCATTGATATATGTCCCCTGGGGCAGGACCCGGGTCCCCAAACCTGTTTTATGACATTAACATGCATATTGGCCGTTGTAATTAGCAATTTTGATTTTGAACGTTCGCGTCCATTATAACGAATAGGGTTCGAAAATTTGCGCGAACTTTCGGTCCGTTCTAAGGTTCTGGTGCGAACCGAACCCGGGGGTGTTCGGCTCATCCCTAGCGGCCACCACCATGCTTCACTCTGGGTATTGGGTTCTTTTGGTGATGTGCAGTGTTGTTTTTGCTCTAAACCCTTCTTTTGGAATTATAGCCAAAAAAGTTAAACCTTGATTTCATCAGACCATAACACATTTTCCCACATGCTTTTGGGAGACTTCAGATCTGTTTTTGCAAAATTTAGCCAGGCTTGGATGTTTTTCTTCCTCGTCTTGCCACTCTACCCCATAGCCCAGACATATTAAGAATATGGGAGATTGTTGTCACATGTATCACACAGCCAATACTTTCCATATATTCCTGCAGCTCATTTAATGTTGCTGTAGGCCTCTTGGCAGCCTGACCAATTTTCTTCTCATCTTTACATCAGTTTTTGGAGCAACGTCCAGTTCTATGTAATGTCACTGTTGTGCCATATTTTCTCCACTTGATATTGACTGTCTTCACTATGTTCCATGGTATATCTAATGCCTTGGAAATTCTTTAGTACCCCTCTCCTGACTGATACCCTTTAACAATGAGATTCCTCTGATGCTTTGTAAGCTCTTTGCAGACCAAGGCTTTTGCTGTAGGATGTGACTAAGAAAAAGTCAGGAAAGACCTACTAGAACAGCTGAACTTTATTTGGGGTTAATCAGAGACACTGTAAATGATGGCAGGTGTGTACTGACTCCTATTTAAATTGAGTTTGAACTTGATTGCTGAATTCTGAACACAGCTACAACCCCAGTTATAAGAGGGTGTGCACACTTATGCAACCACGTTATTATTATTTTATTTTTTACTTCCCCTCCCTTAAAGATTTCAGTTTGTTTTTCAATTGAGTTGAACAGTTTTTAGGTCACATTAAAGGTATAAAAAGTTATGAAATGATTTATCTATGTCTAATTTTTATACATCACAGAAACCTGACATTTTAACAGGGGTGTGTATACTTTTTATATCCACTGTACAAAATATATGAGCCTTCCTCAATGTTTTTACCATAAAAGAACCCTAAAAATAATTTTAAGGCTCGACCTCTTTCTAAAAATATATTTTATGTACAGATTACAGTACATTAGCCTGCTCAGTAAGTTGTAGATATATTATAAATTAAAGTATGAAGCTGACCATACACTGATCCAAATTCAGCTGGTCCAGAAGGGTGTGGTTATAGCCAGTGATGTAAGTAACTCAGTTAAAATAAACAGAGTTACATAACGCAGTTACTTTAGAGGGTAACGAGTAATCTAACTGATTACTCTTCCCCTCATGGTAATGCCGTTCCCATTACATTGCACCCCTACCTATTCACCTAAAAAAAAGTGTCAAAATAAAACACACTACACAGGTTTTTAAAGTATTTTGTTAAGGCAGCTTCTGCATCTCTTCCGACTTCTTTTTCCCTCTCCGGCTCCTCTCCCTCTTCTGGTGACGCCTTCTGCCTCTGCCGGTTTTCGCTGTTTTCTCGCTCTTTTTGCTGGCCATTTTGCTGGCTCTTTTGCTGGGTCTTCTCCGCTGTGTTCTCCCTCTGTTCTTCTTTCGATGTTGACTCAGCGCTCTCCCGCTCTAATGCTGGGTGCGCGTGTGCCACTACTTATATTGGCATGGGGCGGGGTCACAGTGTGAAGTCATCCGCCGGCCCCGGCCCTTACAGGTGTTAAACCCTGTGTAATGTGTTTTATTTTTGATTTTTTTTTTTAGGTGAATGGGTAGGGGTACCCCATACTCATTCACATAGGATGGGGGGGCTGGAATCTGGTGGCCCCCTTGCAGACCCCAACAACCAACAGCCAGGGTTGTCTGGAAGAGGCCCTTTTCCTCATTAACATGGGGACAAGGTGCCTGAAAGCACCCACCCTCCCATGTTGAGGGCATGCGGCCTGGTATGGTTCAGGAGGGGAGGCACTCGCTCGTCCCCACCCCCTTTTCTGACCTGCTGGGCTGTGTGCTCGAATAAAGGTCTGGTATGGATTTTGGGGGGACTCCAACGCCGTTTGTTCTGCGTGGGGGTTCCCCTGAAAATCCATACCAGACCGAAGGGCCTGGTATGCTCTTGGAGGGGAAACCCATGACGTTTTTTTTTTTATTTGGCGTGGAGTTCCCCCTAAAGATTCATACCAGACACAGTGCCTGGTATTGTCGGGGATCAAAGTCGGATCCCTGTTTATTGAAGTTGGACGCATGTCAGTTAAAGCGATGCAGTGCCGAATCGCAAAAAATGCTCTGGTCAGGAAGGGGGTAAAATCTTCCAGGGCTGAAGTGGTTAATTGGTTAAGTGGTTCATTGCCCAGGAATTGGATCCCCTCACAGAGTCCCTGTCCTGGGTGGAGTAACTGCAATTTTTATTATAAAACCCACTCTTCCACTTAGCAACGGTTCTGGTTCTCTTATTTTCCCACATTTTTAGCGCAATATCCTGTTTGGGGAGGGCCATTTCTAATCCCCTCCCTAAAGAGGGCTACACACCTGTCTGTACTCTTTTTCTCTAGTACATTTGGGCCAATTCTCCTCCATTAAATGGTACTGCTGTTGGCCAGTTCCATACTGCTGTATTAGCTGTGGTCTTCTAGTCCTTAATGAGAGACATTGAGGGACAGCCTCATAAAACAACTAAAAGTTCAGCTGCTCTATCAAATTACCTTGTGTATGGCCAATTTAGGGCACAATTGTTGTATAAAACCTGCATCTAGTGATTAATCTAGATATCTCTGCATTTAACACAATCGCAAATAAAAGAAGGAGGACGTCTGTAAAAAACGGGCTTACATTAAGTCACATAAAAAAATGCCCAAGTATGTAGTCACTGAACATGCAGTTTAAAGCAACCATTGGCTTTCTACAATTGCAGAACTGTTTGGGTGTAGGAAGAGTGAAAGATGACTCATCAGATCATATTACTTCCTTCTATTCCTTTAGAGTTCCAGATTTTGATGTTCCTGACATCAGGTTATACATCTTTGTGCATTGGCTTTGGATACAAATGAATGGCAGCCCTGCCATAAACTACAGCTGTGTGAAGAACATTACATATTGTCCTAGTTGAGACTAGGTCACAGAAGTGTTGATTTAATTGCGTGATGATTTTAGAGGCTGTGATTTTGTGGTTTTACTCTCTGCTAAGTATCCATTAGTCCCTGCTGATGACTTGCGACCGCTGTTACTTTTTACTGCCATAGTCATTTGTATAGGTAATCTTTATACAAAGTTTCCTTGATGCATTAAATCATTTTTTTCAAACAATGCTCCTGTATTTGGGCAACAACTATTTGACCACTTTGGAACTCTGTGATTTGCCTCACGCCCCTCTGGAAACTGACATTTTAAAGTTATTTGTGCGCTAATACGCAACTCGTTATAGCTAACATACTGCTAATTCAAGCTTATGTTAGTCATTTTCTGTTACATTTGTCTTGAAAGTTAATTATTGAAAAAGTTAAAATCTTTAATTTGGTATTTCAGGATTTTTGTCTTTTCTTTAGTTGTGTTAATCATAGAAACGAGACATTTAAAAGACAATATTGTAATATACATTTAAGAAAAAAATGCAATTGGGTTTGATTTTTTTGGTTACGTTAGATAACCTTAACCAGTTGCCGAATACCACATACCTATTTACGTTGGCAGAGCGGCGCGAGCAGGCAAAATGGCATACCTGTACATCCCTTTGAATTTGCCGGCAGCCCGCGATTACGGTGAGGGCAGGCAGAACGGGGAGATGCCTATGTAATCAAAGGAATTTCCCTGTTCTGCCTAGCAACATGACAGGGATCTACTACTGTCATCGGGAGCAGTGATCTCTGTCATGTTGTAGTGAGCCCATCTCCCCTACAGTTAGAACACATCCAGGGAACACACTTATCCCCTTGATCACCCCCTAGTGTTTAACCCCTTTCCTGACAGTCTCATTTATACAGTAATCAGTGGCTATTTGTAGCTCTGATTGCTGTATAAATGTCACTAGTCCAAAAATAGTGTCAAAAGGGTCCGATCTGTCCGCCATAATGTCGCAGTCCCAATAAAAATCGCATATCGCCGCCATTACTAATAAAAAAAAAAAAATTATAATAAAAATGCCATAAATGTATCCCTTATTTTGTAGATGATATAACTTTTGTGCAAACCAATCAATATACACTTATTGCGATTTTTCTTTACCAATAATATGTAGAAGAATACATATCGGCCTAAACTGTGGAAGAAATTCGTTTTTTTCATTATTTTTTGGGGATATTTATTATAGCAAAAAGTTAAAAAGATTGCTTTTTTTTCAAGTTTCGGTCTTTTTATGTTTAAAGCGCAAAAAATAAAAAACGCAGAGGTGATCAAATACCACCAAAGAAATCTCTATTTGTGGGGAAAAAAGGACGTCAATTTTGTTTAGGTACAACGTTGCACGACCGCACAATTGTCAGCTAAATCGACACAGTGCTGAATCGCTGGTCAGGAAGGGGGTAAAGCCTTCTGGGGCTGAAGTGGTTAACTGACTGCCACTATTCCTCCCTTATTAGGCATCACTACTTGCACATTTGTTAAAAAGGTGGGGTGGTGCTGCGCTGTTCAAACACAAAAAGCCTAAGGGCTCTTTCACACAGACGGACCGTATGTCCGTTTTTCACCCTTCCGTTTTCGGATGAAAAACGGACATACAGGTATCCCTATGGGATAGCGGGTGTCAGCGGATGAGCATCCGCTGACACCCGCTCTCGTCCGTGCCCGCCATGCTCCGTTTCTGCAGACGGAGGAAAACCCCATTTTTTCATCCGTCTGCAGAGCGGATCGGGTGACGACGGACTCTACGGTCCGTCGTCACCCGATCTCCCATAGGGGAGAGCGGCGCTCTGACAGGTCCGTCCCTGCACGGAGTGCAGAGACGGACCTGTCATCTTCTGCTCAGCGGAGATCGCTACGGCGATCCCCGCTGAGCAAGCGGCTATCCACGGGGTGGATCTGCACTGATCCGCCCCGTGTGAAAGAGCCCTAATAGTCAAGATAAGGGGCAATGGGGGTTATTTACGAAAGGCAAATCCACTTTGCACTGCAAGTGCACTTGAAAGTGCACTGAAAGTGCACTTTCAAGTGCAGTCGCTCTAAATCTAAGGTGTAGATCTGAAATGAGTGGAAGCTCTGCTGATTTTATCATCCAATCATATGCAAGCTAAAATGCTGTTTTTTATTTTCCTTGCGTGTCCCCCTTGGATCTACAGTGACTTTACTTCCAAGTGCACTTTCAGTGCAAAGTGGATTTTCTTTTAGTAAATAACCCCCAATGTGTTGCTAAAGGTAGTGGTACAAATACAAATGAATAAATAAAAACCCTTCACAATACACTGTAAAGTGACTGATATTGTTAGTCAAGTGCTAAACAATAAAATAATCCTTCTGAGAATAAAAGATGTGCAAATTCAAAAGAATTGTACAAACGAGCAAATAAACTGCAAAATAAGCAATAAAGTATATTTGTGCAAAGTGCAAGGAACTGTGCAAAACAGCAATCAATCTTGTCTTCTTGTGCAACAGACGTCAAAAGTGCAACAGGTGCTGGAGAACAAATTTCTCCTCTTCGTGCAAAGTACACACACTAGTGGGAATGACCTCATACCTCGCGGTAATAAGGTAACCGCATGTTTATATGTATCTGTATTACAGTATATACTTCCTCCTTACACCATAATCCTGGACCGATGGTATGGATCAAAATAATGTCTTTGTCTCTCAGTGGGTGCAAGGACAAGAAATAGAAAGAAAAAAGGGGGGTTTCGGATCGTGTAGTATGTCAAAACCAATTGCTTTTATTTCATCAAACAACAATGAAGATACTCACATTGATTAAAATATATAACAGACAGAACTCCACAAGTTCATTTGCCAGCGTCTATTTTGGTGCCTTTCCATCCCTACGCGTGGTGTTACGGTCACGTGACTTCATCAGGGGACATTTGACTTTTGGCACCTAAAATGTTATACATACAGTTAACCCCCTACGGACACCATTGTGAGGCATGGCTATTTCTACATTAAGTGCCATTGCCTGTGTTTATTGTGTAGCGGTTTTAACATGGAAGTGTTAGGTCATCTGAGTCCAGGTGACAGATGCACCTGTTGGGGTCTGGAGTGCACCACAAGGTAGTGGACCCTACGGCTGACTGCTGCAGATGGAGCTCTAGGTGATAAAGGATAGCAGGTACTCTGTAGTACCAACACGGGTGACACTGGGAGCTAGAGTATGAGATTAACCAGGGTGAGGAAACGTAAGAGGTAGCGGGTGTTCACCAGAGGCCCCTAGTGGTGGGGATGGATTTAGCTGCAGTCTGGCTCCAGGTCACGACCCATAGGGGCTCCAAGCTCACGCTCGCAGTAGACTACAGGGAGGTAGAGAGGAGGCAGCAGACTGTGACAACAAAATATAGTCAGGAGATAGTGAAAGGTCGGGGCAACAAGCAGGTAAGGATAGTCAAGAACAAGCCAAGATCCGTAGAACACACAGCAAGTAGCACACGGAAGCTAGACACACAATATTGATCAGCAGGTCTGGCTTGCAGTGCACAGGTTAATATAGAGTTCCCTGATAGGGGCTGGGGTGGAGCCATGCTTTGAGGAGAGAATCCTTAAGCATCTAGTTGAGAGTGGCTGGCCTCTTAAGCTGAACACATGAAGAGGTAGGCCCCTTTCACACATGCGGACCGTATGTCCGTTTTTCATCCATTAGTTTTTGGATAAAAAACAGACATACATGCATGTCTATGGGATAGCGGGTGTCAGCGGATGAGAGCATCCGCTGACACCCGCTATTGTCCGCCTCTGCAATTGTCCGATTCTGCAGACGGAGGAAAACCCTATTTTTTCCTCCGTCTGCAGAGCGGATCGGATGAACACGGACAGACGGTCCGTGTTCATCCGATCCCCCATAGAGGAGAGCGGAGAACTGACAGGGCGGTCCCTGCACAGCGTGCAGGGACCGCCCTGTCATCAGCCGGCTCAGCGGGGAACAGCTGTGCAATCCCCGCTGAGCAGCGGATCTTCACGGGGCGGATCAATACAGATCCGCCCCATGTGAAAGAGCCCTTAAGCAAACAAACATTACTGCATATCCATGACAGGAAGCATCTCATCCTTATTTTATCATCTTTCTTTATGGCTTCTCTACCTGCTCTTTCAGGTAACAACGAACTTAAATCATCTCTCAAACTCTAACCCACTGTACATGATTGAAAGTGAACTATACCTTGCTGTTGCCCTTGGTAACCACTGACTTCATTTATCAAAGAATTGTTTTCTTTGTGTTAATCATAAAAACAAGACATTTAAAGTCACTAATTTAATATACATTTAAGAAAAAACTGCAATTAGGTTTGATTTTTTGATTGTGTTAGATAACCTTAACTGACAGCCACTATTCCTCCCTTATTAAGCATCACTACTTGCACATTTGACTTTTGGCACCTAAAAGTTATACATACAGTTCACCCCCTATGGACCCCATTGTGAGGCATGGCTATTTCTACGTAAAGTGCCATTGTCTGTGTTTATTGTGTAGCGATTTTAACACGGAAGCATCTCATCCTTATTTTATCATCTTTCTTCATGGCTTTTCTACCTGCTCTTTCAGGTAACAATGGACTTCAATCATCTCTCAAACACTAACCTACTGTACATTATTGGAAGTGAAATACACCTTGCTGTTTCCCTTGATAATCACTGACTTAAATCATCAAAGATCTAATGTTATCATCTTGTCTCTATCCTGCTTTGCAATTTTGTTTAGAGTAGAAAGTTTCACTCTCACCCATATGTCTTTTGTATCAACTCTGATTAATAGGCCAGATCTACCCCAGCCCATCTCAATAAAAATTTCGGACTACTCCCGGGGACAACATTGTAAGGGGAAGACATGGCCATTTCTGCATAAAGTGTGTGGCACTTCTAACATGGCACTTTAACTAAAGCACAACAAAAAAGACAAGTACAAAAAATAATGCTTTACTCCAAACAGTCTGCAAGCACATTTTTCAATTTGACTCTCTCTTTCAGTCTGTTTCCCTCTCTCTTCCCCCTCCATTATGCTCTCAGTAACTTTCCTTTTCGCAATAATGACCTGTCTCCTCAAACTTTCATTCCTTTACCCCTCCTTTCCACCCTACAACTTATACATGTCACCCTCACTCCTGCCCTCTTCCTATTATTGCACCCATCACCTCCTGCTTTATGAGCGCACACACAATGTAATAAGTTCAAGAACATGGGGGCATGTGGCTTCATATATATATTTTCCCATCTCCCCTCCCTCACCCTCCTGCTCCTTGTAATTTCTAGGACTATTACTTCTAACTATCCACCAGAGAGCCAGCACCCTGTCAGGGCTGGGCTCAGCCCTTCCTTCTCTGAGCTCAGCTAATTGCCAGCTCCTATCTCTCCACAGTTACTCAGCTGTTGATGATATCATGCTCGTCAGTCCTCCCTACTTAAGCCGCCCAGTCCAGAGGATCTCTGCCTTCACCTTGGTCAACATCACAGAGACGCTCTCCTGTATTCCTGTTAAAGACTTGCTTGGCTGACATCCCTTCTGGCTCCGGATCCTGCTTGCTGTTTTTCTATGCTCATCTCCGTCTCCCTGATGTTTGGCTTGTCTGACTATCCATTCCGGTCCTGAACTTTGGCTATGTTTTGAATATGTTTGTTCTATTTACTTTTATTATTAAACAAGTGTGATTTAACTGTACTTCTGTCTCGGTCTGATTTCATGGTTTCTGACACACCCTCCTTTTTCTGGCAGCAGCTGCAACTCTCACACTCTAATGTTAGTTCCCCTACTTCCACAAGCCAGCCCCCCTTATTATGTGCCCTCTGGAATGCCTGCTCCATCTTTAACAAACTCACCATTGTCATTGACCTTTTAATCTCCAAATCCTTCAACCTACTTGCTGTTACTGAAACCTGGTTTCAGAAATCTGACTCTGCCTCTCCAGGTGCCCTCTACCTAGGTGGCTTCCAGTGGACTCACTGACCCAAACCAAGTAGACGAAAAGGTGGTGGACTTGGTTTTGGCCTTTACCAACAAAACACCTTCCGAGTTCTTTCTATGCCACCTATTCTGTTCTCTTTTGAAGATCACTGTATTTGTCTTTTTTTTAAAGTTTCTCTGAGAATAACAGTGATTTAGCAGCCTCCTTGACATAGGATGGGTGAGTGATAGTTCCACCCTTTCCATTCAGAGATCCTGTGTCATTCATAGAAGCTGCAGTATGGCTTCTTTGAATGGTGGATTGGGTAGAAAAGGACTGACATAGTCAAGCTTTCTTGATGAGAGCTGAAAGCCTTTAGCTGTTTTAACCCCCACTTCACTGGAAGATTACAGCAGAGGGGTACGGGATGATGGCAATGGTGAAGATCTCTCCTAAAACACAAAGAATCAGCACAAGGGTCACTTCATACTATAAGTTCTGTCCCTTGTGTTGATCTTTCTGTTTTTAATTTAGGCTAAATTTAGGCTTTAGCACCCTAGCTACCTCTTAACTACTCACACTTACCTCTTCTTTTAACTTATATAATAGACACACACTACTACTCACTCTGACGACAACACCCTTACCCTTGTATTCTCCCACCACTGCACTCCTTGCCACTAGTGATGGGACAGACATACCTCAGTTTGGTTCAAGCAGGGTTTGGCAATTTTAAGCACTTTTTTTTGGCCATAGAGATGTGCCCCTTCACAGGCAGGATTAGGGCACCTCCCAGGATGGTTGTTTAAAGGAATTGGGCATTTTTTATGTTTTACTTTAAGCATTAAAAAAAATACTGTTCTTGGCTGAATGGAATTTTTAGACAATTTTTTTTGCATTGGTACATGTTCCACAGGGCAGTGCCCACCACTTAAACTATTTTTTATAACCCCCTAGCTAGAAAATGGACATTATTAATTTTACCGTTGCTGCTATTGATTTTAGTGGTGTTTGGGTTCAGCATTAAATTTTGCCTTCACAATTTCTTCAGAGTATCTCCCTTCCTCCCTTGAATTCCTTATCCCAATCTGTACAGCTAACTTCTACTCTTTGTCACCTTAGTCAATCCCTGAAAACAAGTTATTACCTTTTTGTGTCATTTACCCCTTCTTTTAGGTTTTAAGCTGTTATTGGCAGTGTCCTCCTAATCTTCTTGTAATCAGAACCACTGTTACTAAATTATGCAGGGCCTTAATGTGTTACTAAAGGCAGTTTTTTTTAATTAAAATAACACACATGTTATACTTACCTGCTCTGTGCAGTGGTAGTGCTCAGAGCGGCATGATCCTCCTTTTCTCGGCTCCTCCTCTTCTTCTTGGGACTACCATAGCCGGCCACTGCCTATGGGGAGAAACGTAGTGCCACGCGCTCCATAGACTTACACAGCAGGACTTAGGCCCGCCCCCCACTTCCTCCTCACTGCATTTGATTGACAGCAGCAAGAGCCCATGGCTTCTGCTGGTGCTTGAATGCTGTGTAAAGAGGAAACGAGGGAAGAATAGATGCAGCTGTGCACTGCGCCAATCTCTTCTCCTTTCTCTTCCCCTTCACACAGGGGAATGGGGGGCACAGGGAGACTGAAAATGTTTTTAACCTTAATGCAAAAAATGCATTAAGGTAAAAAAAGTTTTCAGGTTTAGTAACACTTTAAGCTTACTATGGTGAAAATTCCTGAATCCAATAGTGGATATGTTTTACTACTAAACTCTAAACTTAGAACATTGGACTCTGGGGGTTGACCACACATGAGTGCTCCCATAGGAAGTAGCTTTCTACGGTGGCACTCGGCAGGGGGGATGGGCCAGAAACACTGGTGGGGGACCCCAGAAGAGGAGGATCATTGCCCAAAGCAGGTAAGTATGACATGTTTATTATTTTAATTTAAAGCTTTACAATTACTTTAAAGGTATTCACACTTGTGTTGCTATAGGTGTGTACAGTATCTTCAACTCAACCAGGTGTGCCAGAGGGGATGAGGTCGAGGCGAAAAAAAGAGAACCCAAACCAACCAAGCGGCACCTTCGGAACTAGCGCTACATATTTTTTATAATGATTTTATTATGGTCACTGCTATATTTGCACACATATCAAATATTTAATACAGTATATAAAATACCATAATATACATAACTAAATGTTGTTTTATACATAAAACTTGAAAAATAATGTCCAAATTTAAATGAACGAATCATAAGTCCATCTGTAAAGTTCATATAGGGTATGAGTCCAAATTAAATCCCGCCACCGCACCGCGTGTGATACATGCTTGTATCAATCAGTTCCTTATACAGGCATTGCATCCTTCCACCTAGATATTGCTCGTAACAAGAAAGGAGTGTACACATGGCGTAATCCAGTAAAGATTTAATGATTTAAAAAATCCCCCCTTACAAATGTGAACCTACAAATCATATAAAAATTTCAAGCATATAACAATCAATCCCATCTCACTTGCGTGTCTATCTCTCACCACTCTGCTGTTCTTTCAAGGAGCGGTGTTCCCGGGTTGAGATGACAGCTGATCGGATGGCGAAGGGTAAGCTGCGTGGTCACGGCCTGAGTGTTCATCTGGTAAGTTCATTTTTTTTTTTAAAAACGCCCATTTTTTCAGGAGCAGTGATTTTAATAATGCTTAAATTGAAACAATAAAAGTGTAATATTCTTTTAAATTTCGTACCTGGGGGGTGTCTATAGTATGCATGTAAAGGGGCGCATGTTTCCTGTGCTTAGAACTGTCCTTGCAAAAAGTGTCATTTTTGCAGGAAAGAAAGCTATTTAAAATCACACGCGGCTAATGTCAATTGACGGCTCCCGTAAAACAGAGAACAGTCATTCATTGAAAGTCATTCATAAAAAAAAAAAGTCATTGATAAAAAATTTAAAAAATTTAAAAAAAAAGTGTGGGGGTCCCCCCAAATTCAATAACCAGGCCCTTCAGGTCTGGGATGGATATTAAGGGGGATCCCAGCCAAAAAAAAAAATGGCGTAGGGTCCCCCTCAAAATCCGTACCAGACCCTTGAGGTCTGGGATGGATTTTAAGGGGAACCCCAGCCAACCCCTGCGGCCTGCCAGGTTGCGTGCTCGGATAAGGGTCTGGTATGGATTTTGAGGGGGACCCCACGCCATTTTTATTGGCTGGGGTTCCCCTTAAAATCCATCCCAGACCTCAAGGGTCTGGTATGGATTTTGAGGGGGACCCTACGCCTTTTTGTTTTTTGGCTGGGATCCCCCTTAATATTCATCCCAGACCTGAAGGGCCTGGTTATTGAATTTGGGGGGAGAAGATGCCGGACGAGAAGGACGAGAAGACCAGCGCAAGAAGAAGCGGATTGGAGGAAGAAGAAAATGAAAGAAGATGGAAGAAGATGACGGAAGGAGAAGATGAAGAAACCGAAGGATGAAGAAAGAAGAAAAAAGATTTTAATAAAGGAATTGTCAAAGACCGTCTCCTGTCATTTTTACAATTTTTGACACTTTTTTGGTGAAAAGGTAGGGGTACTTTTGTACCCCCTTACCATTTCACACAGGGGGGGTGGGATCTGGGGGTCCCCTTGTTTAAGGGGGCTTCCAGATTCCAATAAGCCCCCCGCCCGCAGACCCCCACAACCACCAGGCACGGTTTTGGGGACGAGGCCCTTGTCCTCATCAACATGGGGACAAGGTGCTTTGGGGGTCTCAGACCCCCAAAGCATCCTCCCAATGTTGAGGGCATGTGGCCTGGTACGGTTCAGGCAGGAGGGGGGCCGCTCTCGTCCCCCCCTCTTTTCCTGCGGCCTGCCAGGTTGCATGCTCAGATAAGGGTCTGGTATAGATTTTGAGGGGGACCCCACGCCATTTTTTTTGGCTGGGGTTCCCCTTAAAATCCATCCCAGACCTCAAGGGTCTGGTATGGATTTTGAGGGGGACCCTACACCATTTTCTTTTTTTTTTTTGGCTGGGGTCCCCCTTAATATCCATCCCAGACCTGAAGGGCCTGGTTATTGAATTTGGGGGGACCCCCACGCTTTTTTTTTTTGTTTTTTATCAATGAATGACAGTTCTCTGTGTTGCTGGAGCCATCAATTCATTAGCCGCGAGTGCTTTTAAATAGCTTTTTTCCTGCAAAAATTACACTTTTTGCAGGGACAGTTCTAAGCACAGGAAACCTGCCCCCCTTCACAGGCAACCTATAGACACCCCCCAGATGTGATACTGCAATGCTGTTCTAACAGCACGCACACACAAATCCCCAGAAATAGAGCACATATTATCAGCAGTCAGCAGCACACTGACACGCTGACACTGAAACACAATATGCGAGGCCGCCGCCGCGGCGGCCTCTTATACCGTGGGGCGTGTACTAAAGCCCCTGAGCTATAATTGGCTACAGGCATCCTGCCTGTAGCCAATTATGGCTCTCCTCGCTGCCGGCGCTGTGATTGGCCAAGCATGCGGGGTCACAGTGCATGCTTGGATAATCATCAGCCAGCATTGCACTGCGACTGGCGCAATGCATTGCGGGCCGCTCGCATCACACAAATTTGATGCGAGCGGCCCAAATAGTTCTGGGCTCGCCAAACGGGCGAACGCCCGATGTTCGATTCGAACATGGGTTTGAATCGAACACCGGGTCCATTCCTAGTTTTCACACGCGGTGTGGTGATGGGATTCAATTTGGACTCATACCCCATATGAACTTTATCAATGGACTTATGATTCGTTCATTTAAATTTGGACACTATTTTTCTAGTTTTGTAAATTTTAGCGCTGCTAATGTTATAGCTTCACTGCAGCATATTTGAGATTATTTGTTTATATTTATATTGGCTACTTATGTATCTGTGTTAGGTAACATCAGTATTATTCTATGAGCGCTGGGAGAGAGGGACCATTTAGTTTTGTTTTTGATTACTTCTCACATTTTTGTTGTTTCATACATACATTTGTTTAAGCATGTTAAAAAAGCCAATCTTAAAAATCTTTTAAATAGCCCTGTGTATTTCATTGATGATAATTAACCCAGTTCTTGGAAGGCAAAGACAAGAGTTAACCCAGTTCTTGGAAGGCAAAGACAAGAGTTAACCCAATTCTTGGAAGGCATGGACAGTGCTGTGGTGCTATCTCCTATGTCAAATATTTTCTTGGCTGTAGTGAAAAATATAGCTACACTTAGAAATATTCTTCAGCCATGCTGTATATGTTAAACCTTTTTTAACCACTTGTAAAATATTCTATTTTGGATGATTTAGGAAGTACCTTTTGAATGCTTTAGGTTTTGTTCATGTGAAAGTATAACTCCTGACGAGCATGCGCTATGTGTTTTTCAAAGTTAATATTCCTGAAACCACAGTTGGGTTTTAGGGCTAATTATGCCAAATTATGGTTTCAGTACCAGTCTAGCTGGAATTGCACTGAGTTCTCCTTGGCCGTAGGTGTCGCTGTCACCGTCGGCAGGTATGAGAACGCAGTTTGGCTGGGCGTATTGGGTACCATCCATTCTCAGGACCAGCCCAGTGGGACTGTCGTTCTGCTGTGAATTCTGGGAGGTGGTATTTAAGGTACTGGAATCACGTGCTTCGGGGTTCCGGTCCAGAAGATATGTTCTGTCTGTTGGTCCTGGTCCTCCTGACCAGCCCCCATGGCCCTCCTGGCCTGGGGTGCGGATCCATGCAATTCCGAGTCGTGGGGCTGGATAGCCCAAGGCGAAGCAGCTGCAGGGACAGGCTTGAATGGATATCGAGTCCTGAGGATTCAAAAGTGCTCTGGTGCCGTCTCGTCTAAGGAGAGGCCCAGCAACTGGAGAAGCATCCAGGGGAGGACTCTTCGGGAGATGGCCATGCACAAGGCTGGTTTCTCTGAAGGGGCCTGGAGGCTCAGTTGAAGGACACTAAATGGATCTACCTTCATACGGTTTTGCCGGACCGGCTGCGAGATACTGGTACCGTATGATAGCTCCCTAAATTTAACTAAGTGCCTCAGTTACATTCAAGTCTGTGGCAGAGACTTTGTTCAAGTGTTCTACATCCAAGTCTGTGGCAGAAACTTTGTTCAAGTGTTCTACATCCGAGTCTGTGGCAGAGACTTTGTTCAAGTGTTCTACATCCAAGTCTGAGGCAGAGACTTTGTTCAAGTGTTCTACATCCAAGTCTGTGGCAGAGACTTTGTTCAAATGTTCTACATCCAAGTCTGTGGCAGAGACTTTTCTCAAGTGTTTTACATTCAAGTCTGTGGCAGAGACTTTGCTTTACCTGTCGGCTGCTAGGCCTAGTGAGAGGAGGTCTATCCGGGGGTTGTGATAATCAGTTTATTACTAAAATCACAGCGTATATATGGGCATATCTTTTCTGCTGTGGTTACTGGGCTGCTTTCAAACTGATCCGCAGGTGCAGAGCAGTTTACCTGCGGGTTACCTCCACTGAGCCATAGACTTCTATTATTACCTGCGAGTTTGGGGGGCTTTCTGAAAGTGCACCAAACCTGCAGTGCACCAAACTGCAGCAAAACCAAAGGTACACTGCGTTGCACACGTGGTGCTGGTAAACCGCAGCGCATCAGTGTGAAAGCAGCCTTGTGCCCCTATTACACGGTCAGCCCAACAGTCTGACCAATTGGACCCTCCATTCACCTATAAGTAGTGGCAGACATAAAGCGATTTGTGTTCTACCTCCAATATGATCCACTAAAAAGTATTGTGGGCTGCGTCCGTGTCCGCTCTCAAAATGCAGAATGGACACAGACATATCATCCACCCGCTCCACTCATTGTGGCCCGCGACTGGTTACCAAGTCGCTTAAGTGGCCCTCGCTCTTCAAAAGGTTGGGCCCCCCTGCCCTAGACGGAGACGAGGTCAAGAAGGTAACGGTAGGCCCAATAAAACCAGCAGCTCCTTCGGGGGTCAGTGCTACACAAAGAATGACTTTAACTCCACGAATTAACCCATTATTTAAAATATTCTGTATTACAATGGGAAAAGTCTATTAAGGTGTATGCTACCCTGTTGCTTTCTCTCTTGTATTTACAATTTACAGCTTAGAGTGTTGACATTATAGCTATCTCTATATTTCTGGTGCTCCAACACTGAGTCTGTGGGTCCACTATACAGTAGCCACAGAGCTGACTGCCTGCTCCTCTTCTATTCCTACCTAATCACAGAATTCCTTTTTCATGTGAACCTAATCATACAACAGCTGAGAGGTCCCTCTAATATAGAAAGCTATGTAGAAGTATAGCTAATATAGAAATATCTGCATTTATTATAATAAAAAATATACAAAATAGCACATTTGGGGTGAAAATACCAAATACCAATTGCACAGGCTGTGCAGTTTCACAAGGGCCCTCTGGGACACATTTATAAGTAGATAGGGGTTGGGTGAGTGCTGAGAATCCCTTCTGCTGTCATGCAGATCTGGATACTGCTCACTTTTAGGGCAGCTGAGAAGCAGGAGTCATTCTTCTTGATGCCTTATTTTGATTTGTAACATTCAAGTGGTGTTAGTCAGTCAGCACCTCTTTACGTCCTGCCTGACTAGCACTGGGACATACAGAACACTTGAACATTTCCATCTTGACTAGAAGTGGGGGTGGTTTTCATTGATTGTGGTTTTTGTATTGCAGACTATGAAAGTAGGGTATCAGAGAGGTTTTCTTTCTATCCATACACAGAGGCTTTTCCCTTAGCTTTAGTAAAGCAGGTGAAGTTCTGCTGAATTCCATCATCCAATCATGTGCATGTAAAAACTTTTTTATTTCCTTGCAGATGATTGAGTATTCTTTGCAAAGGCAATGATCTTTATATTCACTAAGCTAAGGGAAAATTCCCTTGCAAACTGAACCGAGTTTTTTCCCTTAGTAAATCAACCCCCAAATGTTTTTACTTAAACAGTATTTTAACTGGAGGGGGGCAGAATGATTGCCATGATTTGGAAAATGTACGGTCAATTCTACAGCTAAACTAAACTATAATTGTTTCTATAATAAGCAATGTTTTCATTTTGGATTGATTCGTCAGGGATTGGAACACCTGTCAAGTTTTCATTGCTGACTTAGGGGGTTATTTATGAAAGGTAACTCCACTTTGCACTACAAGTGCAAACTACAAGTGCAAAGTGCACTTGAAATTGCACTAAAAGTGCACTTGAAAGTGTAGTCGCTGTAAATCTGAGGGGTAGATCTGAAATGAGGGGAAGCTCTGCTGATTTTATTATCCAATCATGTGCATGCTAAATTGTTGTTTTTTATTTTCCTTGCATGTCCCCCTCGGATCTACAGCGACTGCACTTCCAAGTGCACTTTCAGTGCAATTTTAAGTGCACTTTGCACTTGTAGTTTGCACTTGTAGTGCAAAGTGGATTTGCCTTTAGTAAATAACCCCCTATGTCTACACTGGGGATTACCCTCTATATTTATCCTGTTGACCACCCGGAAAAATAAGGGAAAAGATAAAATTGAGTGTTGTAACCAAAACATCAATACAGGAGAAATCTTTCAATGAAGACGCTTGTTTTGAAATCAATTGTCTAAGAGAGTATATTCACTATGTTAACAAAAGTATTGGGACGCCTGCCTTTACAAGCACATGAACTTTAATGGCATCCCAGTCTTAGTCCATAGGGTTCAATATTGAGTTGGCCCACCCTTTGCAGCTATAACAGCTTCAACTCTTCTGGGAATGCTGTTCACAAGGTTTAGGAGTGTGTCTATGGGAATGTTTGACAATTCTTCCAGGGATAAAGGATAAATAGAGAGGGTAATCCCCAGTGTAGACATAGTCAGCAATGAAAACTTGGTGTTCCAATCCCTCACCAATCAATCCAAAACGAAAACATTACTTAGTATATACACTTTAGATAATTATAGTTTGGTTTAGCTGTAAAAAATGACTATACATTTTCCAAATCATGGCAATTGTTTTTGCCCCCCCCCCCCCCCCAAGTTGAAATAATGTTTAAGCAAAAACATTTGGGGGTTGATCTACTAAGGGCAAAAAAACTGTTCAGTTTGCAAGGGAATTTTCCCTTAGCTTAGTGAATATGATGATAATTTCCTTTGCAAAGAATACTCAATCATGTGCAAGGAAATTAAATATAGTGTATCTCACTTTGGAGAAAATTTACTCTCACTTGCTGTTGTGTCTAGAGGCCAGGAAGTGACCAGAAGTCTCTTAACCACTTCAACCCCAGAAGGATTTACCCCCTTCCTGACCAGAACACTTTTTGTGATACGGCACTGCGTCCATTTAACTGACAATTGCGTGGTCGTGCGACGTTGCACCCAAACAAAATTGACGTTCTTTTTTTCCCACAAATAGAGCTTTCTTTTGGTGGTATTTGATCACCTCCGCGGTTTTTATTTTTTGCGCTATAAACAAAAAAAAGAGCGACAATTTTGAAAAAAAATAAATATTTTTTACTTTTTGCTATAATAAATATCCCCCAAAAATATATAAAAAAAACACCTTTCTTTCTCAGTTTAGGTCGTTATGTATTCTTCTACATATTTTTGGTAAAAAGAAAAGTGCAATAAGCGTATATTGATTGGTTTGCACAAAAGTTATAGTGTCTACAAAATAGGGAATAGATTTATGGCATTTTTAAGCAAGATAACGCACAGCAATTTTTAAAAAGTTTTTTGAAATTCACAAAACAACGCTATTAAAATACCGAATGGGCTATTTCATGAAGTCATGCGGTATTTTAGTAGTGAAAGCCTGCAGTAATTGACTACTGGTGGTAGCCGGTGTCCTTACCACAGGCTATAAATAGCTGGTTATTAACTATCATGGTTGTTAAGGAGGAGGCGGCCGTTGCGTCCTTAGCAACCAATGAGTCATCAGCTGTCAACGGGGTTCCCTGCTAACAACTGAATGTAAAGAAAAGAATTCCCTGCAATGAAAAAAAATGAAAAAAAAAAAACAGTGTGGGTCTGGTATGGATTTTGTGGAGACCTCCATTCCAAAATCTTAAAAAAAAATCCAATCCATACCAGACCTTTATCTGGGCATGCAGCCTGGCAGGTATGGAAAGGTTGTTAAGAATGCCAGTTGTTGTTAAGGATGCCGACGGCTGCCTGCAGCTGCCGGTTCCTTAAGCATTGTTTGCCAGGACCACTACTTATTTACCACATGTATTTTTTTTTCACTTTTTGTAAATTTACTTTCACTCCTGTTTTATGCAGTATTTACCAAGTGTTTTAGTGAATTGACTGACATTTTCAGGATCGCATGCGGTATTTGGGAAAACACCCCTCACATTTTTGTAAATATTTTATTATATCTTTTCATGTGACAACACTAAAGAAATGACACTTTGCTACAATGTAAAGTAGCGAGTGTACAGCTAGAATAACAGTGTACATTTGCTGTCCCCTTAAAATAACTCAACACACAGCCACATGTCTAAACCGCTAGCAACAAAAGTAAGTACACCCCTAAGTGAAAATGACCTAATTGGGCCCAAAGTGTCAATATTTTGTGTGGCCACCATTATTTTCCAGCACTGCCAGTGGCAAGGCAGTGGTCGTCTTGGAGGTGTGTTTGGGGTTGTTATCATGTTGCAATACTGCCCTGCGGCCCAGTCTACAAAGGAAGGGGATCATGCTCTGCTTCAGTATGTCACAGTACATGTTGGCATTCATGGTTCCCTTAATGAACTGTAGCTCCCAGTGACGGCAGCACTCATGCAGCCCCAGACCATGACACTCCCACCACCATGCTTGACTGTAGGCAAGACACACTTGTCTTTGTACTCCTTATCTGGTTGCCCCCACACATGCTTGACACCATCTGAACCAAATAAGTTTATCTTGGTCTCATCAGACCACAGGATATGGTTCCATAATTCTGTGTCCTTAGTCTGCTTTTCTTCAGCAAACTGTTTGCAGGCTTTCTTGTGCATCATCTTTAGAAGAGGCTTCCTTCTCTGGGACAACAGCCATGCAGACCAATTTGATGCAGTGTGCGATGTATGGTCTGAGCACTGACAGGCTGAACCCCCCACCTCTTCAACCTCTCCAGCAATGCTGGCAGCACTCATATGTCTATTTCCCAAAGACAACCTCTGGATATGATGCTGAGCACGTGCACTCAACTTCTTTGGTCGACCATGGGGAGGCCTGTTCTGAGTGGAACATGTCCTGTTAAACCGCTGTATGGTCTTGGCCACCGTGCTGCAGCTCAGTTTCAGTGTCTTGGCAATCTTCTTATAACCTAGGCCATCTTTTTTGTTGAGCAACAATTCTTTTTTTCAGATCCTCAGAGAGTTCTTTGCAATGAGGTGCCATGTTGAACTTCCAGTGACCAGTAGGAGAGAGTGAGAGTGATAACACCAAATTTAACACACCTGCTCCACATTCACACCTGAGACCTTGTAAACACTAACGACTCACATGACACCAGGGAAGAAAATTCGCAAATTTTCACTTAGGAGTGAGATACTGTACATAAAATATTCCAGATGTCCTTAAAACAATATGGTATGTGATGGAATGTGTACATGTCATTGAAAGTAAGCATGTTTGTATTTGTGTAAAAAAGTTCTATTTTTAATATTTCTAAAGCCAAAACTGTTTTTTTTTCTTTTTTGGGGGATAAATCCCTTATTAAACATCTGTCAGTTTACACATATGGCAAATGTGACAGATGTTCTTTAAGGATGTCTATCTATCTATCTATCTATCTATCTATCTATCTATCTATCTATCTATCTATCTATCTATCAGTCTGTGAAGATATATATTACTGTGCAAAAGTTTTCAGCAGGTGTGATAAAAATATTGTAAATTAAGAATGCTTTCAAAAATAGAAGTGTTAATAGTTTTTTTTTTTATCAAATTAACAAACTGGAGAGTAATGAACAGAAAAAAAATTCAAATCAGATCAATATTTAGTGTGATCCCCCTTTGCCTTCAAAGCAGCATCAATTCGTTTAGGTACACTTGCACACAGTTTCTCAATGAACTCGGCAGGTAGGTTATTTCAAACATCTTGGAGAACTAACCTCAGATCTTTTGTGGATGTAGGCTGCCTCAGATCCTGTCTCTTCATGTAAACCCAGACAGTCTGTATGATGTTGAGTTCAGGGCTCTGTGGGGGCCAAACCATCACTTCCAGGACTACTTGTTCTTCTTTATGCTGAAGTTAGATCTTAAAGCGGTTCTGCACACATTTCATTTAGTAAATCTCTTTGCCTTCCAAATCAGGCAAAGAGTACTAAATGAAATGTGTTTTTTTTTTTTTTTTTTCACTTACCTTGATAATCGCTGACTTCCTGTCCTCTGTCTCTGCGGCGGTGGGCGGGGTCTGTGCGGGGATCCTCGTCACGCCGCACTGTCTCCTGGGATCTGGTGTCATTGATCCCAGGAGTCTGTGCGGGCATCTTCCGAAATCTCGCGAGATTTCGGCCACATCTTCCGAAATCTCGCAAGATGTCGGCCACATCTTCCGAAATCTCGCGAGATGTCGGCCACATCTTCCAAAATCTCGCGAGATGTCGGCAGATGTGCCGACATCTCGCGAGATTTCGGAGAACATGAGCTGCACTTCACCGTTACTGCGCACGCGCGAGATCGGCGCAGTAACGGCGGTGCATGCTGGGCCATCTGGAGTGCCTGTGTGGGTTCAAATGCCCACAGGCAAGATGGCCCCCAGCATTAAAAAAATTCTAGAAATAATCAATCTATTTGAAAGAAGCTGCTGCCGGTTTACATCCAAGGACACGTGAGTACTTAAACTGCATTGCATAAGCCATTGCATTGCAGTAAAAAAAAAAAAAAACATAAAGACAGTGCAGAACCGCTTTAATGACATTGGCTGTATGTTTGGGGTAATTTTCCTACAGCAGAATACATCTGGGGCCAATCACACACCTCCCGGATGGTATGGCATGATGGATAAGTATCTGCCTGCATTTCTCAGCATTGAGGACACTTATGATCCTGACCTAATCTCCAACCTCATTTGCAAAATTGCCACCCCAAACTTGCAAGGAACCTCCGCCATGCTTCACTGTTGCCTGCAGACACAAATTTTTGTACTGCTCTCCATCCCTTTGGCAGACAAACTGGCATGCAATCTGGTTCTGTGAATGGAGCCTTGTTCTCTATGTTCTCCCACTCATGTTATACCAAAACTCAATTGTATAAGCCAATTATGTATTTGTTTAGCCCCTTTGGTTTCCTAAACAGCAGGAATTAGACATGGATAGAACTGGAGAGGAAACAGTAGCCAATAAGCCTGAAGTTCCATGCACAGTGTAGAAGTTGCTGGCTGATAGGTAAGGGGAGCCCTGTTTTTACCTCATCAGTGTGTTGCTGTTTACTATCCTGTCACAAGCTAGGGCCTCCATGACAAGGCTCTATTTCTGCAACTGCAGTAGAGGAATGTGAGATCAGAACTTGACTGTGCTGTGTGGCAGGGATGTCTGGATAAGAAAACTGTCTGAGCACAACTACCATTTTTGTCAGCTACGACATTTCACATTTAAGTATTTCAACTGTTAATTTTTGCTGTTTGCCTATACCACTTAAAGTACAAATTCCATTTATTTTGGGCTTACCAGAAGAGACAGCACAGTTTACATTGGCATGTTTGTTTATTTTTATTTATTTTGCATTTCGTGGAAATTGATAAACTTTTAATATGCAAATAAAATTCAAAGGCAATGCCCCAAGTGTCTAGTGCCGTATCATCCCAGAATTGCACAGTGCAAACAGCATGGTACTGTGTACATTAAAAAAAATCATTAAAGAAAACTCATGTACTTAATTTTTTTACCTCTAGTTTAAAATAAGGATAGGTCAACCATACAAAATGTATGCGTGCATCTTTCTAGACAGATGCAAGCCTGGATTGGAAATGTGGTATGGTTGACATTTGCTAATTGATGATTCCCTTGAGGGTTTAGGGGCAGTATGGAGGGCATCAGTCTGGAGGAGAATTGGGTTATACTAAAAACAGAGCAAGAAACAGAACAATATAAAATGGAAAAGAGGCCTTTAATAATTTTTTATTAACCACTTCAAGACCTGACTGTTTCGCCCCTTTCCAGTCAAGGCCATTTTTCAGTTTTCTGCACTGTCACACTTTGAAAGACAAATATTCAGTCATGCAACACTGTACCCAATCGAATTTTATATAATTTTGTATACAGATACAGCTTTCATTTGAAGGTATTTAGTCACCACTGAGTTTTTTTTATAATGTTTTACTATATAAAGCAAAAAAGACTGAAAATGGTTAAAAAAAATAAGAAAACAGTTTTTCTTAGTTTCTATTATAAAACTACAAATGAATAAACTTCCTTCATACATTAAGGCCTGGTTTATACTAGTGCAATTTTAAATACAACTTTAGTCACACAGAATCGCACACAGAATCGCATGCCAAGGGAAATTACATGTTTTTTATGATGTCCATTTGAATGACGTCTGTTAACATCTAGGCGACTCAGCATGGAGCAATTTCGGAAAAGGTTCCTGTACTATTTTGATGCAATTCCTGTGCGATTTTGGCCCAGAGAATATACAAGCCCTATCAAAGTTGCATCCAAGTTTCATCCACGTAACAATACATAATCACGCTGAAAGTTGGATCAAAATCGCATCTCAGCAGTGTGAACCTAGCTTTAGGCCAAACTGTATTCTGCTATATTTCTTTGGTAAAAGAAAAAAAGAGGTGTAGTCTGGGTGAAGTTATAGTCTAAAAACTCTGGTACTGTGTATATATATTTGAAAACTGATCAATCCCAACTTGATCTGACTGCCTATCTAATCTTCTGAGGCCCTAAAATAAAATCAGGAATCAGCAAGGTGTCCGTGCACGAACAATGGAAGTGAGGGGGCGGTGTCATGTCCTGAAGGAGACCAAAAGTTTCCTGCTAGTAGCGAACAACACGAGGCAAAGGAAGATGGCGGAGAGTGGTCGTCTACTACCAGCTTTAACCTAGTTGCCGGAACTTGTCGATGGGACGGAGCGGCTCTGCTTATTGTGTCCTGAGTGCCAGATGCCAACTGCAGAGGTCATCGCATGGGTCCGGTGTGGCCATGGCGGTGAGCCGCTGCTACGGCTAGCATCTGCCAAGTAGGAGCCACGCTACTTTAATGTGGACCTGCTCTCAGGACTTTGCCATCTACAGCCTCTGAAATCCTAGAAGGGTGGATCGGGACTAGACTCATGCCCTAAAGGCGGAGCCGAGTTGAGGCCTGGTGACTCCCCCACGAAGACCAAGGACATTTGGAGAAATTGGACTGCCATGACCCCCAGGCTGGTCGGGGACTCAGTAACCGTAAGTACCGCCCAGCTGGAACCAAAAGTACCTGAAGAGCCGGTCGCATCCATGTCCCCCACCATCCCGATTCCAGCAGAGCCAATGCAGGAGGGGGATGCGCCCGCAGGAGAGACTGTGATGTCATGGGCAGTGGAGTCAGGTGACTGCAGCCAGGAGGGGTGTCAGAGCCTGGAGAAGAGTGACTGGGAGCAGTGGTCCACCAAAGGTCAACTAGCACACTATTTGTTGCTACACTAAAGGGGCCCACGGTCCCTGCCTGCAAATGGCAGTTGACAAGAACTGACAGAGTCAGAGTTGGGCCTACCATGTGCTAGCTGTACCAGGAACCAAGTATTGTACAGGAGAGAGGGGAACAGTCTAATAAATAAGAATTTTGCTGGAGGAAACTGGAACTCTAGAAGTGTAAATAGAGGTTCCAACTGATCATCCTATTGATTTCCATGTTGATTCTGGGGTTCCCATAATTTCCCTTACCCTATCCAAGTTCAAAATCCCTCAATAAAATACAAAACAAACATATGGACTGTTCATTTTCTGAAGAGTGACTGGGAAGCGAATGCCGGGCTGGGCAGGGTGACAGGTGGACCACAATATCCAGCAGCCCCTACAGGGGTACCACTACATATATAACGCAATGCAGAGTATATAGTGCAGTCAGTGTAGTGTATATAACACAGTGCAGTGTATATAGTGCAGTCAGTGTAGTGTATATAACACAGTGCAGAGTATATAGTGCAGTGTAGTGTAGAGTATATAAGACAGTGCAGTGCAGCGTATATAGTGCAGTGCAGAGTATATAGTGCAGTGTAGTGCAGAGTATATAACACAGTGTAGTGCAGAATATATAGTGCAGTGCAGAGTATATAATACAGTGAAGTGCAGAGTATATAATTCAGTGCAGAGTATATAATACAGTGCAATGAAGTGGTTAAGGGAAACACTATGACAGAACTAAGAAAAAAAAAGTCATGGGGTCCCCCCAAAATCCATACCAGGCCCTTTGGGTCTGGTATAGATTTTAATGGGGACAAGGGCCTTCTTCCTGACAACGCTGGACTGTGGTTGTCGGGGTCTGCGGGTGGGGGACTTATCGGAATCTGGAAACCCCCTTTAACAAGGAGGCCTCCAGATCCCAGGTGAATGGGTATCAGGTACATCGTACTGCTACCCATTCACCAACAAAGTGTCAAAAAGTAAAAACCACAAGAGACAGTTGACAAATCCTTTATTAAAAAACATTTTTTTTTAAAGTGTCCATGATGTAAATCCACCGTTAATCACCTCGCCTGACGGACACAACAATTGCCAAAAATGGAAAATGCTCCACCTCCATTGGAGGCCTCCCGCTGACTGCTCTCTCTTTGCTTTTACAGCTCTTATATAGGCAAGGGCAGACCACCTGGTGACGTAACCGGGTGACCCCACCGCCTTCTGACATCATGTGATAGGAACATCAGCCCTTGTAAATAAAGATTGAGAGAGATAAGGATTACTTCAAAAAATAGCAAGCACATAGTTGACATTAACTAAAATGATGCAGGCTCAACCTATATTTTGTATTTATTTACAAAAGGACCACAAAAAATGTGTCATGACTGTATATGGTTATATATGGATACAGTATTTTAATAGAATGTTCTAATAAATAATGAAGTGTAGTTCTGTTATTTGGTATACGGCGCCTGAAAAGTCCTGATATAAAATTTTTTATTTTATACTCTGTATGCAGGTTGGGTACTCCTGTGGAACCTTTAAAGCAGAAGTATGAACAAAGCTTTTTTGGCTGCATTCCTGTGCCCAGTTTTGAGCCAACAGTGGGCTAAAGTCTGCTGTTGGCTGTTGTCAATCAGCTTGTCCAGGATGGGGAAAGATCCCGACTTTACAGTTGAGATCCACCTAGATGCCTGGATTGGCAGCTGGCTCAGTCTGTGAGCTGAGACATTGGGAGACTGAGCCAGCTGCTCCCTGCCTTTCCCAGCCTGGTGCTCCAGTGAAGCTAACTGCCGGGAGGGGGTCCTTGGATGTCCTCCTGTTTACTTCAGCAATGCGCGCTCCTGAGAGCGCGCATCGGGGAAGTTCTGTGCTGGCCGTGTCCCTCGGACACAGCCAGTCACAGATCGCTGTAAACGGCGAATCACAGCGGCCGTTTACAGCGCGATCGGCGTGTCCAATGAGAGATGATCTCATATGTAAACATATGAGATCATCTCTCAGCGCCGCTCTCCCTCCTCACACAGAGACAGCGTGTGAGGAGGGAGAGATGAATGGCTGCAGCGGCTGTAAGTTAAAAAAATAAAAAACGAAAAAAAAAAAGTGCCATCTATCCCGCTGCCATCTGTCCCCATTGCCATCTGTCTCCACTGCCATCTGTCCCCAGTGCCATCTGTCAGTGCCATCTGTCCCCAGTGCCATCTGTCAGTGCCACCTGTCCCCAGTGCCACCTGTTCCCAGTGCCATTTGTCCCCAGTGCCATTTGTCTCCAGTGCCACCTGTCCCCAGTGCCATGTATAAGTGCCATCTGTCATCAGTGCCATGTCAGTGCCACGTGTCATCAGTGCCACATAGTGCCATCTGTCATCAGTGCCATATCAGTGTCACGTGTCATCGGTGCCACATATTAGTGCCATCTGTCATCAGTGCCACGTATCAGTGCCATCTGTCATCAGTGCCACCTGTCAGTGTCACGTGCCATCTGTTGTCATCAATGCCACGTTAGATTGTAATTTATGCTTCTAGAACACGTGATGGCGCTCCCTGCATGTTGGGCCTCTCTAAGTGGCCAGGCTGTGAAAAAGTCCCACACATGTGGTATCGTAATACTCAGGAGGAGTAGCAGAATGTATTTTGGGGTGTCATTTGTGGTATACACATGCCCTGTGAGAGAAATAACCTATTACAATGACAATTTTGTGGGAAAAACTTTTTTTAAAATTAATTTTGCAAAGAATTGTGGGAAAAAATTACAACATCAAAAACCTCACAATGCCTCTTACTAAATACCTTGGAATGTCTACTTTCAAAAAAGGGGTCATTTGGGGGGTATTTGTTCTTTCCTGGCTTGTTTGGGTGGCAAGAAATGAGATAGGTCACCAGTACATCAGGTGTGATCAATTTTGTATGATTTGCACCAAAGTTTGTAGACTCTCCAACTTTCACAAAGACCAAATAATATCCACTAATTTGGGTTATTTTTTACCAAAGATACGTAGCAGTATAAATTGTGGCCAAAATTTATGAAGAAAAATTAAAAATTTGCTAAATTTTATCACAGAAACAAAGAAAAATGCGTTTTTTTTCAAGATTTTCTGTCTTTTTTCATTTACAGCGCAAAAAATAAAAAAAACCCAGAGGTGATCAAATACCACCAAAAGAAAGATCTATTTGTGGGGAAAAAAGGCCAAAAAATTAATTTGCGCACAGTGTTGTATGATTGAGTAATTTTCATTCAAAGTGTGAGAGCACCGAAAGCTGAAAATTGGTCTGGGCAGGAAGGGGGTTTAAGTGCCCAGTAAGCAAGTGGTTAACATGGATGGGGAAAGGGACATGGGATGCCCAAATGATGAATACTTCTCAATGAATAAATGTTGGTTGAGTCTAAATTTGACAGTCTCTTCCTCTGCACATCTCCTCCAGCACAAGTTGAGATCACTTGCTTCACTTCACTGTCCAAATCTGGTTCATGTCAACGTTAGCTCATGGCAAGCCCTCTCTCTGAATAAGTCCTAACGTTTTCCTAATAGCCCTTTACAGGCATGGATCTGTAGACCCCTTTTTGGTAGCAACCATTTTAGTTGAGAAGAATAGACGTGCTAACTGACACTTGGTGGACTACTGATCCCAGCACGTCCAATGCAAATCCTGACGGCCTTCGTGGCTGCAATGACACAGTCTCTCCCTCTGGCTCCACAGCCAAATCCTGGCATGTTTCTCCCAGAGCTTCACACTGTGCTTTTCACTCACTGACCCCAGCATGGATCTCCCCTGAATGACTTTTCTGGCAGTGCTCCCAACTGTCCTCTTCCTGCTCCTGTTCCAGGTCACCTGTTAATGAGAGAGAGGCTCCCTGCTGCTAGACTAAACCACTCCCTGCCCCCAGATCAAAAACAAACAGACCTAGCTCACAGCATAGGCCTGCCTAAATTTACCTGCGCTGGCAGTACAAAACAAACCCACTACTCTAGCACCTACCTACCTAAGGTAGAAGGTGCTACACACATATATAGTGATGTTGATCTATTTGATTGGAATATTTCTGTGACAGTTGTTGGCTGCAGATCTGGTACTTGTTTGCTTCAGCATGTTACATGGGAGTTTGAAGGGTTGCAGCATCACATTGCTTCATAGTTTATTTTAGACACAATATAATACCAGTGGAAATGTGAATTTAGGAGTTTGCTACTTATATGATAGGTTTCGCAGAGAAAACTATGTTGAACTGTTTTTGGATGATGATTCTAAACCCATTTATTTAACAGAATCAAAACATGTTATGTTTTTGGAGAGTGGTGCAACTAACTACATGTATTCTACTAGGACAACCAAACTAAATCTGGGCTTGAGTTCTGATCTCATTACATTATACAGTGTCTTGTCCAATGCATTTGTTCCCAGGCTGCCTTTTTTGGAGAGCTATATAGTCAATAACGGTGATAATGAAAATTCAGAAGCATTGAGGGGAAGCCAGTTTTTAATACACTGCAGCCAGAGACAGTATTTGTGTTGGACATAGGTTGACTTTCACATGGACAACCATTATATGGAGTGAAAGGGAATTTAAGGGTTATTCGAGATTTCAAAGACACAGATTCTTCTCAAAGCTGTTCACATGATGCCATGTAACTTCATTTTACATATCCAATGACTCCTTTTTAAAAGAAGGAAAAGCCATGAAATGTCAAGCATGAATTGAAAGGACACCTAATCCTTCATAGCGGCAGGAACGATGAATGCAAACACTACCAATGTATTCTTCCTTTTGTTCTCATTCCAGTTTGTGTCCTCGAACATTGTATAGTTCCTCTGTATTTTATTATTGAGACAGCTTGTGCTAATAACCATAATAAATTACACCTCTTAAACCAGGACTCCTGAAAATATAAGGTATTTAAAGACAACGGGGGATCTATACAGAATACATTACTGAGTCACCAGTGTATAAGAGAATCCCTCTTCAGTTCTCTTTCTCATTTCCGCTACAAAGGACATGCCAATGGCCACTGCCACTTTAGTGCACAATGCTTTCCCCATTATAAATAATTCTGTTTTATATTTTTTTTTTTCAAAAAAGTAATGGCTTTTCATAATCCTTTTCTTTCTTTTTGTTAACAAGAGATATGATTAATATGTTATTTTGTCTTTTCAGCCAGAGCAGATTCTATGACCCAGTATAAGTCTGGCCAGTGGGTGTTTAAACTCTCTTTTAATGACTTAAAACTCTTAAAAAGTTTTAATATTAGTGTTGAGGTACTCACTTCTTAGTGCATTATTGGAAGGATTTTGCCCAAACTCTGTTTTAGACTCCTAAAAGCACTTAAAGGCTCAAGTGCTTTTATTATATAACATACTGGTAACACACATATACAGTATCTCACAAAAGTGAGTACACCCCTCTCATTTTTGTAAATATTTTATTATATCTTTTCATGTGACAACACTGAAGAAATTACACTTTGCTACAATGTAAAGTAGTGTGTGTACAGCTTGTATAACAGTGCACATTTTCTGTCCCCTCAAAATAACTCAGCACACAGCCATTAATGTCTAAACCGCTGGCAACAAAAGTGAGTACACCCCTAAGTGAAAATGTCCAAATTTTGCCCAAAGTGTCAATATTTTGTGTGGCCACCATTATTTTACAGCACTGTTCACCAGATCTTCACAGGTTGCCACTGCTTGGCCAGTCCATCACCTTTACCCTCAGCTTCTTTAGCAAGGCAGTGGTCATCTTGGAGGTGTGTTTGGGGTCGTTATCAAGTTGGAATACTGCCCTATTCCAGTCTACAAAGGGAGGGGATCATGCTCTGCTTCAATATGTCACCTTACATGTTGGCATTCATGGTTCCCTTAATGAACTGTACCTCCCTAGTGCTGGCAGCACTCATGTAGCCCCAGACCATGACATTTCTACCACCATGCTTGACTGTAGGCAAGACACACTTGTCTTTGTACTCCTTATCTGGTTGCCCCCACACACGCTTGACACCATCTGAACCAAATACGTTTATCTTGGTCTCATCAGACCACAGGACATGATTACAGTAATCCATGTCCTTAGTCTGCTTCTCTTCAGCAAACTGTTTACGGGCTTTCTTGTGCATCATCTTTAGAAGAGGCTTCCTTCTGAGACCACAGCCATGTAGTACAATTTGATGCAGTGTGTGGTGTATGGTCTGAGCACTGACAGGCTGACCCCCACCTCTTCAACCTCTGCAGTAGGGATGAGCTGAACACCCCCCGGTTCGGTTTGCATACATTAAATGTGAACGGACCAAAAGTTTGCGCAAACTTTCAAACCTGTTAAAGTCTATGGGACTCGAACGTGAGAAATCTAAAGTGCGAATTTTAAAGGCTTATATGCAAGTTATTGTCCTAAAAATGGTTTGGGGACCCGGGTCCTGCCCCAGGGGACATGTATCAGAGCAAAAAAAAGCTTTAAAAACTACAGTTTTTTCGGGAGCAGTGTTTTTAATTATTCTTAAAGTGAAATATTCCTTTAAATATTGTACCTGGGGGGGTGTCTATAGTATGCCTGTAAAGTGGCGCGTGTTTCCCGTGTTTAGAAAAGTCCCTGCACAAAATGACATTTCTAATGTAATAAAAATCATTTAAAACTGTAATGTAATGTCGGGTCCCGGCAATATGGGTGAAAATTATTGAGAAAAACTGAATGGGTAACCCCCAGCCCATTACCAGGCCCTTTTGAACAGCAGTATATAGGCGGTCCCAAGAAAGACAGGGACTGTAGGTTTGTTCTCAAGTTAAATCTGTTTGTAATTTGGAACAGGTAGATTTTGTAAGTGTAGCTACAGCCAAAAAAAATTTTTTTAAGCTTTTTGGAAAACATAGGGAAGGGTTATCACCCCTGTGATATTTGTTTTGCTGTCTGTGCCCCTGTTCAGAAGATTTCACCTCACTTTCTGTCCCAATGAAAATTGGATTTTGCAAATTTGTTTTTTTTAGGGAAACAAGGATTGGTGATAAAGCATCAGTGGAGGGGACACATTTTTCCCATATTAACTCTTACAGGAGAGAATTTACCTTCCTAGGGGTAGATTTCCTCTCACTTCCTGTTGTCTCCCTCCATTTGTAAGTAGGAGTCGTTTGTAAGTCGGATGTTTAAAAGTAGGGGTCTTCCCTATATAATTTGGGCCTTAGGTGTTGGTGGTACCAGAATACTGTAAGCCCTCACAGTTACTCTTGGTGGGCGCTGGAACGGGCCCTGCTGTGAAATATTATATCAAGAATTGTAATTACATGCCCCTGTTGAACAGGGTCAGAAAAATTGGGCCTTTGGCGGTGGTGTGGTGGTGTTGCCACAACACTGTAAGCCCTCACAGTTACACTTGGTGGGCGCAAGAATGGCCCCTGCTGTGAAATATTAGATCAAAAATTTGAATTACATGCCCCTGTTAAACAGGGGCAGAAAAATGTCTGCCTTTGGCGGTGGTGTGGTAGTGTTGCCACAACACTGTAAGCCCTCACAGTTACACTTTTGGGCGCAAGAACGGCCCCTGCTGTGAAATATTAGATCAAAAATTGTAATTACACGCCCCTGTTGAACAGGGGCAGAAAAATTGGGCCTTAGGCACTGGTGCTGGTGCCACAACACTGCAACCCCTCACAGATACTCTAGTTGAGCGCAGAAACAAGCCCTGCTGCCAAATATTACAGCAAAAATTGTAATTACACGCCCCTGTTAAAAAGGGGCCGAAAAATTGGGCCTTAGGCACTGAGGCTGGTGCCACAACACTGCAACCTCTCACAGATACTCTAGTTGAACGCAGGAACAAGCCCTGCTGCCAAATATTAGAGCAAAAACTGTAATTACACGCCCCTGTTGAACGGGTGCAGAAAAATTGGGGTTTAGGTACTAGTGCTGGTGCCACAACACTGCAGCCCCTCACATATACTCTAGTTGAGCACAGGAACAAGCCCTGCTGCAAAATATTACAGAAAAAATTGTAATTGCAAGCCCCTTACAAGCTATCAACATGAACATTGAGGAGGAATAGGATAGTCACTCAGCATAACAGGATAGTCACTCAGCATCAGCATAGGCAGTCTTCAAGGGATCTCACATTCATAAAAAAATTATTCGGTTACATCAGCATCAGGTGCTTGGTAGCTGGTGATCCAAGACTGGTTCATTTTTATGAAGGTGAGCCGATCAACCAAGTTGGTGGACAGGCGCACTCTGTGATCGGTTACAAAGCCTCCAGCAGCACTGAATGTGCGTTCTGAAAGAACGCTGGATGCAGGATAGGCCAATAGCTCAATTGCATACTGTGCAAGCTCTGGCCAGTGATCCATCCTCAAGACCCAGTAACGCAGAGGATTTTCGATTGGAAAGGTCTCCAAGTCTGATCTTGCCCCTAGGTATTCCTGCACCATGTAAATCAGACGCTGGCGATGGTTGTTGGAACCGATCAGACCTTAGGTCTGCGGATTAAAAAATTGTCTGAACGCATCCGTCAGGCGGCCACCTTCTCCACCGCTCCTTCTGTGACTGACCAAAGCCTCAGCAACACGTTGTCCAGGACCAGGAATTTGTAACCTCCCAGGCTCTGGAAACGCGTTGCACAAACCTTTCTGCAAGGCCTCCAGAAGATGTTTCATCCTCTGCTCCCTCTGCAACGGCTGTATAAGTTCTGCAACCTTACCCTTGTAACGTGGATCAAGGAGGGTTGCCAGCCAGTAATGATCCCTCTCCTTGATACCACAAATCCAAGGGTCCTTTCGCAGGCTTTGTAGGATCAGGGAGGCAATGCAGCATAGGTATTTGGTCCGGAGTCCTCTGGGTCACTAAATCCATGGGTTTCTGGGGACTGTAAATGATCCCTTGAAGACTGCTGCTGATGCTGAGTGCTAGGCTCCACCTCCATGCTGACACAATCCTCCTCCTCCTTATCCTGTGTGATCGGCGGGCCCGCAGGAACACTGTCTTAATAAAGGGGACCTTGAGAGGTAAGGAAGTCCTCCTCTTCCTCCTTCTGTTCTGCCTCAAGTGCCCTGTCCATTATTCCATGCAACGTGTGCTCCAACAGGTAGACAAGAGGGACAGTATCACTGATACATGCACTGTCACTGCTCACCATCCTCGTGGCCTCCTCAAATGGTGATAGGACAGTGCATGCATCCTTGATCATGAGCCACTTTTTGCCTGAGTGCTTGCTTAGCCCCTTGAACGCCTACGGAGCCCCGCTGGTTCCGAGGAGAGCGGTGTGTCAGGATCACCACTAGTAGCATTTTGGAGTCATGGTGGCGGAACAAGTGCCAACAATACTGCACCCTGTCCTGCATCCTTCCCAGCTTCCAGCAGATTCACCCAGTGCGCCGTGAAAGATAGGTAATGTCCCTGTCCATGCCTGCTGGACCATGAGTCAGCGGTAATATGCACCTTACCGCTGACTGCCCTGTCCAGCAAGGCCAAGACATTGCCATCCACATGCCGGTAGAGAGCCAGAATCGCCTTCTGTGAAAAAAAGTGGCGTGTGGGAACCTGTCACTGAGGTACCGCACATTCCACAAATTCATGTGGTGCCCAAGTGGCTGCTGTTTTGGCCACGCTTGATACGCTTCAGACATATGTTGCAAACAGCAATGGTACGATCTGCTGCACACGTCTCAAAAAAGGCCCACACCAAAGAATTTTTGGAAAAAACGCGTGGAGTCAGCAGTGCCCTGCACATGCAGAGCTCTGCGGTGTGATGCAGTTGTTGGAGATGTGCCTCCTCCTCCTCTCTCCTATCATGCACCCATGTAGAGTCAGTGTCCTCATCATCCCCTCCCTCCTCTTCACTGGAGCAAACCTGGCAGTATGCTGCAGCTGGGGGAACATGACTGCCAGTTTGTTGTCCTTCTTGGGTACCATAATCGGAGCATTCAAAACGCTGCGCATCCTCCTCCAGCATGTACCCAACACTGTGGTCGAACAGTTTGGGGGACTCCTCCATGCATGATGGTGGGGCTAGGGAAGGAGTAACTGATGACCTGGAGCCGATGAAATAGGCTGCTTTGGCAGCTGCATTGGCAGCCAAAGTACTCTGAGCCTGGGTGACAGAGGAGAAGCCGGATGAGGACGGCTTGGTCATCCACTCTACCAACTCTTCTGCATGTTGTGGCTCAACACGGCCAGCTTCTGAAAAAAGTGTGCCCCATGGCCACGTGCTGAGGATGCACCATGTCCACGACCAGCAATGTTGGCTGTAGACAAAGAGCCTGCTTGCCCTCTTATAGTGGCCTGTGAGCATCTGCCTCTCCTTGTCTGTCTTCCAGACATAGTGTATTTGATGTATTTGTATAGGTACAACAGGGATGGCCTGCAGTGAGATTTAGCTGCACAAAGCTGGGATGTATATATATATACTGCAGCTAACTGAGTCAACTGCCTGCCTGTAGTATATTAGGAACAGAACAACAGGAACGGTCTGCAGTGAGATCTAGCTGCACAGGATACAGTACTGAATGAATGACTTATATAGCACTACCTAGGCAAACTGAATCGCCTCAGGGCACTTTTTTCCACTGGTGTCCATCTGTGGTATATCGTGGTCCTCGCCCTGTGGGGTCCCGACACGCTTACAAACACATACACGGGCAATTTTTTTTTTATCGACAGGATCTAATTAACCTTTAACGTCTTTGGAGTGTGGGAGGAAACCGGAGTACCCTGAGGAAACCCACGCAGGCACAGGGAGAACATGCAAACTCCAGGCAGAGGGTGTTCGTGGTCGGGTTTTGAACCAGTGACCCTATTGCTGCTAGGTGAATGTGCTAACCACTACACCACTGTGCTGAATATACTGCAGCTAACTGAATCAACTGCCTGCCTGTAGTATATTAGGAACAGAACAACAGGAACAGTCTGCAGTGAGATCTAGCTGCACAGGATACAGTACTGAATATACTGCAGCTAACTGAATCAACTGCCTGCCTGTAGTATATTAGGAACAGAACAACAGGAACGGTCTGCAGTCAGATCTAGCTGCACAGGATACAGTACTGAATATACAGCAGCTAACTGAATCAACTGCCTGCCTGTAGTATATTAGGAACCGAACAACAGGAATGGTCCGCAGTGAGATCTAGCTGCACAGGATACAGTACTTAATATACTGCAGCTAACTTAATCAACTGCCTGCCTGTAGTATATTAGGAAGAGAACAACAGGAATGGTCTGCAGTGAGATCTAGCTGCACAAGATGCAGTACTGAATATACTGAAGCTAACTGAATCGACTGCCTGCCTGTAGTATATTAGGAACAGAACAACAGGAACGGTCTGCAGTGAGATCTTCATTGAACGATCACACAGCCGATGTTCGACTCGAACTCAAAGCTTATCCCTACTCTGCAGCAATGCTGGCAGCACTCATATGTCTATTTCTCAAAGACAACCTCTGGATATCACGCTGAGCACGTGCACTCAACTTCTTTGATCGACCATGGCAAGTCATTTTCTAAATGGAACCTGTCCTGTTAAACCACTGTATGGTCTTTGCCACCATACTGCAGCTCAGTTTCAGGGTCTTGGCAATCTTCTTATAGCCTAGGCAATCTTTATGTAGAACAACATTTCTTTTTTTCAGATCCTCAGAGAGTTCTTTGCAATGAGGTGCCATGTTGAACTTCCAGTGACCAGTATGAGAGAGTGATAGTGATAACACCAAATTTAATACACCTGCACCCCATTCACCCCTGAGACTTTGTCACATCACACCGGGGAGGGAAAATGGCTAATTGGGCCCAATTTGGACATTTTTACTTAGGGGTGAGATACTGTACATAAAATATTCCAGAAGCCCTTAAAACAACATGGTATGGGATGGAATGTGTACATGTCATTGAAAGTAAGCACATTTGTATTTGTGTAAAAAAGTTCTATTTTTATCATTTCTAATAATGGATACTTCCTGTACTATAGATTCAACAGGGGGTGAGTGTATATGTTTCCAGGGTGAGGGAAATCCCTTATTAATCATCTGTCAGTTTACACATATGGGAAATGTGACATATGTTCTTTAAGGATGTTTATCTATCTATATATATATTGATCAATCGATCAAGATATATATTACTGTGCAAAAGTTTTTAGCAGGTGTGATAAAAATACTGAAAATTATAAATGCTTTCAAAAGTAGAAGTGTTAATAGTTTATTTTTATCAAATTAACAAATTACTGGAGAGTAAATGAACAGAATCAGATCAATATTTGGTGTGATCACCCTTTGCCTTTAAAACAGCATCAATTTGTTTAGGTACACTTGCACATAGTTTCTGAAGGAACTCGGCAGGTAGGTTATTTCAAACATCTTGGAGAACTAACCACAGATCTTTTGTGAATTTAGGCTGCCTCAGATCCTTTTGTCTCTTCATGTAAACCCAGGCAGTCTTAATGATGTTGATTTCAGGGCTCTGTGGGGGCCAAATCATCACTTCCAGGACTACTTGTTCTTCTTTATGGCGAAGATAGATCTTAATGACTTTGGCTGTATGTTTGGGGTCATTGTCCTGCAGCAGAATACATATGGGGCCAATCACACGCCTCCCTGATGGTATGGCATGATGGATAAGTATCTGCCTGCATTTCTCAGCATTGAGGACACTTATGATCCTGACCTAATCTCTAACTTCATTTGCAGAAGTGCCACCTCAAACTTGCAAGGAACCTCCACCATGCTTCACTGTTGCCTGCAGACACTCATTATTGTACTGCTCTCCAGCCCTTTGGCAGACAAACTGACAGATATTTCAAATTTTAACCTATCAGTCCACAGCGGCTGTAATGGGTCCTCCCCCCCCAGTCCATTACCAGGCCCTTCAGGTCTGGTATGGATTTTAAAAAGAACCCCGAGCCAAAATTAATAAAAAAATGGCCCCCCAAAAACCATAACAGACCCTTAATCCGAGTACGCAACCTGGCAGGCCACAGGAAAAGGGGGGGACAAGAGAACACCCCCCTCCTGAACCGTACAAGCCCGCATGCCCTCAACATGGGGAGGATGCTTTGGGGTCCCCCCAAAACACCTTGTCCCCATGTTGATGGGGACAAGGGCCTCATCCCCACGACCCTTGCATGGTGGTTGTGGGGGTCTGCAGGTGGGGGGCTTATCAGAATCTGGAAGCCTCCTTTAACAAGGGTACCCCCAGATACCGCCCTCCCTATGTGAATGGGGATTGGGTCAGGGGTCAAGTCCTGGGGAAAAAAGTGTGGGAACTCCCACCCAAGATCCACTCACCCACCAAAAAAAAAAATGATACGCTCATATGCAGGAACGCTTCAAAAGTGGTATTTTTCATCCAATTTTCGTATTGTGTGTATGAAGCTTAACTTAGTACATTAAAAAAAAAAATCCTCAATAAACATAAATACGGTAATTCTCTGAATAATCAGCATTCATTCAATTGTGCTTCCATGCAAATGTAAACATTGTGTTCTGATCTTTATTGGGGAATGTTATTTTGTATATAGAGTGTTTATGTGGTGAGTTTACACTTTTCATTGAACAGAGTTTGGATAACACAAGGTTAAATGGAAGGGTCATAAATGAACTGCACATTATCTGGACAGAATGCTTGGGGAGATAGTGATGTGTTCCTGCTTAGGAGATGTATGATAGCTTGGGGGGCTGCAAACTCTGCAGGGCTCCAACACACCCTCGCTGCTATTCCAACCTTTCACATATTTCCACACAAACTTCCCTCCTGGCATTAAACTTTGCCAGGTATTGTGCTCAGCTTACCACCCCAAACTGATGTTCCTCCCTCAGCTCACCTCTGCATGTCCTGAGAGCAGAATAGCTGTGCTCCTCCTCTGGGTTCTCTCATCATATGGCACTGAAGATAGAATAGGGGGGGATTCAGCGGGACACACGCAAGTATGCAGGAGGCTGGGGGGGGGAAGATGAGGAGACAGAAAATCAGGAGAGGCCGGCGGGGAGGAACGCATCACGAGAGGTCTGACTAAACACAATCTCTTAGCAGCAGGGACCTGATCTACCCGTCAGCTAGCTGTGATTGACAGGTAGATCTAAGCGGAAGCTGTCATGGGGCCCCCTACTGTCAATGCCTGCATGGTCAGTCCACCCCTTGTGTGCGTCACTTACTATTGTGAGCTGTGTCAGCGGCTGCTCATGTAGCACCTGCCACACAGCTCACATACTTCAAAGTCTTGCAGGACACGGCTGCTAATGGGAACTGAGTTCCAGTTGTGGAAAAAGTACAGGAACTCCGTTCCCATGTGTTCCCGCAGGACTTGAGCCCTGGATTGGGTACATTGTACCCCTACACATTCACCAAAAAAGTGTCAAAATGGTAAAAATAACAGTAGACGATTTGGGACAAGTCCTTTATTAAAAAGAAAAAAAAAAAGTGTCCCAGGATATCCATTCATCCTCGATCACAGTGTCCGACGGACTCTGCAGAGGCGTCCCACCGACTGCAGGTTTTCTGCATTGACAGCTGTTATATAGCTGATGGCTGTGACATCACATGACATCACATGACATCAGAAGGGGGCGGGGTCACCCATTTACGTCACCGGGTGGCCCTGTCCTCAGCTATATAACAGCTGCCAAAGCAGAAAGCCTGCAGTCAGTGGGACGCCTCCCATGGAGGCAGAGTTTTTTTTCTCGGTCTGTTGGACGCTGTGAAAATGAATGGACATCGCGGGACATTTTTTTAAAATAAAGGACTTGTCCCAAATTGTCTACTGTCATTTTTACCATTTTGTTTTTTTTTCCATAAAAGTTTTATTTTCAAAGATAAGTGACGGTACAAGGTGTACAAAGTATATAAAACATACAGGTTGAGTTCAGATAACAAAAGCTATTGAAATCATGTTACAATCTTACTCTCAAATTGTTGTCCTTATATTAGTGAATAAACAGTATTAAGTTCCCCTTGTTCTGAGATCCTTCACCGAGATCAGGGTTATATTTGTCGGGAGCTAGGCTTCTGTGGTGTCGAGCCCGATGCCTCAGCGGGGTCATCTTACATGGGGGTGTCAGTCCGATTGTCTGGGGATGAGTAAAGTAATGTCTGTGCTTTGGGGAAGTCTCTTCTTGGCATATTTCGTACGAATCCAAATTCAATTTCGGACATGAATTACGAAATACTAATTTTTTAAAATACGAAATGGAACGAAACAAAACAATTTTTTGGACGGCGCACATGTCTAGCTCACAGCTGCTGCTACAGCTGTGAGCTGGATACCTGCTTTAAGAGCTGGCAAAGTACTTTCTGATAAAAGTTATCTGGTGGCAGCGGTATTTTCCAGGCTCTCCCATTCCTCTGGGGATCCCAGGACTGCAAGAAACAGCTTCCCTGCAGTAAGCAGGAGGAACTCGGGGAGCATCCATTCCCTCCTGGGACTAATGACCCCAGTAGTGACGTGTATTATTTCATTTCCAGGGTCACAGCTAGTGTGGCCAAGGATACAACTATTCCAGTAAAATCTGTGCTGGAATAGTTCCATTGGAGGGCAGGGGTGACTTTAGGGTCTAATAGACCCCAATATCTCTATAATGAGGACCTGTCACTTTCCCTTGCTGTCACCTAGGAGGCCCTTGTGATAGCAATAAAGTTTAAAAAAAAGAAAAAAAAATGTTAAAAAAATAATTGTATAAAATAAAAAAAAAATAAAAAAATGAAAGCACTCCCATTATCCCCGCACACACCCCATATGTGAGGTATATAATTCTAGGGTCATAGTTCATGGTTAACTCCAAACTGATGACCTGTAAAGGCATTTAAAGTGTTCCCTAAAGAGAATTTTTGCGTAACATTGCTTTTTGTGATTCCAGGGGTGTGCACAATTTTAAGACTTGGACATGTTTGGTATCTATTAACTCGATGCAATCCCATCTTTTATATTTTAGAGTTTGTTTGTACTAAAATAAATTTTAGTGCATTTTGTTCTAAAAATATGTGTTTCATAAATAACTGTGTAAATATCATAGGGCAAAACCACAAAAAATATGCAACTACCACTATTTTATTCTTCAGGGTCTCTGCTTTCAGAAAATATATACCGTGTTTTTTTCACTCCATAAGATGCACTCCCCCCCCCTGTCGTCGCCGCCGCCATATTACAATACCATATATGTCGTGGGGTAACAGCGCTGTCTCAAAAAAGTTTTGTCTTATACGTGACTAATTTTATAAAAATTAGTGATATAAATGGATAAACTATATAAATTAATAAAAAATTCTGCTGCAACCTGATGTGAGATACACACATAAAACAGAATATAGGAAAAAAGGCTGCGCTGAAAACAAATAAAATAAAAAAATATGCAATAAATACGTTCAATTATCCCATCCACATTGTGTTGTGCTGGGAAAAAATTTTTTTTTTCCAAACTATCTTTATCTGAAAAAATTAGAAATACTTATTCACCCTCTCTTATCCACCACTCTGTGATACGTTGAAAATTGTTGGGTGTGACAAACCATAAAAATAATACAATAATTCAAACTCTGGTAGGATGTCATATAGAACAACAGAGATCCAAATCCCAAAGTGTATTTCACAGTGAATTGAGATCTATTAAGGTGTCATAAAGAACAATAAAAGTCCAAAATTAGAGAAGATGACATTTGCACGGAGAAAACCAGTTCATGCAAGGAAAAGTCCACCACAAGATTCAAACTATATTAGTGGTAATTCCCATCTGGGACATCCAACACGCACTGAAAGGATGGTGAGATAGCAAAAATCAGAGATCCTCCACCAAATGGTAAAATTAGCCGCTTACCAGCTAGTCTGGTCCCTGTATTAGAGAGACCAGATGGGCGTATGGCATATACCCCTGCCTGGGTCTTTATCCTGGCTTCTCAGGGACACAATCGTCAGGTTGTTCTTATGGAAAATGATCTTTTGTACGGGATCCCTTAGTTTTCACTCAATAAGGGTTAAATGCCATGCAAAAGAAAGGGACACCATAGCGCAATACAGTTTCACCTTTTTAATTTAAAATTCTCTAAAAAGTAACAAACTCACATTTTAAAAGCAATAACAGAGCGGTTGTTTTAAATCTTTTCGAGCCGGCCGGCTCTCTTACTTTTCTCACTGCCCGTCGCTTCCTGGAATGGACGGGAGAAGGAGGTGACGTCAGCACGCCGCTCACCCTACGTCGTTTCGTCAAAATGTGACGTCTTCCTGGGGGACAATACCAGGCTGACCGCTGGGCTCCTCTGTGGCAGAAGAGAGGAGGACAGGATGTGAGGCGCATACAGTGGTGTAACGCATGCCATTCTGTCAGCGCGAGACAGGTGGCTATCGTCTCCTCAGCCTGCATGCGTGTTGTCCTAGAGGCGGGAAGGACACTTTTTAATGTAAGCGAGCACTCTGTTTGTTTTGATTGTGCTGACTGCTGATTTGGAGCACAGGAGAGGATGCCCACATCCCCAATTAGTACAAGCTACAAACCCCTCTAATTGTGACTTTTAAGGGCATGAACACCAAAAAGGTGAGGTACTGGTAATGTAATATATAAAATCAATACATTTTATTGAAGAAAGTTTAAAACAGAAAGTATAAAAATGTTGACTAAAATAGTACAACTAGACGCAGTTGCGGTGAATATACACAGAGATAATATAGCAAATAACCACAATGCTTAAAAAAAAAAAGAATTTCTTGTTTTCCTCCTCTAAAACCTAGTGGAAAATACGGTACTTTTGGGGGGTTTAAAGTCATAGCTCCCAACTGTCCCTGATTTAGAGGGACTATGCCCGATTTACAACAAAGTCCCTCTGTCCCTCATTTTTTCATTTTTGTCTGATCTATAGAGTTGAGTGTAAAATGCACTTTATACCCTTCAAAAAATATTACCCCAAATGCTAAAAGTTCTAAATTGCTGCATTTGAAATTTTCAAAAGCCAAAACCACCAAAACCAAAGAATAGTAGTGGTAAATAAAGCACTTGTGGGTTTAACTAATCATTTTTTTGTAGATTCTCCTTTAAGGGGGCGTGGCAGGGTTTGTGTCCTATGTCTACATACTTTTGATAATAGGTGTCCCTCATTCTCATCTCAAAAAGTTGGGAGGTATGTTTAAAGTAACTTCTAGCAAAATATGGAGATTTTAACATGAATAGAAAGAAAAAAAAAAACATTGACCTGGTGGACAAGTGGGTATGAATGAGCAGTGGCATTAAAGCTCCAGTAATAAACAAACACCTTTGTTTTGTATCTTTTAAGTAGATCTATGTGGTTCTGGAATAGCCTATAGGTAAAGCCAGGGCTGGATTTCCATCACTGGATCCTGTAGGCACTTTCGCTGATGACGGGGAATAAAAAAGGACTGAAAAATAAACAGGGAAAAGCCACCTTTTTGTTTATGCTGCCCATATGCCCAGGCTTACTGGGCCTTATGCTAAATCCTGCCCTGATATGCACATAAAGTACAATACATTTCCCTAATTGAGAACACAAAAATTAACTGATAACAAAAAAGGACCCTCGCTAAAATTGTCCAAAATTTATAAATGCAAAGTCCTTGAGGAGTAAGCATAAATAACATGATTCTGTTTGATGATGGTGAAGTAAAGGTCCCTCTACTCGTAAACACCACAGTGATTCACGTCACACAAAAGTGCACCGCCACCTTAAGGAAAACTTGCTTACCAGAAGGCATGAATGGATGGCATGAATGGATGAATCACTGCAGCAGGAGCTTGTGAAGTCAAATACTGTCCCGAACGTCAGAGAGCCCAGAAAAGAAGCTCACCATAGTGTAAATCTGTTTTAAACTTTAATTAATATATAAAAATATTGCACTTACAACAGATGAATACAAACTCGACGTGTTTCGGCATACAGTGACATCGTCCTGGGGAACCTGCGTTCCCCAAGATGACGTCACTTTATGATGAAACACGTTGGGAGAAGGGACATGTTGACGTCACCGTGCTGTTTGTATCCCGGAGGACAGGTGATTTGCTGTTAGCCGGCCGGCTCTTTTCTTCCATGCAAGTTTTTATTCACCTGTAAGTGCAATATTTTTATATATTAATAAAAGTTTAGGGAAGATTTACACTATGGTGAACTTCTTTTTCTGGGCTCCCTGAAGATCGGGACGGTATTTGACTTCACGTGGTTGCGAGGTGTATGAGGTCCTGCTGCAGTAATTCATCCCGTGATCAGCCGCATCTGCAAGAATACGTTCAAGCTCACAAGGCCTTAGCTGGGCTATAGCCACATGCCTGTTTAGCTTGCCTTCTGGTAAGCAAGTTTTCATTAAGGTGGCGGTGCACTTTTGTGTGACGTGAATCACTGTGGTGTTTACGAGTAGAGGGACCTTTACTTCATCATCATCAAACAAAAACATGTTATTTACGCTTACTCCTCAAGGACTTTGCATTTATCAATTTTGGACAATTTTATCACGGCTCCTTTTTTTGTAATCATTTTTGTTTGTGTAATGTATCTCACATTGAGCTGCAGCTTTCATTCCTTTGTTAGAACATTAGCGCGGTATATCCGGTATATCCGATCAGCCCCTAACCTGTCCTCCTTTAGGAGATCCTGAAAACTCCCTTATTCAGGGAAGCCTATCCCACAAACACCTAACAACTGTCGCCGAGCCACCCCCATCAAATCCTTCCCTGCATCTATTACCTTTTGTACCACCACCCCCTCCCTTTAGAATGTAAGCTCTACGAGCAGGGCCCCCCTGTCCCTTTCTATATTGAACTGTACTGTAATTTTGCTGTCCTCCCTCTACATTGTAAAGTGCTGCATAAACTGTTGGCGCTATATAAATCGTGTATAATAATAATGTTAATCGATTTTTCAACAAAAATTAACTGCATGCCCAATAATACTGAGTACATAAAGAGAGGACAATTTGAGTGGTTGTTAAAAGCAGCTATTAGGATTCCAGCTGTTATTAGTCTGAAAAGAAAGGGTAAATACAGGCTTTTGCTTTGGATATCACCCCGTGTTCCATGTTGACATATTACCCTAGTTAAAAAAACTCCCCACTCTGAGCAAGTAAGAAAGATTGATATAGTTCTAGAGGACTCTAAGGAGCAATATTCAAACAGGTGCAGCTGATGGTATTACTACAATATTAGCGCAGTGGTTGTAAAATAATGCTGTGTAGCAGGATGAAATACATTCTTTGACATATTCAAATGAGCCATGAACATATTTGGCTATGTTTCCCATTATTCACAGAACATATAGATTAGGTCAGCATAGTATGCTAGCTTCCAGTAAGCTTACTCCTCATCTTACAACAAGGTGGTCTGAGGGCTCAGCAGCTTCAGAACATCCAGTTCTAGCTTTGTTCATAAAAAAAATGTATGCCCCTGATAGTTGTTAGAAAGAAGAAGCAAAGACCACAATTCAGTGTGAACCTGGCACCCAAATAAAGAACACAAAGGCAAGCTATTAGCAGTAATGAAGAGATACATAATATGATTTGGATTCAAATCCAGAGTGGCTGCTGTTCTATTTCCCTGAAGCCATCAGGATAAAATTATGTCATGCATGCCACACTTGCAACTTTTTGAGAAGCAGAAATGTTCAGCTTTTGGTAAATTGCATGGTACTGCATGAATCACAACTATTAAAAATTATGTTTTCTTTTTGTTAACTTCTCAATTTAAAGAACTCTGAAGGTTCATTTTTGAAAAAAAAAAAAAAAAAAAAAACCTTCTTAGAAGTACTGAATAAAACCTACAGGGTCATTTAAGGTGGATTTAGGTTGTGTGATGCTACACACAATTGTTCTGTAATATATAAGCATGTTTTATGACTCTAATGATGCATGTGGGTTACTTAGAGACCAGGATTTTTAACATATTGCCAAAACTAAATGTTACCGGGCAGTGGCGTGCTAAGTGGGGGGGGGGGGCGGGCCGTGACCACTGAGAGAAGGTGATCGTTGCGCCGGGTCCCGGGTCACTGCCGACAGGTCACAGGTGTCACTCGGTGCAGCTCGCACCTCCCCCGCAATGCCACTGCCTCTGGCTCTCCATGTGTGTTTTTTTTTAGGTACATTATGGATGGGGTCTTTACTGTGGGGGGATCTGCACTGTAGGGGGGTCTGTGCACTGTAGGGGGGTCTGCACTTTAGGGGGGTCCTGCACTGTAGGGGGGTCTGTGCACTGTAGGGGGGTTCTGTACTGTAGGGGGGGGGGTCCTGCACTGTAGGGGGGGTCTGTGCACTGTAGGGGGGGGTATGTGCACTGTAGGGGGGTCTGTGCACTGTAGGGGGGTATGTGCACTGTAGAGGGGCTCTGTGCACTGTAGGGGGGTCTGTGCACTGTAGGGGGGTCTGTGCACTGTAGGGGGGTCCTGCACTGTAGGGGGTCTGTGCACTGTAGGGAGGTCTGTTCACTGTAGTGGGTTCTGTACTGTAGGGGGGTCTGCACTGTAGGGGTCCAGAGCTGTGGGGGGCTGTGTAATGTAAAGGGGTGCAGAGGTACAAGGGCTGTGTAATGTAAAGAGGTACAAGGGCTGTATAATGTAAAGGAGTCCAGAGGTTCAGGGTGCTGTCTAATGTAAAGGGGTCCAGAGGTTCAGGGTGCTGTCTAATGTAAAGGGGTCCAGAGGTTCAGGTTACTGTGTAATGTAAAGGGGTCCAGAGGTTCAGGGTGCTGTGTAATGTAAAGGGGTCCAGAGGTTCAGGGTGCTGTGTAATGTAAAGGGGTCCAGAGGTTCAGGGTGCTGTGTAATGTAAAGGGGTCCAGAGGTTCAGGGTGCTGTGTTATGTAAAGGGGTCCAGAGGTTCAGGGTGCTGTGTTATGTAAAGGGGTCCAGAGGTTCAGGGTGCTGTGTTATGTAAAGGGGTCCAGAGGTTCAGGGTGCTGTGTTATGTAAAGGGGTCCAGAGGGACAGGGTGCTGTGTAATGTAAAGGGGTCCAGAGGGACAGTTGTGGAGAGGGGGTACACAGTAGTGACAAAACGATATTGAAGGATGCAGAGGTATGCAGGGGGCACAGTGGGGTGTTTTTACATTTTAAGGTGGGGTGGGGGGTGCCATATATAGGATCCGCCCCGGGTGCCAAATGCTCTAGGTACGCCCCTGTTACCGGGCCAAAACATTTTTTCCTAAACTATCAAGACAATTTCTTACTAGGAGTAATCGCAGGAGAACTGTCATGACAAAAAAAGTCTTGAACTTGTACTAAGGAAAGTTGAAGTACTGTAAATGTATTCTCAGATGTAGGGATGAGCTGAACACCCCCCTGTTTGGTTCGCACCAAAACCTGCAAACAGACCTAAAGTTTGTGTGAACTTTAGAACCCTATTAAAGTATATGGGACTCGAACGTTCAAAATCAAAAGTGCTAATTTTAAAGGCTAATATGCAAGTTATTGTCATAAAAAGTGTTTGGGGACCTGCGTCCTGCCCCAGGGGACATGTATCAATGCAAAAAAAAGTTTTAAAAACTACAGTTTTTTCAGGAGCAGTGATTTTAATAATGCTTAAAGTGAAACAATAAAAGTGTAATATTCCTTTAAATTTCGTACCTGGGGGTGTGTATAGTATGCATGTAAAGGGGCGCATGTTTCCCGTGCTTAGAACTGTTCCTGCACAAAGTGCCATTTTTGCAGGAAAAAAGCTATTTAAAATCACTCGTGACTATAATGAATTGCCAGCTCCCGTAATACAGAGAACAGTCATTGAAAATCATTGATAAAAAAAAAAGCGTGGAGTTCCCCCAAATTCAATTACCAGGCCCTTCAGGTGACGTGGCCCTTCAGGTGACGTGACGTGGGGTTCCCCCTAAATATCCATACCAGACCCTTCAGGTCTGGCATGGATTTTAAGGGGAACTCCACGCCAAATTAAAAAAAAAAATGGCGTGGGGGTCCCCCTCAAAATCCATACCAGACCCTTATCCAAGCACGCAACCTGGCAGGCCACAGGAAAAGAGGGCGGACGAGAGAGCCCCCCCTCCTGAACCGTACCAGGCCACATGCCCTCAACATTGGGAGGATGCTTTGGGGGTCTGTGACCCCTCAAAGCACCATGTCCCCATGTTGATGAGGAGAAGGGTCTCTTCCCCACAACCCTGGCCGGTGGTTGTGGGGGTCTGCGGGCGGGGGGCTTATCAGAATCTGGAAGCCACCTTTAACAAGGGGACCCCCAGATCCCGCCCACCCCCCCCTGTTTGAAATGGTAAGGGGGTACAAAAGTACCCCTACCATTTCACAAAGGAAGTGTAAAATATAGTTAAAAAACACACTGACACCATTGGGAAAAGTCCTTTATTAAAAATAAAAAAAATAAAAAAAAGATTCCAGCGGTGGTAATCCACTCTAGCTATCCAGCGATGGGTGGTCTCTTCTCCGGGGTCCAGCGATGGCTGATCTCTTCCGATGTCCAGCGCAGCGCGTCCTGTACCCCCTTACCATTTCAAACAGGGGGGGGCGTATCTGGGGGTCCCCTTGTTAAAGGGGGCTTCCAGATTCTGATAAGCCCCCCGCCCGCAGACCCCCACAACCACCGGCCAGGGTTGTGGGGAAGAGACCCTTCTCCTCATCAACATGGGGACATGGTGCTTTGAGGGGTCACAGACCCCCAAAGCATCCTCCCAATGTTGAGGGCATGTGGCCTGGTACAGTTCAGGAGGGGGGGCTCTCTCGTCCACCCCTATTTTCCTGCGGCCTGCCAGGTTGCGTGCTCGGATAAGGGTCTGGTATGGATTTTGAGGGGGACCCCCACGCCATTTTTTTTTTAAATTTGCCATGGAGTTCCCCTTACAATCCATGCCAGATCTGTAGGGACGGGTATGGATATTTAGGGGGAACCCCACTTCATTTTTTTCTTAAATTTGACCCAGGGTTCCCCTTAATATCCATACCAAACCTGAAGGGCCTGGTAATTGAATTTGGGGGTACCCCACGCTTTTTTTTATCAATGATTTTCAATGACGGTTCTCTGTATTACGGGAGCCGGCAAATTCATTATAGCCGTGAGTGATTTTAAATAGCTTTTTTTCCTGCAAAAATGACACTTTGTGCAGGGACAGTTCTAAGCACGGGAAACATGCACCCCTTTACATGCATACTATACACACCCCCAGGTACGAATTTTAAAGGAATATTACACTTTTATTGTTTCACTTTAAGCATTATTAAAATCACTGCTCCTGAAAAAACGTCCGTTTTTAAAACTTTTTTTGCATTGATACATGCCCCTGGGGCAGGACCAAGGTCCCCAAACACTTTTTTTATGACAATAACTTGCATATAGGCTTTTAAAATTAGCACTTTAGATTTCTCCTATAGACTTTTACAGGGTGCTCGCAGCTTTTCGAATTTGCCGCGAACACCCCAAATTTTTGCTGTTCGGTGAACAGGCGAAAAGGCAATATTCGAGTCGAACATGAGTTTGACTCGAACTCGAAGCTCATCCCTACTCAGATGGTGACTTAAAGTGTATTTCCACTTCTGCATCCAACAGAGATAACATTTACGGTACTTTATATTATATTTGTTACATGTTCCCATCCATATAGAATAACTTATTGTATTTCAAATATTTAAAAATTGCTGAGAAATCTTACTTAACTTTCCCCTTTTATGTAATGTTAAAGTGGATGTAAACCCAATTCATAAAATTTGAGCTGGGCACATATATATATATATATATATATATATATATGCAGTGTTTTGTTATCTCTTTTCAAATCACTATGTCCCGTAGCTGTCTCCTGCTCCATTCTTCTGTTATCAGCCTGATAACTCCGTCACATATGATAAAAGCAGCCTGTGTTTTGTGTTGGGGAGGATGCTATAAATAGATTAGCAGAGCCCTGAACTATTCAGCTCTGAAAGTTGCTACCTATGAGGAGAGGGGGTGTGTGCCTTTACTCCAATCAGCTGTCTTGGCTGTATGCCCAGGCTTCACTGCAGTGTTGAACAGGAAAAGAAAATCTCCTAACACGCTCTGAACTTTCTAAACAGTATATAAAGCTGAAGACAGCAGATATACGTGTAAAACGTATGTAGGGAGATTTGTTTCATCCCTGTGGATCATCTGAGGCTGTTCATTTTACTGGGTAATTGTGAGGGTTTACATCCACTTTAAGGGGGGGGGGGGCTGTGTAGTTATGTTTACCATAATCCTGTCTGTAGTGTGCTGGTAGACCTTTATTATCATTGTAAACCACACTCACTTTATTAGGTACACCTTGCTAGTATTGTGTTGGAACCCCTTTTGCCTTCATATTTGCCTTAATTCTTCATGGCATAGACTCAACAAGCTGTTGGAAAACTTTCCTCAGAGAGTTTGGTCCATATTGACACGATAGCATCACGCAGTTGCTGCATATTTGTTGGCTGCACATCCATGATGCAAATCTCCCATTGCACCACATCCCAAAGGTGCTCTATTGGATTAGGATCTGGTGACTGTGGAGGCCATTGAAGTACAATGAACTCATTGTCATGTTCAAGAAATCAGTTTGAGGTGATTTGAGCTTTGTGACATGGTGCATTATCCTGCTAGAAGTAGCCATCAGTAGATTGGTACATTGTAGTCATAAAGGGATGGACATGGTCAGCAACAATACTCAGATAGGCCTTGGCATTTAAATTATGCTCAATTGGTACTAAGGGGCCCAAAGTGTGCCAAGAAAATATCCTCCACATCATTACACCACCACCACCAGCCTGATTCATTGATACAAGGCAGGATGGATCCATGCTTTCATGTTATTTATGTCAAATTCTGACCCTACCATCTGAATGTCGCAGCTGAAATTGAGACTCATCAGATGAGCCTGTGCGAATTGTAGCCTCTGTTTCCTGTTCTTAGCTGACAGGAGTGGCCCCCGGTGATGTCTTCTGGCGCTGTAGCCCATCTGCTTCAAGGTTTGATGTGTTGTGCATTACGAGATGGCATTCTGCATACCTTGGTTGTAACAAGTGGTTATTTGGGTTACTGTTGCCTTTTTATCATCTCAAACCAGTCTGCCCATTCTCCTCTGACCTCTGACATCAACAAGGCATTTCCATCCACACAACTGCCACTTACTGGATATTTTATCTTTCTCAGGCCATTCATTGTAAACCTTAGAGATGGTTGTGCATGAAAATCCCAGTAGATCAGCAGTTTTTTTAAATACTCAGACCAGCCCATCTGGCACCAACAACCATGCCACGTTCAAAGTCACTTAAATCCTCTTTCTTCCATATTCTGATGCTCGATTTGAACTTCAGCAAGTTGTCTTCACCATGTCAAGATGCCTAAATGCATTGAGTTGATGCCATGTAATTGGCTAATTAGCAATTTGTGTTACCAAGCAATTGAACAGATGTACTTAATAAAGGGGGCCGGTGAGTGTAGATGTGCACTCTGTCTAGCCTTAATAGATGGTTCCGACATGTTTCGCCATAACAATGGCTTCCTCAGGGTAGGCCTCCTGAATGGGGTAAGTATATCTGATGTAAAGAAATTGGAATAATTAATTAAGATTTCTAGCAACGTAAATAGTTCTAGAGGCCCCCAATGAATGAATCCCGGGGAGGGCCACCCCCACCTCCAGTCCCCCAAAGATGGAAATCGGGGAGGCCCCTTAGCTCAGTTAAGACTTACCCAAGTTGGTAGGGCGTGGTAAAAAAGTCAGACACGGAGTCGGGTTATGGAGTGGAGTAGTCCAGTGGGGGGCCTTTCAATGCATAGCAGAAGGTGAGTCAGGCCTGGCCAAAAAGGATTTTTAGTCAGAAGGATATATAAATGAGAAAATTTGTTGTATTTGTATAAGATAGTATTACAGTGTTGTTAGTCCATGCTAAAATAGTCCATGGACATATAACCAAACACTGTATAAGGCGGACATATGTCTCATATATTTACTTACTTAGACAAATTATTTCTTAAAATAAAATAAAGAAATTGAAAGGACCTGGGGGGTGGAGATGGTCAGAGCGGGAGGCACCTGTAATAAAGCAATGGGAATAAACATTAAAATTGGGGCAAGATAAAATAGATTAGGTTTCATTAGATGTAAGGGATTGCATACCTGTTTAGATCTGTAGTTCTAATTAGCATCAATAAAATAAGGCGTAAGTGGGCACCCTTAAAATAAGGGGGTGAGATCCACAAAGGGCAAGGAAATCCCTATTAAATGAAAAAGGATAAGGATAAGTTTTAAATGGGTTAGGCAGGAGGCCAGTTTAGAGATCAAAAGAAAGGAGATTGCTTACTTGAAACACAGAGCGTGAGATGCGTCAGGTGCCTCCGAGGTCCAGTAATGGACTGAATATCCTGCCGGCTTATAACTGACCTTCCAGATTGAGAGGCGTGGGGAACGCCCCTCAATCAGCGGACAAGTGAGCCACTGCGCAGGCGCATCCCCAGCGCATCGGTCAGGTGCCTACAAAGGCCATAATGCCTGGCGGTGCGCGTGAGGGTGACGTGATGACGTAGTCGTCAAAGAGCGCCGATTCGCTACAGGGGCTGGGTTGGGCGGGCTTCGTGGGAGAAGAACCGCCCAGACCATAAGGCGGCCGTGTCTGAGATACCATTAATGGGAGATGGTAGTGGTGTCCGGGAAGGTGGGGGTGGAGACATCCCACGGGATTGAAAGTTCAGAGGGTCCCCAGTTGAATCCCAAAAACACCATCCGGGAGGGCACAAGGGAAAGAAAAAATCATAAAAACAATATACAAGGGAGATAATAATAGCTGCGAGTGTAGATGTGCACTCTGTCTAGCCTAACAAAAGGTGCTGCTAGTGTACATGAAGCCTACAACCTTAACAAATATGTATTTGCTGGCATATAACCGCTGAGTATGGACAGTAAAGGCCTTTGAAAAAGGTTTAAACAACATGCTGTTTTCATCCTCTAAGGTTCGCTTTAAAAAAAAAAAGAAAAGAGGTTAACGAGAAAAGCAGGGACATGTACAACTTCCTCAAAGTATGATAGAAATTAATAACTGCTGATCGAACACTTAAAAAAAAAAAAATGGGTGCAAGTTTAAGTTCTTGAGATGAGGTGGGGAACATAGTAGATATTAGGAAAAAACCATGGTTCGGTAAACCAACTAAAATTTCAGCCACAACGGCCAGAAAAATTGTTCGGGATGCAAATAAAAACCCACATAAAACTTCAGGTGAAATACAGGACTCTCTGAAAACATGTTGTGTGGCTGTTTCAAGATGCACAATAAGGAGGTACTTGAAGAAAGATGGGCTGCATGGTCGAGTCACCAGAAGAAAGCCATTACTACTCAAATGCCACAAAGTATCGCTTTGGCGTATTGTAAGTACAGCTTACAATACGTCAAGCAGCACAGAGACAAGCCTAAAACCTTCTGGAACAAAGTCATTTAGAGTGATGAGACCAAAATTTAGCTTTTTGGCCATAACCATAAATGCTACATTTTGGAGAGGATTCAACAAGGCCTATGATGAAAGGTACGGAGGTGGATCATTGATGTTTTGGGGATGTGTGAGCTACAAAGGCACAGGAAATTTGGTCAAAATTTATGCCAAGATGAATGCAGTATGTATTCAAAAAATACTGAAGGAAAATTTGCATTCATCATCCAGGAAGCTGCGCATGGGACGTACTTGGACATTCCAACATGACAATGATCCAAAACACAAGGCCAAGTTGACCTGTCATTGGCTACAGCAGAATAAAGTGAAGGTTCTGAAGTGGCCATCTCAGTCTACTAACCTCAATATCATTGAGCCACTCTGGGGAGATCTCAAACGTGCAGTTCATGCAAGACAGCCCAAGAATTTACAGGAACTGGAGGCTTTTTGTCAAGAGGAATGGGCAGCTTTACCATCTGAGAAGATAAAGAGCCTCATCCACAAATACCACTTAAAAAACTTCAACTGTCATTGATGTTAAAGGGGGCAATACACAGTATTAAGAACTGGGGGTAGTTTCTGTTGCCATTATGATTTAAAAAGAGTAAACACAGTTGATTGATAATAAATGGCTTCAGACAAACACTAACCATGAGTGAAAGTAAAGTTTTTGTGTTATCATTCATATTCTCTGAAAAATGGCCAAGAAATCATAAATTCTGCCAGGGTATGCAAACTTATGAGCACCACTGTAATATCAAGTCAATTAAACCCCTGGGATATTGATATGGTCAGTTAAGTAGCAGAGGGGGTTGTTAATCAGTTTAAGCTGCTTTGGTGTTAATGACATGAACAACAGGTGCGCTATATAGGCAACAATGAGACAACCTTCAAAACAGGAATGGTTTTACAGATAGAGGCCACTGACATTTTTTTCCCAAATCATCTTTTCTGACTGTTTTTCACTTGTTTTGCATTTGGCTAGGGTCAGTGTCACTACTGGTAGCATGAGACAATATCTGGACCCTATAGATGATGCACAGGCAGTACAACTCCTCCAGGATAGCACATCAATACGTGCCATTGCCAGAAGGTTTCCTGTGTCTCCCAGCACAGTCTCAAGAGCATGGAGGAGATTCCCGGAGACAGGCAGTTACTCTAGGAGAGCTAGACGGGGCTGTAGAAGGTCCTTAATCCATCAGCAGGACTGGTATCTGCTCCTCAGTGCAAGGAGGAACAGGATGAGCACTGCCCGAGCCCAACAAAATGACAACCAGCAGGCCATTGGTGTGAATGTCTCTGACCAAACAATCAGAAACAGACTTCATGAGGGTGGCCTGAGGGCCCGACGTCCTCTAGTGGGTCCTGTGCTTACTGCCCGGCATCATGGACCTCGATTGGCATTTGCCATTGAACACCAGAATTGGCAGGTACGCAACTGGCACCCTGTGATTTTCACAGATGAGATCAGGTTCACCCTGAGCACATATGACAGAGGGTCTGGAGAATCCGTGGAGAACATTATGCTGCCTGTAACATCGTTCAGCATGACCGGATTGGTGGTTGGTCAGTGATGGTCTGGGGAGGCATATCCATGGAGGGACGCACAGACCTCTACAGGCTAGACAATGGCACCCTGACAGCCATTAGGTATTGGGATGAAATCCTTAGACCCATTGTCAGACCCTACACTGGTGCAGTGGGTCCTGGGTTCCTCATGGTACACGACAATGCCCGGCCTCATGTGGCAAAAGTATGTGCCCAGTTCCTGGAGAATGAAGGAATTGATACCATTGAATGGCCTCCAAGCTCACCTGTCCTAAATCCAATAGAGCACCTCTGGAACATTATGTTTCAGTCCATCCGATGCCACCAGGTTGCACCTCAGTCTGTTCAGGAGCTCAGTGATGCCCTGGTCCAGTCCTGGGAGAAAAAAAAACAGGAAGCTATCCATCGTCTCATTAGGAGCATGCGCCAACGTTGCCAGGCATGAATACAAGCATGTGAGGGCCATATAAACTACTGAGTATCATTTTGAGTTCCTGCAATGAAAATTTAGCAAAATTGACTAGCCTGCTGCATCATTTTTTCACTTAAAATTTTTGGGGTGTCTTTGAATTCAGCCTTCTGTAGGTTGATAATTTTCATTTCCCTCAACGATGTGGCCTCCTTTCCTTTCTAACACATTACCCGGTCCAAATCAGTGTGAATATCCAACATGATATTTTTCCCCATTGAGATCTGATGTGTTTTCAAAGTTTTCCTTAAATTTTTTTAAGCAGTGTATATATGTACTGTATATATAACTATGCAACCACTTATGTCCAAGAACTGCTTCCACAGAGGTTACAGTTCTTTGATGTAGGGTGAACTGCTCAACAAACTCATGCACTGATGCTCCAAGTAGAACAATTCCCACAATCTTATGATGTACACATTCTCTGCCCCTTGCAGTTCGCAAAGATTATTTATCTTGTGATAATTCTAGTTTTCAAGCTGCATTTGTACTATGCCAGCCATGAACTTCACTTTTGTTGTCCTGAACTGCTGGCTATTGTAAAGCCTATGGCTACAAATCCTCTTCAGTGACTCAATCCACTTCTAAACACCATCCTACATAAATGTTGCCTTTCCCTCCCCTTTTCCAGGATTCCACAATGGAATGCATGCACTTTTCCAGTCATGGTTATCATTTGGAATGTGGAACAAACATGATACATGCATCCTGCATGTTGCCCATGATTGGAAGTCCAAAGGGCAAGCTCGACCACAATTATAACAAGTTAATGGTGCCTAAATTATATATTATATCATACATTTCTATATTGTTGAACATTACATATGTCTATTTGTTCTTTGTATTACTGTGCTCATCATGGTTTCATTTAGACATTATTGTTTTATCTTAAAAATATGACTTGCACTACAGATATTTATGGGTGTGCCTATTCATTGTCACATTGGTTTCCAAACTGTGGCCCACGGGCCAGATGTGGCCCTTTCCTTGCCTTTATCTGGCACTTGGGGCACTATTCTTTTCAATACAAGGCACTGTTCCTCACAATGACATCAATGATGGTGCACTATTCCTTCCACTGTTCCTCCCGCTGACACCAATGATGAGGCACCATTTCTTCAACTGACAGCAACAATGGACATTATTGCTCCATCTGACAATCAATCATGGACCACTGTTCCTCCCACTGACACCAATTATGGGGCACTATTCCTTCCACTGACACCAACAATGGGGCACTATTCCTTCCACTGACACCAAATTAAGGGGCACTATTCATTCCACTAATACCAAGATGGCAAGATGGGGCTCTATTCCTCCTCCTACTGACTACAGGTGTTATGTAATGTTCTTCACTCCCATTGGCCACCAAGCCTGAGGCATTGTTTACTCCCACTGACACTGGGGCATTTCCTAACCCTATTGCCCACAGTATGGCCTTCTAAAGTCTAAAGGAGAGTAAACTTTACCTAGAAAGTTTGGAGAACCCTGCACTATCATAATATGATTAGTAAATTGTGGTGATAAGACAGCACATTTTTAAAGTGCACCCCTATCATGCAGTTCAAACATCCAATCAGGTGCGAGTAAAACTCTTCCCTACACTTGATTCTGCATTCAAAGTAACCACAGCTCCACCGTAAATTTCTAATATTCAAGTAGTAGTAAATCAATCTCAATGTCTGAATTTTATGTTACACAAGCTCCACAGTTTTATGTTTTTATTTATGACATTTTCCATAGCTCATATTTAAGTACATAGTAAGGGAAAGGTAAAGCAATGATCCTTGTTGGAAGATATTTGAGACCACCCTAACCTTCCATAGCCTGGTTTAGGCTTGGACGTCAAGATCTGGAGTTAGGTGAATAAAAACAAGCTTCTAATATGCTTCAGCAGTTTCAGCTGGCAGTTTTTCCTATTGCCCTGCCTAGAACAGCAGTGTGGGAAACTTGATGTAATAGATAGCAATGCTAAATATACTATAATAGAAAGCAAACAATATTTTTCTTTTAACTTGTTTTGCTCTTTTAGGCTGGGTTCACACTATCTTTGCATGCAGGCTCCCATCAGGGGTCCGGTGCATCCCCGTTCACAGTTTTAGGTCAGATTTCAGCCCGAATTTTTGGCTTTATCCGGACATGAAATGGACCAAATATGCACAGGGCTCCTGTGCAAATTCGCACCGGAGCCACACTGGCGATATGTGAACCGACTCCATACAGAGCTGGTCAAAATCTCCTGCTATTGCGAATTGAATGCGGGGAAACCACATCTAATTCACAATAGTGTGAACCCAGCATAAAAGACAGAGATATGCAAAACAGCATAGAGAACTATAGTCATCAGGACTTTAAAAGTTTAGTTGGACATATCGGCTGTACTAGAGAGAAGCATCAGGGGATAGTGTTGTATGATATACAACTGTATAACATTGTGCTGGGCCTTTTATAACACCAGTCTTGTCTGTAAAGATTACCTGTTCTAGCACTTGGAACTACAATTATTTTTGCCTTCGTGGTCTACCAGTTCTATAATGGGAAAGAGAAGGCACAGTGAAGGACTGTGTGAACAAAAGAGAAACCTGAGAAAGCTGAGAAGAGAAAAGAGAAAATGTTGTGAAAGAGCTGCAATTGCTAATCTTTTTCTGGAAATGCTAATTGCCTGGTTGTGTCTGGCTCTACTTTTGAATCTCAAACCAGGAACATGCATTATAGAGTGTCATAATTCCTTATCTCTATTCTTACATCAGGTCAGCAACTCAGAAAGCATTGAAGCCAAGGCATCAGCATCATGTCAGAATGGCCACCTGCATAATTTTCTTGTGACAGTTGCACTGCCCAGCTACTGACAGCCTGCAATAGATTATCTTCAATAAATGTAAGGAAAAAGGGGGGTAAAACCTGTTTCAAGGCCCACCCTTTCCTTATGGGATCTAGTTTTTAGTCTCCCCAAAAGATTTTTAAAATAGGGCAATTTCATTGGCCAGCAAGTCAACCAATTATAGGACATTCCAGTAATTAGGGGTCAGTGTAGGATAGGTCAAAATAGGCCACATGACCCCCTATTATGTTCTAGAAATCTGGGGTATCCCTATAAAAGGGGGCTCTGAGTAACGGAATTTGCCAGTCGCCAAAAGAGGATAAAAGAAGAACAGCTCCCCCGCCCCCCCCCCCTTTCCCTTGTCACAGCTTTTTATGTAGTAGGACCCTTTTTATTAAGGGGTAAATGGTTAAAAAAGAAATTGGAAGTAAAATATCGTTCAGCCCTAGCCGTAGTGGCTGGGTTGTGCTTTAGATGATGTTACATGGAAAATGTTAATATTAAAATTATAAATGGTTTTTAAGGTAAATATAATATGTTATACTGTTATTAAACCAACAATAAAGCCGCGGCCGATATTTATCCACTATTTATTGTCTGGATTCAATTTGTGAGTGTTTGGGTGAATGCCTGCTGCGTTCTATCCCATGTGACTGTCACCACTAGATATGGCTGTTTAGCATACACATGTATTACCTAGGTACAGCAATGTGATTCTTGTGAGACTGTTTCATAAAAATATTTGTGGTAATATAAAGTCTTTGATATGGATAAGCTTAAACTGGTAAAAAAACAATTCCCCCCCCCAAAACAGTAACTAATATAACTATCCAGCTGTGTTTACTAGTGCAACTTATAACATCCAAGTGAAAGATCTAACACCAACATGTCAGAAAAAAAATAAAATAAATAAAAAACAGAATCACTGAGTTGGAAAAAGGATTACCCCCATTATGTCAGTATTTTGAGTGGACCACATGTTGCTTTAATTACAGTCTTTAGTCTGTTGGGATCTGTCTCTACTAACTTTGCACATCTAGACATTGCAATATTTGCCCACTTTTCTTTGCAGAACTGCTCAATTTCAGTTAAATTTGATGGTGACCATTTGTGGACTGCAGTCGTCATTCCAGGGGTCAAGTCCTGGGGAAAAAAGTGTGGGAACTCCCACCCAAGATCTACTCCCCCCACCAAAAAAAAAAAAAAAATTATGATACGCTCATATGCACGAATGCTTCAAAAGTGGTATTTTTCATCCAATTTTCATTTTGTGTGTATGAAGCTTAACTGTTAGTACATAAAAAAAAAAAAAAAACAATCCTCAATAAACATAAATACGGTAATTCTCTGAATAATCAGCATTCATTCAATTGTGCTTCCATGCAAATGTGAACATCATGTTCTGATCTTTATTGGGGAATTTTATTTTGTATATAGTGTTTATGTAGTGAGTTTACACTTTTCATTGAACAGAGTTTGGATAACACAGGGTTAAACGGAAAGGTCATAAATTAACTGCACATTATCTGGACAGAATGCTTGGAGAGATAGTGATGTGTTCCTGCTTAGGAAATATATGTTAGCTTGGGGGGCTGAAAACTCTGCAGGGCTCCAACACACACTCGCTGCTATTCCAACACTTCACATATTTCCACATAAACTTCACTCCTGGCATTCAACTTTGCCAGGTATTGTGCTCAGCTTACCACCCCAAACTGATGTTCCTCCCTCAGCTCACCTCTCTCCCTGCATGAACCTGTGAGCAGAATAGCTGTGCTTCTCCTCTGGGTTCTCTTATCATATGGCACTGAAGATAGAGGAGGGGGGATTCAGCGGGACACACAGAGCAAGTATGCAGGAGACTGGGGGGGAGGATGAGGAGACAGAAAATCAGGAGGGGCAGGCGGGGAGGAGCGCATCACGAGAGGTCTGACTAAACACAATCTCTTAGCAGCAGGGACCTGATCTACCCGTCAGCTAGCTGTGATTGACAGGTAGATCGAAGAGGAAGCTGTCATGGGGCCCCCTACTGGCAATGCCTGAATGGTCAGTCCACCCCTGGTGTGCGTCACTTACTATTGCAAGCTGTGTCGGCGGCTGCTGGTGTAGCACGTTCGCATACTTCAAAAAGTCTTGCAGGACACAGTTGCTAATGGGAACTCCTGTTGAGTTTCTGTTGTGCAAAAAGTACAGGAACTCCGTTCCCATGTGTTCCCACAGGACTTGAGCCCTGCTCCATTTCACAGATTCTCAATGGGGTTTAAGTCTGGGCACTGACTTAGAAAAGACACATACCCTAGGGTGTGGAGAGTGCTGCTCACCCCTATGGAATGCAAGAAGGAAAGAATTCCCCCACTGTGGGGTTTTTAGGCAGCTTGCGACAAATGGAGTCGAGGAAAGTATATAAAATAAAATGGTTTATTCAAAAATAGGTATGACAAATAGATTAGGACATGAGCTCCAGTGCGGAACAATTAAAACATGGATATATAATGCAGACTTGTCAAAACTATTAACCACATGTACAGTGTAAGTCATGGGGTAGTAGAATGGCCCTGATGCCTTTCAACCCGCTAGGGGTCTTCTTCAGAGGGGCACGTCCACTAAAAGAAACATAATGTCAATATATTTATCACAATATCATTGCAGTTGGGCAATAATCTATAGTACAAAAATGTTTAGTATAGTTACCACAGAGGGCATACATCCAAAAGGTAAAATGAAGAAAAAGTCCTCCCAAGTGGAGAATCCTTAATGTAGAGGTGTTTCTCGTCTCACCCGGAGGATGCCAGAGTGTTCTTGGGGCCAGAGTTTCCAAGCGTGTCTTACGAGGAGTCACATAAATATTCCCCCTTCCTCCTTCCGCCAGGGTCGGCGGGAGTGTCAGAGGGAAAAGGGGTGCAACCAGGTGGGGGTAAGTAAGGTACAGGCCCAACCTATAATGGGGATTTTGAACAAAAGGAACTGTATTAAGTCTATTGTACTGGAACGTTCTCCATGCAGTCCCATAAGTCATTGTCTATTCCCATGGCCGTATTTAATGTGCCAGGGATCCATGACATGGCTGCGTTTATATTGAGAATCCATGCAAGGAGGTGAAGTGTGGTATAGATACCACCAGGGGAGTGCCAGAACGGGGAAAATATAGATGCAAAGGAGAAAAGTGAATGTGATGGAGTGGGTGTGATGGAATGAGGAATGTGTGATAGGATGATGTGTGAGTGAAACAAGGAGGGGAGTGCAGGGAACGACATGAGATGACGGAAAGAGTGTGCTACACCAACGGAAATAGTGCAACTGGGCCGGGGCTGGGTGTGACAAGCGAAGATGAAAATAAAAATAAAAATGAGAATAGTGATAAATGTAAATGAAAATGGCCAGACTCAAGGAGAATATATATAAGTCTGGGCACTGACTAGGCCATGCAAGGACATTCACCCTTTTCTCCTTCAACCACTGTGTGGTCATTTTTGCTGTGTGCTTTGGGTCATTGTCATGTTGGAAGGTAAACCTTCTTCCCACTGACAACTTTCTGGCAGAGGGCAGCAGATTTTCCTCAATAATTTGATGGTATTTTGCCCCATCCATTTTTCCTTCTATCCTGGCAAGTGCTCCAGTTCCTGCTGCAGAGACACACCCCTATAACAGGATATTACCAACTCCATGCTTTACTCTAGGAACGGTGTTATTTGGATGGTGAGCTGTATTGGATTTCCGCTAGACATATCATTTTATGTTGAGGCCAAATAAGTCAATTTTTGTCTCATCTGTCAACCTTAAACGCACCTTAAAGATTCTGAGGCCACATGGAAAAAGATGTTATGGTCAGATGAGACTAAAATGTAATTATTAGATGTATAATTTATGCGAACCTTATGTTCCTTGAAAGCTTGAAGGTGCTCCTTGGATTTTGGACCCCTCTATGCATCTAGGCCAGTGAATGCGAACCTTGGCACTCCAAATGTTTTGGAACTACATTTCCCATGATACTCATGCACTCTGCAGTGTAGTGGAGCATCACAGGAAATGTAGTTCCAAAACATCTGGGGTGCCAAGGTTCGCCATCACTGATCTAGGCTGTGAAGACATCTCACACATGTGGTATCCCCTTTTTCGGGAGGGGAAGCAGATTGTTTTTTTTTGGGGGGGGAGGTAATTGCAAGTATGCCTATGACGTGTGTGAGAAATAACTTCAAGAGGTTTGCCATGCCTCTTACTAAATACCTTACTAAATACCTTGTGGAGTCTACTTTCCAAAAAGGGGTAATTTGAGGGGTGTACTATCCTGGCATGTTAGGACACGAAATGAGATAGGCAGTTAGTACATTAGGATTGATACATTTTTAAAATATATGTGCTTAGGCTCTATAACTTTCATACAGACTAATGTAGCAAAGAAATGTAGCAGAATAAACTTTGGCCTAAATTCATGAAGAAAGATTACAAAATGTTATAACCGAAACTAAGAAAAAAATGAAAAAGGCAGTGGTGATTAAATACCACCAAAATAAAGCTCTACATGCCTTAAAAAATGCTAAAAAATTTATTTGGGTACAGTGTTGCATGCTTGAGTAATGTAGAAGTAGTAGTGGGCAGGAAGGGGGTGAAAGTATCTGGCATTGAAGTGGTTAAGCATATAACAAGTATATAACCAATGAATTGTTACTTAGCTTTAAATTAGGCATTTCAGCCAGTTCTGATGTTTGATGTTTGCTCTGTAGTCAGGATCTTCCCGATTGCTTAGGGAATATGGACATATCTGGTCCAGATCTTCCTTCCAGATCCCGTGTCTTCCTTCCAGACTTCCAGCCCTGTTTTCAGCACATGGCTATTTAATCTTCTTTCCTCCCTCCCCCCATTTTCTGCAAACATCACTTGCTGTAACCAGTTTATTTACAGAAAGTTAATTAGCCTCTGAATAGAGAAAGCATGACTTCTGATTTCAAGATGATAGCTGGTAGTTAAAATGTATTGTTATATATATTAGGGATAGTCCCGATGTTTGAGTTGAACGTAAGTTCAACTCGAACACCGGGTGTTCGTTTGTAACATATGGGGCAATCGCGGCAAATTCGAGCGCTGCAGAGTGCCCCATATAGCACTGCAAGATCGCAAAGCATTGACGGCTGCTGATTGGCCAAAGCATGCACCTGACCTGCATGCTTTGGCCAATCACAGCGCAATCTGCTGTGAGAGCCATGATTGGCCAAAGGCAGGGTGCCTTTGGCCAATTATGGTTCAGGGGGCTAAGTCCACGCTCCATATAAGGCTGCTTACACGGCGGCCGTGTATAGTTTGCATTAATGGATTCCCCCCAGGAACGATATTTAAAGGAATATTTCATTTTTATTGTTCCACTTTAGGCATTATTAAAATCACTGCTCCTGAAAAAATGGTCCTTTTAAAAACTTTTTTTTGCATTGATACATGTGCCCTGGGGCAGTATCCGGGTCCCCGTATACTTTTTATGGAAATAACTTGCATATAAGCCTTTAAAATGAGCACTTTAGATTTTTCATGTTCCTGTCCCATAGACTTTAATAGGGTTCACATGTTCGCTCAAACTTTTTGCCTGTTCGCATGTTCTAGTGCGAACCGAACCGGGAGATGTTTGACTCATCCCTAATATATATATATTTATGTTATAATTATGGTCTAGAGCCCTACGGACGACATGAGTAACGATGACACATAGGAACAACACAAAACTCACCAACATGAAATAGACCTGAAAGTGTGCCTTGGTCTACCGTATGGTACACCAAAATAAGGGGGCATACCCTAGATAAGGAATGATAAGAAGTAGTTATGGAATAATGCGAAATGAGTATTCAGTCTGGGGTAAGAATACTTGGAAGAGGCTTTTTAGAAGGGGAGGGTGGGTGGGTATCTCGCACAGGAAACCGACAAAGACCGGCGGCCTTTGGGCTGCTTAAATACCCTCCGGGCTCCTCCCATAACTTCAGGCCGGTACCCGGCCTTCCAATTTATGGTCTAGAGCCCTACGGACGACATGAGTAACGATGACACATAGGAACAACACAAAACTCACCAACATGAAATAGACCTGAAAGTGTGCCTTGGTCTACCGTATGGTACACCAAAATAAGGGGGCAAAAACCTTCAGGTAGGGGATAATTATTTATTAAAGGTAAATGTCACTGAGTAAGTTGGGCAAAGGCCTGAGCCACCTCCAACTGTGGGTTAGATATGTAGCGAGAGAAGCAGGCCGACTTCCACCGACCTAGTTCCTTGATCACATGGTCCGGAACCCCCTATCTTGAGGCCGTCGTGGCCGCCCGATCCGGAACGAATGCCCGGAGTACTGGCTGGGGCCCAATTGAAGATTGCCGAGAAGGACCCGGACATGTTCCACGAACTGCGACGAGTTGAGGGGTTTTACTGGAAAGGGTAAAAGCGGACTGGACCCTGGGCGGTCGGATAGCAGTGCCGTCAAGCGGTTTAACACGGCAACTGGGCACCAGTTGTTGTGGGTCCTGTACAGGTGAATATCTACTCCGGAACCTCGCTGCTGAGTTTTAGACGTCGCCAAGTGAAGAACGTAGTGATCCTGGTGGCGGCAGAGATTACTTCTACGCAAGACTGGACCAGCTGGGTGGCTGCGAGTGGACTCGCTGGGCCGTAGAAACCCGTAAAACGCCATGTGTATCGCAGCCTGCAGGACGGTGCTGAGGAGGAGACCGAAAGGGGACCTATCCAGGATGTCAGACATCCCCTTAAAGATCTCCCCAGTGATAGGCAGCCGCTTCGGGCTGACTGGCGGCTGATGTTTCTGAACTCCACGCAGTAGAGCCCTTACTGCGTGGCAGGAGAACACCGAAGGCCTCGCGGGGTATTGAAGTGACAAGTAGTGCTGCACCCCGGCCACGTACTGGCGTATCGTGCTGTGTGACAGTGCTAGGTGAGAATGGCAATAAGCGATAAACGCCAGAACCTGCTTGACGCTGGAAGATTCACGAGGGCGATGGGCAGGAACTTATTAAACGCCCTCCAGGCCGTACGGTAGGCCCGACGGGTGCTGCGGGCGAGCAAATCGTTGATGATGTTTAGTAGCTGAGTGTAAATGTGGGGCTAGTCCAAGGTCAGTTGATGATCTCGGCTGTGGCTTGATTGCCTGTCGTAAAAGCCACAGTCTGTCCAGACCAATGGTGACCCCATAGGTGAGCGGCTGCTACGATGGGAACAGCTCAAAGAGGGCTGACGTGGTAGTGAAGCCCGGTGTGGCTAGTGCCTGAGGAGGCCAAGGGGCGGCGAACCACAAATGGCCAAAAATGGCGGCGCATCCTGTGGATGCCGCCGCATCGGTCACCACCTGGGGTGACAGCGTGGACACTACTGGGATGAACAGGGACACACCGTTCCAATTACTAAGAAAGTGTTCCCACATGGCCAGATCTGCCCTGGCTGCTGAATCCAGATACTAAAGGGAGACTGACTGAACGGGCCTATCATAAAGTCCTGATCCAACTCCGTCTGAAGAAGGACGTCAATAGCTGGCTCATCTGTTGCTGCTGAGCGCAGGTTCGGACATTCGTGGGTGGAGTGGGGCAGGGTGATGAGCCCGGTATGAAACCCATCTGTGAAACCTCGGACGAGGTAGCTGGCGAGTGACGGAGTGGGGTGTGAGGTCAAGTAAACATCGAGCCAAAGGATATTGACCCGGCTTAGTCACGGTTTCTTCTGCTTGACCTCACACGGGACCCTGGGGTGCGCCCTCTGGCATAGGGTGCAAACGTGCAAGAGCCGGCACTGGCTGAAATCGCAGGAGCCGTAGTTGAAGTTGTTGCAAATGGCGGCTCCCCCAACCATCCGCACCGGACGTCCCAACTAGTCCACCTTCTGCCCTTGCGCCGGGGCCTGCTGAGCCTGGCTCGTGCTGGTAGAGGCCGTGCTAGCTATCGGGTGGACAGAGGCTATGTTGGCACACCAGACCGTGGTGTGGGACGCTGACTGACAGACAGCACATAGCGGGGAGCGTAGCCCCGCAAAGTGGCGGCAGAACAACTCGGTGTCCACTACGCTCCAGTCCGTTGTCAAATGGAACTGTAAGAATCTGGCCGCGGCTTTGGCCGAGAAGGACCGATGATAATCGTAGAACGCTGAGCCACCGTATTTGTGGCCCAGGTCTACGATCAAATGGAGGTAGAGGTCCAGTTCCTCCCGCCTGCCGGGGGAGGCTGAGCACAGCACGTCCCTGAACATGCCGAAAGCGAGCGTGAACCTGGAGCTCCGTGAGCTTTCTGTTGAGCCTCGGATCCTTTGCTTTCAAAACCACCGAGACGTCCCCCCAGGTGTAGGCCTTGTTCTCGGCCAAGTCATGGACCGAGATCATGAGTGAGGCCAGGTTAACGTCTCTGCCCTCTAAAATGTCCTTCCTTACGCTGGGTGGCACCAGGTGGGAAGGGTGAACGGTAGTCGTGGCAAGCTCACTACCTGTGGCCGGTGCACTGATGGCTGGGACCACCGCAGGGTCCGGAACCGTGGCAGCCGGACTGGCCTCTAGACGTGACACCCTGTCCTGGACCTCAATGATCGAGGAAGACAAGGAAGACACGAGGGTGTGTAGCTGAGCGACGGCGGCTGAAATAGATTCCAGAGACGCCTGCTGGCTGCTGGAGCCTGCTGCGGCCGGTGGTGGGAAGAGGAGCCTGAATAGCTCCGCCTTCCTGGCCGCGGACGAAAAGGGTATCCCTCTGTGCCTCAGCTCGGCGGACAGCCTGGGAATTGTCCATGCCCTAAGAGACTGGACACTGCCAGCCTCGGAGGCTGACGCCGGAGATAGCGGGGGTGGTGAGGTCATCGCTGCCGACTGATGACATGGCGGCTGCCAAGACCCGTTACTTAGTTGACTGGTCACGTGTCTGCAGGCTGGGCCTATAAAGAGGTGACAAGAAATGAGTTTGGACGTGTCACCTACGGTATACGTACCTGCCATGAGAAAGCAGGAGCCCCCCCCACGCCCCTGCGTTTTTTTTTTTTTTTTTTACCTGCTGGAACCCTGATCAAGCTGGTGCAGGTGGACCTACTGAATCCGACTGACCTGAGAGAGTGTGAGAGAAAGTACCTATTTAAGAGCCTGAACTGCTGCCGTCCAGAGCGACGGAACCCAACGTAGATGATAACAACAGGCGATAGTGACTTAAGTCGACTGCCAAGACAGCTGTGGAATCAAATGACAGATAACAACACGAATGACTGACACGACATGTTGCCTTAACTGAAATGAACTTCCCGTGACAGGGCCCGGCCCGGTTGTACCGTATGGGGGTGACTGTGAGCCGGACTCTGGAGCACGTACAGAAATGAGGCAACCGTGAAATGAGGCCAACTGCCTGGGTACGCTGGGGCAGAACTGTGACATCCAGCTGCCACCGGGTCCGACTCCAAGTGCTGTAGTATGCATTTGGAACGTCATGCCACTGTCTAGTGACTGAACCCCTTTCTCTCTTTTCTTTTTTCCTTTTTTTTTTCGTAGAAATGCGGCCGGCCTAGGGCACGCCGGCGCAAATTCGTACAGGGAGGGACCAATTAACGCCGGGGCGTGGTAAGGTGACATAGAAATGATATACCATGACAAGGACAAGAATCAAAGTCTCTCTTTTTTTTGCGATTCCGTCCCTGGCGCATGTATTGAAATGAGGCCGGCCTAGGGCACGCCGACACGAATTAGTGCGGGGAAGTGACTGCATTCATGCCGGGCGTGGTAAGGTGACAGAAATGACATACCATGACAGGGGCAAGAATCAAGAATGTACGCAACCTGTGATGCGATTCCGCCCTTGGCGCATGTATCGAAATGAGGCCGGGTAGTCGTGCGTCTGGATCGCCCCGATCGGAGCATCTATGGATGCGACCGGACCTACCCAGAGGTATGGTGACCGAAATGAAACCATGACAAAGACTAGATTACAGCAAACCGAGCAATTTGTAACCGAATCTAATCTCTGGAGCATGTATCGAAATGAGGCCGAGCGGCTAGGCGAATCAGTGCGAATCGATGCATGCCGGATGCGACCGGATTCAGACCGATACGTGGCCAATGACCGATATCATGCCAAAGACTGGACTCGAGCCCGCATCCGTACGAGCGGAGGTCAACCCGGTTTCTTTATCAAACCCATTGGGTTTTGTATAGATTTTAAGGGGGAACCTCACACAAAAATCAAAAAGAATAGCATGAGGATCCCACAAAGCTCCAAAACCAGACACTTATCTGTGCATGCAGCCTGGCAGGCCCTCCATAACAAGCTACATGTCCTTAACATTGGGGAAGCCCCCATGTAAAGCAACTTGTCCCAGTGTTGATGAGGACTAAAAATGATTGAAAGGTGTTGCGTGGGCACTCTGTGTTCCTGGGGCATTACAAATTCTGGATGGACCCTCTGCACACTGCTACACCCTTCCCAGCAAACTATGCAATGAAAAACAGGGATATATTGCAATACATGTGTAGCACTGACCCCCAAAGGAGATGCTGGTTTTATTGGGCTTACCCTTACCTTCTTCACCTCGTCTCCGTCTACGGGTTCCCCTGGTAGATGGCCCAAAGAAATGTAGAAACTGACACTTTATCTTCCTTTTTTGGGTTATTTATTTAAAAAGATAAAACAATCTCTTATATGTAAGAGTTGGGTGATTTACGCACAATTTTAAAATCAGACAGTCTTTCAGGCCCAGACATATTGACATTTCTAGTATGTACAGTGGTAGGGGTTCCCGCCCCTGGCGATGCACTCCCCAAAGTAAGGGCTAGCCAGCCCAATATGTCATTACGAGTTGCGGCTACTGCATCCCCATTTGCCCATAACAACTCTTGGGACAAGGTCTCAAAAAGTTCATCATCTCCTGAAACATCAGAGAGAGAATCTAGCTCTGAGTCCCACAACTCTTCTGCCGGTAAATAGTTTTGTACATTCCTACTAACACAATTGCCCCAGATTTCTCACCGGTAACTGTGATGGGCTTCTTTGGAACGATCTCCTTCTTCCGATCTGGTCCGGAGGAAATTGGCGGTGGTCCTCTACTGCGGCCGCAGGAGGCCTTGACATGGCCCACTCTTTTGGAAGTAGGCACGGTAGTAGTGGTGACGGTGGACAAAGCTGTGCCCATGACCTCTGGAGTAGCTTCTCTAGCAACAGTAGTAGTAGCAGCATCTCCCTCTTGGATACTGGCAGCAGTATGCAACGTAGAAACTGTAGGCCTCACCGTAGGAGTGTAGACTGTAGACTCCTCGGTGGCGACACCTGTGGCCCAGTCCATGCGGTACGCCCGTGGCAATGCGGTGGGCTGCTCCACCTTGGGTGCGTACTCTTCACACTGCAAACAGCGAACAAACGGCCGGGGACTTGCGACCAATCCCCACACTTTCCCCAGAGCATTCCAAGGGCCTCAATGTCTCCCGACGTGTACAAGATAAACCGCCCCTGAGGTAACAGGCAAATTCCCGTATCTGTCAATACAGTCCCCCGGAGTCTCACACTCGTGGGATTTCCCACGGAAGGCTTCCTGGGTCCCAGGATGGATGATGTCCTTGGCACTCGGAACATTTTTTGTTTTTTCTCTCTCTCTGCAAAGAAACACAACTTGCTTCGCCTTTTTCCCACAACACACTCATGCAGTGCCTCGTGTAGGGAATCAGGCAAGACTCCTCCTACTGGTTCCTCCGGTCACGCAACTCGCTGGCTTTTTTCAGGCTTCTCCCACAGCTTGTGTGCCAACAGTGGATGTCAATCATTCCTTGCAAAAATGGCGCAGTCCAAAATATAACCCTCTACCATTAAATTTCACGTGGGCAATTCACTCTAGTTGCGAGAGGTCCCGGTAAATCCCGGACGAGCCCCCACATGTAGCACTGACTACCGAAGGAGCTGCTGGTTTTATTGGGCTTACCGTTACCTTCTTCACTTCGTCTCTGTCTAGGGGTTCCCGTGGTAGATGGCCCAAAGAGATGTAGAAACTGACACTTTATCTTCCTTTTTTGGGTTATTTATTCAAAAAGATAAAACAGTCTCTTATATGTAGGGTAGAGGGTTAGGGTGAAAGTTCAGGTACTTTTGGATACTGCAAAGATAAGAAGTCTCTCACTATAGAAATCCAGAGAGTTACCGTTTCACAGCTGGATTTCCACAACCACCGGATAGACCTCCTCTCACTAGGCCTAGCAGCCGGTGAAGTGTTAAGTAAAACAAGTAAAAAAGTAAAGTCTCTGCCACATACTTGGATGTAGAACACTTGAACAAAGTCTCTGTCACAGACTTGAATGTAGAACACTTGAACAAAGTCTCTGCCACAGACTTGAATGTAGAACTGAGGGACTATAAAATAGTAAAAGACTGCAGCGCTAAAATAAAAAAAATAGTAAAAATCAAATCATCCACTAAAATAGGGAAAATAAAGATAAAAGCAACCAATAATAGAATAAAGATTCTTCCGTGCAACAATGTATCACTCTCCAACTGATTTGTGGCGCTTGAGGATCAAATAAAGCTACAAAGTAGAATAAACCTTTGGAAGTGACACATAACATAGATCCAAAGGAATAGATAGCGTCCTTCACAGTTAATGTCCCATCAGTATTGTATAGTTAATGATTAAAAAATCTGTGCTAACACAATTCGTGAGCATCTAATCCTAGGGTCATCAGACAAATAAAACCACTTGCTGAGACTATACACTCAATCCTTATTCCAAATAACCAAATAAGGTAAGCTGATAGGGTTAAAAAATGGATATGTATCAATGAATAAGCGGAAAATGAGCCTAGTGGGCAAAGTATAAAAGAGAAATCACTAAAATGCAAAAAAACCCTGCTAACTTCAAGGTAGAAACCAATTAAAGAAAAAAACTAATTTAGCTACAGCTGTGCAAAAATAAAAAGATATATACGAATCTATGTAATAAAAAGTATTTCATTTAGCTACTTTTGCACAGCTGTAGCTAAATTCGTTTTTTTCATCATACAGATTTTGCACAGTTTTAGTCATTACTATTTTAATTCCCAGTCTTTGCTATTTTGCACTTCTGTTACCATTTGCACTTTATTACGGTATTTGTACATATTATTTGCACCATTGGTACACTTAGGTGTGATTAAAATGTTATTATTTATTAATTATTAATTTTTAGATTCTTTAATTGGTTTCTACCTTGAAGTTAGCATTTTTTTATTTTTTTTTGCATTTTAGTGATTTCTCTTTTACTAGGCTCATTTTCCGCTTATTCATTGATACATATCCATTTTTTAACCCTATCAGCTTATCTTTTTTGGTTATTTGGAATAAGGATTGAGTGTATAGTCTCAGCAATTGGCTTTATTTGTCTGATGCCCTTAGGATTAGATGCTCACGAATTGACTATACATACTGATGAGACATTAACTGTGAAGGACGCTATCTACTCCTTTGGATCTATGTTATGTGTCACTTCCAAAGGTTTATTCTACTTTGTAGCTTTATTTGATCCTCAAGCACCACAAATCAGTTGGAGAGTGATACATTGTTGCATGGAAGAATATTTATTCTATTATTGGTTGCTTTTATCTTTATTATCCCTATTTTAGTGGATGATTTGATTTTTACTATTTTTTTTTATTTTAGCGCCGCAGTCTTTTACTATTTTATATCTTTGCTGAGTGTGTGAGCACTCCTTTCTGTTGGCATCTTCATTATTGTTTATTTAATTATTGTTATTATTTTTTGGTTTGCGCATTAGTAACCCCTGTTTTTACAAGAACTGAGGGACTGATACAAATTTAGTGAGCTATCATACGGTACCAGTATCTTGCAGCCGGTCCGGCGATACCGTATGACCAAACTGCGTTCCCATACTTGCCGGCGGTGACAGCGACACCTGCGGCCAAGTAGGACTCAGTGCAGTCCAGCCAGACTGGTACTGAAACCATAATTTGGCATAATTAGCCCTAAAACCCAACTGTGGTTTCAGGAATATTAACTTTAAAAAAATACATAGCGCATGCTCGTCAGGAGCCGGCGCTACACATGTTTAAGCTGACATGGGGGCATAAAGAACCAAGGTGGGGGAGAGCAACCAGGATCAGAACTGGTTACTGACCTGCGTTACAACAGAAAAAAGATATACCTGTGCTCAAATCCCAAGAGTTTGCTGGGAAGGGTGTAGCAGTGTGCAGAGGGTCCATCCAGAATTTTTAGTGCTAATATGTGGTCACACCCCTTTAGCACCTGATAGTTCAAATACATGCACAAGCTATTGGGATTTAAACACAGGTTTATCTTTTTTCTGTTGTAACGCAGGTCAGTGATCAGATCCGAACCTGGTTGCTCTTCCCCACCTTGGGTGTTTATGCCCCATGTTGGCATGGTGTCTACTGTAGCATTTGCAGTGGCAAGGCAGTGTTGTACTGGCCAGAAGAGGGATTACTTTGATGTAGTTGATCAACTTAAACATGTATTGCAATATATGTGAACTACATATCCCTGTTTATCATTGCATAGTTTGCTGGGAAGGGTGTAGCAGTGTGCAGAGTGTCCATCCAGAATTTGTAGTGTTAATATGTGATCACACCCCTTTAGCACCTGATAGTTCAAATACATGTACAAGCTATTAGGATTTGAGCACAGGTATATCTTTTGTTCCTGTGACGATCACATGGGTTATTTGCCCATGTGATTGACTGTGTCCAATCACAGCCGATCATATGTAAACAAGGAAGTGTTGTATATTGGCTCTCCTCGCCTCACACTAACAGAGTGTGAGGGGAGGAGAGCCAATCAGTGGCATCTCCTCACAGGGAAGATGTGAAAAGGCAATCAGGGCACTGATCATCAGTGCCCTGATTACAATGTAGCCCCAGCAGTGCCCAATAGTGATGCCAGTCTGTGCCCATCAGTGACACCAGTCTGTGCCCAGTGACACTAGTCTGTGCCTATCAGTGGCACCAGTCAGTGCACATCAGTTATGACAATCTCTACTGCCTTTCAGTGCCCATTAATGCCTGCCCATCAGTACCCTTCAGTGCTGCCCATCAGTGCCAATCAGTGCCACCCATCAGTGCTGCCTATCAGTGTCCATCCGTGCCACCTGTCAGTGCCCATCAGTGTTGCCTATCAGTGCTCATTAGTGCTGTATATCAGTGTCACCTATCAGTGCCTGTCAGCGCTGCATATTAGTGTCTCCTCATCAGTGCCACCCCATCAGTGCCCAGTAGGGCCACCTCATCAGTGCCCATCAGTGCAGCCTATCAGTGCCCATCAGTGCAGCCCCATCAGCATCAAATTACTTATTTACTAAATTTTATGACAGAAACTAAGAAAAAAAATATTATTTTCAAAATGTAATTTTTAGCAAAAAATAAGAAACCCAGCGGTGATTAAATACCACCAAAAGAAAACTCTATTTGTGTGAAGAAAATGATTTAAAATTAATTTGGGTACAGTGTTGCATGACTGCGCAATTGTCATTCAAAGTGCAACATCGCTGAAAGCTGAAAAATGGCCTGGACAGGAAGGGGGTATAAGTGCCTGGTATTGAAGTAGTTAATAAACTTCTTTTTAAAGCACACACGACCGGACATTTCCACAGCAAAGGTCCGACGGAACGACTCCATCGGACAATTCCATCGTGTGTGGGCTCCATCAGACTTTAGGAATAGAACATGCTTCAAATTTTTCCTCCGGAACTCCGCCGGACCCAGTTCCTATCGAAAAATCTGCTCGTCTGTGTGCTAGTCTAGACGGACAAACAACGAGGCTAGGGTAGCTATTGGCAGCTTATTCTAGTCCACTCGTACGTCATCACGTTCGAATCCGTCGGACTTTAGTGTGATTGTGTGTGGCCAAGTCCGTCCATTCAGAAAGTTCGACGGAACTCTGTCGAAAGTCCGTCGGAAAGACCGTCGGACCTAGTCTGTCGAAAAAGTCCGCTCGTGTGTACGTGACATTACTCCTCCAAACTAGGGATGAGCCGAACCAGAACCCGCGAACGGACCTAAAGTCCGTGCGAGCTTTAGAACCCTATTCGTTTTAATGGATGCGAACGTTCGAAATTAAAAGTGCTAATTTTAAAGGCTAATATGCATGTTAATGTCATAAAAAGTGTTTGGGGACCTGGGTCCTGCCCCAGGGGACATGTATCAATGCAAAAAAAAACTTTTAAAAACTGCCGTTTTTTCGGGAGCAGTGATTTTAATAATGATTAAATTGAAACAATAAAAGTGTAATATTCCTTTAAATTTCGTACCTGGGGGGTGTCTATAGTATGCATGTAAAGGGGCGCATGTTTCCCGTGTTTAGAACTGTCTCTGCAAAAAATGTCATTTTTGCAAGTAAAAAAGCTATTTAAAATCACTGGCGGCTATATGAATTGTCGGCTCCCATAATACAGAGAACAGTCATTCATTGAAAGTCATTCATAAAAAAAGTAATTGATAAAAAATAAAAAAAAATAAAAAAAAAAAGTGTAGGGGTCCCCCCAAATTCAATAACCAGGCCCTTCAGGTCTGAGATGGATATTAAGGGGGATCCCAGCCAAAAAAAAATGGCGTAGGGTCCCCCTCAAAATCAATACCAGACCCTTGAGGTCTGGGATGGATTTTAAGGGGAACCCTAGCCAAAAAAAATGGCGTGGGGTCCCCCTCAAAATCCATACCAGACCCTTATCCGAGCACGCAACCTGGCAGGCCGCAGGAAAAGAGGGGGGGACGAGAGCGGCCCCCCCTCCCGCCTGAACCGTACCAGGCCACATGCCCTCAACATTGGGAGGATGCTTTGGGGTCCCCCCAAAGCACCTTGTCCCCATGTTGATGAGGACAAGGGCCTCTTCCCCACAACCCTGGCCATTGGTTGTGGGGGTCTGCGGGCGGGGGGCTTATCGGAATCTGGAAGCCCCCTTTAAAAAACCCCCTACCATTTCACCAAAAAAGTGTCAAAAATGACGATCCGCTTCTTCTTGCTCCGGTCTTCTCGTCCTTCTCGTCTGGCATCGGCGTCGGTGTCTCTTCTGGGCCGCTCCGCGCAATGGGAGGCTCCCGCTCTGTGAGGCTCCGCTCCGTCTGACAGGTCTTTTATAACGGAGAGCACCTGGTGACCCCGCCCCCCTCTGACGTCATGGGGAAAGCCATAGGGAATTCCCCATGACGTCCCTGTGCGTCAGAGGGGGCGGGGTCACCAGGTGCCCTCCATTATAAAAAACCTGTCAGACGGAGCGGAGCCTCACACAGTGGGAGCCTCCCATTGCGAAGAGCGGCCCAAGAAGAGGCACCGACACCGACACCGACGGAATAAGATGCCGGACGAGAAGGACAGGAAGACCAGCGCAAGAAGAAGCGGATCGGAGGAAGAAGAAAATGGAAGAAGAAGATGGAAGAAGATGACGGAAGGAGAAGATGAAGAAACCGAAGGATGAAGAAAGAAGAAAGAAGATTTTAATAAAGGAATTGTCAAAGACCGTCTCCTGTCATTTTTACCATTTTTGACACTTTTTTGGTGAAATGGTAGGGGTACCCCCCTTACCATTTCACACAGGGGGGGGGGGGCGGGATCTGGGGGTCCCCTTGTTAAAGGGGGCTTCCAGATTCCGATAAGCCCCCCGCCCGCAGACCCCCACAACCAATGGCCAGGGTTGTGGGGAAGAGGCCCTTGTCCTCATCAACATGGGGACAAGGTGCTTTGGGGGGGACCCCAAAGCATCCTCCCAATGTTGAGGGCATGTGGCCTGGTACGGTTCAGGCGGGAGGGGGGCCGCTCTCGTCCCCCCTCTTTTCCTGCGGCCTGCCAGGTTGCGTGCTCGGATAAGGGTCTGGTATGGATTTTGAGGGGGACCCCACACCATTTTTTTGGGCTAGGGTTCCCCTTAAAATCCATCCCAGACCTCAAGGGTCTGGGATGGATTTTGAGGGGGACCCTACGCCATTTTTTTTTTTTTTTTTGGCTGGGGTTCCCCTTAATATTCATCCCAGACCTGAAGGGCCTGGTTATTGAATTTGGGGGGACCCCCGTGCATTTTTTTTTTTTTTTTTATCAATGAATGACAGTTCTCTGTGTTACAGGAGCCATCAATTCATTAGCCGCGAGTGCTTTTAAATAGCTTTTTTCCTGCAAAAATTACACTTTTTGCAGGGAAAGTTCTAAGCACAGGAAACCTGCCCCCCTTCACAGGCCACCTATAGACACCCCCCAGATGTGATACTGCAATGCTGTTCTAACAGCACGCACACACAAATCCCCAGAAATAGAGCATATCTTGTCAGCAGTCAGCAACACACTGACACGCTGACACTGTGACTGAAACATAATATGCGAGGCCGCCGCCGCGGCGGCCTCTTATACCGTGGGGCGTGTACTAAAGCCCCTGAGCTATAATTGGCTACAGGCATCCTGCCTGTAGCCAATTATGGCTCTCCTCGCTGCTGGCGCTGTGATTGGCCAAGCATGCGGGGTCACAGTGCATGCTTGGCCAATCATCAGCCAGCATTGCACTGCGACTAGCGCACGAATAGCACACGAATTGGATGCGAGCGGCCCAAATAGTTCTGGGCTCGCCGAGCGGGCGAGCGCCCGATGTTCGATTCAAATTTAAAATCAATCCACAAAGTGCGCACTCCTATATAAAATAATGTCAGGTTGAAAAATGTCTCTAACATCACCATTAATGGAAGGAGCCTCTCACACTTGCCTAATTTCCTGTATTTCCGTGGACGTGATGTCAAGGACCAATAGCCCTGCTCAACACATTTCGTCTCTGTTTTAACGTTATAGCAAGACGCTCTTTCCATTACTAATTCCAGTTTCCAAAGAGACAATGAGAAAAACAAAGCTTACATAGCTTCCCTCTCGTACTAAAACCTTACAATCATTCAGGTTAGCTCTCCTATCAGTTAAAAAGTGTACCAAATTGCCCATTGTTTGTAAAATGTATCATATTGTCAAGAATGTCACGTCTATCCCAATGCAGGTGGTCAGACACTATAGCTAGCTACTGTGTCCTTCACCTATAGCAGCCCCCTTTCCCTTAAAGTGGATGTAAACCCACATTTTTTTTTTTTTTTTTTTTTTTTTTCATGTCATAATGTAGAGAATAAGATTTCCTTTCATTTGAGCCCAGTCTTCCCACACAGAGTTACTCGAGCCCTGAGCAATCGTCTTTTTATTGTTCAGTTAGAGAAATCTTGACAAAGTCTCTAAAACTTTGTCAAAACCTCCCCCTTGCTGTGAGTGACAGGTTATTTACATATCTCATGCACTAGCCTGAGACAGGCACATCCTGTGTAAAAAGTTCACAATTCACATCCCCCTCCCCTCCTCTCCTCTCCCCTCTAGCTCTCCCAGGATCGGCTGCCTTTACTGTGTTTTGACTGTATGTTTCTCATCATGGGATGCAGTGAACAGCGAGAAGAATATAGACAGACACGTGATTTAGGGGACATGTATGTAGTCAGAGCTGGGCAGAGTAGAACATCCAGTGATCTGATGATTGTTATAGTGCAGTGTGTGTGTGAGGTCACCTGATCACAGTTGCAACATTCCTTTCCATCACCAGGATTTGTTATGTGGGGGAGGGGTGGATTACTCACTTTTTATAATTACACCCAGTAAGGCTGAATGAGCTTAATCACATGCGATGACCGCGCAGTGCGAATTCAGCCATACAGATAGTATGGGTGATATGGCACCGCATTCCGACCAAACTCGCACAGGACCCTTTTTTTGTTCCGCACCAGAATCGCATGGGTGTTCACACCTATGCGATCTGATTCATGTCCTAACTGTCAGTTCGCAGTGCGATATGCGAGCTGAAATGGGGGTGTCGGTAACATTGTATGACACTCCCCAGCAGTTCGCATATGGCAGTGTGAACTGCCGTGCGAGTCGGATGTGATGTGGGAACCCGCAGTGGATTTGCAGGGTTCCCAAATCGCAGCCTTGGTGGGAGCAGTCAGGTGACATTTGTAGGCTGTATGCTTTGAGGCTCGGTTCACACTGGTGCGATACGGGAACCCTGCGAATCCACTGCGGGTTCCCACATCGCATCCAACTCGCACGCCAGTTCACACTGCCATATGCAAACTGCTGGGGAGTGTCATACAATGTTAACGACACCCCCATTTCTGCTCGCATATCGCACTGCGAACTGACAGTTAGGACATGAATTGGATCGCATAGGTGTGAACACCCATGCGATTCTGGTGCGGACCAAAAAAAGGGTCCTGTGTGAGTTTGGTCCGAATGTGATGCGATTTCAGCCATACAGTTATTAAAAAAAAATAATTCAAAAGGTTTTTTGGGACCAGTGGATTTTTTTTATTTTTATACATTTGTTCAATTAAAATTTTTTAATTATTTTTTTACAATTTATTTTTGTACTATTCTAACAATGATGGGAGGGTGGGGTTTTATTTTTTAAATATATATTTTTTTACAGTGCTTCTGGGAAAGGGGGTGGTCGGTGTCAGTGGGTCAGTGGTCGGTGTCAGTGGGGCAGTGGACGGTGTCAGTGGGGCAGTGGACGGTGTCAGTGGGGCAGTGGACAGTGTCAGTGGGACAGTGGATGGTGTCAGTGGTCGGTGTCAGTGGTGTCAGTGGACGATGTCAGTGGGGTAATGGTCGGTGTTGGTGTCAGTGGACAGTGTCAGTGGGGTAGTGGTCGGTGTCAGTGGGGCAGTGGACGGTGTCAGTGGGGCAGTGGTTGGTGTCAGTGGGGCAGTGGTTGGTGTCAGTGGGGCAGTGGACAGTGTCAGTGGGGCAGTGGACAGTGTCAGTGGGGTAGTGGTTGGTGTCAGTGGTCGGTGTCAGTGGACGGTGTCAGTGGTCGGTGTCAGTGGGGTAGTGGTTGGTGTCAGTGGACGGTGTCAGTGGGGTAGTGGTTTGTGTCAGTGGTCGGTGTCAGTGGGGTAGTGGTTGGTGTCAGTGTCAGTGGTCGGTGTCAGTGGGGTAGTGGTTGGTGTCAGTGGTCGGTGTCAGTGGGGCAGTGGACAGTGTCAGTGGGGCAGTGGACGGTGTCTGTGGTTGGTGTCAGTGGATGGTGTCAGTGAGGCAGTGGTCGGTGTCAGTGGACGGTGTCAGTGGGGTAGTGGTCGTGTCAGTGGACGGCGTCAGTGGGGCAGTGGACAGTGTCAGTGGGGCAGTAGTTGGTGTCAGTGGGGTAGTGGACGGTGTCAGTGGGGCAGTGGACGGTATCAGTGGGGTAGTGGTTGGTGTCAGTGGGGTAGTGGTTGGTGTCAGTGATCGGTGTCAGTGGGGTAGTAGTTGGTGTCAGTGGATGGTGTCAGTGGGGTAGTGGTTGGTGTCAGTGGACGGTGTCAGTGGGTTAGTGGTTGGTGTCAGTGGACGGTATCAGTGGTGTCAGTGGTCGGTGTCAGTGGGGTAGTGTTTGGTGTCAGTGGTGTCAGTGGTCGGTGTCAGTGGTGTCAGTGGTGTCAGTGGACAGTGTCAGTGGTCGGTGTCAGTGGGGTAGTGTTTGGTGTCAGTGGTCGGTGTCAGTGGTCAGTGTCAGTTGGTGGTGTCAGTGGTGTCAGTTGACGGTGTCAGTGGGGTAGTGGTCGGTGTCAGTGGGGTAGTGTTTGGTGTCAGTGGTCGGTGTCAGTGGGGTAGTGTTTGGTGTCAGTGGTCGGTGTCAGTGGTCAGTGTCAGTTGGTGGTGTCAGTGGTGTCAGTTGACGGTGTCAGTGGGGTAGTGGTCGGTGTCAGTGGGGTAGTGGTCAGTGTCAGTGGTCGGTGTCAGTGGGGTAGTGGTCAGTGTCAGTGGGGCAGTGGTCGTGTCAGTGGGGTAGTGGTCGTGTCAGTGGTCGGTGTCAGTGGGGTAGTGGTTGGTGTCAGTGTGGGCAGTGGTCGGTGTCAGTAGGGCAGTGGTCGGTGTCAGTGGGGCAGTGGTCGGTGTCAGTGGTCTTGGGGCTCTGGACTGTGTCGGTATGGGGGGGGGGGGCGGCGGTTGTGGTGTCAGTCGTTTTTTATTTTCAATTACATTTTTTTATCTTTTTCTTTTACAATTTTATTTTTATATATTTTTTATTTCAGCCCTGTTGGGGGCTTTGGTGACATGTCAGGGGTCTAAACAGAGACCCCTGACATCTCCCATTTGACAGAGAAAGGGACAGAGGACAGATTCCCCAGTCCCTTTCTCTGCACTGGAGATGGCTCCTCTCCATTCATAAACTGAACAGAGTAACACACAGGTTAATCTGCTCAGTTATCACAGGTCACAGAGCGATCGGTAACGAACGCTCTGTGTCCCATTATGAAAAGAAAGGGGCCCGTAATTGACATACCGGCCCCTTTCTCCGCTCTCCATCCTGACAGATATGCCTGATGACCCTGGCTATTCCTGAGACTCTGCTTCTGCCTATGATCCTGGCTTCTGTTAACCCTCGGGTGCCTGCCTGGTTGTCTTCTGCTCCAGCTCTGCACATCGCTGCATACTCAGCACATCGCTGCATATAGTCTCCAGAACCCTGACAAGCTGCCGGCCCGGAATCATCCACATCAGGCACTCGTTTCCCTCCTGTCCTTTGGCTTCCTCCATCTCATCCTCAGTGGGGCCAGGACAAGAGATATAAGAGAGGTCAACCTCATTAACTCAGTCTCCTATCAGGTACATGACAGTATCAGTCAGCCAATGATGGAGTCTGAAAGGGAGGCCTCTCCACTGGAGGACATTTGTCGATTGATCTTACATCATGCAAAGTCTGCAAGGAAACCCTAATCATATGGAAGATCGATTGTGAGCAGGCACACAGCTTTTTCCATCTTCGGGTCCTCCTGCTACCACAGATGAAGCTACTCAGACGAATATCTGCACAACCAGTGGGACTTTCCTTCCCCCTGAACCCCGAGTATCTATCCTGAACGCTTCTCTGGAGATTGCAGGAAATTTCAGACTTTCCGCAACTCTTGTAAACTATACTTCTGCCTCTTGCCACAAACTTTCTCTACACAAGATGTTAAAGTGGGATTCATTATCTCTCTTCTTCTGGATGAGCCCCAATCCTAGGCTTATCACCGTTGTGAGCAACATGACCCAGCCCTGGCATCTATGGACTCGTTTTTCTCTGCCATGTCTCAGCTTTACGCAGACTCCTTCCGTTGTCAGACTGCAGAACAGTGGCGGCTGGTGCTCAAAATTTTTTGGGGGGGCCCAAACAAACAGCCTCACTGTGCCATCAAACGCTGCCACTGTGCCCATTGAATGCTGCCACTGTGCCCATTAAACGCTGCCACTGTGCCCATTAAATGCTGCCACTGTGCCCATTAAATGCTGCCACTGTGCCCATCTAACGCTGCCACTGTGCCCATCTAACGCTGCCACTGTGCCCCAAGTGCTGCCATTGTGCCTCAAATGCTGCCACTGTGCCCATTAAATGCTTCCACTGTGCTCCAAACACTGCCACTGTGCCCCAAGTGCTGCCACTGTGTCCATCTAATGCTGCCACTGTGCCCCAAGTGCTGCCAATTTGCCTCAAATGCTGCCACTGTGCCCATTAAATGCTGCCACTGTGCTCCAAACACTGCCACCGTGCCCCAAGTGCTGCCACTGTGCCCATCTAACGCTGCCACCATGCCCCGAGTGCTGTCACTGTGCCCATTAAATGCTGCCAATGTGCCCTCTGCCCGCCATCTACCGGCACTTACCTTGTCTCAATGTGCAGCTGGTGACGGCGTCAGGTGGCGAGCAGTGTCTCCTCATCAACCCGATATCTTCTCCCGCGCTCCTCCTGTCTTCTGCAATGATTGGACGCCTAGGCGTCCAATCCCAGCACCTGTGACTTCAGCCAATCAGGTGACAGGTAACACAGACCCGGCAACCTGATTGGCTGAGAGACGGGTCTGTGTTAGGGAAGCAATGTATTTGCTTCTCTAACACAATACTGTGTAAAAAGCGAACGCACAGCATTGCGCCCGCTGTTTACACTTATGGAAGCCTATTAGAGCCCACCGCTCTAATCAGGTCGCCTATTAGAGCTTACAGCTGTAATAGGGCACTCCGAAAAACACCCCCCCCCCCCCGCTTTAATTCAGATGCCCGGTGCCCGACAAGGGGCCGGACACCTGAATAGGGGGTGGTAGCGGTGACAATAGATAGATTTATGCAATGCATGAATCTATCTATTGGTGATAGAGCGGTGCAGGAGAGAGGGGGCGGCGCTCCTGCACCCTCTATACACGCACTGCCACTGCTGCAGGACTGGTGCTCAGAAAATTGAAGCAGGGCCAAAGGCCCGTAGAGAATTACGTGACCGACTTCAGTCTCTGGAGTACCAATATAGAGTGGAACGAATCAGCTCTCCATTACCAGTTTCGCCTGGGGTTATCTGATGCTCTAAAAGATGAACTTGCCACAATGATTCAAGAGCCTATTGGAAGTAGACAGTAGACTGTTATCCACAGATAGGCCAAAGGGATTTAAACCCGATGAGAGAGTCTGCTGTTCTTACTCCCTTCGAGTGAGTGGTGACAAAGCGTCCACACCCCTCCCTAAATTCCTTCAGTGGGTGCAGTTTACCTACCTGCAAAAATATGAGGCAACTACTGTCACCATCAGATGCCCAAATTCTGAAGGAAGACAGGGATTCCCCTGGAGGAACAATAGGAAACCACACCGTGAAAGACAGGGTGCTACTGAAGGAGACAAAGTATGAATAGTAAGTAAGGAATTTGTGGTGGAAAGGTCCTGGTACAAGGGAGGGACCGATGGGGCATGAGCCAAGTTTCGGCCCGCTAAAGATTTTTCTAGTACGGTATTGCTCAGACTTTTTGCACAACATGATTTCTCCAACTGAGTATTCTGGTCAGAGCCACAGCCCTATAATAATTACTCAAGTCAGAAACAGGTAAAGTTGGCTCATACCTAGTTATTGGTTTCTTCATAGTTTAGAGCAGAATACAGTATGTGAGATGATTGTACATCATCACATATTTTTACTAAAGAGCAGCAAAAAGGTCAATTGTTAATGTTAGCATCCATCTCTTTTGTCCCAATGTTTCTACATATGCTTAGCATTTCATTTTGTTTATGTCTGTTATTCTAGTCGCATATTATGAATTCTTGGCTGGACTGTGAAATATTCCTACTGTAGACTTAGCTTATTATTACAGACAGGCTGTTGTAGTTACATGCAGTAAGTGTTTTCAATAACAAATAAGCTCTTTAAAAAGTAAATCATATTTAATTTACAACACTCTAATTTACTGGTTGAACCTTAATATTGCAGCTGTTGTTGCTGTGTTAGTATATTATGTGCCAACTAGTGATGGGCCGTATGGGGGCCCGGGTACTGCCTTGGGGAACATGTATCAATGCAAAAATTTTTTTTTTAAATATCGTTTTTAAGTGAAACAATAAAAATGAAAAATTCCTTTCAATATATTGTGCCTGTAAAGTGACAAATCTGTACCATGTATAGAACCTTCTGCAGCAAAACTGACATATATAAATTTACATTTGTTTTGTAAACAATGGCTTGGTAGCCAGTCTGTATGATGAGGCCACATTTTAGTCCTTTCCCGCTAACAGCTGAATGAAAAAAACATTGTCGGCAATACAAAACAATTGAAAATATAAATTGTGTGGAGGTCCCCACAATCCATACCAGGCCCTTTGGGGCCCCCACACCAAAATAGATTTTGAGAGGCGCCCCCCTGACCCAAAGCACCAAACCATGTTGAGGGCATGTGACCTGGTATGGTTCAGGAGGGGGGGGGCGCTCGGTCATTCTCTTCCTTTCCTGGCCTGCCAGGCTACTTGCTCGGATAAGGGTCTGGTATGGATTTTGGGGGGACCCCACGCTATTTCTCTTTACATTTTGGCGTGGGGTTTTCCCTCAAAATCCATACCAGACCTCAGTGTCTGGTATGGATTTTTAGGGGGACCCCATGCCAGTTTTTATTTTTAATTATAAATTAAAATTGGATTATTTAAAATCCATACCAGACCCAAAGGGCCTGATATGGATTGAAGGGACCCCCACGCCATTTTTTTAAACATTTTTGTATTGCCAGAAAAATAAATTCATTCAGCTGTCAGCGGGGAAGCCCGATGACAGCTGGTGACTCATCCATTGTTAAGGACATGGTGGTCGGCTTCCCGATCCGCTCCTTAACAACCAGCTATTCATTGTGCTCTGTGCCTTGATTGGGCAAAGACTTTTGCTTCAGCCAATCAGGGCCCTAGAATGCACTGGGCAGCATGCAGTGCATTGTGGGGTGCTCGGCAGGCAAATTTCCTGCCCAGTTCCCCGTAAATTTGGGTGTTCGGTGAACAACGGAACGGGCCCTGTTTGGGGCCGAACCGATGCTTGGCCCGAACAGTTCGCCCATCTCTAGTGCCAACTAATGAAAGGAAATAAAATAAAGACCATGCCTTATTTTACCTTCAGGAAGATGACTATGAATAGAGATGTCAATTGATTTGTCAGATTTAACATTCCTCCTGAATTATGCAGTCACTGTGCAAACTTTTGGAAAAAGGTACAAAACGATTTGTACCTTTTTAATTTGTTGACATTCTAGGGATTCTCCTCTGCTGCTTTTCTGCTCGCCTAGTCCTGTTAGCAGCTTTCTAAAGCCAATCTGGGGAAGTTGTGATATCGAACATAGGACCATATAAAGTAAATTAGCTACTGGTGCATATGTTCAACATTATCTAAATACATGTGCAGCTTTTATATGTGGTGATAACCCCCAGAGGGGCCACTAGAAATAAATTGGGTACATTTTACTTATTCAGAGACTGCCTGCTCAGCTTTCAGTCCCAGAAGCACACTGACAATCTCAGGTTCATTCTAGGGGTGTCTTTTGAATATTTATAGCAGATCTTGAACAAAATACAGGGAGCAGGATTAAGGGTTGCAGGATACTCCAGGCACAAAATCTTGGAGGACAATTTCCCTGAAAAATCCTGTTCCAGCAGTATTTGGCCCTTCAGTAGTAGCCTCAAAATAATGCTGATAGTGGAGGGGGGAAAAAGCAAATCTGAGACCCTATATGAGCAGTCACGGTCCTTAAGCAGCAACTTCTGGCATCTCTTCCTCAGTGAGCAGTTCTGCACCTGAAGATTTAAGCAAAAGGCATCCCACCTCTCCAGCCAAGCTTCCACAGGCAAATTTCAGGGAGCAGTTCTGTACCTGGAGCTTTAGGCAAAAGGCAACTACCCCTCCAGCCAAACTTCCTCGGGCAAGTCCAGCTTTACTCATGCCCTCAGTCAAAACACCTGCTGAGGCCAAGCAGCAGTAAGATATATGGAACACACACATGCATGCTCCTCCTCCCAGGGGAAGAGGGCCCAGGGGAAGAGAGTGTCAGAAACCATGAATCAGACAGAGACAGAAGTACAGTTAAATTACACTTGTTTAATAATAATAAAAAAATGTGTAAATGTAGTCAAAACATAGCCAGAGTTCAGGAACCGAAACAGATAGCCAGACAAGCCAAAACGTCAGGGAGCAAGAGAACAGCGTAGTAGAACAGCGAGCAGGATCTGGAGCCAGAAGGAATGTCAGACAAGCAAGTCTTTAACAGAAACACAGGAGAGCATCTCTAGAGATGTGACCAAGGTGAAGGCAGAGATCATCTGGACTGGACGGCTTAAGTAGGCAGGACTGACGAGCAGGATATTATCAACAGATGAGTCACTGTGGAGAGATAGGAGCTGGCAATTAGCCGACAGCTAAGCGGCCAGCTCAGAGAAGGAAGGGCTGGGCCCAGCTCTGACAGAGAGCTCTGATCAGATCCTCCCTAATATTGATTTTCTCCCCAGCTACACCTTCTAAGTCAGTGTCCCAGGGATTTGCTAGGGTCAAATAATTGTTCATAACCCGCGGATTGATCCTCCCACACTATTTCTGGAACATTTATCCAAAGGCAGGCAGAAGCAATCAACCTTCTTTATTATATTGGGCATTGGGGCAATAGGAGGTCTTACTAATAATCATCTTTACATCAGTCACACTGCATATATTTTTCTACATATTTTGTAAAGGTTTCGACACAGACAATGCTGTTCTTCATATTATGTTTTACTAGATTATGTTGTATTAACTGTGATTTCTACAGAACATTATGATATTGTGGGGAGTTATTCAAGGAAAAAAATGCAAAACAAGTTTTCTACATCAGCGTAGCCATCCTGGAGCCCATCACCTTGCATTAGTGAGAACCCTGTATGACATGTACTCCTTTAAACTTAGTGGCAGGGTGAAGGTTGATGCAGCGTGGTGCGCCAGCATTAACTCAGTCCAGGTGCAATGTAAAGAACTTGTATTGAAATAAAGCAAAGACAGTTCACAACAAACCTAGTGGGGAGACAGCTCAACCCAGACACTCACGAAATCCAACAGCATGTAGCTGAGCTGACAACACCTCTTTGGAGGGGCAGAATGCAGCCTGGCCATCTCGCACTCAAACAGGAGAAGTTGTAAACCCTACACCTTTCCTCCTCGTCTGGAACCTTTCCCTGCTGCTAGTACTGTTCCTGACAGATGGGTGACCTGTCCCTACACCACCCACTCACAAATGCGTGCCAAAACCTGGAGTGCAGGGACTTAAAAAGACCCTGCTGACACAAGATGGCTGCCAAAGGTCACCTGGATGCAGAACAGCCAACCGCAGCGGAAACTAGGAAACCATTGAAAAACTAAGTTTTCCCTGACTTCCTCTTCCTTTCCTCTTCCTCTGGTCAAGCCCCACCTACAGTGGAGGAAGCAAGCTGCACCTGCCTACAAAGGAACAACACTGTCATAACATATTTAGGTACACATCAAGAGAATGGTAAACCAATGATCCTTTTGTTTCTACATTACATTGAGCCCCTTGTTCAGAAACCTGTAACAAAAAAAAGTGTTGTGTTCTTTTACACAAATATACAGCCAGCTGCCACTAGTTTCAGAACAGCATGAATACTTTACAGCATGGGTTCAACAAAGTTTGGGAAACTGTTCTTAGGGATTTTTGCAATATTAACTCAATAGCATTATATAGTTTCTGAAGCTTTATGCATGCATGTATGATGTGTATCTCCCATAACACCTTATGTCAAAAGATTCATAATACGCATACAAAAAGCTGACCCTACCATTTGTGTGCTGTAACAGCAGTCTTCATTGGACAATATTTATTAACTATGTTCTTACTGTCGCCCAGTTTTCATATTAACTGAACAGAGAGGAACTTGGAATGGTATTTTCTCTAGTAATTGACATAAGACATGTCTGATTTGGAATCATGTAATGGTTATTGTGATGTAAGTATAGATAAAACATAGTAACTAGTTCTGAATAATAGATCTGCCCAAAAGAGAAATTACATGTATTCTCAGTGATGAGAGCACCTATCAAAAGATCTCTTAGAATCCTACAAAAAAACTCAAATTACAGCTAAAAAATCTAGTAGATAAAGCGGGGGTCAGTAATATTCTTAATAAAAAAGAACGATACTTGTCCCAGATGCTCTCATTATACCGGTTCTTTACCAAGTGCCTAAAATACATAAAAATGCAGACAAACCACCGGGTAGGTCAATTTTGAGTGGCATTAACTCACTATTTTCGAGATTGGGAGTATATTGATGTTTTCCTTCAGCCTTTAGTGGCTAAGAGTCCCTCTTATCTGAATGACAGCAAAGATGTTCTTAACCACCTTAAAAATGTAAACATAAATGTGGTAAATATTGGTTACAGTAGATGTAGAATCACTGTATACTAATATTCTTCAATAAGATGCCATGAATGCAGTGAAGTGGGCACTAAATAAATATACTGCTTTAAAGTTTAAACAGAAACAATTTATTCTACATGGCTTAAAGCTTGCCATGATAAATAATTTCTTTTGGTATGGGGGCCCCAACATCACAATCAAATTAATGGTGTCTCCATGGGGGGCCAAAAATGCCCCCAGTGTGGCGAAAACATCTTTCTCAACAAATGGGAGGATGAAGTTATATATGGAGACATCTGGCCAGACCTGCAAGTATACCGCAGGTATATAGACAATATTTTGCTGATCTGGAAGGGGTCAGAGACCACCCTACAAGAGTTCATCGACCATATCAACAATAATGTCTAGGGCATGAAATTTATGGTAAATATCCACAGGCAACATATAGACTTCTTGGATTTACATATATTCAAGAATGACGATATGTTAAACACCAAAACCTATTTCAAAAATACAGATCGGAACGGTTACATTCCAACCTGAAGCTGCCACCACCCGAAGTGGAAGATGACTATCCCAAAAGGCCAATTTACATGTATAAAAAGAAATTGTACAATACATCAGGACTATATAGAACAGACCGATGTATTGATACAAAGACAAAGGCTATCCCTATGATCATCTGCTGTAAGTGAGAGATCTAGTGGGAAATGCTAACAGAGACACCCTTCTAGCTACAAAAAAGAAAAAAGATCAAGCCTATGATGTTACATTCATCACAGGTTTCAATAAACAGTTCAAACACCTGGAAAAAAGTATTAAGAAATATTGGCTAATTTTACAAAAAGATCCTATCTTAAATCAAATACTATCAAGTAGGCTGAAGTTCATATACTGCAGAGCACCGGGACTGAGAACAAGGCTAGTGGAAAACATCCCTGACCCCCCCCCAAAAAAATATCCCACTACTATGTTCAATCTAGAAGGCTTTTATAGATGTCGAAGATGTGGCCCCTGTAAAAGCACACAAATAGTTCCTAGGAAAAGCACCTTTTTCAAGTCACGTCAAACCAGCATACAGTACCCTATAAAAAAAATGTATAGCATGTGGCACCAGACACGTAACCTATGTTTTGGAATGTACCTGTGGCTATCAGTATGTGGGCAGGACTTCGAGAACATTGGCAGTGCATGCTGGTGAACATATAACAAACATCAGTAATGGATTCCCCAAACACAGTGTGTCCAACCACTTTAGACTGGTACATAAACTGCGTTATCTTTTATGCAATTGACACCATCAATAAACACTGGAGAGGGGCTAATATGATTAAACAAATATCAAAAAATTAAACTAAATGGATTTTCGAACTTCAAACTTTATCACCACTGGGAATGAACGTATACCGTATATACTCGAGTATAGGCCATCCCGAGTATAAGCCGAGGCCCCTAATTCACCACAAAAAATGGGAAAAATGCATTGACCCGTGTATAAGCCGAGGGTACAAAATGCAGCAGCTGCTGTAAGTGGAAAGAGGGTCAGCAATGCCCATCTGCAGCTGCCTGTCCCCTGTACAGACCCCCCCGTGTCCCCATTGCAGCCTACCTGTGCTGATCTGCGGGTCCTGTGCCATCTGTCCTTGTCTGTCTTCGCTCGGTCTTCGCTCGGTCTTCGCTCTGTCCCCGCTCTGTCAGCGTGTACGGCCTCATTGTAAAATTAAAAAGCCGCGCCTCCTCCTCCTCCTCGTCCGTGATAGGAGGAACGCTGTTTTCCCAGCAGTCAGTGTGCAGTGTTCCGCCTATCACGGACATTCTCTCATCCTCATCCATGAGATGAGAATGACAGGACATCCGTGATAGGCGGAACACTGTACTGCTGGGAAAATTAGTGTCCGCCTATCACGGACGGGCGGGAGGAGGCGGCGCGGCTTTTCAAAACTGCCGTCTGTCTGCATGACAAGCTGTTCATGTAGGCAGACGGCGGTGACTCGAATATAAGCCGAGGGGGGGACTTTCAGCCCTAAAAAATGGGCTGTAAATCTCGGCTTATATATATATATATATATAAAATGGCAGAACTAGAGCTTCCTGATGATGGCCCGCTGATTGGCTGAAAGGCGTTGAGGTATTACCGCATCACCGCTACACACTTCCGCACAAACAAACACAGAGAATCGAGTAGCACCGCGATAGTGGTAATTACCACCACTGTGGGCCAATTTTGCCCCAAAAAATCACCTGTTACACACGCCGGGTGCCAGGATGTTCAGGCACCTTAACATGTCAGTGATTTTGTTATTTTTAAATGCTTTTAATAAATGTTTTGAAACAATATTTTGCGCAATGAGGATTCTTTTGGTTTGTTTATCTGTATTAGGAACTGCAATGCATGAGACGCCAGCAGCGGATCTCTACGGGGGTCTCCCCACATGCTTAAAGGACCATACTAGCAATAGATGGTCAACTCCAGGGGGTGAGTTTACATCTTTGTGGGGCACCCAAGTCTGAGCACATTGAAGCACGGATATATCAACTTTGAGCGCGAGCACTTTATATCACTATATTACTGGTACTGTTCTATATTTGCGTATATCATTTTTACTAGCCCTAGCGCAGTGGACTGTTTTCTATACCCAGCTGTGACAGCCTGTAGCTTCACAGCTGGTTGTTGTGTTGCATTTGATAACAAATATACAATTTTTCTATAGGACTGTGATAGAATAGCAATCAGATTTGTTTTTAACAGAGATCAGGTAAATTCATTTGTAACCATTGTCAACAAACTGGTAAACAAAAGCCCAAATAAAAGGAGCAGTAGAGACTGATAGTGAAGCCACTCAACATGGATTAACACCAAAAGACTCATCTGTAATAAGCGAACAATAAGGTACCTGATCGTTGTCAATGGAGATCACAAACACAGTAAATGGAGCTTAGTAACTTTTAAGTGTATTTTCACTGTTACAGACCATAGGCTGTTTATTTGCTAGGCATTTTGCTTGTTATAGATATCTGTCAGTCTTGTACGGTATTCGAAATATTGTATTAGTTTTGTATGTGTTCAGTATTTTTGTTCAGTAAGAGCACATTTACACACTGTAGAGGTCTGAGTTTCCTTGCTTATACCGCAAAGTAACCTTGCTAGATAGACAAAAGCAAAACATTGGGGGCTTGTGCCGTGACCTGTGCTATAATTCAACTGAAGCAGACCTGTTATTCTGTGGTGTGTTGTGTAGCTTGTGCTAGGTAAAAATGCTACCTAAGCTGTTTAGGAAAAGCAAGGCTGCAGAGGATTCTGGTGTCCAGAGGGGAGTGTGCAGCATACCTATCTGGGCCAGAGACAATGTGTGGGAGCCTCTTGCTAAAGAATTTGTAAAGTATGCTTCTCCCTTGAATAAGACTTGGGGTGATAAAGTCTCAGATCATTTTGTAGATGTTAGCCTAAAGGGATTGGATTTAATTAAAGCAGAGAAGAGGACAGCGCCCACAGTCGGTTGGTACTTCCTTAATGCTATCTATACTGAATCACAGAGAAGGGAGAAGGCAGAGGCAGAAGTTAAGGTATTGAAAGACCAGCTAGTAGTTGCTTCAGAGTGTGTTCGTTCAACTGCTAGTGGGACTGATGATTTGCAAGAGTGGTGTGCAGCCCTCATAACTAGGCATGGGCTAAATGGACCCCTGTTCGGTTTGCACCAGAACGTTTAAACACTGTGAAAATTCGGACCCGTATAATGAACCAATGTCAATGTCAAATGGGTCCCGAAGACAAAAGTGCCCATTTTGAATGCTTATATGAAAGTAATTGGACACACAATGGTTCTAGGGGTCTGGGTCCTGCTCTAGGGGACATATATCAATAAAAAAAAAGTTTGTGAAAAACGTCATTTTTAAATGAGCAGTGATTTTTTTTTTTAAAGTGCAAGCATAAAAATAAAAAATTCCTTCCAATATAGTGCCTGGGGGGGTCCCCTTAGTCTACCTGTAAAGTGGCAGATCTGTACCTGTATGTCTAGAATCTGCTGCAGAAATAATTGCATTTATAAAGCACAACATTTTTTTTCCCTGCAAGCTTCCTTTATTTTGCTCAGCAACAGCTGGGGAGCCAGTGTGTATGATAAGGCCACAATGTAGTGCACTGGGAACAATATTAGAGATTTTTTGGATACATTCTAGTGTCACTTTGAAAAGCAGTAACGGGTGCGTAAAAATTGGTCTTTGGGTGTCAGTGGCGCCTTCCCACCGTAACCCTATAGAGGTAATCTTGATGAAAGCAAGAATTGGCCTTGCTGTAAAAAATTGCAATGATATGCACCTGTCAAACAGGTGCATGAAAATTGGTCTTTAGGTGTCGGTGGTGCCTTCCCACCATAACCCTATAGAGGTACTCTTGATGAAAGCAAGAATTGGCCTTCCTGTAAAAAAGGGCAATAATATACACCTGTCAAACAGGTGCAGAAAATGTGGTCTTTGGGTGTCAGTGGTGCCTTCCCACCGTAACCCTTTAGAGGTACTCTTGATTAAAGCAAGAATTGGCCTTGCTGTAAAAAATTGCAATGATATGCACCTGTCGGGTGCGCCTTTCCACCGTAACCCTATAGAGGTGCTCTTGATGAAGGCAAAATAAAAAGCCAAATGAGATGCACATGTCAAACAGGTGCTGAAAAATTGGTCTTTGGGTGTTATTGTGCCCATGAAACCTATACCAAAAACATTCTTCCAGATGAAATGATTGAACACCCTCAAAGCTAGGCAGCCTCGAAGTCCTGCAGAGATTCCACATCCCAAAAAGACTTAATCAGTGATATCGTCATCAGGGGCTTTATACCTGGTAATCCAGGACAGGAGTCTGTGGACAGACGCATTCTATGATCAGTAACAAAATCACCTGCTGCACTGAATGCCTGTTCTGAAAGCACACTGGGTGCAGGGCAGCCCAACAACCACCAAATTGAGGATATGTGCCAGTCATGGCACATGTGTCAACTTTCCCTGTCTAAGGGAGGACAGGAAGTTTGAGCCATTATCGTACGCCACCATTCCTGGCTGCTGCTGGCATGGTGTGAACCACCTCTGGGCCTGTCCCTGCAGAGCTGCAAGAATCCCTGCTTCTGTGTGGTTCCTGTCCCCTAAACACACCAGCTGAAGCACTGCATGGCACCTTTTAGCCTGACTCATGGAATAGCCCTTTGAACGCTTAGGGGGTATCTGATGTTCATAGGATAACTCTGCAGAGGAGGGCATGGAGGTGGCAGAGGAGGCGGAGGAGGGGGTAGAGCTCACAGGTCTGGCATCATCACCACCAGCTGTATGAAGATATAGGGGCACAACAAGCTGCAGCACAGAGCCCTGTCCTGCATCCTTTCAAGTTGTAAGCAGCGTTACCCAGTGTGCTGTGAACGAAATATATCGTCCCTGCCCTTGCTTGCTGGACCACGTGTCAGCAGTAAGGTGGATTTTACGGCTGACTGCCTTGCCCAACCATGCCAGAACATTCCCTTCCACATGATGGTAGAGAGATGGAATGGCCTTACGTGAAATGTAGTAGCGACTGGAAACCTGCCATTGTGGTACAGAACATTGTGCAAATTCACGGAAGGGGGCAGAATCTACCAGGCTGAAAGGCAGAAGTTGGAGAGCCAACAGCTTTGACAAGCTTGCATTCAGACGCTGGGCATGTGGGTGGCAGGGACTGTTGGCAAATGTGCTGCTAGGACCTGGGACACCCTGTGCTATTCCATCATCCCTATCAGTGGAGGCTGTTGAGAGGTAATGACTCAGTATGAGACTGAAGTGGGTAAGGAGGAGGAGGAGGGACAGGTTTGTGCCCCTTTTGTGTGACTTTTAGGTGCTCTTGCCAACGGGCTGAGTGATTGGGCATTAAATGCCTTGTTAAGCATGTGGCAACCAAATGGCTGGTGTTTTTTCTACGTTTGATGTGGCTGAGACACAGTTTGCAGATAGCAACAGTCCGATCTGCTGCAGATGTGCTGAAAAATGCCCAGACAGCTGAACTTTGGGGAGTGGGCTGGGAGAGAACAGCTGCAGCATGACGTGTCCCAGAAGACTGTGGGGGGGGGACTTCCAGTCAGATTGCCTGGGGTAATGGGAGTGGAAACCTGTCAAAAACAGGTACCCGCCCCCCAGGGTTAAAGAGGAGGAGGGGAGGAGGCCTTAACAAACACCACCACAATCACCACAAAAGTCAATCCAGTTTTCTACAAATTCTATTTGCCTCTACTCCATAAGATTCCTAACTTATTTCGTATGACACTCCTTAACTGTTAGTCCTGAACAAGTTTTTTCATCCTTCTTTCTTGGCTTCTCCCCATGCTAACCCATCTCAAAAATATGAGATTCACAAAATTTTTAAATTTTGGATTCTTTCGTGGACACCTCCAATTGACTGGAAGGGTTTTAGCTCAAAACAAAGATTCTGGGATCCAAAGCTTCTGATGCTTTGGCACTTCTCCTGGTAAAGAGGTTTCATCTTCACTTCCGCTTGAATCTTGGAGCTTGTGAGTAGGGGAGGGGTTGGAAAAAGGGGAGAAAGGGTAATTTAACACTCCCTTTTTACACATTCTAGTGTTGGGCCTTTTTCTTCTGTGTTTGGCTTCCGGTTTACAGAATCTGCTGGGACTGCAGCCAATCACAGAGGGGGCACTGTCTTAAAGGAATAGTGTGCATGTTGCTTGGCATTCCAGCTACATATCTTCACGATATCAGTAAAGCCCCCTCTGCGCTTCCTGGCTGTGTGTTTTCCTGTGTCCAACTGCAGTGTCTTCTCCCTCCAGTGTAAAATTCAGTCCTAGTGTGCCTCCAGTGACCCCCAGTAACCCCATCATCATGCATCCTGTGTTCTAGTGTGACCTAGTGCACTCCAGTTTGTTTTCTACTCTTGTGACCCCATGCATCCAGCCTGTATCCTGTTCCAGTGACCCAGTGCACTCTAGTCTGTATCCTGCTTCTGTGACCCCACTCACTCTGGCCTGTATCCTACTCCAGTATTTCTGTTGGCTCTGGTCTGTATCCTGTTCCTGTAACTCCATGCGCTTCAGCTTGTATCCTACTCCAATTACCCCATGCGTTATTGCCTGTGTCCTGCTCAGTAACACCATGCACTTCAACTTGTATCTTGCTCCAGTGACTCTGTGCACTCTAGCCTGTGCTCCCTTGTCTTTGGCAACCCTGCCTGCCACACACTATACTATACAAGTTCTATGTTCCGAGGATCTTAGTGCTGCAAGAGACACATTTCTGTATACCTGTACTCTAACCCCTGTGGCTGTCTACTGGAGTGAGTTTGAGGGATGGAACCTAGGAGTCACCAATAGAGAAACCCATTTTCCCGCAGTGGGTGCTCTGGCTAAGCCTAGATGGCTCCTTAAATCTTATGTCTTGGCCCATTTGCTTCAGTGTCATCAGGTATCCAGTCTCCACAGTATTCTTTGCCCCTCTGCGACTTTGCAAGGCTCTATGTCTCCTCTGTGGCCTACATCACCACCTAATCCCAGCTTTTGCTACCTAATCCTGGTTAACCAGTCTGCCCCTAATGGTAACAGATGGGAGCCCATCTGTGACAGGCTGAAGCTAACACCAGTGTAATTAATTTTACTTCACCTGCATTAAAATTGGGCTCAGTGTACTTCGGTTTCTAAAAAATACCACTGCTAAAACAAGCATATTTATATATTCTATGTATTAATTAATTTCTAATGGTCTTTAAAGAAGGTCATCGCTTGTCATTGGTTACATTTCATACATGCTTTTCGCTGTAAAATAAAAAAAAATCAATATTTTTCCTGTGGATTCAGTTCTCAGAAAGAGAAATATTTGTGCACAGAAAATCATCCAGCTTTGCTCAATAGATGTGAAAAAAAAAAAAATATTTATATAGTTGTCTGGTTAAATATTGTTAGAACAAGAAATCCAATGAAAATTAATTGCAGAGAAATAGCCATAAGATTTGAGAAATCAATTTATGTATGTTACATTTATAATCAGGCTTTAAGTGATATATTTCTTAAAGCCTCGTACACACGATCGGATTTTCCGCAGACAAAACCTCAGACTTTTGTCTGAAGGCATGTGCCTGGATTTTGTCTTGCATACAAATGGTACACAATTGTTGGCCAACAAACACGAACATAGTGACGTACTAGATGTACTACAAGCCGAAAAAGAGGAAGTTCAACTGTCAGGCATCACCCTTTGTGCTCATTCTGCTAATTTCGTGTTATTAGAAGTTTGGTAAGTGTTGATTCGTGTTTTTCATTTGGCACTTTTCATTTTGCACTTTTCATTTCACACTTAACACTTGACGCGTTTCAGTTTGTTTCTGAACGGCCGTTCGTCAACCAGCCATGTTGTGGAATTGGAGGAGATAACGTGTTATTTATTATTGGTTACTTTATTAATCGTGACCAATTATGTCATATGCCTTTGCTGCGGGAGCTCCAGGAGAATAATCCAGATGTTTTTCGGAATTATCTCTGAATGACGGACCCCTGCTTTCACCAACTCTTGGCATTGTTGACTCCCTATATTAAGAAGCAGGACACATGCATGAGGCTTTTCATTTATTTTTTTTGGTTGAATAATGATTTGACTAGGTATATTGTCTATATTTTTGGATGCATAGAATGCCTTTTTTAGTAAGTTCTATTGGCAGATAGCATGTCTAATTTGATTTGTTTGCTTTTTTTAATGCACGATAAAAATTTTTTTGAGAATAACACTTGGCTATGTGTTTTACTTCAAATTACAGTTTGGGAGTAGGAGGTTACACTTAAAAAAATACAATGTAAAATTAACAAGGGACACCAGCATAGTTGTATCTTTGATCTTAAAAAATACAGGATAATGGTATTGTGGTAACTTGCACCAAAAAATAAATAAAAATAACAAGCATAATAATATTATTCTTGATATCACTAGATAAAAAATCCTTTGAAAATTTGTTTGCAATAACTCCATCAGTATCACTAGCAAAGCAGCTTCATTATTATCCAATTAAAGAAGAAGAGAATGTGCGCTGCATTTCGAGATTTCATAATTTGCCACGTCACGAATGTTAATTCTGCATTACGAACGCTAGTTTAAAAGATCGACAGCTTATGGCTCGTCCTTGCTTCTGAGCATGTGTGTTTGTACTTTAGACTTTTGTTCGACGGACTTGTGTACACACGATCGACAAATCTGACAACAGACATTTGTCCGCGGAAAATTTTAAAGCCTGCGATCCAACATTTGTCTGTGGAAAATCCGACAACAATTGTCTGATGGAGCATACAAACAGTCAGATTTTCCGCCAACAGCCTGTCATCACACAATTCCCGTCGGAAAAAACGATCATGTGTACGCGGCTTAAGTCTCTCATCTCTTTAGTTATGAAATTTCCTGATACTGACAGCCAGGAGTTTTTAACTCAAAACATATTGCTGGGCACTGCTATGAGAGACATGTACCTGTGCTAAACTTAAAAAGAAAGTATCTCTCCCTGCACAAAATTGTCAGCTCTACCCAACACACACTGACAATATGACAATATTACTTATGATAACAGAGTAATGCATACATTGTTTTTTTTTTTTAGGTACAAAGAAAGCATTTTGCTGGTAATAGTGTCTTGCAAAAATGATTTATTGTCTATGCAATCTATAAAGTATAAAGTAACAAAACTAGTTTGACATTTGTTATTTTTAAAACAGCAATCATTCCTGTAGATAAAAAGTATACAATTTATTCTATAAACTGTCCCATTCATAATAATGCTAAAGAGTCTTTACAAAAATGATTCACACAGCGAATGTTTACTGGACATTCATTAGTCTGTATTTTACTTACTGGTAATTTGGATTTATTTAAAAAAAAAAAAGATTCCCTTATTTATCTACCATTTTCAATGAGGATTTACATACAACATATAGAGAGAATCCAATCACCTGTCACACTTAAACTCAAACAAGATTCGACCATCAGAATTTAAAAAAATAACTTCTGTGGGCAAGGAGAAGGATTTATTCTACATGCCCAAAACTGTTGAGATTATTTTTTTTTCTGCAAAAAAGATTTAAGGTCCACAACTGCTTTGCCCTTTTTATATAACCAATGACTTCACTTCACAGGCTTTTGCTTATAAGTTGTAGAATTCACAGGCTTTTGCTTACTATAAGTTGTAGAATATGGGTCAGTAACAATTTTTTTACTATAATTACATGATGAAATCTCTTTATCCCTTTTCAACAAATTTCAGCAACAAATATAACCCAACTAAATTTGTTTTGTGGATAGGTTAAACCAAACTTTGCTCACTTATTTCACAGTTTTTCCTGCTTTTTATCAGATTTTGGATATTTTATTCATTTTTTTTATGCTACCACTTTTAATTTTACCACCCAATATTTTACAAACTTGTATCAAATTGTTGCAAATGTTTAAAAAAAATAAATACATAATTTTTGACCAAATAGGTCAAATTAGATCGACATATGATGTAGATTACTAGTCATATTATTATCTACCATATTTTGTTATCACAACTATAGAGATTCAAGTTAAGTTGCTAAAAAGGGGTCTCAGTGGCCCCTAGCAATTACATTACATTTTTGTTAACTGTTTAGTTAGGATTGCATCTACATAGGCAAAACTATAACGGTTCTAAATTCAATGAGTTGGCTGACTTGCAGGTAAAAGAGAATGTTCAGTTAGCTTAGTGATTAAGGTGCAGATACTTTCACTTCAGTCATTCAATCATTTGCAAGCATACATCTTGCTTTTTTAAATGTCCATACACATGATTGAGTATTAAAAGTGAACAGTAAAGTGCTTATTTGCTTATGCTTTAATGAACCAACCCCATACTATTTTATTTTAGGAAGAAGCAGTAAAACACAACCACTGAAAAACTACAAGATAGAAATCAAATTCTCCATATATAATCAGTATTGTATGCACTGCATTTTATTTGTAAATGATTATGTTATTGTAAACATTATTATTTGAAAGCAGCATTGAATTTCACCAAAATTCCACGTTATACATTTTAAATAATTAAATAATAGAAATAATCGGAAAGTACTGTGTTTTTTCTACTTGCTCGAGCACCAGTATGTACTGTATATCTTTCCCTACTTTCAGTGATGAGAAGAAGATAAATTCTAAGTTATTCATTTTAACAAAGTGTTTGTTTTTCCTCGCTTCATGTTTCTAGAAGTTACTGTACCTGTTCTTCTATCTTAATATATTCTAATTTTGGAAAAACAATGAAAACCTCTTTGAAGATGAAAAAATAAACAAATGTTTTATTTAAAAAAAAAAGTAAAGTTCTATGTTCTTTTCGGTCTTTTTAATTACCACTGCGCTGGAATGTAATATTTTTATTAATACACACATACAGTATGCCTATTTTTGCAGGTAATGGAAGAAAGCAACCTTTGCTGGTTACGACATATGATAGGAAAAATTATAATTTTTGCAATAAATTGTATTACTTTTATCACTTTTTTCAAAAATTAGTTTATTACTCAACTTGTTAAAGTGTTTCTAAACCCACAACAGTAAAATCAGTCTGTATACTCAGTAAAGCATGCTTGTTCTACTCACTGTGGAACCTAAGGGGTTAATCCTCTGCATTGTGTAAAAAGGCTGTTTTATCCAGTCTTCTCTGATCCTAAAGAGCCTTGGGGACACGCTGCACATGCTCAGTTTGGTGTGTATTGCTAGAGAGCAGTGGCGACCAATCCATGCAGGGCGCAGGGGCGCTGCCCCTCTATCCATGCGACCAGCCCCCTAAACTACATGCAAGGCGCCCAATGCATGGATTTCCATGGTGTTTCTTTTCTTTTTTTTTTTTAAGCACGTGATTAGAGCCTGAGGCTCTAATTGGCTTCAAAAAAGGGTGGGCTCTGCGCCTCAAGCCCATCCACTTGTGTGACAATAACAAATTAATATTCACTATTGTTTTCCTGATTCTCCTCCAGGCCAATCAGGAAGCCCCGATTGCCCAGGGAGTCTTAGGACTAATCGTGTCTCTGGACACACTTTCATTTTCAGCCGGGATAAGAATGTCTCTCTGTGTGCTGCAAATGCGTGGCCTGTCCAGCCGGGAGAAGCTGTCTGAGCAGCTTGGCTCTTCCCCCCCCCCCCCTCTTAAGGTAAGGCATAAGACTGCTTTAACTGCTGATGAGAAAAGGTATTTTTGTTAGTTTATATTTAATAAAATGATTGCATTTCCATGTGAAAAAATTGGGAAGAAAGGTATGGCGCTACCTCATATAATAATAAAGTTCAACAACAATCAATAAAGGATGCATAAAAAATGTATAAATTAAAAAAAAAATGGAAAAATAGTCCAAACAAAAATCCTTAATGCATCTTCACAAAAAAAGTCCAATCACTGTGATCCAAAGAAAAGTGCAGAGGCAAATAATATCCTTCAAATAGCGCTCAACCACAAATCGTGAATATAAATTGCAAACTCACCAGAACTTCAAAGTAAAAAAACCTTGTAGAAATATGACATTTCTCTCGACCAGCAGCTTACATGGAAACGATACCTCTATGCCACAACGTATATCTTTTGGCAATAATCAAACAACCAGTCTTGGGAGAAACATATGGAGAATCATAGGGCAATATGTTTACTGCAGATGAATAAAAGCAGGTAAGTAAAACAATGCGCACTTACATTTGCATGTGCTATAAGTTAGCACCAACATCTTTTGGGTAAACTAGCTTTTGGGTAAATATGCTTTTGGGTAAATATGCTTTGCCATTCCACAAAGCAGCGGCATGCGTTCCAAAGCACAGGGGTTAGGAGCCCAAGAAAATGGATATGACGTCAATAGGAAGCGGACGTGCAGCCTCTATGCATTTCGTGTCAGGGAACTTGCATTTCCATGTTCTGTGTACTGTGGGAGACCAGATATAATGAATGCAGGGCCCTGGGTTTAGTAACACTTTAAGGTCTTTAGATGTAGCTTCTCAATTCTCGAAATGACCACAAATATATTGATTATTTTCCTGGCCCTATGGCAATGTATAGAGGTCTACTAGTATGTACATAGGGACAATATATTTGTGTGCAGGTTTTTAGATTACTATGGGAATACCAATAGAAATAACAACAATTCAGTATCAGGCATTTCTGTATATAGAAAAGAAAAAGCCTCAAAGTAGACAGCAAATAATAGATTTAAGTAGTTATCACACATCTTTTCTTGCCAAATACATAGCCTTGACAATCTTTGCAAGCTCAGTACACTATGTTTTATTGAGATTTCCTGTTTGTCAGCCTACATTACAACATCTTCTCCAGGTGAATGAGAGAGTTGTCATATGTTGAGGGGGTGTTTGGTGAATGCTGAGGCATTTTTGACAGCTGTTCTTCATAAGATAGACCAATCTCAGTTTTGATGTTTGTGAGCTCAGTCTCCCCTCAATTTATTAAACTTTACTTCAGCTTACTTTACACTTTATAAACCAGGCACATTATCAAAGGCTACTTTTCTATTACTCTTTCACATTTTAGTTAATTTATCCTTTACTGCTTATCTTCTCTTTTCTCAGAGGTATAATCAATAATTTATACTTGTAACTCAACTTATCACTATTTGGCCTACTCAGCACAACAATTAGCCTTTCTCCCAAACTGTTTAAAGTCGTTTAAAATACTACCTGTTCATATTCTCTACAATTAACCTTCACTTCAATGGAAAACCAGTCTATATTCAATCAGTGCAATTGCAAACTTTCCAGGTTAAAGTACAAGTTGTGCAAGCAGATCTGTGTAGAATTTTTTAAGAGGTTGATAGAAACACTATGTAGTGTTGGTTTGGTGGCACAATGAGGACCTCTCAGGAGTGTCAGTAAGTAAATGGGAAAAAAAATCTAATGGTGTCAGCTGTAAGTAGGAGGGAACAATTTCCTGGCTCAGTGATCAGTAGTAGGAGGAAAATGTCCTCCTGTATCATATTCGGTTCCCATCTGGGGACGGACAGAGGACTAGGAAAACACCTTTGGCACCTATTTTAAATAATCCAGAGTTTGTCCCAGGGCTACTACCAACTCCGTTCATTCATGGGAGAACAATGGACTTCTCTGGATTGAGGATTTTCTGAAAAGCAAGGAACCATATTCTCTGGATTATTTCTGCAAAAAATTTCAATTAGCTCCTGCTGAGCTATTTCAATACAACCAAATGATGTCTTATATAAAAACTAAGATCAAACTCTCAGCAGACCCATCAACGATGACACTGTTTGAGTCATTTTGTAATTACAGGGCTCTATCCAAAGGTCGTATCTCTCTCCTGTAAACTATGTTAACGGCCTCAGATCGCAAATTGACATATATGCAACAGTGAGAGAATAATTTGGGCACCTCACTTGATCTTTCAGACTGGCATGAGATTGCCAATGATCTATCTAAAATATCTGAAAATACAACCATAATAGAATCCAACTACAAAACTTTTTTAAGATGGTACCTGCCACCTACGAGACTGGCAAAAATGCATCTTTCATGCTCTCCAAACTGCTTCAGAGAGTGCACTAAAATAGGCACCATGTACTACACCTAGTGGCAGTGTCCTAAAGTGTCTACTTTCTCAAGTTTAAAAAAAAAAAGTGTCTAGGTTCTGGATAAGTATTTTTAACTTTTTTCAATCGGTTACAGGAATACATGCTCCCAGATCCCTAGAAATTTCTGTCTTCCAGAATATTCCCATTGAAATCCTGAAAAAGGCTACATTGTTAATCTCCTATATGATCGTATCAGCTGGAATAGCTATAACGAGATGCTGGAACCAGCAACCTGGCTTTTGACAAATGAAAAGCAGAAATTGACTTGGACTGGATTATGATCAACAATAAGCTCACATGTAGCCTTCAAAAAAATCAGGCTAAGTATGACAACATTTGGGACCCCTGGATTCGATATTTCTCTGTAGATTACAGAGGCTCCAGGAACACCTCCCTTTTCAGCTCAGGTATGCCTTATTCTTGTTACTTCTTTCCTTTCCTCCTTACTCTTACACCAGCCTTGATTGGTTAAGACTAATGTTATTTACTCACTCAAAGTATTATAAGTTTACTTTGGAGTTTCATAACAATTAGTAAAGGATATGGGGAAATTGCTAACAATAACGTACCTCACTGGAGATTGAGAGTCATAGCTGGAATTATGTTTATATCTCTGCCTCTGATGCTATATTTACCATTCGTGTTATGTCTTAGGGACCTAACTGATAGTTTGCATTATATTCACCCCCTGATTGCTATTGTTATGATTGTGACTGTGATTAACTTTGTACTAAATCTGTACTTCTATAGTGTCTCCCTAGTGGGGAGATTTATGAATGTTGAATTAGTTTTTTGCTCTCTTTTGAAAACGTAATAAAAAAAAAGGTTGAAAGAAAAATGTCCTCATGTTAGTTGTCAGTAGGAGGAAAAAATGCCCTATCCACGGTCAATGGTAGGAGAAAAAAACACCCTTCCATCAGTAGCCAGTGAGAGGGAAAAATGCCTAGAATTCAGTGGTCAGTAGGAGGAAAAAATTACCTTGTTATTGGTCAGTAGGGAAAAAAATGGCTCATCAGTGATCAGTAGAGGAATAAAATGCCTGGTCAGTAGAGGGAAAAAGAGTATTGTCAGTGGTCTTTAGAAGAAAATAAATGCCTTGTCATTGGTCAGTATGGGGAAAAAAAATTCTGGTAACAGTGGTAATTAAAAGGAAAAAAAAAGTACAGCTGTCAGTGATTAAAGAGAAAAAAATGCACAAGCACTCGTGTTCAGTAGTAAGAAGAAATGCCCTGACATTGGTGTCAGCGGGAGAAAAAATAGGACTCTGCATGGGCCGTGAGACAACTATGGGAGAATCTGCGTGGGCTTCAGGACTCTGTAGATAGCTGGATGTGCACTGTGGGGATATGGAGGCACTATGGGGGCAATGAGGGAGGCTGGGGATCTGTGGCAGTCTAAAGGGCATTGTGGGGGTTTATGCATGAAGGGGAGCCCTGTGAAAGGCTTGGGGGCAATATGGGGGGTTGAGTTCTGTAGAAAGCTATAAGCTATGGGGGGGCTGTGGAGGCAGAGAGTAATTTGGCCTGTGAGTGGGCTACAGGTGCAAAAAATACATGACAAAACCACTAGAGGATGGGATGGAGTGGGCCAATAAAGACTAAACATGTGTTAGTGGTTAGCATTTCTGCCTTGCAGCACTGGGGTTCCGGGTTTAAATTTCAGTCAGGACTAGGGATGAGGCGAACACCCCCCTGTTCGGTTCGCACCAGAACCTGCGAACAGACCTAAAGCTCGTGTGAACTTTAGAACCCTATTAAAATCTATGGGACTCGAACGTTCAAAATCAAAAGTGCTAATTTTAAAGGCTAATATGCATGTTATTGTCATAAAAAGTGTTTGGGGACCTGGGTCCTGCCCCAGGGGTCACCTGGTGGCCCCGCCCCCCTCTGACGTCATGCAGAAACCATAGGGAAGTCCCCATGATGTCCCCGTCATTTTATCAATGACTTTTAATGAATGACTGTTCTCTGTATTACGGGAGACGGCAATTCATTATAGCCGCGAGTGATTTTAAATAGCTTTTTTTCCTGCAAAAATGACACTTTGTGCAGGGGCAGTTCTAAGCACGGGAAACCTCCCCCCCCCCATTCATGCATACTATACACACCCCCCAGGTATGAAATTTATTATTTTTATTTTATTGTTTCACTTTAAGCATTATTAAAACCACTGCTCCTGAAAAAACGGCCGTTTTTAAAACTTTTTTTTGCATTGATACATGTCCCCTGGGGCAGGACCCAGGTCTCCAAACACTTTTTATGACAATAACTTGCATATAGGCTTTTAAAATTAGCACTTGAGATTTCTCCCATAGACTTTTACAGGGTGCTCGCGGCTTTTCGAAATTGCCGCGAACACCCCAAATTGTAGCTCGAAGCTCATCCCTAGTCAGGACACTATTTGCATAGAGTTTTCATATTCTCCCTGTGATTGTGTGGGTTTCTTCAAGGTTTTCTCCCACACTCCAAAGACATGCTGGTTAATTGATTAATTTCCACATCGGCACTTGCATGTGTATGTAGGCATGTTATTGGGGACCTTAGATTGTAAGCTTTTGTAGGGCAGGGACTGATGTGAATGTGCAGTATGTAAAGCACTGTGTAAATTATTGGCACTACTGATACCTGTAATAATATTGAAACGGAGCTTATCCTGGTTCAAAAAAGCATATCTTTGTTTTTAAGTTGAAGTTTTTTTCAGTGAGATGATACACAATCATCCCCTTCTGTAGATTGCTTTGTAAATGAGGTATGATCCATCCTGAGGATCCCTACTTGAACTCAGCCATGTAAGTAGCTATGAGATATAGCAGAACTTGCCTTGGAGAACAAGAGGCAAATCTATCCATACACCCATGTTCATTTAAATTGTATTTAAAGTTCCACATTATTTTTTATTCTAGATTGTGAAATGCCAAAACATTTGTTGGGTTTTTATTGCTGTCTGTATCCCCAGCTGGGGAGAATCACTCACTTTCCAATTGTTCTGATGGCTATCACCAGAACAAGGATGGAGATACATTTTCCAGTGGAGACACTTGCTCTTGTGACAATTGTGTAAGAGAGAATTTAGATGAATTTGGAGAGATTTAATCTTACTTTCTGTTGTGTGTCTGGGACAGAAAATGATGTAATGAAGGAAAATCTCTCCAATGGGACATAGACAGCAAAACAAATAAAACTTTACATGGGTTTTTAACCCTGCCTTACCCTGTCCAAAAAGAAACAAAACAAGAAAAAAAAAACACATATATTGCAGCCACTTGGAACAAATGAGTGGAAGTTCAATATTAGCAGGGTTGGGTTAAAATTTTATTAATTGGAGGAAAGAGAGTAGGGTTCCCCTAAATGGAAAAATCTTTAAATGTTTGAAAAATAGGAATGCTTTGAAACAACTTAAATTCTTACACTAAGCAATGTAGACTACATTTACTCCAGTCTAATTTTAGATTAACAGGATAGTAATTATCTGTACATCAGCCATTAAACTTTATCTGCTCTGAAACTCACTAAATATGTAACATACATCTATTCAGTTACCAGAACACCCAGCGGTTGCCTTTAATTGGCAAAAAGTCAGATGCAGCAAAAAGGTTGACGGTTACATATTTACAAAGTATAATCATTACAGACTTTAAATATTTGCTGAATCGAATCATTACAAGGGCAATGAACTTTCCATAGACCAAGGGAATGGAAGCAGGTTTCTGTTCTCATCAGATCAATAGCTCTTTTAGAGCTAAAAGTTGTCCTGTACTTTGCTGTCAACACCTTAATGTGTGATTTAAACAGAGCCATTTGAAACATGTATCCATTTTTGCAGATAGTCAGCTCCCTAAAACCTATTAACATAATGATTTACTTGCCCCTGCAATGTATTGCAAGTGGAAATCGTAGGCTGAGAGAGGCGAAAACCATTGATGACCTGTGGCATCCAACACTCTTATCTTAAACAAACATGTCATTGAATTATCGTCTCTCTTGACTTGAAACAGGAGAGACACAGGTAGATGTTCTTTGAACTTTCCCCTCAGTGTCTCACCAACTGCTCAAATACCATCCATCTAATCATGTTACCCCCATTGCAGTGGATTTGTTCTTTATTACTTAAAAAAAGTGTTATTGCTATATTTCTAGAAATTTAACAATAAAATGTCAGGATTAAATACATCCTTTCTTTGCATTGACCATTAAAAAGGGAGATTCCCACCTTTACTGCTACTTGTGTATAAAATGTTGGGACTTGACTCATACTCTAGATTGCAGTACCCCTGTATAAAAGTCTGACATGTATCTGTAGAGTAAAACAACGAAGTATAAGTGATAATGTAGGCACATTTTGAAATTGCAGGTCATGGTTATAACACCGATGAAAAAGCAGATAGTCCACTCTGTGTTACATGGCAGGGATCAGAAGCAAATAAAACTGGGGGATCCGCGGTGACGGTAAAGCAGCGCTATATTTAGCCTCTGTGTCACATTGCCGTTGCGAGCGGTATAGGAGCGGTGAACAAACCACTCCTATACCGCTCCAAAGATGCTGCTAGCAGGACTTTTTTTGCATCCTGCTAGCGCACCGCTCCAGTGTGAAAGCCCGCCGGCTTTCACACTGGAGTTAAAGGAGCCGGATTTTTTCAGGCGGTGAACAGGCGCTATTTTTAGCGCTGTATGAAAAACGCCCCGGTGTGAAAGGGGCCTAAGGGAAAAAGGTTTTTGATCCCCTGCTGATTTGTATGTTTGCCCACTGACAAAGAAATGATCAGTCTATAGTTTTAATGGTAGGTATATTTTAACAGTGAGAGACAGAATAACAGCAAAAATATCCAGGAAAAAGCATTTCGAAAAAAAGTTATAAATTGATTTGTATTTTAATGAGTGAAAAAAGTATTTGACCCAAATGCAAAACATGACTCAGTACTTGGTGACAAAACCCTTGTTGGCAATCACAGAGGTCAGATGTTTCTTGTATGAAAAGAAATTGGATCCGGATGGCCGCACTTCAATGATAATATCTTTATTGGTAAAAATCCATACAGCAAAAGATGAAGTAGATTGCTAACATGTTTCACACCATAACTACTGGTGCTTACTCATAGCTCAATATCTGAACAAATAACAATGATTTATATACACATGCCAATACATGCCAAAACAAACCAGATGGGCTAAGCACCAGTAGTTATGGTGTGAAACATGTTAGCAATCTACTTCATCTTTTGCTGTATGGATTTTTACCAGTAAAGATGTTATCGTTGAAGTGCGGCCATCCGGATCCAATTTATTTTCATATGCTATTTGCATACTGAGCCAGCACTTCTTTCCTGTATGGTTGGCCACCAGGTTTGCACACATCTCAGGAGGGATTTTGTCCTACTCCTCTTTGCAGATCCTCTCCGAGTCTTTAAGGTTTCGAAGTTGACGTTTGGTAGCTCGAACCTTCAGCTCCCTCCACATATTTTCTATGGGATTAAGGTCTGGAGACTGGCTAGGCCACTCCAGGACCTTAATTTGCTTCTTCTTGAGACACTCCTTTGTTGCCTTGGCCGTGTGTTTTGGGTCATTGTCATGCTGCAATACCAATCCAAGACCCATTTTCAATGTCCTGGCTGAGGGAAGGAGGTTCTTACCCAAGATTTGATGGTACATGGCCCCGTCCATCGTCCCTTTGATGCAGTGAAATTGTCCTGTCCCCCTAGCAGAAAGACACCCCCAAATAATAATATTTCCATCTCCAAGTTTGGGGATGGTGCTCTTGGGATCATAGGCAGCATTCCTCTCCCTCCAAACAAGGTTAGTTGAGTTGATGCCAAATAGCTAGAGTTTGGTCTCATCTGACCACAACACTTTCACCCAGTTCTCCTCTGAATTATTCAGATGTTCATTAGAAAACTTCAGACAGGCCTGTACATGTGCTTTCTTAAGCAGGGGGGCCTTGCAGGCATTGCAGGATTTCAGTCCTTCACAGCGTAGTGTGTTACCAATTGTTTTCTTGGTGACTATGGTCCCAGCTGCCTTGAGATCATTGACAAGATTCTCCTGTGTAGTTCTGGGCTGATTCCTCACCATTCTCATGATCATTGAAACTCCACAAGAGGAGACCTTGTATGGAGCCCCAGACCGAGGGAGATTGACAGTTATTTTGTGTTTCTTCCATTTGTGAATAATCGCACCAACTGTTGTCACCCTCACACCAAGCTGCTTGGCGATGGTCTTGTAGCCCATTACAGCCTTGTGTAGGTCTACAATCTTGTCCCTGACATCCTTTGACAGCTCTTTGGTCTTGGCCACAGTAGAGAGGTTGGAATCTGATTGATTGCTTTTGTGGACAGGTGTCTTTTATACAGGTAACAAGCTGAGATTAGGAGCACTCCCTTTAAGAGAGTGCTCCTAATCTCAGCTTGTTACCTGTATAGAAGACACCTGGGAACCAGAAATCTTGCTGATTGATAGGGGATCAAATACTTATTTCATTCATTAAAATGCAAATCAATTTATAACTTTTTTGAAATGTATGTTTCTGGATATTTTAGTTGTTATTCTGTCTCCCACTGTTAAAATAAACCTAACATTAAAATTATAGACTGGTCATTTCTTTGTCAGTGGGCAAACATACAAAATAAGCAGGGGATTAAATACTTTTTCCCCTCATTGTAGAACACTCCTAAAGCATCCTAGACGAGAACTGAAGAAGCCAAGGACTACAAATATTGCCTCCACACTGCAATATTAATCATGATTCAACATGATCCATTGTAATGCACAGTGGTGAATTTTTCGTCCACCAAAATATATAGCGATTAGTGGGATATGCCAAAATTAGATATGCACAGTGGTTTACTTTTTCACCATGACCCAGTCTATCATGACAACTAGTAAAGATCCAGCATCAGCATCACCATTTGGTTTTGTCTAGCCATTACCCTTCATTACACTTACATTTAGATCATATGATGCCTAAAAAGCATGCCTGATGTAAAGCCACATAATCGAGGTAAGTCTCTCTTATACCGCTACACAATCATTTAAAAAATATTTAACATGAAAAAATACACTTAACATATCATTTTATGCATATTCAGTGTAAAACTGTATGTATCTATATCCTATATATAGGAACAACAATCAAAACATCAAAAGCAGTGGAGATAATACTACTGACAGATACCTAATATTGAATGAACATTTGAATAGTTTGAATTTACTACACTTAAAGTGGATGTAAACCTGATTCTTGAAATTGGAGCTGGGCACATATCTGCAGTGTTTTCTTATCTCTCCTCAAAGCAATGTCCTGTAGCTGTCTCCTACTCCTTTCTTCTGTTATCAGCCTGATAACTCCTGACAAGTTCTCTGTCACATATGATGACTGCAGTTGGAGTTTTGTGTTAGGAAGGATGCTATAAATAGATTAGCACAGAGCTGAACGTCTCTACCTATGAGGAGAGGGGGGGGGGGGGTGTGACTTTCCTCCAATCAGCTGTCTTTTCCGTATGCCCAGACTTCACTGCAGTGCAAACCAGGAAGAGAAAATAGCCTAACACGATCTGAACTTTCTAAACAGTATATAAAACTGAAAACAGCAGATATACAGTATATGTAAAACTTATGTAGGGAGATTTGTTTCATCTCTGCATATCATCTGAGGCTGTTCACTTCACTGGGTATATGTGAGGGTTTACATCCACTTTAAGTTGGCCATACATGTATAGATTTCTGTTGTTTAGCCTGTGGGCTGAATGAAAGATATATAAAAGCTTCCTCCATCAACTCTTAACAACATGAATGGACAAATCTCCTGCTGTGGCTGGCACAGTTCAGGTGACAATTTTCTGTCTGGCTCCTTCAATGTTTCAAAGAAAGAATGGTGAGTGTCGACAGGGCCCAAACACTGATTAATTCTGGCCAATTAATTAGGAACCTCTAAAATTCGAAATTGAGCAGCTTTTTTCTCTTCTAGGCCACACAATTTATACAATTGTTCTTCTACAACCATCCAAAAACTACTAGGAATGATTTACTAAAGGAGAAGAGAATATGTGAAAAGGGGATGCTCATTAACCTGTAGCTGACCGCCCACTGTCAAATGACGGCGGGACGGTGCAGCTATTGTGGCGGGCCGCCGTCATATGACGACGCTCGCTTTTTGGCCACTAGGGTCCCCCGCGTAGCTGGGGACCCGATGCGCGTGCCCGGTGGCCGCGATGTCCGCCAGGCACCCGCGATTGCCCGGTAATCGAGCAAGACGTGGATCTGTGTGTGTAAACACACAGATCCACATCCTGTCAGAGGAGAGGAGACCGATGGTGTGTCCCTTGTACATAGGGACACCGATCGGTCTCCTCCCCCAGTCAGTCCCCTCCCCCCACAGTTAGAATCACTAAGATAGGGAACATATTAACCCCTGCAGCGCCCCCTAGTGTTAACCCCTTCCCTGCCAGTCACATTTATACAGTAATCAATGCATTTTTATAGCACGGATCGCTGTATAAATGTGAATGGTCCCAAAAATGTGTCAAAAGTGTCCGATATGTCCACCGCAATGTCGCAGTCACGATAAAAATCACAGATCGCCGCCATTACTAGTAAAAAAAAAATAATAATAAAAATGCTATAAATCTATCCCTATTTTGTAGACGCCATAACTTTTGCGCAAACCAATCAATAGACGCTTATTGCGATTTTTTTTTACCAAAAATATGTAGAAGAATACGTATCGGTCTAAACTGAGGAAAAAAAATGTGTTTTAAAAAAAAAAATAAAAATTGGATATTTATTATAATAAAAAGTAAAAAATATTGCGTTTTTTCAAACTTGTCCCTCTTAATTTGTTTATAGCGCAAGAAATAAAAACCGCAGATCAGATCAAATACCACCAAAATAAAGCTCTATTTGTGGGGAAAAAATTATAAAAATTTTATTTGGGTACAGCGTTGCATGACCGCGCAATTGTCATTCAAAATGCGACAGCGCTGAAAGCTGAAAAATGGCTTGGTCAGGAAGGGGGTGTTCGTACCTGGTAGGCAAGTGGTTAAAGAGGAAGTAAACCCTAATGGGTTTACTTCCTCTTTGTTTCCCTTCAAAGGTAAAGCATAATGGAGTACTATGCATCACATAGTAGCCCATTATGTGTCACTTACCTGACACAGGAGCCAGCGATGTCACCGCTGTCCCCTGTTGCACGAAGCATTCATCTTCCTGCCAGGTATCACTACTCCGGCGCTGAGTGGCCGGAGCAGCGATGGCGTCACTCCGGCGCATGCACGCAGGAGCCGTAAGTGATGGCATGTTTGCCTTCACTTGCTGCACGCCCAGTGCGCTTGCACCGTTGTCTACGGCGCGCATACGCCGTAGATATCGGTGCCTTTTTTTTTTTTGGGAAAATATTTCCTTAACCGTGTAGGTTAAGGAGATATTTCTTGGACCTACAGGTAAGCCTTAATCTAGGCTTACCTGTAGGTCAAAGTTGGCTGTAAGGGTTTACAACCACTTTAAGCTCATTAAAAATGTTGAAGCTTTGTTAACACAGAACTCCTAATTATGTGCAAGGAAACTGAAAAAAAAAAACATAATTTTACTCCGGCTTTATTTTACAAAACTACAAACCTCAGCTGCCTTTGCAGGTTTTAGTTTTTTAGTTGAGGAGACACTGGGATTTTTTACAGCTTCAATAAGACTGCATTAAAAGCATGCAGGATCAATTTCAATGTGGTTGGGGTATGGTAGAATATCTGAGGGCTATAAATCTACATGCTAAGACAGCTAGACGAAAGGCAAGGGGTCTTTGACTAGAATTCCTGGTGACACCTCACGTGCTGTTTTCTAAAATTCACAGTTTAATTTGCCTCAGCAACCTTCTTAACGGGGCCCCCTTCCATCCCCAGGCCTCATAGCACAGTCACATGAGCTGTAATGTATTTAGTTTTGACACTGAAAGTGTAGCTTTAATGGCCCACTATTGCATACAATATTGTATTCTGCTAACATGCCTAATACATGTAATGATAGAATTTGGCATATGAATTAATTTTTTGTTTCACATAGCTTTATTTATATTATTTCTCACAAATTACATGCAGATTAAGATGTCCAGTAAAAAGTAACAAATTGCAGTTATGTTCATCACAGGCAGCTTTTATTTGTACCGGTAAAGCTAGGTTCACACTGCTGCAACTCAGATTTTGATCTGACTTTTGTTGCGATTGTGTAGTGTAACTTGGATGCTAAATTCCTAAAACTTTTTTTTCCAAAAAGAACTGCTGCAACTGATTAAGAGGTGTTAACTGGTGTTGGGATTTAATTTGTTTATTGATGATTTAATGTCCATTTAAACTACATGTCCACTTAAAACGAATCTGTCCACAACAGTCTTGCTGTGATTTTACTGCAGAATGAATAGCCTTGTCACCTTGGCAAACTAAGTGGAAAATCAGAAAGTCTACCAGCAGGACGATCAACTATTAATAATGTTACGGGGGATTAAAAAATTGCTGCATTAATGCTAGTGACAGGATGCAGGATAAACCTTATGTCATGTTTGTTTTTACCTGTAGTAGTAGAAGTGGAATTCTAATCTAACACTAGCCAGTTCCCTACACCCTACTGCTACCTATCCTGCCTAATCTGTGTAAAAAAGATGTGTATACTTACCAATTTTAAGTCTGCTCCAGGCCAGTCACGTGATTCACTGTGTCAGTGGCTGCAGTAGCAGGGGAGAGGAGGCTCAACAATGTCTAGAAATGCCGGGAGCCATGATATCACGCATACATTCCCATTTCCCACATTGCATCGTCTCCCCTACAGCAGCCTCTCACTGACATAGGGGATCCAGAGCTGTGGATAATGCGACCAGACTGGAGTGGACCAAGAAATTGGTAGGTGAATACATCATTTTTTACACAGGTTAGGCAGCATAAGTAGCAGGAGGGGGAGGGAACATTTTTCGGCATAGTTAGTATTAGGCACACTTTATGTTATTTCCCATTACATTGTCAATCTAGATAAAGGTGGAGTTTGACCAGCACACAAATGTATTTTGTGCTTATAATGTTTGCGTGGAGGGAATTAAGACCAACTCTACCTTGGCTACAGAGACAGGCACTCATGTTTTCTGCCACTAACCCCTCTCCTGTCCACCTGTCACTTCTTGTCAAGGATGCTGTTGGCTCCACAGCTGACAGACTCCTAGCAATCAGTGATGTTGACAGTGAAGCTGACAGACTAGTTCCTCATCAGATCTGGCGGCAGTTCAAACCAAACTGGCCCAGGTACTGCACACTTCTTTACCAGATAGGATATGCAAGTACCTGCTTTTTTCGAGACTCTGTCATATTGTGTCACCAATGTGTGTCACCAGAGTCCTGCCTTTACTGTAGTACTCACAACTCCTAGCCTGAGGACCTCCTCTGGAATAAAGAATGTCCACACACAAAGTGCTTTACTCTAGAATGTTCTTGGCACAACAGCTTGCATCTTCCTCCTTCACAATAGTTACCGTTACAGTTACAATAGTACAGTAGGTTCTCACATAAGGTGTCTCTCCAGGCCAAGTGCAGATGGCCTTTCAAGTCCATGCAACAGACCTGCAGGATGAAGGTCAGGGCTAGCTGATTTCCACTCCTTCTCCCTGGTGAGACCCTCTACATGGATCCTCTTCAAGTTGCAGTTCAGTTAAACACCTGAGCTTGAAAACTTAAGAACAGACTGGAGAAGCTTTAGTAAAAAGTCTTCCCCCCTGCACTTGAGTAGAACAGTAGTAAGCAGTTGTCCTTTGCCACAACAGCAGCCCACATAAACTTGACATGGTGAAAAGTAGTGGCTATTTGGCTTACAATTACATGCAAAAGTGTCTTTTAAGCACAAGGGGTTTACAGCTACAGACTGTCTTCCTGCATGTTTGATGGGAGAAATCCTTGCAGTAGAAGTGTTTTCTCCAAAGCACAGTGAGTCCTCCTTAAAGGCCCTTCCATGTTTTTCAAGGATCGTAGGGAAGGAGGATTTGGGAATAAGGGGAATTGCCCCCGATAACAGACTAGAAATGAAGAACTTTATGAACAAACAACTTTTCTCTAACACATGCCTTATATATGACAACCTCTTGGATCCGAAAGAAATCTTCAACAGCTAAGAGGCCCAACTGGAGCAGACAGCAGCAACTGAATATGGTTCAGCAATAAAAGTCTGTATGCAGGAACTGAACCATTTTCATGCCAGGGCCCCAAATGGTCCTGGACCACACCGGACAGCAGGTCTGGCCTTGTTGATCACGGTTCTGTCTATGTAAATAGATCTTCCCAGACTCCAATTTTCTTTCTCCAATTTGGCACTCATCCCAAACTGGGCTTTAGATCGATTTTAAAAGGGTTTGAGAAGGTACATGAAATCCCATACTGCTTCCTCGCACCAGGAGGCCCTCTTAGACTCAATTTCTTCATGACTTTTCTTGGAGCAATGGGGAAATCATAACTATAGTCTAAGGCCACCTTTCACTGCATGATTCTCTGAAAGTGTGAGAACCTTGGTAGCTTCTTCCTGTCTGCTCTCCTATGTGGAACATATGGGGCTTCAGCTTTTGTTATCAGCTGGTCAGAAGTAACTTGTAGATTCTTGCTTGATCTGATGGGTCCCCTTGATTTCCTTCACAGCCAACTGGTGGATCATGGTGACTGCTGCCGATGGATGCTGCTGCTGCACAGCTTTGATCAGCTGGGTATCCTGCGCAATAGAGATGTGGTTCTCCCTGGTCTGGCAGATGGTGGTTTGAGTGTAGACCACTTGTCCCAGAGCCAGCGGCATCCTCAGCTCACGACTGTCTTCAAAGGAAGCTGTAGCAACTGTAGACGTAGGCATCTCTGTAGCAAATCCCATCTCCCAAGTCGCAAGTAGGATTCTGGGCTGGCAGTTACTTGGCACCAGTCTTAGCAGCATCTCTCTACAATGACCATACCGTCCCCAGGCACAAAGCTTCACAGTGAAACTCTGGCATCTGCCACATGCCAGACCAATGCATTCTGTCTCCTACCTGCTGCACAGTGCCAGGTTCCCGTGGGGTGATAACCGTACTCTGGTATCAGTTATCATTTGATTCTACAGCTCAGTCAGCCTCTCTGCATATCCGCCACCTCTTACAGCAGCTCCGGTACACCGACTCACACCTGCACCCACCATCTTGCTGCTCCTCACATTTGTCTCTCCCTCAGCTACACCAGGAAGTGACATCACAGCTCTGCTCCACTCACCGGGTTAGCCAACTCTGGGTGGCAACTCCACCCATTCTTTCAGATTGTCTGACTTACTCGCCATCACTGTTCCTGTTGGACAGGAACCGCCCAACGTGGTTCCAGCATGCATTACTTTAGTATTATCAGACCATGTTGTAATACCTTTTATGCTGTAATGCAGATAGTAACACACTCACTGGCAACACTCTTCACGGTCTAGCAACAGGCTGCAATGGTGCTCAAAAAGTGAAAAAGTGAAATTAAACCTTTTTGTTAATATTAAAATAACAAATATGTCATACTTACCTGCTCTGTGCAATGCTTTTGCACAGAGCAGCCTGATTCTCTTCTTCTGAGGTCCAAGGCACTACAGGCCCCTTCACTTTGGCTAGTGCCCCCACGGAAAGCAACTTTCCATGGGGACACCCGTGAGGGCTCGCTCCCAAGCCACCCTGTCTACGTTTATTGACACAGAGTGGGTTGCTTAGCCCCGCACCCCCACAAAGTAGCAGCAGCTGGACAAAGCTCTTCAGAACACTAGTCAGTGTTTCCTTGTCTGGACCCTTAGCTGACTATGTCACCCAATGTAGATCCATCATCAATCAAGCCACCCACCGCCACCGCCAGTCCTGAAAAAAGAAAAAAAAAGCCCCGCCTACGATGAAGGCTAACCACCGACTGCAGGCTCCACCATTTGACAGTTCCTAAATAGGTAAGGGACAGGGCCACCTGGCGAATTGTCACCTGGTGGCACCGCCCCCTTGTGATGTCACCAACCTACCGACCGGTCAGTGAAATTCACCAGGTGACGTCACCAGGTGGCCCAACCCCTTACCTATATAAGAACTTTCAAACGGCAGAGCCTGCAATCGTCAGTTAGCCTTCCTCGTGGGTGGTATTTTTCTTTTCTTTTTTTGGGTCCGGAAGTGACAGCGGGCGTCGTGATGGATGATGGATCTACATCGGGGGACATTTCTTTTTTGTTTTTTTAATAAAGGAATTGTCAAAAACTGTTTTTATTTCTTTTTGACACGTTTTTGGTAAATAGGTAGGGGTACTATTTACATAGGGGGGGGGGGGTGGGATCTGGGGCCAACCTTGTTTAAGGGGACTTTCAGATTCTAATAAGCCTCCTGCTTGTAAACCCCCACAACCAAAGCCCAGGGTTGTTGGGAAGAGGCCCTTGTCCCCATCAACATGGAGGGGGCGCTCGCTCGTCCTCCCTTTCTTGGCCTGCCAGGCTGCATGCCGTTTAAAAAAAAATGTTGGTGTGAGTTTCCCCTTAAAATCCATACCAGGCCCAAAGGGCCACCCTATTTTTATATTGCCGGAAATGGTAATGTATTGTCGGCAATTAAAATTTTTCTTTGTAAATGTCAGTTTTACTGCAGAAGGTTCTATACATGATGCACCAATTTACAGGCAGACTAAGGGGACCCTCCAAGCACTATATTTATATATATATATATATATATATATATATATATATATAAAGGAATTTTACATTTTTATTATTTCACTTCAAGCATCGTTTGTAAAAACAATTTTTATTTGTATTTTTTGTATTGATACATGTCCCCCAGGGCAGTACTCGGACCACCATGCCGTTTTTTAGGGCCAATAACTTACATTTAAGCCCTCAAAATGGGTACTTTTGATTTTTTAAGTTCGGGTCTCATATACTTTAAAAGGGTTTGCGGTTCGGGTCCGAACTTTTGCAATGTTCGAGAGTTCTGTCACGAACTGAACTGGGGTGTGTTTGGCCAAACTCTAATGTTGGGTACAGGGAGTGGGTTGAACCTGACTGGCTTTGCCTTCTAGCTTTGTTTAATAATGAATATTTTGAGTATTCAGTTGGCTTTTATATTCGTTCATATATCTGTTTGTATTATCACAGCAGGATTTTATCAAAATATGTCACTTGTTTTTTTCAATCTGAATATGGAGTTGAAATACCAAACAGGGACACAGATAGCAATAAAACCTGGTGGAGATTATAACCCCTCACTGCTCTATCCAAAATCAAAATTAAAAAAATGATGTTAAGTAAATAACTTATTTATCTGTTTTAGGTAATATTTAGAAATATAATTAAGACAGCAATGATGCATGTTTATATAAACTGTGGTTCCAGAATTGAATGCTAAGGGGGGGTGTTTACTAAAACTGGAGTGTGCAAAATCTGGCGCAGCTCTGCATAGAAACAAATCAGCTTCCAGGTTTGATTTTCAAAGGTTAATTGAACAAGCTGAAGTTAGAAGCTAAATGGCTACCATGATATTAATAAAAGAGTTTTGTGCTGCTGAAAATCAAAACAGACTAGTTATATATATATATATCTGTGCTCCTATGAAAAATCAAAAATAACAACAGACTGACATTTATCAATCAATGAAGCTTCTCATAAAATGAACCATAACATTCAAAATCCTTAATAAATCAATGAAGAATGCTTTGATCATCTGTGATAAATATAACCCACATCACTGTGAATTAAATAATAGTGCTTGTTTGTTAGAACACTGTGCATTCCTTCCAGGCTCCTTGAACTCTCACCTCCAATTTGGGAAAAAAAGCCAGTATTAACCAGATTCTCCAACTTCCCAGCTCCTAAGGAAAGGACCACTTCAGCCTCCGTCCACTGGGGTCTCTCTTGATAAATGGCTCCAGGAATTATGGGGGTGCGGTGCCTTAAAGATCCCTTAAGTATTCATGTGGCCACAATATAATGCTCTCAACAAAAAAAGGATAAATGACATGATCCCATAGTGTAGTAATATTAGAAAACTAGCCAATTTATTAAAAGAATTGCAATTACATAGTAAAATATAGGAAAAAAACATCATAGAAACCAGGCATTAGCTAGATACTGGACTTCCTACTACGTCACTTCCGGGCCGCGCTGTCTCCAACATAAATTGGTGGTTTAGCAGCAGCTGTCTAGGGCATAAAATATTTTCTGTAGCAGGATTTTTTGTTCATTTAACTTATCAGCTGGTAGCACAGGAGTTTACACCACAGGAGGCTACCATACACAGCTTTACTGAATTCTAAGTGCTCCAGTATTAGTACCCCCCCCAAGTGTACAAATCAAAATTCTAATTGTCTTAGCAATCTAAAATTTATGATAAACCAAAAAAACATGAGATTTGCCCGATTTTCAAATCGATTTGCCTATGTCTATCTATTAAAGTGCATTTTACCATGTGGAAATACCACCTACAGTACACACATTTGGGCCATTTTATAGATATGCAGTTCTATAAACATGTATAAGGTGAGTTGCCTTGTGCAACTTTTTACTAAATTGATTCTGAAAATCTATATAATGCTAAACTAATAATAACAATTGGAAGACTGCAATTGTAAGAATTTTAACCTGCGTCAAAATGAAATTGTAGAAATTCTACAGAACACCACGTTTAAGGTCTAATAAGCGAAGGTTTCCCTCTACATTCACTTTAGTGAGTTTTCCTGTGAATTTTGTATTCACAGCACCATCATGTGGCCAAAACTATAAACAATTTCCCTGATAAATCCTAGACTTTTTTTTTTAGATTAGGTGCTTTTTGGATTATTACCTCCACACTGCTTTTCAAATACCTCTAAAAAGCAAAACAATTTTAGATCGCTTTTTAGAGGTGCAGCAATGTTGCTGCACGTCTATGATCTCATTCACACAGGTGTAACTATCTGTACACCAGCGCAAAGAGCAATCTTTACCTGCACAGAATGCACAGATGTCCATGAATCCGCACACAGGTAGTCCCATTCATGTATACCGGGATTCAGAGGCTGCATGCACACAGCCGCTGGTCCCAATTTGACAGTCTTGTAAATGCAGGTGCATGTCCCCGTATGCAGACAGTGTGTGTTTGGGGAAACGCACTAGCACAGCTTTCATATTGGAACCAGCGGCTGTGTCCATGTAGCTACTAAAGAGGTGGGGGCTTAGCTTGTGTATTGTGTATAGTGTATATATGTCCTCTATATGATTTATAGACCACATTTTACAGTGGAACTTCGGCATAACAGTGTGACTATAACATGTACAGCGCCTTAAGTATTCATACCCCTTGAAATTTTCCACATTTTATCATGTTACAACCAAAAATGTATTTTATTGGGATTTTATGTGATAGACCAACACAAAGTGGCACATCATTTTGAGGTGGAAGGAAAGTGATAAATGGTTTTACCTTTTTTTTACAAATAAATATGTGAAAAGTGTGTCGTGCATTTGTATTCAGCCCCTCTGAGTCAATACTTTATATAACCACCTTTCGCTGCAATTGCAGCTGCAAGTCTTTTTGGGTATGTCTCCACCTTTGCACATCTAGAGAATGAAATTTTTGCCTATTCTTCTTTGCAAAATAGCTCAAGCTCTGTCAGATTGGATGGAGAGCATCTGTGAACAGCAATTTGCAAGCCTTGCCACAGATTCTCAATTGCATTTAGGTCTGGACCTTGACTGGGCCATTCTAACACATGAATATGCTTTGATCCAAACCATTCCATTGTAGCTCTGGCTGTATATTTAGGGTTGTTGTCTTGCTGGAAGGTGAACCTCTGCCACAGTCTCAAGTCTTTTGCAGACTCTAACAGGTTTTCGTCTAAGTTTGCCCTGTATTTAACTATATCCACCTTCCCATCAACTTTGACCAGCTTCCCTGTCCCTGCTGAAGAAAAACATCCCTACAACATGATGCTGCCACCACCATGTTTCACGGTGTGGATGGTGTGTTCATGGTGATGTGCAGTGTTAGTTTTCCATCACACATAGTGTTTTGCTTTTAAGCCACAAAGTTCAATTTTGGTCTCATCTGACCAGAGCACTTTCTTCCACATGTTTGCTGTATCCCCCACATGGCTTCTCGCAAACTGCAAACAGGACTTATTATGTCTTTCTTTCAACAATGGATTTCTTCTTGCCACTCTTCCATAAAGGCCAGATTTGTTGAGTGCACAACTAATAGTTGTCCTGTGGACAGATTCTCCCACCTGAGCTGTGGATCTCTGCAGCTCCTCCAGAGTTATCATGGGCCTCTTGGCTTCTTCTCTTAATTATGCTCTCCTTGCCCGGCCTGTCAGTTTAGGTGGATGGCCATGTCTTGGTAGGTTTGCAGTTGTACCATACCCTTTCCATTTTCAGATGAAGGATTGAACAGTGCTCTGTGAGATGTTCAAAGCTTTCAATATTTTTTATAACCTAACCCTGCTTTAAACGTCTCCACAACGTTATCCCTGACCTGTCTGGTGTGTTTTTTGGCCTTCATGATGCGGTTCATTCACTAAGGTTCTCTAACAAACATCTGAGTGCTTCACAGAACAGCTGTATTTATACTGAGATTAAATTACACACAGGTGCACTCTATTTACTAATTAGGTGATTTCTGAAGGCAATTGGTTCCACTAGATTTTAGTTAGGACTCAGAGGTTATTCCTGAGGAGTAATGTCCTTTAACCTCCCTAGCTGTATTCTCGAGTATGGCTTGGGGTTCATTTTTATTACCAAAAGCGGTAACCCCGAGCCACACTCAGGATTGCATCACAGTATCCTGGTACAGGTTACTTACCTTGTCTCCAGGATCCTGCAATGTCCTCCCGCTGTGTTCTCTGCCGGATCCCCCGCCCGATGTATTACTGTTCTGGCTCCGTTCCCTGCGAGCGTCGTGATGTATGGGGGCGGAGCCCGGCAGCAAATTCAAAAAAGGACAAAACCACATAGCACTCAAAATCATTTTACATCAGTTTTGTCCCTAGTGCTTTGTCCAGTCGCCTGCCTGCATTTTTATATTATATATACTGTTCTTTATGCCCGGAAACTTGAGAACGTCCATGGCATCCAAAAAAGCGTCCCTCTATTTCAAAAGCGTTTTTAGACCAGCTAGAAAACAGCGATAGTGAATTAGAATCACTTGCAGAATTAAGCGATAGTGATTAGTGGGAAAATTCGTCATCAGACACTGAAAGTGATGACATCGACAATTCTGCAATTTAATTTGATTACATTATTGAATAAAATGTATTATTATTATATTATTATTTTTTATAATTATTTATAGTTATTTATTATATTATAATTTATGATTTCGTGTTTCAAACTTTAACATACCCTGGATGTCTACTAGACTCTTGTTTGTTATTCCTAAGAATTACAGGCCTACAATATAAAACGCCAAATTTCCATGTAAAACAATGTACCGCTTTGACATTCAAAAATCAGACATAATCATACAGCCAGGGAGGTTAATCTATGTTACAATAGAGTTTTGTTTTTTTATTTTGAATAGAGTGTGTGGGGTTAGAGACAGAAATTTAATGAAATGGCCCTAAAAGGGATGCAGATAGCAATAAATGACTCCTAACGCTTACATGTGCTATACTTGCGCTTTGTATTACTGTTATAAAGATGTCCTTTTCTTCTTGTGATAGTTCAGAAAAATGTCCAGTAATGCAGCTATTTATGGATGTAGTGACAAATTACCAATAGTGCACTTCCTGGTCTTTGAACCATGGTCAGGTGGGTTAGAAGGGACAATTGTAGGGGTTTACTTATGTGCCAGTCAATTTTTATTGAAGACTTGGAGTAGATAGGGAGAGCTGACAGTGTGTTTCCTGGGATAGATAGTTGCTGCTATACAATGCTACATGGTGCTTTACACAGTGCTGCATTGTGCTACACTACAATACATTTTTTTAGTGAGATGGGCTACATACAGTATTAGCCCTGTGTTCACAGTGCTGTATTGTGCTACATTGCTGTGAATTACGTAGACTACATATACAGTATTGGCTACCTCAACCTCTCCATGTTCACAGTGCATGAACCCAACAGTTCTTTTTAGGGCTACCTCTTTGTGTGCATCAGCAACAACTTCAGTTGCACCCCCACAGCTTTTTTTGGTGTATTATTGCTTTTTTTTTTATATATATATATATATATTTCACATTATTCCTCTTATTTCTGTAGCTGATAATAAAGTTAGGCAATCCACTTTTCACATGGTGCTAATTTATAAAACATATAAAAAATGCGTTATTGTCTTAGCAAAGGCCACAAATAATATCCATAATATTTGTGAGATGTATGAATTGTAAGTTTCTATTTGTTGTCTTTTACCAGGAGAATGTAACTTTTTCTAACACTCGAACCTAAGAGAAAAATAGACGTAAAGTGGTTGTAAATGTAAGACGCCAGCATTTGTATAGCTCATCTCTATATTTACCTGAGTCTTATCTTGATCCAGCTCTGTGCCCCTCTGCAACAGCACTGCTCTCTCTCTCTCTCTCTCTCTCTCTCTTTCTCTCTCTCTCTCTCTCTCCTCAAAGGAAAAAGAGGCAGCACTGGGAGCCATTGGGCTGCCTCCTGCCCTGTGAAGGGGTGGGGCCTAGTCATGGTATGTGTGTCTATGGATGCCCATAGCCTGGCTCGGTAGCACGCCTACACATGACCCCATAGCATGTTTTTTTTGTATAATTTTTATTTTCATTTTCAAATGTTAACAAAACAACAACATAACATTGCAAGAAAATTCAGGGGGGGAGACAAAAGGGAAGGGTAGAGGGGGGGGCAATGGAGGGGAAGGGGAGGTGGGAGGGAAGGAGCAGGGGGGGGATGCAAGGTTATTGTCCTGAGAATAGGTAGTGCAATCCACCACTGCTGGAATGTGACTCTTCTTGTGCTCGGAGGGGCTCCCCGCCCGTCTTGGACATTCGGTCCACTTAGACTAGCCTCCCCACATATTGGGAGGTGGAGGGGTGCTCCCCTTCTGTGACTATGTATCCCATGGTTATCACACAATAAAATGAAAAAACCTAGCATAATAAAAACAACAAAAACAACGAGAGAAGGTAAGTAAGAATTGAGGTAGGAGTCTCAAAAGAAGGAGAAAGAGAGAATAAGAAAGTAAAGCAAAGGAGTGAGAGTCATAAGAAACAGGTAGTCAGGGTGGAAGTCTATCGATTGTAGAGGAAGCATATGTACCAAGTCTCACCGGATTCGCTGGGGTCCACCTTTAGGCGGAACTTGTGGTTGCTGTCTGATGGTTCGCCTGGACAAGTCTCTGAAAGGATGGATCTGCTAGGCCAAGTAGTGCTACATCTAAGCTAGAGGGGACCCAGGCTGGGTCTTGCGTGTGGGTTCTCCATGCTGCCCATGTGAGCTTGAATTTCTCTCGTGTGTCTCGGCAGGTGGCAAGCCAACTCTCTGCTTCTGGTGGCAAGCACATAAGGAAAGGAGTCGAGCGCCAGTGGATTAACCCAGAAAAGGAGGTTCAGGGCTGTTCTGTGCAATACAATTGTACAAAGCAGGTAGGTAAAAATGCCTATTACTAAAAGACAAAAGAGAGACTTTATAACCTGGAAGAACATTCAATCAAAAAAGTTAAAGAACATTGAGCCAATAGAGAAAATAGCCTAACATTATATTGACCAAAAGAGGATATAAAATGAGTGAGACCTCTGCAATGGAAACTTAAGGGCATAGCTATTCACTCACTGAAAGTGCATGTTCATTCATTCTGTGTAAATGAGGCAAAAAAACGAATGTATATAGGCTATATTATGTGCCGCTTGAATGTAAATTAAAACCATTTGGCTGCATATTTGCGTGCAATAGCAATAACAGTGCTACAATACAAAATTATGTCCTTTTCTGGTTAAGTGTTCCTAGCCTTTAGTGTTAGGCTATTTTCCCTATTGATCAAATGCTCTTAAATTCTTTTAGTTGAGTGTTCTTAAAGGAGAAGTATAGGTATATAAAAAAACTATGTACATATACTCACCTCTATGCCACAGCTGTCCCACGTCAGCACTAAGGCCTCTTTTACACGGGGCGGATCCACTTAGCGGACTCCACTAGCTCAGCAGGAGATCGATCCGTTGATCCCCGCTGAGCTGGCAGATGACAGGTCCGTCTCTGCTCACTGTGCAGGGATGGACCTGTCAGAGCCCTGCTGATCTCTATGGGAAGATCGGATAAAAAAAGGCAACATGTCCATTTTCATCCGATTCTATCTGATCCCATCCGCTGGACAGATGACGAATGTATCGCCATCGGTCCATTTTCAGCGGATCTTGTCAGATTGGATGTCAGACAGGTGTCAGCGGACACATCTCTGTGGACATCCGCCTGCCCATAGAAGTCAATGGGTGGCCCTCTCAGGTCCACCTGAAAAAGGGACAGGCGGATCTGAACGGTCCATTGTGTGAAAGGGGCCTAAGACTGAAAGCTGAGCATTTACATGACCACTGATGCTCAGCTCTCGGTTTGCTCAGTGTCACTGCTCTCCACTCTGCTCCTCCAGTACTTACTGGAGCACAAGGCTGGAGAGGGAGCAGGGACAGCTGGCTTCAGCTTACAATATTGTCGGGATCCTGTCACCTCAGTTGACAGCGAGCAATAGCCCAAATCCACAGCTCTGCTCAAAACCTAAACCACCTGTAAATGGACAATTTTGGTGCCATCCACTATAGTCTGTCTCAGAAATATTTCAGTCACATTCAACTCTTATGCCACGTACACAGGATCAGAAATTCCGCCAGCAAAAGTCAGATGAGAGCTTTTGGTCGGAAAATGCGACCATGTGTATGCTTCATTGGACTTTTGCTGGCGGAATTCCAGCCAGCAAAAGATTGAGAGCAGGTTCTCAATTTTTCAGTCGGAAAAAGCTTTGATCGGAAATTCCGATCGTCTGTACCAATTTTCGACACGCAAAATTTTCGCTGGGGTCCACCTTTAGGCGGAACTTGTGGTTGCTGTCTGATGGTTCGCCTGGACAAGTCTCTGAAAGGATGGATCTGCTAGGCCAAGTAGTGCTACATCTAAGCTAGAGGGGACCCAGGCTGGGTCTTGCGTGTGGTTTCTCCATGCTGCCCATGTGAGCTTGAATTTCTCTCGGGTGTCTCGGCAGGTGGCAAGCCAACTCTCTGCTTCCATGATCTCTCCCACCTTCCCCAACCAGTCTTGTTCGCTTGGAATCTGCGCACTCTTCCAATGTATTGGAATTAGACATTTAGCCGCATTGAGGAGGTGGGGGAGAGCACTTTTTTTGTAACGAGACAGGGGCATGGGAGGTACATGGAGGAGAAAGTGTTTCGACATGGCCGGGACATCTATGCCCAAGCTCCCATAGCATGTTTGTTGCTCTGGTGGCAAGCACATAAGGAAAGGAGTCGAGCGCCAGTGGATTAACCCAGAAAAGGAGGTTCAGGGCTGTTCTGTGCAATACAATTGCACAAAGCAGGTAGGTAAAAATGCCTATTACTAAAAGACAAAAGAGAGACTTTATAACCTGGAAGAACATTCAATCAAAAAAGTTAAAGAACATTGAGCCAATAGAGAAAATAGCCTAACATTATATTGACCAAAAGAGGATATAAAATGAGTGAGACCTCTGCAATGGAAACTTAAGGGCATAGCTATTCACTCACTGAAATTGCATGTTCATTCATTCTGTGTAAATGAGGCAAAAAAACGAATGTAAATAGGCTATATTATGTGCCGCTTGAATGTAAATTAAAGCCATTTGGCTGCATATTTGCGTGCAATAGCACTAACAGTGCTACAATACAAAATTATGTCCTTTTCTGGTTAAGTGTTCCAAGCCTTTAGTGTTAGGCTATTTTCCCTATTGATCAAATGCTCTTAAATTCTTTTAGTTGAGTGTTCTTAAAGGAGAAGTATAGGTGTATAAAAAAACTATGTACATATACTCACCTCTATGCCACAGCTGTCCCACGCTCGATCTTGTCAGATTGGATGTCAGACAGGTGTCAGCAGACACATCTCTGTGGACATCCGCCTGCCCATAGAAGTCAATGGGTGGCCCTCTCAGGTCCACCTGAAAAAGGGACAGGCGGATCTGAACGGTCTATTGTGTGAAAGGGGCCTAAGACTGAAAGCTGAGCATTTACATGACCACTGATGCTCAGCTCTCGGTTTGCTCAGTGTCACTGCTCTCCACTCTGCTCCTCCAGTACTTACTGGAGCACAAGGCTGGAGAGGGAGCGGGGACAGCTGGCTTCAGCTTACAATATTGTCGGGATCCTGTCACCTCAGTTGACAGCGAGCAATAGCCCAAATCCACAGCTCTGCTCAAAACCTAAACCACCTGTAAATGGACAATTTTGGTGCCATCCACTATAGTCTGTCTCAGAAATATTTCAGTCACATTCAACCCTTATGCCACGTACACACGATCAGAAATTCCGCCAGCAAAAGTCAGATGAGAGCTTTTGGTCGGAAAATGCGACCATGTGTATGCTTCATTGGACTTTTGCTGGCGGAATTCCAGCCAGCAAAAGATTGAGAGCAGGTTCTCAATTTTTCAGTCGGAAAAAGCTTTGATCGGAAATTCCGATCGTCTGTACCAATTTTCGACGCGCAAAATTCCTACGCATGCTCGGAAACAATTCGACGCATTCTCGGAAGCATTGAACTTAATTTTCTCGGCTCGTCGTAGTGTTGGACGTCACCGCGTTCTTGACAGTTGAAAGTTCAGTGAACTTTTGTGTTACCCTGTGTATGCAAGCCAAGCTTGAGCGGAATTCCGTCGGAAAAACAACCCAATATTTTTCCGACGGAAAATCCGCTCTTGTGTACACGGCATTACTGTGGTTCAGGAACCTACAGTCTCTGCTATATCTCTTCCTCTCTTAGTATCAGAGACCATTAGTTCACGAGATGTGTCCAGGAAGAGGGTGAGAATGCAGTATCTGCATCTGACGAGGAATCTGCGTCAGAGGTTGAAGATACTGGTAGCTCAACTAGGTATCTTTTTTTCCAGTTGAAGATATTGACAAGCTATTAACCTCCCTGGCGGTATGATTCTGGCTGGAATTTTGTGCTGAAAGCGGTACAATTATTTTGCATGGAAATTTGGCGTTTTTATATTGTAGGCATGCAATTCTTATGAATAACTCACTTAAATCTGTCCGAACCAGAGTCTAGTAGACATCCCGGGTATGATAAAGTTTGAAACACAAAATCATAAATTATAATATAATAAAAATATATATAAAAATGATTCAATAATGTAATCAAATCAAAAACACTGAAATTTGCTCAGTTGCAGAATAGTCGCTGTCATTAAATTTATTGTTTGATGATAAATTGTGATTCTAATTTATTATCGGTGTTTTCTAGCTGGTCTAAAACCACTTTTGACATAAAGGGACACTTTTTGGTTGCTATGGACAATCTCCAGTTTCCAGGCAGAAAAAAAAATTTTTTATTATATAAAATGACATGCAGGGCACTGGGCAGACCACTAGGGACAAAGGGGATGTGTATTTTTTGTATACAGTACTGTAATCTGTAAGATTACAGTACTGTATGTGTTGTGTGTTTTTAAACTTTTTTAAATTTGGCGCCGATCTCCGCTCCCGTGCGTCGGAACGTCGCAGGGAACGGAGATCGGCGGCACTCGGGCACTGTGTGAATCGAGCGAGCGGACAGCTCGCACACACAGCGGGGAGACATTGCAGGATCCAGGGGAAAGGGTAAGTAACTTCCCCCCTGTATCCTGCACGCAAGCCCGAGTCTGGCTCGGGGTTACCACTCCTAGCAGAAAAAACTGGACCCGAGCCAGACTCGGGATTACCGCTAGGGAGGTTAAAGTCAATATATACTTCTGAACAGATCGAGATGCCTTAGCAAGCCCAGTCTGTTCAGGATAAGATGTGCAGAGGCCTACAGGGACGTAAACAAGGTCTTTTCCAGTACATCACTCACTGAAGGACATGATCCTTTCTGAATGAGAAGAACCTGAAAGAAGCTTGTTCCAGTCTAGTGGACATAAGAGAAGAGTTTCAGTCTGATTTTGAGGAGGTGTTTTTCAAATGTGTTTTTCAAATGTCCTAGGTTAGACACTCCTATGTCACAAGTATCTAAAAAGTCAGATCTCTCATTTGAGAATTCTGAAGTCCTTAAGGATCAGATGGATAGGAAGGCTGACTCTATTACGTAAGCCCTGGAATGCCTCTGCCTTTTCTTTAGGGCCAGCTACAGCGTCCACTTGTGTTGCTAGAAATTTGGATGTGTGGATTCAACATCTGGATGACCTTCTCTCCTCCGACACCCCCATGGAGGAGGTCAGGGAATCTCTCCCCCTTATTGCCAAATCAGTCGCATTTTTGGCTGATGTGGCAGCAGATTCAGTGAGATCTGTGGCCAGGACATCAACTCTCATTAATTCAACTAGATGGGCTAAAATCTTGGGAGGGGGATCTTACCTCCAAGAATAAACTTTGTGGCATACCCTTTGAGGGCAAGCTTTTATTTGGTTCTTCCTTAGAGGAAGTCCTGGCTTGTTCCTCTGTGAAGAGTAAAAGATTTTCGTCTTCTCAGAAGAATAAGCCACAGAATAAAAGGCCTTTTTGTGGCTTTCAGAACACAGTTCATTTTAAGACTAATAGGCAACAGGCAAAGAAAAAGTGGTAATTTAACAAAGACAACGCTAAAGGGGGGGCACTTTTTGCTCCTTCAGCCCCTACCAGTGACACCAGAGCGGGGGTAGGAGGAAGGTTGTCCCATTTCACCAAAGAATGTGCTACAATTACCAGCAATCCCTTTATCCTCCAAATTATAGAAGCATAGAAGTAAAGAAGAAGGTTACAGATTGTAATTCAAGAGCCCCCCACCCCAGAGGTTTTTTCTTACACATCTGCCGAGGGACCAAGAGAGACGGCAGGCCATGCTGGATCTAATTTCAACATGGGAAATGGAGGGGGGGTTATCTCCCCGGTTCCAGAAGATCAAAAATGTTGAGGATTTTATTCTCATGTGTTTCTTGTGAAAAAGGCTTCTGGCGAATTTCAGATGGTCTTCAATTTAAGCGCCCTGAACAGATTCATAGTCTACAGACGATACCAGATGGAAAACATCTATTCTGTCAGGAATCTGTTATTACTAGGAGTGTTCATGGTAACCCTGGATCTTCAGGACACTTACCTTCATGTACTGATCTGCCAGAAGCATCAGAGATTCCTCAGATATGTAGTCCTCATGGAGAACAGTTAAAACATTGGCAGTTCAGAGCCCTTCCTTTTGGTCTCTCGGCAGTACCAAGTATTTTCACGAAGATCATGGCCGAAGTCATGGCCTATTTTCGAATGCAAAAGGTCTCAATCGTTCCATACCTGGACGATTTTTTGGTCTTTGCCTGAGAGAAAGAGAGCCTGGTTCAGAATCTGTAGTTGATCTTACAGACCTTTCAGAAATTGGGGTGGAAGGCCAATCAGCAGAAGTATTTCCTGATTCCCTCCCAGAGTGTTCTCTTTTTGGGTTTCCTAATAGACACAGTTGCCCAAAAGATTTTTCTTCTGGGGGAAAAAGACTTTGAAGATTCTTCTCTCCGTTCAGAACTTCAGGTTGCTCCCTCAGGCCTCCTTTTGTCAGATTATGCAGTTATTGGGCTTAATGACTGCAGCCATTCCAGGAGTGCCATGGCCCAATTGCATTCCAGGCCCCTGCAGGCTTTTCTTCTGCGTCCCTGGGATCGCAGAAAAAGTTATTTGAATCAGCTTGTGCAGCTTCCAAGAGAAGATGTTCTCAATCTCTCCTGGTGGAAGCAACGGGAACATCTGCAAGGAGGGAAGGACTGGGCACAGTATGCCCCAATGAAAATGACTACAGATTCCAGTCTGTGGGGCTAGGGAGCTCACTCAGGGAACTGGCAGGCTCAGGGAGCCTGGTTGCCAGAGGAGGCATACCAGTCATCAAATTTCAGAGAACTATTAGCAGTTGGGAAGGCTTTAGTTGCTCTGGAGGAGAGGGTCCACTCAAAAGACCTGTTGATTTTTTCAGACAATGCCACAACTGTGGCATACCTAAACAAGCAGGGGGGCACTCGCTTGGACATTCTTCTATTCTTCATTCTTCTATTATTGAGCCAGCAGATTCTGCCCTGGGCAGAGAACAATGTCTCTTTGGTCAGGGCGGTACAGATCACTGGGACGGCAAATGTTCTGGCAGACTATCTGAACAGAGTAAACATCAGTTGCAGCAATTGGAATTCGAACCAAGACACGTTCTAGGATATCATGTTAAGGTGGGGTGTTCCCAAAGTGGATCTTTTTGCATCCAGGCTCAACAAGAATCTACCGCCTTTCTTCTCTCTGGAAAGGGAGATGCAGTCCTTAGGGACAGATGCCCTCTCTTTCCAGTAGAACTTCACTGTAGCCTATGCCTTCTCTCTGTTTCCGCTCTTGCCACTGGTGGTTCAGAAGATTTTTCAGGATCAAGCAGAAGTTATCCTGATTGCCCCTTGGTGGCCCAGGATGAGTTGGTTCTCTTCTCTGAAAGCAATTTCAATAGAGCCCCCCTGGCCCCTGCCGGAGCGAAGAGATCTTCTCCATCAAGGGTCAGTGCTCCATCCAAACCCTCAGACCTTCCATTTGATGGCCTGGAGGCTGAGTGGTGCATCCTACAGCTAAGGGGGTGTTCAGAGGAGGTCATTGAGACTATGCTAGGCAGCCTTACATTAGTCACAAGGAAGATCTATGGGAAAGTTTGAAAGACTTTTGTTTCCTGGCAGAAGAAAACAGGAGTTGATTCTTTTTCCACTGCCTATATACTGGTATACTGGATTTTTTACAGAAGGGAGTAGAGAAAGGACTTTCTGTCAGCACCCTTAGAGTTCAAGTGGCTGCACTGTCTCTGTTTACAGAAAGAAGACTAGCCAGGACCCTTTTGTCAAGAGGTTTCTTTCAGCCAGAGCTAGACGTACACCCAAACAGATTCCTCCCTGGGATCTGTCATTGGTTTTGAATGCTCTGACCAAAGCTCCCTTTGAGCCATTACTCTGTAATTGATTACTTTAAAGATTACTTTTCTGTTGACCTAACGTCAGGGAGAAGAATTTCTGATTTAAAGTGCCTTTCCTGAGGGTTTTAGAGGACAGAGTGGTGATTAGGCCTTATCCCTTTGTACTTGCCCAAAGTCGCTTCGAGCTTTCACAGATCCCAGGAGGTAATTCTTCCTAGTTTTTGTTCCTCCCCCAGAAATACGGAAGAGGAAAGGTTTAGTTTTTTTGGACGTAAAAAGATGTCTTCTACATTATCTAGAAAGGTCTAGGGAGTTTAGAAGGTCCTCCCAGCTCTTAGTGTTGTTTAGTGGCCCCAAGAAGGGGACCAAAGCATCCAAGGGTTCCATCTCCAGATGGATTAGGGAAGCAATTTGTGAAGCTTACAGAGCATCAGGTCACACCCCTCCTACCAGAGTTAGTGCTCATTTGACTAGATCTTTGGCTGCATCATGGGCAGAAAGAGCGGGAGCATCATGAGAAGGAATATCTAAAGCTGCTGTCAGGTCCTCCTCTCATGCATTTATCAAGCATTATAGAGTCCAGATGCTCTCCAGCCAGGACCTCTCCTTTGGAAAGAAAGTACTTCAGGCTGTCATCCCTCCCTAAGGTATAGCATCTTGCTTATCCTCTCAAGTAGCTGTCCTGGCAGATGAGGGGGAAAACCCCTGTTAAACTTACCGGTAACGGTATTTCCGTGAATCTTCCAGGACAGTGTCTATATTCCCACCCTATTCTTTATTCACTGGTCTCCTTTTTTTACCTGGTGGTGGTGTTTAGTGAGATTCTGTTATTTCCTCTGCCTGGTACACTTTTGGTGGAGGTTTACTTGATCTTCAAACAACTGAGGGTCAGAGGAGATGGGGGGGCCTTTTAAATTGTGTCTGATTTGTGTTTCCTGTAGAGGGCGGAGCCAATCATCTCTCAAGTAGCTGTCCTGGAAGATTCATGGAAATATCGTTACCGGTAAGTCTAACTGGGTTTTCCTAGAACTTTTAGACCTGTTGTGGCTGCTACTTCATTCACTGGTCAATTCAGGCCTATTACTGCTGGATAGAAAATCAGGTGTTGCAGGCAAAACTACCTAAAAGGTACTTTTTTCAAGTTGAAATGAATCAGATTGGCGCTCTGCTGCTGTATTTAATCCGAACAACAATATACAAGTAAAAAAATAAATCTATTACACGTGCAATGTACTGTATGTGATGGCAGAATACAGCATCACTGACACTGTCCATGAGAAGTACCGCTCTGTAACACCATATACATCTTAAAGGCATCTCCCATGCATGTAATTGTAAGGAATGGTGTTTTCACTTTGAACTCAACATGCATTGGTACATGTCTCTCATATGCCATCAATGCACAGCTCCTCGTGCCCTTTTTTTGACAATCTCTTGCCCTTTATCCTTGAAATTAAACATTAGTTTGAATTACAATTAAATATTTGTTTTGATTATCAAGACTCACACACATTCCCCCCTGTAGATTTAAATGGGGTTCAAATTCAAGTTTGCAATTTTTACACTTTATAATGGGTAGAAAAATACCCCTCAAATTGAACCCAGACACATTCGCTCATCTCTAATCTCTGCAATGGACTCAAAGACAGAAATTCATATTCCCCAGTTGTGGATAACCCCATTCTTCCTCCCCTTTTTCCTTTCATTTTCCCTACCTTGCTGTTTATTTATGTAATTCTTCTATTCTTTTGGTGACTTTATACTATGAAAAATCTCGTACCCACAAGGTATGAATACCAGACAATGTTCATGATAATTATGTCATAATGATATGTCTTGTTTTTTGATTGTATCCTGAAGACATTTACTATTTTATGATTGAACATGTGAAATACAATTAAATGAAAATTTCCAATAAAGAAAAAAATAGAGAAACGATAAAAATATATTTTAGCTACAGGTGTGATTTAATCCTCTAGAAAAAGCATAAGCTTTCAGTTAGTGGAGAACAATCAGTTTATTTCATCCAATGCATATTTCTCCCAGCTCGTGGTGGCATAAATGTACCAATGCTTCTTTATTCTTTCACACTTCCACAATTTCTTTTACTGGGTGGAAATTAAAAACAACAATACAGACTTTATTCTCTTTCATCTGGACCTGAAGCAGCTATGCTGGTCACGCATTACTTAATTGCCCAGGAAAAGCAAAACAAAAGTAATTTGCAGTACATCTCTGCAATGCATGCAAATGTCCTTTTTTATATTCATTTAAAAAAACTGAAGGTACAAAAAATACATATTGATCTGCCAGAAATGCACTCAATTCTTAAACCCTGTTGTGAGCTGACAACACACAGCAATTTTGTGGACTGAGAGGTGTCAGCCCTGCCCAGTGGCTTTTGTTAAACTTCCAAACCAATTCTAATAACAACAACAACAATACCTCAACGGGTATTTTTGCAAGTATCAAACAGATATTAAAAAATACTAATTTAACAGACCAAAAGCAAACAAATACGCTGAACTGAAGGTACAAAAAATACATATTGATCTGCCAGAAATGCACTCAATTCTTAAACCATGTTGTGAGCTGATAACACACAGTATTTTTGTGGACTGAGAGGTGTCAGGTGTCAGCCCTGCCCAGTGGCTTTTGTTAAACTTCTAAACCAATTCTAATAAAAACAACAATACCTCAACAGGTATTTTTGCACGTATTAAACAGATATTAAAAAATTCAAATTTAACAGACCAAAAGGAAACAAATAAGTAATACATAATTGTTTTGTTTACGTGGAACTCATCATTAGGGTTTGTATACATATTATGTAAGTATTGCGGTATCGATTTGTATGTAATATAGAAATAATTCTTAAACGTGCTTAAAAATAAATTTAAAAAGCTTTATTATTTGCAGAATGGTAGTTTAAATCCTTTTCAAAACATAGTTAAATACTTTGTAAAGTTTAGCCTTTGGGGATCCCTTAGACTGTGTTACCAATTTGTGATGTTCCCCAAGGTTTGTTTTAGGAATACTGCTCTGAATCCAGACCAAATACATTTTTGGCCACTTAGGTCTCAGTTGGGAAAAAAAAATTCCTGACTGGATAGGACAGCTTACTATTAGGATAAAAAGTTCTATAACAATAACATTTGATTCAAAGCAGTGAATACTTTGTATAAAAACTGATTATACATTTTAATTGCTAAAAGTTTATTTTAGCTATTTTTAAGATTCCTCCTTTTTAAAACAAGGGGGTTGTTTAAAAACTGGAGCACTGTGAATGGGCACAAAGCAGGCATCCGTTGCCATAGTAACCAGATTCCTTAAATCTTTATACTGAAAATTAAAAAATGGTTCTTATGGTAAAAAATGCCTTTGTTTCTGTTTTTCTTTTCTCCAGCCTTTATAAGGCGATGCCAACATCCTGCATTTAAAGTGTTACCAAACCCAGGAGCCTGCATTCACTATATTTGATTTCTCACAGTACGCAGAATGTGGAAATGCAATTGTTTTAGTAAATAGGAGTTTTCATTCTACTCTGACTGTTCTATGAGGCTGCAGGACCCCCGACTCTCTGTTTGGACAGTGCTGATTGGCCCTGTGCCGATCACATGTACCCTCCAAAGGACAAACAAAATAAACTTTCTAGCAATACAAACCAAACTGACCATGTGCAGAGTGACTCCAAAGGCTCTGTCTTATCAGGAGATGGATTGGTGACAGTGAAGGAAGGGGAGGATCAGAGAAAACAGTATCAAACAGCCTTTTTACACAATGGGGAGGATTGACCGCCTTTGGTTCCACAGTGAATATAACAAGCATGCTTTACTGCATATACAGACTAAATTTACTGTTGTGGGTTTAGTAACACTTTAAAGCAAATCTAAACCCATATACAAAAATGTAATACATTGCAGCTTACCAGTACTTAGATTTGGAAGCTGTATTAGTTTTCCTTTTTCAGGCTAAGAACAGCAAGTATAGAAAAAATCTGCTGATCTTGCCAGAAATGTGGTGTCCTTGTCACCTCCTGTGAGCTGAGCATAGGCACAAAGGGGCAGGAAATATGGTCCACAGATCTTTAAAAAGTATCCCCCTTGAGCTTCTTATTTACACATGCAACAGCCTGAATGTCTAAGAATATTGACCCACCCCCTCCCAGTCTGAGTTTTACTGTACAAGGGATTACAAGGCAAGGCTGATATAAAGATTCATACGGGTAATTTACATTTCTTGCATTTACCAATAAATGTCATGTTTAATGAAAACACCATGGTATTAAATTAAGTTTTAAATATCTGCCCAAAGTTTAGCTTGAAATCATGCTGACCATTCAATAGAATGAATTTTTACTGAAATTGTATGGGTTAAAAATATGTGTGAAGCATATACAATCTTACTAAGAACAAAACTCAAAGCCTCATAAATATATGTATTTTTCCTTGACATTCAATAACTGCAAACATAAATGTGTAAATGTTATATTTTAGTTATTCTAGCACACAGATGCCCCTCTCTATTGACTTCTATGAAATCTAAGTTTTGTTTAGATTAGACCTTGCACATTTTGTCCAGAGCAAAGCATAGAGTGTTCAGTTCATCTTTGATTTGGCTCAGTGCTGTTTGGACTTTTTGGATAGAGTCTAATACTTCAACACTGCATGTCAAAGGATCATAACGAAGTGAGAACAGTTTCTTCATCTTTAGGGCATATTGCCTGCAGAGAACAAAATAAATAATTATGATCAATTCCAGATTTTATGTTTATTTACATGCTTTTATTATTGCTGCATTTACATGTATTTAGTATGTTAATGATTTGGGCCTAATTAACCTTATTATGTTTAACAGGGTTTTAAATGTGTTCTTTCAGTCCATTTTTAGACCTTGTTTTATGTTGAACCCATATTTGGGTGTAAGATGCGTGTAGAAGCGTGGGCGCACACAACATTCCCCAATCCTCCCAGCTCCTTCCCTAAATCGCAGGATGCGTCTGCCTGACGCATTTTGTAATTATTTGAATTTAGCACGGCTGTTCATCCTTTCGCCCACACGGCCACCCCATCAAGGTCTGGGAATGCTCAATGAAAATTACCACTGAGGTAGGTGGACTATGTAAAGCACGCTGTAGATCCCTCCTCCCTCTCCCCACTCCACATGCACACTTCCTTTAGCCCAATAACAGCAGGTCCATACATCCATATGAACCCAAGCCTGGTAGGACCAATTGCAATAGCCCGTGCATTGCATTCATGATGCAGTGGTCCTGGGAGCATGGGTAGTAAATACCCATTGATCGTTAAAAACAGGTGGACTTTACCTTTAATTTAGAGGTATTTATTTCTTAGGTACATCCACAACAGAGATTTGCTTTGATTAATTGGATTTCATAGTGTTCTTCAAAGTTGAATGCCATCCTTTTTTACATTTAGCACAAACTAATCACAATTCATGTAAAAAGCTAATAAACTTGATAAATAAAATTATCTTTTTCGATTGTGTTAAAACCTAAAAACAGTATGTTGCAATTGAAAAAAAAAGCTCATTTAAAGTAGTTGTAAAGCCTGGAGGTTTTTTTACCCTCTGTATGCAGCTCCCCCTGCAGCCCCCCAATACTTACCTGAGCCCAATCCCGATCCAGATCCAGTTGGTTGCATGAGAACGGCTGCTGTCCTGGCTCTCTGCTTCCTCGTTGGCTCAGAGACAGCAGAGGGAGCCATTGGCAACCCAAAACAAAAATATGCTGCATTAAATATGAGTTTATTTAATAATTCTTGGTTTATGTGTCTGTCTGAATCTGGACTTATAGTTCCCACAATTTCCTGCACAGTTGGAGAAGGGAAGTACAAGAAGGTGACCCAATATAGCCCTACTGACCTGCACAGTCTAGAATAGTACTTTAACTCTTAAATAGGGTAAATTGTGTCTTAAAGAGTAACTCCACTTTCGTGGGGAAATAAAATAGCAAATAAAGAAAAAATATATAGTGTATACAATTGTGACACAAGTCATATTGTAATTGAATGTCATTAAAAATGACCTTTCCTTTTCAATCTGCAGCTGCTGTAATTTTCAGAAAATGCAATGCAATATGGCTACCTGGAGTTGTTCTGTACACAGATTGTGTACTGAACACACCCCAAATAATCATTTCTAGCTTGCGTGATTGGCTCGCCGATTTTCCCAGAAGTCTGCACTAAAATACAAGTCAGATTTCAGACATCCCCTGCAACAAAAATTTTATTTTTGGTGAGATACTCCCAATAGGAACACATCTAAAGGGATGCAGGCTCAACAGATTTTTCTCCTTAGTGCTCTGCAGGTGCCACAGCTGATTGATATTTATGAAACCACTCCCATTAGCCTCCATTTCCCACATGAGCATAGAGAAACACACAGGGATTTCTTCAGAATAACAAAAGTTAGGAACCTGCAACAAAGATTGTTATAATCCTTCCAATGTACATAAATCACCCCGGGGGAATGTTTTTTTTTCTCAACAAAAGTGGAGTTACGCTTTAAGAAAAGGCTATTATTTTTTAAATTGGTAAAAAATTATATATCCACTACATAAATTCTTTCTATTATGAAATGTAATAAGATCTTTGGCTTGATTAAATCATTTTTATAGCTAAATGATTTACACAAGAGTGGTTGTATCTGATCATGTGATCTGAGGTCACTCAGATAGAAGATATCCCTGGTGGCATCAACTAATTGATAAGGATGAGCCGAACACCCCCCCCCCCCCCCCCCCACCTGGTTCGGTTCGCACCAGAACTTGCGAACAGGCAAAAAATGTGTGCAAACAGGAGAACACCGTTAAAGTCTATTGGACACGAACAAGAAAAATCTAAAGTGCTAATCTTAAAGGCTTATATGCAGGTTATTGCCATAAAAAGTGTTTGGGGACCTGGGTCCTGTCCCAGGGGACATGTATCAATGGAAAAAAGCAGTGATTTTAATAATGCTTAAAGTGAAACAATAAAAATTAATATCATGCCTGGGGGGGGGTCTCCTTAGTCTGCCTGTAATTTAGCGCATCTTTCCCATGTTTAGAACAGTACCACAGCAAAATTACATTTCCAAAGGAAAACATTTTATTTCAAACTGCTCGCGACTTTAACCGGTTCCCGACCGCCTCCTATATAAATACGTCAGCAGTAGACACGGCTGGGATGCCGATATAAACAGCATCTCCCTGTTCTGACTAGTGACAGCACACTGATCGTCTGCTCCCTGTCATCGGGAGCAGCAATCATTATGGGGTCACACACAGCCACGTCCCCAGATAGTTATAAACACACCCCTAGGAACACTTAACCCCTCCCCACCCCCTAGTGGTTAACCCCTTCGCTGCCGGTGACATTTTTACAGTAATCAATGCAATTTTATAGCATTAATCGCTGTATTAATGCCAATGGTCCCAAAAATGTGTCAAAATTGTCCGATATATCCTCCATAATGTCGCAGTCATGATAAAAATCGTTGATCGCCGTCATTACTAGTAAAATATTGATAAAAATTCTATAAATCTATCCCCTATTTTGTAAACGCTATAACTTTTGGGCAAACCAATCAATAATCGCTCATTGCAATTTGTTTTTACCAAACATATGTAGAAGAATACATATCAGCCTAAACTGAGGAAAAAAATGTTTTTTATACATTTTTGGGGATATTTATTATAGCAAAAAGTAAAAAATAATGCGTTTTTTTTTCAAAATTGTCGCTCTTTTTTTGTTTATAGCGCAAAAAATAAAAACCGCAGGGGGGATCAAATACCGCCAAAAGAAAGCTCTATTTGGGGGAAAAAAAGGATGTAAATTTTGTTTGGGAGCCACATCACACGACCGTGCAATTGTAAATTAAAGTGACACAGTGCCGAATCGCAAAAAACGCTCTGGTCAGGTAGGGGGTAAATCCTTCCGGGGCTGAAGTGGTTAATGTATTGTCGGATCCCGGCACTATAGATAAAAATCATTGAAAAATGATTTTCATATATATTGCCGGGATCCAGCAATACATTACAGCCACAAGCAGTTTTAAATTAAATTTTTTGCTTTACAAATGTCATTTTGCTGCTCTCATTCATAACACTATGTATGGCCGCCGTGTAAGCAGCCTTATATAGTGTGGGGCGTGGACTCAGCCCCCTGAGCCATGATTGGCCATGGCTCTCACAGCAGAGTGCACTGTAATTGGCCAAAGCATGCAGGTCAGGTGCATGCTATGGCCAATCAGCAGCCGTCAATGCACTGCAATCTCACAGTGCATTATGGGGTGTACCGCAAGCACTTGAATCGCCCACGAACGCCACATAATGTTCTAAATTCGGCGAACGGGCGAACACCCGATGTTCGAGTCAAACTTACATTCAACTTGAACATTGGACTCATCCCTAATGATTACCTGCCATAGGTGTGCACAACCTATTGCATTAGGGTGTGCACCCCAAAGCACATTGATCTCCCTGCTGCCATGGAAGCACTTCTCTTATGGCAAAACCAGTCAGAGGGAGATCTTTCCCATCTCCCTGTTGGCACACAGAGCAATAATACTAATGTGCACAGGGTGACTAGGGTGTGCCCAGGCACATCAGGCATACCCCATGCACATGTCTATGGAACCTGGTAATGCCTTACATGTATGACACTGGTGCTGTTACCACTTTTATCACAGAGTGATAGGGAGATTGCCATGCACTAAGAATAGATAAAAATTATAAATTCTCAGTGTTCATGTGTTATCACTCTGTTAACACACTAATATTGACAAAATCTCTGCATTTCACCTCTGGCCATGAGGCTAAAAGCCCTATTCACTAAAATTACAGGAGTTTCCTTTAAGGATATTTTTGTTGTTTCAAAAATGTAAAGATGATTTTCCAATTGAGCACCAATAAGTGAAGTGTACAGATACTTGAAGGTCAGCAGGTTTACCTTGCAATAAAACATTAATACTCTACATTTAACCCATTTTGAAAAGCTACTGTTAGTTATTCACAGATAATCTTTTTGGTCTGACCCATATTTGTATGAACACCCACTCACCGGAGTTTGGCTTTGGAGTCATCAAAGCTTTCTGACACAAAATATACCGGCTGGAAGCAATTGTCTTCATATGGCTGGACTGCAGTCATTTCTGGATCGAAAGGCCGAAGCTCAGGCTTATTTGATAATGCATACTGAAATAATACAGAAATGAGTGTAAATATATGATATGAAAAGGGAAAACAAAAAGGTCAAGCATGAAATGAAAAAAAGGGGCAAACGATAAGAGAGAAAAAATTAAATAATGTTGAAGTTGGGGGGGGGGGGGGGGGTTGACTACTCAGGGGAGAGTGGCCTTTAATTTGCTTAATAAATAGTAATGAGTAAGCTACAAACTGAGCAGAGAGTAATCAATGTTATAGAGGGAATTACACTGTATCCAAAATGACTAGATCCTAAAGTCCGTCAGTTTGAAACAAAATCACTGTGCAATCTAGGGTCCCCAGTAGGTTAAAAATCACTGTTGAGTTTCTAAAACTGTAGCTGCTTTTGAATGCCATACCTGCAGTTTTTTTGATGCCCCCCCTGCCCACCCCCCCCCCCCCCCCCACAGCCTGTCTGAAAAACTATCATTGCCAGCGATCATGTGCCTTGCCTAATGTCAGGGAAGCAAAATACATTGAGCCAGCACACCCAGGATTGAGCACTCTTCCTTATTTGAAATCAGTGAATGCGCAATGTGGGTGTTTCACTTTGATAGCAGCAGCAGCTCTTTCTTCGACACTTACATTATGTTTGGTCATACTCCTTGATTTATTCAACTCTTCAAAGATTTAAAGATGAAATGGTCCTAGGCTAGGTGCAAGGCCTGGGCCCCAGTCATTGGATATGAAGGCATTCCTACCAGAAGTGCAGAGTTGCATCATCTGCTCTACAGTCTTAAAAATGTAGGATATACTTTTCTGCTGAAGCTCATAACAGATGGGGAAAGAGACTATTTTACAAAAATACATTAAAACATAGCACATAAAGGGCTATATAGCACAGTATTTGTTAAGGGGACCTTGTTAACCATGCTAGAGGGTCCTGCAGTTTTTATTTAGGCATCTCGTGATCATATTTGTTGTGCTTATTCTAACCAGGCAGTAAATGTTATATATATATATATATAATGGCTTGTAACAACATGTTTGAAAGCATATTATTTTTACATTGAACAGTATATAAAATGTAAACCACAAATCTCCAACCAGACCAGCCAACCCTGTAAGTTTAGTCTAAAGGTATCCCTATAATGTTGCTTACATTCACAATAACGGATGGGAACTTTCAGGTCAATAAGCAATAAGCTTTTTCATGTCATCGCTGGGTCTCTCAGACATTTTTGGCTTTTCTGTAAACTTGTGTTTTGTAGGAGGAGCTGGAAGATATCCCTGGTCCTGCAAGTTCCACCTTCCCTTTCATTGGCAGCAGACAGCAGGGGGCAGATTTCATATCTATAATTGGTCTGGCTTGTGGCTATGGAATCCATCCACTGCTGTCCACTGTCAATGACATGCCAGGCAGACCTAAGGGGAACCTGGTCTTTCAGAGTTTCCAAAAAGGCTTCATCCACCCCAAAACAAAACTCATTGGCCTTGCTCCTGTCTGTATGACAGTGTTTGTATTGACAATTTAACCTCAATGCAGTCCTCCATGTGACTGATTCATGTACCTGTTTCTGACAGTTACATGAACCTCTTGCAAGCGCTGACAATTGTGGTACAGTGGCTCAAAATAATTATATGGGGTGTTTACAATACTCTTTTTCCATGCTATATTTTTCTTGTACTTTGCACAGTGAAATTTCACCAAACGAAGTTGTGTTCGCTTCCATTTTTAAAAAAAATTCTCTTGCATAAGAATGAGTATTCAAAAGTGAACACAGGTTCACCTAATTGACTACCATTCACTTTGCAAAGTGAACATAAACCTTTCCAAGTGGACATTTACTTTGCTTAGTGAACAGCCTTTATTTAGTAAAAAAAAAAAAAAAAAAAAAAACTGTGTTTTTTTGCACTCACTATATTTCTTATAAACTCCTCCATTTTCAGGGAACATTTAAGCATTAAAGAGAAAGCAATGTAAAACAGAGGACAGATGGAAATGGTTATGATAGTGATAAACCTGGTCACTCCTGTAATATGACTGCTGCTGGAATTTATTAAATAAGCAAACTGATAATTTCAAATAACAGTTATGTATCTGCCTACACATTACTATATACATTTTGCTCACATTGATACATATAACATTTCTTATACACTTATCCAAGGCAGGACATGTGAAAAGGAAACAGGCTAGAGCCTTTAACAACAAGGTTTTATACACATTGCAGACTGTCTCTTGTTTGTGTAAGTCTTCAAGTACAACATTTTGATGATTAAAATTTCACTACAAGTAGCATCACTTCTGTAAATACAGATATTCTTATTTGAGATTTAAAAAAAAAAAAACTGATGGAAATATAAAGCAATTCTTACCTTAAGCTCCCCGTAAGATGACAGCAAGCCAGCTCCATAGGCTCTGATAGAATCGTTTTGCTTGCAGAGTCCAAACTCAATGGTGAACCAATAAAGCTGAAATACAAGATATCAACTGTTTTACCAAACTGCATGTGTAATATGATACTAAATAAGTAGTAGCAACTGCATGTGTAGTATGATGCTGGTAAATAAGCACCACTCATAATAGCCTGTATTCTGTGCTCATATTTACAGTTATTTCCTTGTATTTTCTATTTTTATTTTTAGTGCCATACTGTTTCACTGGGAAAGAAAGCTTTTCACCTATCAGATGTGTGATTTATTCACTTCATTTTACACAAGGTACAATAAAGAAACATGACGGACCTGGAAAAACAGGTGGTGTAAAGAATTCAAGAAAACATCAATTCAGTCATGATATACTATCCAAAACAATGCGGCCAAGGTAAGTAGCTAGCATTATTCTGCAGATGTGATTTTGATCTTGTTTGTTTGAGTAATCAAAGTAGCGATGACAAGAGTGAATTATGTTGTGCCACATACTACTGTAGGTGTGAGCATACACATTGTATATACATATACAGACAGTGTTGGGGTATTAGTAAATGTGAGGTACTAGAGAGTCTTAGATAGTTGTTTCCATAATGCTTAGTAAAAGCTCAATTTGGGCTACTAATTACAATTAGGGTTAAAAACTGGACAGCACAACTTTTACCCAATTTGGCCATACATACCAACATATTTGAAAAGACTGGATGTCTGACAACCAATTAGACTTGTGGATTATGTAGGGAAAACACAAGTAATTGTATGGTACATAGAAAACATGGTCATCCAATATCCACCTATTTAATGTCCAAGTGATTAGTGATTACATCAGGTAGGAGGGGTGGCATTAGCCACAACCTCAAAAGTGTTTTCTATCATTCAAAATACTTTCCAATATAATATTACTCATGTTTCATCACAGCCATTTGGGAAAAGAGGTTTCATGTTAAGAGCCAACTCTTAAAAAATGTTTTATTGTGGTTTCTATTCTGATTGTAGAGGTCATTTAGCTTGTCAGTGTCAGACTTACCGTTGCCAATTTTTGTATATCTTCATCAGATGCTCCTAGTGAGGCTAGACCAATATCCTGAACAATTCAAAAGTAAAATTAATCCACAAAATATAAACTGTGCACTTGGTAAAATAAGTATTTTTTGTGTTTTTGTTATTATTACTAGTATTGTAGTAGTATTAGTGGTATTGTAAGTAGTAGTAATGAAAACAAGCATAGTCAGATATGAATTTACCATTAGGCACAATAGACTTGTGCCTATATGTTACACTTGGAGAAGCCCTAGTTATAAATAATAGCACATCAATGGTTGAAATAATAATTGCAGCAACACAATGATATCAATACAGTATAACCACAAGTTTAAGTGACCACAAAGAGAATTTCTTCTCTTTGCTACCAGTAAAAGGCCTTGCCTTAAAGAGACTAGACAGTTAGAGACTAACACTGTAACATTAATGAAACAATACCAATGAAGTAATTAATACTCAGGTGTATGGTATTAAAGGTGCAGTTAATTACTGGGGTCTCGAAACAACCTAACTGCCCTGACTAACCACTGGCTAGTGGGTAAAACTACCACATAATCTGCCTGTGGTGGGGCCCTTTGACCTTAATAGTGGAGTCACAATGCTTAACCTTCAATTGAAAGTATCTGTAATCCACAGAGGGTTTTTGTAAAGTGCCTTAAACCAATTATTACTAGCAGAGTGATAATTTTCCTCTTTAAATCAGGTTCCACTCAGCAGTAGTGATTGCAAAACTTTATTGGCAGCATTCAGCACACAGGACCTCTCACCAATCCAATGTCCAATGATGGACCACCTAAGTTCTGTCTGTTCCGTGACAACCCTTTCTCTTGGTGGATAAATGTTAGGCCGCATTGCCTCTGGCAGATTCCTCCTGGAGCCTTTCTCACTCTCAGGTCTCCTTCACAGCTGATCTGACACAAAAATGGGACTGAGCTCCCACTTTCCCTCATGTCTAGTGCGTATCTCAACCTAAACACCTTGCACACACACACTGGTTCCTCCTCTGGTGCGCTCATCCTTCTATCCCTGTGCAACTTTCACAACCTAAATGTATTGTCAGACAGACATACACCTCCCACTAAAAGTCTTTGGTCCCCAAAGAAGTAGAATTTACAGTTACACTCTAACATAATCTAAAAAACAAACAGAATCTTGCGAGCTACCGTGTGAAAATCCAAATGATAATTAGAGATGATTAAAGGACAGCTGCTAGCATTGATCACGTCCCATATGCTTGTGCCAAAATGTTCTTTACCAATATAATGCTGTGCTATCCAAATATAATCATACGGTAACCGTACTAAATCATAATATTACTGGCTGCAGTTAAATAGTGGTGGTGAGATATTCTATTCCTATATAAAACATCTAGTGAATATAATAATGCAATCTTATGCAATTATAAGTTGCGATCATGAATAATAAAAATTGCAATCCTATGCGATCCTCCCAATGACAACCTGTGTAGCATACACACCTCTATATACACATGTAGCATTCATACGCAATAGAGAAATTTGCAACCCTGTACGATAATTGCAATACTGCAATAATTGCTGTGACAACCTGTAATTTACATAAATCTATATAAAGTGCCTCAATATACAATAATCAATATAGAAATAAAGTGAACGGTGTTTAAAGTGCTCTTGTGCCAAATTAATTCATGCATTAATCTGTGTACATAAAAATCGCAGCATAAAGTCCATTCATAACTACTCCATTCTTCTGGTGCTCATTGCAGATGATAAAACAGATGATATAACAGTAAAGTGCTCATGTCCACTCTTGTGCTCCTCATTTGGTGTATGCGCTCTGCTCACCTTAAAGCATGTGACCTTGCACCTAAGCTCGGTCAAAACACGCTTTTATACCACCTCTGGGTTTATGGTCAGCATTTAGATCCTTGGATGGTTACTTGCAGCAATTGTCATATGGAAAACAGAGGAAATTGGATAGTGTATTACTGTTTTAAAAGTTTTATTTTAAATGACAATATATCCAAGGCTTTGGTCTGAACAACATTTTGAAGGTTGGTGTGCATTTCTTTCTCTCACAGCAGAATGCATTGCTGAAGGAGATGGTTTCAACTTTCTCTTTGAGATACTGGGTGAGGCTCTACTGAAAGACTTGGGCCATAGTGGTCAGTGCCAAATACACAGTAGCATCAACACATCATAGCCTAGAATAGCCTCTGAGTCATAGCGACTAAAAGGGCCTCTTTCTCTTGCATTGATTTTAGGGTGACATGTAACATGTTACTTTGGAGCAGTCAATCACACCATCCCTGTGAAAGCAGGCAGAGGATCCTCTCACTGCATCCGCTGTCAATTTTAAAAACAGCCTGGCTTGGACCTTATAGACTCCATCCTGGACATTTTCAGATCCCCTCAAACCCTACACAAAGGACTCTCCCCCATATACCTATTGCTGTCTACCCCACCTCAACAGGACAAAACTAAACCACTTTTAACTTGGGAGCAATCTCTTAACTTTTCCACTACACCTAAACAATGGCAACAAGTGCAAACCTACCCACTGAAATATTCCTGTTGCATTACCCGTTGGGAATCTTCACAAAAGCTAATCTACCACTGGTATCTTACCCCACAAAAATGAGCCAAAATCTACCCCAACCAATCCTCTCAGTCTTTGAAGACAATGTGAAACTTTAGGATCACTCTTTCATATCTGGTGGCAATGCCCTATTATCCAACCATTTTGGGCCCATCAACTAAACCCTGCAACCCTCAAAACGGACATACCTACAGATCCTCAACTGGCTCTACTGGGCTTTGGCATGGACTCCTGGTCTTACAAATTTCCTACCCTGCTCACCTACTTCATTGCTGCGAGACTGTGAATTGCACGTAACTGAAAATCACCAACACCACCAGACAATAACAGCGTAATACACATCCTGAATGAACACGCTCAACATGAATACTCCTTTGCCAAAGCTCAACTATCCCAAGATAAATTCCTACGCAACTGGCATTTATGGCAAAATCATCCACTCTGTACTCTACAGCTTTGAACTACAAAGCTCTCCTGATGTACCCTAGTTGAATGAGTTATATTATAATATCTCCTATGATGTATACTACGTAGGCTTACATATCCCAAAGTAAGATGGATGAATGTAGGAAAACTTTACCATACATGCTGTATCTGTATCCCCAAAACATTTTTTACCACCGTTCCAGCTCACACCTACCTTACCTACCTTATTCTACTCCCCCTCCACCCCCTCCCCCCCCCCCACTTCTTCTTCTAACATTAACATAATTAGATTATCTTTTTAAACCATTTGTACTGTGTTCAATATTACAATAATCTTACAATAAAGATCTATTGAAACGAAAAACAATGTGGCCATGCATGGCTTTGTTTTGTGAATGAGTTCTGTGAATGAATGAACAAGTCTTGTCTGCAACCTTGGCAGATGGCTTGTAGTTCTCAAAGAACTGAGAGAGCACTGGTGCATGCCCTTGTAGTTCATTAATTCTTCTTGCTCTTCAGTAAATGTCTGATGGAGATATGGAAAGACAGCAGTAATGAGTGTCTGCAGGAGGGGCACTTTAAACACAATGATGGAGTGTATAAACTGCAACGGAAGGTATTTGTAACCCGCAAAGGTTAACTGTGTGTTTTCAGGTTATTTTAATCCAACTATTACCAACAGAGTGATGATATCCTGCATGCCCTTGTAGTTCATTAATTCGTCTTGCTCTTCAGTAACTGTCTGATGGAGATATGGAAAGACAGCAGTACTGTGTGTCTGCAGGAGGGGCACTTTAAACACAATGATGGAGTGTATAAACTGCAACAGAAGGTATTTGTAACCCACAAAGGTTAACTGTGTGTTTTCAGGTTATTTTAATCCAACTATTACCAACAGAGTGATGATATCCTCTTTAAATCAGATTCCATCCAGTAGTGCTCTCAAAACTGTATAGTACACAGAAGGGTTGCCAAAGAGCCTCTCACTAATCCAATGTCCAACGATAGACCACCGGCAGGCCAAAAGGTTAGGCCACAGTGCCTTTGGCAGATTCCCTTGAAACCCTCCTCTCTCCCATTTCTGCTCCATAATAGATCTTGCATGGGGACGAATGGGATTAAGTGACCCTAAGACCCCAATTTTTCTGGTGTCAGTTGGGTCTCACTCTCACATGATCAGACCAGGGCAGACTAAAAATAGGTAAGTATACACTTTTTTTTTACACAGGTTAGTCAGTATAGGTAGCAGGAGGGGGAGGGGACATTTTTAAGACTAGTTAGTGTTATGCAGCAATTATACTTTAATGCATGGACATGCACTATTATTTATTGAATGCGGCACATCACAATACACAGTTCACATCTGTGCATTGCAGTGCAAACTAATGCAAGTTGCATAGATGCGCTGCATAGATGTTACATAGTTAGTCTCGTTGAAAAAACTCAAGTCAATCTGGTTCAACCAATAAAAGGGAAAAAAAAAGATGCAATCCAATTTTCACAATCCTATACCTACAGTTGATCAAGAGGAAGGCAGAAAACCCCAGCAAAGCATGACCCAATTTTCTGCAGCAGGGGAAAAATCTATTTCCTGATCCCCCAAGAGGCAATCGAATATTCCCTGGATCAAATTTACCTATAAATGCTAGTATCCAGTTATATTATGTCCATTTAGGAAAGAATCCAGGCATTTTTTTTTTTGTAAATCAAGATGTGTTAGAGTGGCCTGTAAAATAAATGGATGGCACTGAAATGGACTACCGTGCATTGCAGTAACAAATGGTAAAATGCTTGCTTTGCAATATGTTACTGCTACTGTAAATGGGGCATAAAATTCTGAAAGTATAGCATGCCCTTCGCCCTGAATCATTTAAAAAAACAAGAGGTTTATTTCACATTTTACAGTAGTGGAATTAAAGAGATGTACATGCTATCGTACTGATGATTATAGATGATGATATATAGAAATTTTACTCTATTTGTTCAGGTATAACAAAATCTGCCCTTGGCCTTTTTACTGTATAGCTTGGGTCTAAGATGTTTTCCACAAACCTGTATTCTTGATTTACAGGTATCTATAAGTGATTAAAAATTATTTTTCTCAAGCTCTTCATGTTGTGGCACAAATGTTCAAAATACTAACATAGTTCAACGTACTAGTAAAAATGTCTACCTGTGAGAACTGTGCAAACTCTTTATCAGCAAGCATGGGAATATGGCCCAGCAATTCGTGGCAGCAGTCCCTAGAGATATACAAGAGGAAAATTTTAGTTTTACATGCTCATTCAACAAAGAAATTAAAAAACAAAAGATCAGTTTATCAGTATCATAGTGAATGTGCAGGTGTACAATGCCCAGAATGACATTTACTATAAGGACCTTGTAGATCATTGTCTAAGACAACATGATAACAGAAGGCAGTTCCCAAACAGAACATTTTGTGTAACATTTTATCTTGCCTCCTCTGGAAGCTTCTAAAGTCTTAAATTAAACTTTTTACTTAAAAGGTAAGTTCACCTTTACAGAAAAATCTGTAAGGTGAACTTACACAGGACCCCCTCCTCACCACCCCCCTAGTCCAGCTGACCTGTTGAGCTGCAATCTCCTGTTCTGAGCTCTGGTATAGCCGCATCAGAGGTCTGGGGCTTAGAAATCCCCTCTGCATTTACGTGTCTTCTTCCCCACTGACAGGATGGGCTACACGGGCTCTGATTGGTCGGCACCACCCATGTGACAGCGCTGAGCAATTAGAATGTTCCGAAATGTCCCTCCTGATGGGGTATGTTTTGGAGATGCAGCTGCAGGGATTTCTAAGCCCCAGATCCGTGAGGCGGCTATACAGGGGCTCAGAACAGGAGATCACCGCGATCCAGGTCAGCGGGTCAGGGGGGGTGAGGAGGGGGTCTTGTGTAAGTTCACCCTAAACTTACTCTTTAACTAAAGTTGGCCATGGAGTATCCTGAGGAGCCAGACAAAATCTGCTCAGTAATTGGCCATGTTGGCCGCCTCCCGCCCAATTGAAGGAAATTAAATGAGTCGCGTCAAAAATTGCCAGCCAAAAAGTGTCTGCATCCAATCAGATCAGTCCTTTTAGACACTCCCCAAGCATGTTTGTGTATTTTCAATGTTGACATTAAAAGGCACATGAAAAAAACTTGCTTCTGCTGTATTTTTTTAGAACATTTTTTTGTTTGTATTGGTACACAATGGCAGTACCCTTCTCCCAGGTCAGGCCTGTTCATACCAGCTGCAGTGCACTATGCTGTATATAACGCACACCCACTGGTATTCGTTGTGGGAATGAGGGGGGGGGGTTGCAATGTGTTTTTACATTGCATTGTACTGTTTACCAAACCCGGGCAGATTCACTCATCCATAATTGTCCCAATTGGCTGTTTTCTATTCGCATATTGTTTTCTTTCTAATTTTCACTTTATTTAGAAGAAAACAAAGAATACATTTAATAAACATTGTACATGACATAATATCCATCTCTATCTGTTGCCTACTATACAATAACATATTTATACTATGCATAATTAAAAGCTTCTTTCCCCTGCACATTTTCTACATCAAATCAAAATCACTATTCCTTCCTAAACACCCAAATATATATAAGAAAGAAAACAAAAAATAAAAATATCTCCATAATTGAAGTCTTCTAAAAATATTATATTCACCATATGTCAAAATCTCTCTTCCTTCTATATCCCCCCCCCCCCCCAAACCAAAAAGCAACAACAAAAAAAACCCCTCCCAACAAGTCCCCCGACTTCCTGCCTCATCCTCCCCCCTCTCTCTGCACCCCCATCCCACCCAAACATCCCCACCTCAGATCTCTCTGTTTATGGATCTCTCCATAAAGACCATGTTTCCAGATAAATCCCCCGCTTCTGCCGGGATGACCATACCAAATCTTCCATCTGATTCAATTGTTCTACTCGTTTAAGCCACACCCCTACTGATGGAGGGTGTGTTTGTTTCCAGGTAAGTGTAATACACGATCTACCTGCATTCAGGAAGTGACAAAGAATGGATTTCTTATATAATTTGACCGGGGTATTGATATCTTGTAGTATGAAAAAAGTCAGATCTCCAGGAATTTCCTGGTCACTAAACTTTTGGGCAATTCTCTGAACTTCTCTCCAAAAACCCTTTATTCTCGGACAAGACCAAAAAACATGCACTAACGTCCCACCTTTTCCCCCGCACCGCCAACAGTTTTCTGGTATATCTGGGTAGCATTTATGTAAGAAAGCCGGGGTACGGTACCACTGCGCTAGAATCTTAAAATTTGTCTCCTGCTTTTTTATGCAAATTGAGGATTCAAACGTGTTATGTATTATCTTGTATTATCTTGTTTCGTTGCTCCTCCGAGAAGACCCGATCCACTTCCATCTCCCATTTCCTAAAGAAGTGCAACCAACAATGCATACATTTTGGAGAAAGATTGGTACAGTATACCCCTCCCGGTACAATATTCCTCAAACTTTGTTAACGCTCGTTCATATCTGTTTGGAAAAGTCAGGGTATTAAGGAAGTGTCTTAGCTGCACTGCCCTCCAAAAATCCAATTGATATGCTGTAAAACCTGTCGTCATCTCCTGTATCGTGGGCCAGGATCCCAATGACACAAAATGGGAGGCTTGAAAAAGCCCCTGCCCTATCAGTATTTCAAAGGGTCCCTTCCTAAAACCCGGTTCAAACTGTGGATTCCCTAAAACAGGGAACAAAGGGGAGTCTATTGCCGATAATTTACATTTGGAGAAAAGCCCTTATTCCATTCGCAGGGTAGGTCCTATCAACGGATGTGTCTTCGTACTGTTCGGGAGATCCCTGAAACAGCAAGCGGTTCATTGCAGTAAAACACTGCTCTGAGTCTGCTCTAAGCCAGGCCACATTTTCCAGTCCCCGTGTCTTTTCCAGCCAATCAGGCGGCTCAACAAGGCTGCCTGTTAATATTTATATAAGTCGGGCATCGCCAATCCTCCATCTCATTTAGGTAGGGACAGCAAAGATCTCCTAATTCTCGGGTGTTTATTTGCCCAAAGGAAATGTATCTGTTTAACCACATAAGTCCCGGACCATTTGGCTGGCCAAAGACCAGAGCACTTTTTGCGATTCGGCACTGCGTTGCTTTAACTGACAATTGCACGCTCGTGCGACGTGGCTCCCAAACAAAATTGATGTCCTTTTTTTCTCACAAATAGAGCTTTCTTTTGGTGGTATTTGATCAACTCTGCGTTTTAGATTTTTTGCACTATAAACAAAAATAGAGCGTTTAAAAAAAACACATTTTTTTATACTTTTTGCTATAATAAATATGCCCAAAAAAATATATAAAAATATATTTTTTTCCTCAATTTAGGCTGATACATATCCTTCTACATATTTTTGGTAAAAAAAAAAAAAAATCACAATAAGCGTTTGATTGGTTTGCGCAAAAGTTATAGCGTCTTTTACTAGTAATGGCAGTGGTCTGCGATTTTTTTTCATGACTGCGACATTATAGCGGACACATCGGACAATTTTTACGCATTTTTGGGACCATTGTCATTTTTACAGCGATCGGTGCTATAAAATTGTACTGATTACTGTAAAAATTACACTGGCAGTGAAGGGGTTAACCACTAGGGGCGGGGAGGGGTTAAGTGTGTCCTGGGGAGTGATTCTAACTGTTAGGGGGCATGGCTATGTGTGACACATTACTGATCATAGCTCCAGATCACAGGGAGCTATGATCAGTGACAGTGTCACTAGACAAGCATCTCCCCGTTCTTCAGCTCTGCAAGATGATCGTGGGTATCCCCGCGGCGATCGAGTCCGCGGGACCCACGATCCAACTCACGGAGCTCCCGGCGGCGCGCACATGACCACACGTGGCAAATTCAAAGGGAGGTACCTATACGCCCATTTGCCCAGCCGTGCCATTCTGCCGACGTATATGTACATGCGGTGGGCGGCAAGTGGTTAAAGAAATGTTGGGGTATGGCAATAGGCAGTGTCTGAAACAAGTACAGGAACTTCGGTAAAATATTAATTTTGATAATATTACACCTCCCAAACCAAGAATGGAACCCCCTCTGTCATCCTCCAAGAGGGTCCGTACTCTAGATAGTAATGGTGGGAAATTAAGCTTATATGTATGCGAGAGATCGGCGGGAATGAGAGTTCCTAGATATTTCAAGGCTTGGTCTGACCATTTAAATTTATAAATGAGCTTCATTGCTCTTAACACATCCTTAGGCATCGCAACCCCCATTGCCTCTGATTTGGAAAAATTAATCTTAAAATTCGATAGAGAACCGTATCTTTCTATTTCTTGAAGAAGGTTGGGAAGGGATACTATTGGGTTGGTCAATGAATACAGCATATCATCCGCGTAAGCCGAGATTACAATTCGCATATTGTAATGATTGCATAAGGTAAGATGCAGCACAAGAACAGGTAAATTAAAATGCAATGATAAATGCAGTATTAAAAAAGCAATCACAAAAAAGTCCAACAAGAGAGGGGAAGAGGACTAGCAAGCACCAAGAGGATTCCACGTGACAATCGCAAAATTCAAGGAAGATATTGGTGACAGTCCCTCCACCTTCAGAGCAATCACTTCGCTCACCTTAAGGACTGGACCGCTGAAGATGGTCAACTAGGCAGGTCCCTTCATAGGGTAAGTGATCCAGGCAAAGACAGGAACTCCAGTAGAGTCCCAGGAATATACAAAAGGTGAAGCAAAAACAACTCTAAGTGCTCACTGTGGATCACTTACAAAGCAGCTTTTTTTTAAAAATGGTTACTCACAAACGGCTGTTTAAAAAACGGAATTTCCATCACAGATGGCTAAGTGGTGTGTAAGATGCAGGTCAGCAGCGGGTGATGTCAGCGCGTAGCTCCTCCCCTGTATGTGTTACGTTCATAAAACTTTGTTAGCAGGGCCTAACGAATGTCCCCCGTCCTCCTTAAAACCATATCCGTCATCATGGAAACCATGACACGAAAGGGGGGCGCAGCTAAGCCTCCCCCCTCACATGGTACACGAATCCCATGAATCAGCATTCCTGCTGAAGGGGACAGAGAAAAGGATATCACATGACCAAACCACTTCCAGGTAAGGAAGTTAACACTAGGTCAGAAAAAGGATATCACATGACCAAACCACTTCCAGGTAAGGAAGTGAATACTAGGTCAGCAAAAGGATATCACATGACCAAACCACTTCCAGGTAAGGAAGTGAACACTAGGTCAGCAAAAGGATATCACATGACCAAACCACTTCCAGGTAAGGAAGTGAACACTAGGTCAGCAAAAGGATATCACATGACCAAACCACTTCCAGGTAAGGAAGTGAACACTAGGTCAGCACAATGACCCCTAGTGGCCAGTTAAGAAAATGCTCACTGAGAATATAACATGTGAGTATATAAAGTATATATAAAAAATGCATTTTTTTAGAGTATTATATTACTAGAATTTAGTGCCCTTTAGACTTGTCACTATCAAAGCAAACTGATATTATGTATATGTTCTGCCACAGTGCACAATGTATCCAGCTATAGGATGAATTTCATTTTATTCAACACACCGTTTTTTTTCCCCCATGCGTCACCACTATTAAACCTTCAAATATGTTTTTTTTGCTAACATGATTATATATACAACAGATAAAGACAATTTTCATTTTTTTTCTGCCCATTGTAAGTATTTATTTTATTTCATGATTAAAAGTGAAAATTATTTTGACATTGATTACTGTAGATACGGTATATAGAGGAGCATGGGGGGGGGGGGGGGGTTGTTAAAAAATAGTCCACCACAGGTGTCAACTATGTAATTCTAAGGCATGCCACTGCACTGAATAATTCAATATGATAATTGCATATTAAGCAAACAGCATGGTACTAGAAATAACACCTTCTAGCATACTTTATGATAAAAAGAATAGCAGTAGCTATAGGTGCTTAACCAATAAAAATAGGTAAATCAGTCTGCGCAAAAAATAAATAATAATAAACTAATGCAACTAGCACAAAAGGTCACATAATCCCAATAACATATTACAAAACAAAGTGCAGCGCATGAAAATAATAAAAAAAACAGTCCAATAAAAGTCCAAACGGAAAAATAAAGAGGATTAACGGTCCCAGCAAGCACCAAGAGACTTCCACAAATCCGGAAACAATGGTGACAGACCTCCAGAGCACTTGCTACACTTACCTCTAATAATGGACCACTGAGCTAACATATGGTCAAATGCACAGGTCCCAATCAACCAGACAGAGCCAGGAACTCCACTCGATTTCCCCAGGACATGAAGAAGATGAGACAAGAAAAGATCTAAGTGCTCACTGTTTGGCTAATAAAAACGGCTTTATTAGTCTAAAAAAGTTACTCACAAACATCCTCATAAGAAAAGCATTTTCAGATACAATCCGGTGTTCTGCGGAGAAAGGTCCCCCCGCAGCACTTGCGCAGTACGAGCCACAACGGAGCCGCCGAAAATAGCCGAAGCTGAACACCTGTGAGTCAGCTGTACACGGCGCCTGCGCCTGCGTTCCAACACTGTTGTAAGACACCACTTTGTAACAGGGCCCCTCGCGGGCTCGCTACGCTTTAGGCATGGCCTCGCTTTGCTCGCCTGCTTCGGGCACAGCCTCGCTTCGCTCGGCATATTTATGATCTAACTTGGATGGTGGGGCTTGAACATGGACTCAGGGCAGAATGTAGTATTAAGTGCGCAGGTGCCATGTAGAGCTGACGATCAGCTATTCATCTTCGGAGACTTTCAGCGACTCCGTAGTCATTCGTACTACGCAAGCGCTGCGCCTGCGCAGTACAGGGGGGTCATTATCCACCAGGGGACCTTTTTCGGCAAGACACCGGCAGTGTGTGAGATGCAGGTCGACAGCGGGTGACGTCAGCGCGTGGCTCCTCCCCATACGCATTATATTCAAAGAACTTTGTCAGCGGGGTGGAGCCTAAATGGTCTCCTAATAAGCATGGCAGTCGTCGTGGAAACCACAATGCTCCTGGGAGTCGTGATTAGACTCCCATGACATTACAGAGAGAAGCCCTGTCACACAGCATACCTGTGGACAGAGCAAAGCAGTCTCTCATTTGCTTAGACATCCGGATACAAAATATAGCCAATAGGTCTGAGAGCTGACCCCTAGTGGCTAAATGTGAAAATACTCACTAAACAAAAATAAAAATATAATTATAAAAAGCACTGAACACCCGCTGTTTCCCTGAATCTCCACACCTCTGTTACCGCATACATAGCATATAATATAAAATACAGAAATTACCACATAACAGCGATAAAAAATCTGAAATAATTAAAACGTTACCTATGAGAAATAAAACTATTTAAGTCAAAATCTATATTTAACCCTTCAGGAGACAATACCTTAGCCTCAAAAATCCAGAAAGATTCTCTCTGGCTGAGGCGACAAATGTAATTACCCCGCCGCCAATGTCTGTCAACCTTCTCAATGCCCCAGAACTTAAGGTCCCTGGGATCCCTATCGTGACATACTCTAAAGTTCTTTGAAACATGATCTGAGCCCCTTTTTTATGTTATTCATGTGTTCCCCAATGCGCACACTCAGGGGCCTGGAAGTTCTCCCAATATACTGGAGTCCACATTTGCACTCCAGCATGTATACCACCCCCTGTGTGTTGCATGTTATCAAATGTCTTAACTGATACCTCCGACCGGTAGAGGTAGAGACAAAATCTTTCAGTTTTTTTATGCTACATTTGCATTGTTTGCACGCTGGGCACCTACCACAGGCATAGAAACTCGACAAAAAGGAAAAAATTATATTTTCTCTGATTGGAGGGTCAATCACTCCAGATGCAATGGCATCTCTCAACGTTGGTGCCCATCTATAGATGAAACGTGGACGATTAGGAAGAACTGCACCTAGCACCCTATCCTTCCTGAGAACTTCCCAGTGTTTCAGAACAATCCACTCAAACTGTCTATATTGTACGTTATAATCAAGAACAATTGTATACTCCTGTAGATTAGAATTTCTATTCCTCCCCAAACTGAAATCAGCAACCAATGTTTGTCTATCAAGATTTCCTATCTCATCCCGATCAAGAATAACTTGCTCCTTTTGAAAGAACCTCTCCGCCAAGTGTTGTGATTGGGCCTGGTAATCAGAGTCCAAGGCGCAATTGCGCCTCACCCAGATAAATTGACCCCTAGAGTGCTGGAGTGCAAATGTGGACTGCAGTATATTGGTAGAACTTTCAGGCCCCTGAGTGTTTGCATTGGGGAACAGGTGAATAACATAAAAAAGGGGCTCAGATCCCATAGTGTTTCAAAGCACTTTAGAGTGTGTCACGATAGGGATACCCCTTGAGAAGGTTGACAGACATTGGCGGGGGGGGGGGTAATTACATTATTGCATCAGCCAGAGAGAATCTTTCTGCATTTTTGAGGCTAAGGTATTATCTCCTGAATTGTTAAATATAGATTTTGTTTACAATTGTTATATTTCTGATAGGTAACTTTTTAATTATTTATTTTTTTATTGCTGTTATGTGGTAATGTCTGTATGTTATATTATATGCTATGTATGCTTTAACTGAGGTGTGGAGACCTATTGGCTATATTTTGTATCCGGATGTCTAAGCAATGAGAGACTGCTTTGCTTTGTCCGCAGGTGTGCTGTGTGACAGGGCTTCTCTCTGTAATGTCATGGGAGTGGCCTAATCGCGGCTCCCGGGAGCGTTGTGGTTTCCACGACAGCTGACATGCTTATTAGGGGAAGGGTGATGTATGTTAGACTCTGCCCAACTGACGAAGTTCTTTGAACGTAACGCATACGGGGGAGGAGCCATGCACTGTTGTCACCCGCTGTCGACCTGCATCCCACACACCACCAGATTGTATGTGGAAATGCGTTTCTTATGAGGATATTTGTGAGTAACTTTTTTAGACTAATAAAGCCATTTTAATTAGCCAAACGGTGAGCACTTAGATCTTTTCTTGTCTCACCTTCTTCATGTCCTGGGGAAATCGAGTGGAGTTCCTGGCTTTGTCTGGATGATATCTTTGGGACCTGTGCATTTGACCATCTGTTAGCTCAGTGGTCCATTATTAGAGGCGAGCAAAGCGAGTGCTCTGGAGGTGGATGGTCTGTCACCATTGTTTCCTGATTTGTGCCTGCCACGTAGAAGTCTCTTGGTGCTTGCTGGGACCCTTAGTCCTCTTCATTTTTCTGTTTGGACTTTTATTGGACTGTTTTGAGATTTTATTATTTTCATGTGCTGCACTTTGTTTTGTAATATGTGCTTAACCACTTCAGCCTCAGAAGCATTTGACCCCTTAATGACCAGGCTATTTTTTGTGATATGGCACTGCGTCGCTTTAACTGACAATTGCGTGGTCGTGTGACGTTGTACCCAAACAAAATTTACGTCCCTTTTTCCCACAAATAGAGATTTATTTTGGTGGTATTTGATCACCTCTGCGGTTTTTATTTTTTGCGCTATAAACAAACAAAGAGCGACAATTTAAAAAAAAAATACTTTTTGCTATAATACATATCCAAAAAAATATATAAAAAAACACATTTATTCTTTAGTTTAGGCCGATATATATTCTTCTACATATTTTTGATTAAAAAAAATCACAATAGGCGTATATTGATTGGTTTGCGCAAAACTTATTGCGTCTACAAACTATGGGATAGATTTAGGGACTGTTATTTTTTTTTATTGTTTTTACTAGTAATATCTGCGATTTTTAGCGGGACAGCGACATTGCGGTGGACAAATCTGACCCCAAAGGACACTTTTTGGGGACCAGTGACTTTATTACATTGATCAGTGCTATAAAAATGCACTGATCAATGTACAAATTACATTGTCAGGGAAGGGGTTAACACTAGGGGGTGATCAAGGGGTTACCTGTGTTCCCTAGGTGTGTTCTAACTGTAGGGGGGATGGGCTGCCAGGGACATGACAATGATCACTGTTCCTGATCACTGGGGACAGTAGATTTCTGTCATATCTCCTGTCAGATTGGGAATCTGCCTTGTTTACAGAGGCAGATCCCCATTCTGTCTCTGTACTAGGCGATCGTGGGTCGGCGGGGGACATCGAGTCCACCCGACCTGCGGGCATGCTTCCTGTCACGCGCCTGCGTGAGCCGCCGTAGAGCTACAGCGATTTGAGCAGGAGAGCCGACCTGCCGCCATATAACGACGGCGGCTGGTTGGCAAGTGGTTAAACTCCACTTTCCTTAAATTCTTTTTTCACCAAGTCATATTATAGCATATAAAATTGCTACACAAGCCATATTGTAATTTACTGTTATTAAAAGTAATTTCCTTTTCAAACTGCAGTACTGTCATTTTCTGTAAAATGCAAAGCAATATGGCAACCTAGAGGCATTCAGTAAAGTTAGTGTACAGAATGTCCCCAGAAGTGTAATTTACTGCTTGGATGAATGACTCTGCACTAAGATACAAGATAGGTTTTAGGCATCCTCTGCAACAAAAATTGAATTTTTCCCGCGATACTCCGGTTTATGGCTTCTAAAGGAATACAGACACTGCAATTTTTTTCTCATTTTTTTCAACAAAAGTGTAGTTATTCTTTAAAGATGTGTGGCCTCTAAACATAGTATAGTAAATACTGGAAGTTGTGTCAGTGTACTTACGGCTCTGGAGAGTGCATGACAGTGGAGGGATGTCTTAGGTACTGTGTTGTCGGGAAGACACGGAAAGCTAGACAAGCCAGGAAATCTCTAGCAGAAAGCAAACCAGCTGCTGGTCTCAGTTTAAATCCAGTTCTTTCTATACAATTGAATGCAACAAAATGAAAGTCTGTAAGATTAAAGAGAACCTGTACTGAGAGACATACATAGAATGCTAATCCTAGTACACTTGCTGTTATTGCTAATTGAATGGGTTTAATACATTGCGAGACAGTGACCCCCAAGTATGCAAATTGCGTGTTTTGACTTCCTATTTTCAGGCTAATTTCCCTGAGCCTCATGCTTGTTTCTGGTCTATGCATCTGATAGTACTGAAGCCAGTGGCAGCCAGGCATCTAGTGTTTTCCAAAGGTGGTTAGCAATAGTAGTCTGCACATTTTTTCTTTAACTCAGCACAGTTCAAAAATCATTAAAGTGGTATTAAACCCTCTTTCAGCAGCTGATATAACCTCTTCTGGACTGCCCACCGCACATTTACTGCAGCAGGGCGGCCTGGCTGCGCGAAAACAATGTACCTGTACATTGTGGCTTCTTTCGGGTCTGTGGCACGCGCCCCTGGTGACCAATCACAGTGGGAGCCAATCAGCGGGTCCGGCGGACCCAATGTTCGCGTGCACCCATCGATTTCTCCTGAGAGAGGCGGAACGGCGGTCTGCCTATATAAACATACAGATCGTCGTTCTGTCAGGGGAGAAGATGGAGATCTTGTGTTTCTGCTAAGCAGGAACACAGATCTCTCGCTTTCCCCAGTCAGAGCATCCCCCACACAGTTAGCAAGCACTCCTTAGGAGCACACTTGACCCTTTGATTATATGATGGTAACCCCTTCCCTGACAGTGTCATTAGTACAGTGACAGTGCATTTTTTTAGTACTAATCACTGTATTGGTGTCACCGGTCCCCAAAAAGTGACGATTTAGAGTCAGATTTGTCCACCGCAATGTCGCAGTCCTACTAAAAATCGCTGATTGCTGCAATTACTAGTAAAAACTAAAATAGAAATTACATAAATCTATCCCATAGTTTGTAGACGCAATAACTTTTGCACAAAGCAATCAATAAATGTTTGGCATTTTTTTTTTTTTACCAAAAACATGTAGCAGAATACATATTAGCCTCAATTGATGAAGAAATTTGATTTAGTTATGAGGAAAGGTTACGAGCACTGAACTTATTCTCTCTGGAGAAGAGACGCTTGAGAGGGGATATGATTTCAATATACAAATACCGCACTGGTGACCCCACAATAGGGATAAAACTTTTTTGCAGAAGGGAGTTTAACAAGACTCGTGGCCACTCATTAAAATTAGAAGAAAAGAGGTTTAACCTAAACTAAGTAGAGGGATCTTTACTGTAAGAGCGGCAAGGATGTGGAATTCCCTTCCACAGGCAGTGGTCTCAGTGGGGGGGGCATTGATAGTTTCAAGAAACTATTTAATAAGCACCTGAATTACCACAACATACAAGGATATACAATGTAATACTGACATATAATCACACACATAGGTTGGACTTGATGGACTTGTGTCTTTTTTCAACCTCACCTACTATGTATGTATGCCCTTTTTTTTTGGCAATTAGTCTACATCAGAGATATGCAATTAGCGGACCTCCAGCTTTTGCCGAACTACAATTCCCATGAGGCATAGCAAGACTCTGACAGCCACAAGCATGGCACCCAGAGGCAGAGGCATGATGGGACTTGTAGTTTTTCAACAGCTGGAGGTCCGCTAATTGCATATCCCTGGTCTACATTATGGCACCATTGGCTGTGAACCCACACCAGATGTGGCTTAAGCCCCATACACACGGTCGGATTTTCCGACGGAAAATGTCCTATCGGACAAAGTTGTCGGAAATTCCGACCGTGTGTAGGCTCCATCGGACTTTTTCTGTCGGATTTTCCGACGGACAAAGTTCTATCTCCTGCTCTCAAATTTTCCGACAACAAAGTCCGATCGGACTTTTTCCGATGGTGTGTAGCGAATTCTGACGGACAAAGTGCCACGCATGCTCAGATCACATTACAAGACCAAAGCTATTGGCTACTAGCCTCTACGTAGTGCCGTCGTATGCAACGAACGTCACCACGTTCAGAATGATCGGATTTTCCGACAACTTTGTCCGACTGTGTGTATGCAACACCAGTGTCGGACAAAATCCGTCGGAAAAAATCCGACGGATTTTGTGGTCGGATTTTCCGACCGTGTGTACGGGGCATTAGAGATATGGTTGCAGGATGGCTTACTATGTTCATCAAAAATTGTCACATTGCAGATTCCGCCAAATAAATCATTGCTAATCCTTTTTTTTTCCAGTAAGTAAAATTTCATGTCACAAGGAAAATATGTGCATGCCAAATAGGTGATGATGCATATTCTAAGCATTTGCTGTATATGGAATCTGTATAGCTTCAGATAGGTCACATTAGGTGTGTTTGGCTTTTTTTCCATGCCTGGAAAGCCCTAGTGTTGTGTACAGTCTCCCATAGACATGTTTGATTGTGCTGTACATAGTTCTTGGTTTAAACCCAAGTCTGCATTCTGGGAATATGCCCATATTCTATATACAGATGAACTGGCAAATACCCTCATACAGCTTCACACTCCCATTAATGGCTGCTGTACGCAGCACCTGGGCTTCCCAGGTATAGAAAGAAGCCAGAATTTTATATTGTATGCCTCTAATGGGCCATTGTGCATGGCACCTAAATGTTGCACCTTCCTGCAAGCTACATTGTGGCCTTTAAACCAACTCACTAGATGTGATTGCTGTAATTTCATTTCTGTTTAATACATTACCTTTAAGAAAATTAGACACATCCTGAAGTTGAGGTATAGAATTTTCTGTAAATCCGCAATATTTTTCCAGCTGTTGAAAAGCATCTAAGTATTGCTTGCAGGCATGGTTTGGATAGAGAGTGCTGAGGGATTTGTAGACTTGTTTCCTAGAAGAATAGTAGTCATAAATAGGGTATTAGCATCACCACCATGTACAGTTAACAAACTGATCATTTAAACACATTGGACAAGTGACCCTTAGGCGAATTTACATTTGCATCCTCAAATACAAAGACGTACAAGCAAATGGTGCCTTATAGTGTAAGAAATGCATGGTTAATAAGGTAGGTTTTCTAATATGGTTGCTAACAGAATAAATATATAATACAGGTTCCATACTAATGACATGTTAACAAGCATTGGCACAATAGTCCATACTGTGGTCTTGCATCACAGGGATCCCAGCTTTCGTTCCAAGCACAGGCACCATTTGTATAAGGTTTGTATGTACCTTACAATCTTTACAATGATTTTCCCTGGATGCCACAGTTTTGATCCACAGTGGTATAACTATATACTGTATAACTATATGTAAATATACAATAGAGCTGGTAAGTTTGCTGGTAAATACATTTTGTTTTGTTTGCACTGATCTAAGCCCTTCCATGTGCACCTTACTATAAAAGCTAAATAAAAATGTGGATCTTTGTCATTCTTTTTAGCTTGGAATTAGTGCAGACACATTGGGGAAGATTTACTAAAACTGGTGCACATAGAACTTGGTTCAGCTATGCATAATAACCAATCAGTTTCTAACTTCACCTTGTTCAATTAAAGTGGAAGTAAACCCCCCTATCGTTTTCAGCCAAGGAAGCTGCCATCTTTGCCTCTGTTTAATCTTCAACTGCCACGGTGCTGCACTTGTGATCCGTTATGACACCAGCCATTGGATAGTTTGACTGTTTGGTTGAGAGCACAGCCAATGTGCAGTTAGCATTCCCGGCATGCCTTTTTTTTTTATGTTAAATCGATGGGTTTACTTCTGCTTTAAGCTTTAGCAATAAAACCTAGAAGCTGATTGGTTACTTTGCACAGCTGCACCAGATTTTGTGTGCGCCAGTTTTAGTAAATCTCCCCTATTGGATACCTTCAGCTGCCATTGGGCTTTGCTGGGCTTCTGGTGTGTCCCTGTACCATTTAAGGAGGAATTGGCTGCCTCCAGGCATGCCTGCCCTTAATTTATCCATTGCTATATATGCTCCAATATGGTGACTTTCAAAGAGTAGATTTAGGACAACACTATTTAAAGGGGGCTTGTCAAGGCAGTGCATCATCCACATATATTTGCAAATGTTTATATATTGTGTAACTAACCCTTTTAACAATTTGATGCAAATTGTTAGACAGTGTAATTTTTATCACTAGTTGTATTTTAAGTGTGCTGGGAGATACATTCTGTTTAGTTTGCTCTGTGCATAGCCTCTCTGTCTGCTCCTTACTCTAAAACCTAGTTATAAATTGGGGTGGTTGCCATTTTTTGCTTAGTAAATATAGAAAAGAGTGTCTGTATAGAATGAATTGTATACTGGTACTGTGCAATGAGAGAAATGATGGGGTGGGGGGTATGCCTGTACTGTACTGTAGATAACATACATATACTAAACTACTGCCACCACTGATAGTTCTGTAGATACATAGTAATTGTACAGCACCAGAGAAATGTCTGTATATACCTACTAGAATAGTAGACATGGCGAAGGTATTGCATTCATGCATTTTGTATTACCATGACCAACCATCTCACCATAGTCTCTCCTGCTTATCATGACTATTTTTTAATTAAAATTGTTTTATAAATATGTCTTACCAAGTGGCGGTTTCTTCTGCTGTGTAATCAACCCTTGGCAAAGCATCTCTACTAAAGAAATGTAAAACAATGTATTACTTCTTCAGTTACTTTACCAGTTACAATACTGAAGGTCAGTTAATATAATAACAATGTAAATAGCAGAATAATAGGATTTTCTTACTAATAAAATCAGTTTTTCGGAGTACAGTATGCAACACAGGATACGTAGTCATTGGATTACACGCAGCTATCTTTAGTTTACTTGACACTGGCAAAAAGAGAAGGTTGCAGGGGAATCTCCACTAAATAACTCCTCCTACTCTCAGCTAGCCTCAGTTTTTTAGCAAGCAATAGGGAGATCATAGAAACAGGACATGGGACCTGTGTCCCAAGAAACAGTTTTTGCTGGTAAATCCTTCTTTCTTAGTTGTACGGTACGGAACACAAGATATGGAGTCATTATCATTTGGACATCCTAAAGAAGTTTGATTGACGGGTGGGAAGCACATCAATACATGGCATCAAGCCCCAAGTCAAGAAGGTTCAACAGCCTTGTAGCACATTACACCCAAAACTGGCATCAGAGAAGGTCTGAACATGCACCTGGTAGAATACAAATGTGTGAACAGAAGCCAAGGTGGCAGCCTTGCAAATCTGAAAAACATATGCTTGATGCTGAAAAGTCCATGAAGTACTAGTAGACTTGGAAAAGTGTGATTTAACAGGGAAGGGAGGAACTCTATCCTTCAAACCACTTGCTTCAACTCTGATTCATCTAGCAATGGTGGAGCGCCAAGCAGGGAGATCCTTGTGGAAAACCTTGGCATATACAAAGAGAAGATCCGACTGCTCAAACAATGTAGTATTAGTACACTGTCACAGCACTTTAAGACAGTGGAGATATATTTTCTGCATTCCTGAATGTTTCAGAGCAGGACACAAAGAAGAAAGGACAATGGGCTCCATTCATAAAGTGGTATCTTATCACATCCGAGTATGCGGTAAGATACCACACGTTTTTCAAAATTATTTTTGGAGCATTCACTAAAAAATACTACTAAAATACTGCATACTGTACACTATTTTATGAAAAAATGCAGTATTTAGTAGTGAAAACCTGCGATAATTTACCGCTGGCAGGAGGCGGCGTCCTTAAAGCGGAGCTCCCCCCAAAAGGGGAAGCTCTGCTTGTTTGCTGCCCCCCTCTGCTGTCAAATCTGGCACCTTTTGGGGGCCAAAACCTGATATCTGCTTCCACTTCAGTGTAAGAGCACCGCAGTGTTGTGCGGCGATCTACGAAACTTCGCGCCCCCCCCGCTGCCTTCTGGGAGAAACACAGGTCGCAGAAGACAACGGGACCATTCAGCTGGAGCAGCGCGACTCACACATTCGCAGTAGGAAACAGGCTGTGAAGCCGCAAGGCTTCACTTCCTGATTCCCTTAGATGCCAGCGCCTGCTCCCTGGACAGGTAAGTGTCCTTATATTAAAAGTCAGCAGCCACTGTATTTTTAGCTGTTGACTTTGAATTTTTTCCCCAAGACTGGAACTCCTCTTTAACAAAGACTATAAATAGCTGGTTGTAAAGGAGCGGGCAGCTTCCGGCATCCTTAACAATCAGTAAACAACATGGTTGTTAAGGAGAGGGTGGCCACCACGTCCTTAACAACCAATGAGTCATCAGCTGTTAGTGGGGCTCCCTACCACAAGAAAAATAATTGCCGGCGATGAAAAATAGTACCCCCCCAAACCTCACCAGGCCCTTATCCAAGCATGCAGCCATGCAGCCTGGCAGGTTAAGAAAGGGGGGGATGAGCGAGCGCCCCCACTCCTGAACCACACCAGGCCATCTTCCCTCACCATAGGGGGGTTCTTTTGGCAAAGGGGTCTCTGCCCCCCAAAAGCACCTTGTCCCCCTGTTGATGGGGGCAAGGGCCTCTTCCCCAGAACCCTAGCCTGTGGTTGTGGGGTCTGCGGGCAGGGGGATTATCAGAATCTGGAAGCCCCCTTTAACAAGGGGCCCCCAGATCCTGTCCCCCCATGTGAATGAGTATCACCGACCGGGGGGCATGCAGGGTTGGTGAAGTCACAAGGAGTGCCACTGTGACTTTGTTTATTTAGTCTTGGGAGGCATCGGCGGCAGGCATTCTGGTTGACGGTTGATCTACACCGGGGGGACAATTATTTTAGTTTTTTTTAATAAAGGACATAAAAACTATGTTTTTTTACACTACACCTTTTTTTGGTGAATGAGTAGAGGCAGCATGGGTTGTGGGGAAGAGGCCCTTGTCCCCATGGGGACAAGGTGCATTGGAGGGCCCCCAAAGGCCACCCTGCCCGAAAGCATCCCTACAAGTTGAGGGCATGTGGCCTGGTATGGTTTGGGGGGGGGACCCAAAGGGCCTGGTATGGATTGGGTAAGGAACCCCATGCTGTTTTCTTCCTTAATTTGTCATTGCCTGTAATTTTTTTATATTCAGCTGTCAGCAGGGAACACTGCTGACAGGGAACACTACTGACAGCTGATGACTCATCGTTTGCTAAGGAGGCAACAGCCGGCCACTTCTTAACAACCATATTGTTTACTAGTTGCCAAGGATGCTGGCAGCTACTGGTTCCTTAAATATTTACCACATGCATTTTTTTTCCTTTTGTGGATTGACTTTCACTCCTGTTTTATATGGCATATACAACCTGTTTTTGCTTTCAATACCACATAAAGTAATAGTGAATTGACATTTTCAGGATCACATGTGGTATTTGGGAAAGCACCTAAATAATCTGATCTGCTTTTGTGAATGGAGCCCAATGTCTTGGTTGAGGTGGAAAATAGACCATTTTTCTGAAGAAAGGAAGCTTTAGGCCTCAAGACAACCTAGTCCTTGTACAAAACTAAGAAGAGCTCCTTAACAGGACAAGGGTGCTAATTCGGAGACCCACACAGGGGGGATTATAACAAGAAAGATTACCTTGTGAGTGAGGTCAGACAAAGGTATATCCATAATAGGTTCAAAAGGCGGATTTTGAAGAGCTGAGAAAACCAGATTAAGGAGATACAGGGGAACACACATAGGGAAAGATGCGTTCAACACTTAAAAACAAAGGCCTTAAACAGGGAAGTAGAGGATAGGGTTCTCTGAAACAAACTGTAAGGATGAGATTTGTTCTTTGATGTTACTCAACGCCAGATACTGATCCAGACCACCCTGGAGAAAGGAAAGAATATATCCCATGTACGTATGCATAGCTCCCAACTGTCCCTGATTTCAAGGAACTGTCCCTAATTTAGAACAAAGTCCCCCTGTCCCTCTTTTCACTTCACTTGTCCCTCATTTTGGTCTGATCTATATAGTTGTATAGGTAGAAAATGCACTTTTTATTTTTCAAAAAGTGTTTCCTAGTTGTAAATGTCAAAAGCCAGTATAAAGGAATAGTAGTGGTAAAAAAGGCCCTAAGCATTTTTTTGTATATTTCTCCTTAAAGGGGCGTCTACAGGTGTCCTTCGTTCCCATCTCAAAAAGTTGGGAGGTATGGGTATGACTAAATATTGCCTGTATTTCTCATGGCTGTGGCAACAACAGCCTTGCCATTAAAGTCAGTGACTGAGAACTAGGTTGGAGCACTGGCCCTTGGGAAAGAACACCAGGGCAACCCAGATGCGCCAACAGAGAGTCTGCAAGGGGTCTTGCCAAGAACCACATCCTCCTTGGCTAATTCATTGCAATGAGAATAGAAGAACAAGGGAGATGTTTGGGATTTTTTAGGTGCAAAAATAATATCAAATATATTATTTTAAAAACATGTATTTTTTATTTTGAAAGACAAAACAAAAAATATTTTTTAAAAAGACAGAACGTGTACAGTATATCACAGAATTGACAGGACAGCACTGTAAGATGGATTTCCAAACATGTTTCACCCATGTGTCCGGCTTCTTCAGGGGAGGCTGTCCAGTTTGGAAGTACAAGCCTTCTAACATAAGAATGCAATGAGAATGTCCTCCATCTCAATCCTGCACTACAGACATGTGATCATCTGGAATGAAGGAAAGGCATAGATCAGGTTGAACTGAACCCACAGGGCCACCAGATCATCTGTGAAGGCCTGAGAGTCCCTGGACTTGGTGTTAAACCTACCCAGTTTGCTACTGAATATGGACGTCAGCTGATCCAGATTCAGCATCCCCCACCTCCGAATTCCCACAAATCTAGATGCTGACAACTGATATAGGAACAATTTAAAAGGCTTCCCCTGACCCCGAAGAGCACTTTGCATGAGAGTGTAAACAGATGTTGGGTAGGAAGATTCTGGACAGGGTCATGTCCTGTGTCAGACATGGGTTGTCAAATCTGTAAGATAGGTCCAGTGATGGCTTCCTCAGGTTGAGGATCCAACCAAAGCTCTGTAGAATCTGCACTGTCTGCTGGCAAACAGGCAAAGGAAAGACCGGTCTTTCTAACAGGAGATTGTCCAAGTATCCCAAAACATTAATCTTCTGAGCATGGAACACAGCCAAGACCAGGGCAAGCACCTTGGCAAAAACCCAAGGGGCCAAAAAGGAGAGCAACAAATTGGTAATACTGATCACCCACTGCTAAATGCAGAAAGCACTGATGAGGTGGAAAGATGGACATGTGAAGGAAGCATCTCACATTTCTATTGAAGCCAGAAAATCCCCTCAAAGGAGCAAGGCAAAGAATGAACTTTTGCACCCATAGGAACAAGTTGAGAGTCTTCAATTCCAGTATAGGCCAGACTTCTGTATTTGGTTTGGAAATCTTAAAATAGTTTGAGCTGAAGCCTTGAAAGCCTTCTTCTGTTGGTACAGGGGTAGTGACTCCCTAATAACCACTGAACAGCAGCAAACAGATCAACCTGCTGTAATGGGTAGAGAGGCAAATTTGAAAGCATGAAACAGGGAGGAGGCAGAGTACAAAACTCCAGTTTGGAGAAGCCTTGAATCCAGCCATTTTTTTAATGAACGTACATTCCTTCCTTAGATTTGGACGTGTAAGACTGAAAGGGATGAAAATAATCTTTATTAACCTCAGGAATAGAGAATCTACCAGTAGAGGTACAATCCTTCTTTTCCCCTTTAATCTACTTAATGTACTTATCAAAGGGGTACCAATCATGCATTTGCCTTTACAGGGTAACCACTCAAGGCTCTTCTGGCATGGCAGCTCAGTTATTCAGCATTTAAGCCAAAGAATGATGGGCATGTGGATAGAAGAAAGACTCATCCTGAAGTTCTGATGAAGAATGTCCACCAAGCCATTCATGCAGTCGCTTAAATAAAAAGTCTAGCTGAGCATGGACTGAGAAAACTGTTAGACTGAAACTAGGATCTTGGGTAATGCCTTGATACCAGACAGCAATGGTCTGGTAGACTGCAACTGCAGGTTGCATGCCTGGGCCCAGCGAAGGTTAGGGTGCCAGTCACCACAGGGACACACAGAACACAATTGCAGTACAAGAGAGACTCTGATGAAAGATTGTGGAGGACTGTGGGAAGTTTAGTTTGCAGGAAGGACTGTGCTATACAACAGACTGCCTGGAAAACGGCAACTCCCAGGGCAGAGACATAAAGGAGGAGGGACAACAGTGATTTTCCCACAATGAAGGAGAAAGACCTCTCCCTTCCTGTGGGGAGATCAGGCTTATACAAACCATAACCCACCTGTGCAGTGAGAGCAGTAAATAGGACATCTTCATCTGAAAGCAAGGGAAGCAGAGGGGAAAGTAGCTTGGATTGTGGGTAGCCTGCTGTGCAGTAAAGAGCCACGTACTAAGAATACCGCCAGGGAGAGAAAGAGGTATGCCCTTTTGCCAGGCATATGGGCTGATGGCCTCTGTGTACAAAGGACTGGTGAGCAGCCTATGGCCAACCATACAATACATTGCAGCTACTAGCAGAGAGACAGTTTTGCTGGCTAGGAACGCTTGACTATTGCATACATAGACTCTTGAAGGGGCAGTACCCCGAGAGCTGCAATGTAAGGTCCTGGGCCCCAATTAGCTGGTCAACAGAAGGTTTAGAGCAGGTGTACTATTAATTACTGACTATTGCTGAGGTAATCCCCTATAGGTCCTGTCACCAGTTAGGGTTACCCATAGCTAGTGTAAGAAAGAGGTGCCCCTAGACATTTATTGTTTGCCAATTGCCATCTGTTAATTAAACTGTTCAGCTGTTGCACTTTTAGTATTTGATACTGTTTGAGTTGCAGTTTATTCTTTTAATTTTGTAAAATGCTGAGTTATATCTTCCAACTGTAAATCAATATATAGTATAATATTTTTCTAGATGATTCATCATTGCACAGTTCTCTTTCACATTTATCTGTGGCAATACACTTTGCTACTATTTAAATTTTGGTGTCATTTGATTTGCACTTTTTTTTTAGTGCAGGACTAAGGAGCGTTTGTTTTGAATGAAGAAACCTGCTTTTGCAACTTTCTCCAGGTTTTGGTATTCCTGGATGGGGCTCCGTAATTTGGAGATTTCATAATCTCTTGGGCGGGGTGGAATCTCCCACCCAGTGTCTGGGTTTTGTGGAGGACCAGCAGGGTGTGCGCTCAGGTACAGGCCTTATAATGGAGGTTTAGGAGTACCTCAGGGCTCCACCCAAGAGAGACAGGAGGCCTCTTACAGGAGTCAGAGAGGTTGAATGTGGCAGCCAGAGCATGATTTTCAGCAAGAGACAGATAATGGTCTGAGGACTAAGGCCAGCGGAGTTGCGGACGTTATAGTGAAGCTGTCCACATTGAAGAACCTATAGGTCCTGTCATCAGTTAGGGTTACACGTAGCTGGTGTAAAAAAGAGGTGCCCCCTAGACATTTACTGTTTGCTGTCTGCTAAGTAAACTGTTCTGGGTATATGTCTGGGTGGCCAATGTAAAGAGCGGAAGTACTGCGATTAAAGCTGCATGAGAGCTTAAGAGCCAGATGAGCTAGCATTTCCCCTGTGTAGGAAACCTTATGTCTTATGGACTTTCAATTTCTCTTTTAATAAAAGTGGGCTACCAGGCCCCTCACTATAGTTCCTGATTGACATGAACGTGCTTAAAACCGCATCTACTGCTGAGCTAATGATCCCCTATGTCACAATATATACACACACAGGTGTCTGCACCTGTAACCTCAACTCAGCCAGGTGTGTCATAGAGTACAGAGCTGTTCGCAGAGTCATGGGCACATGAACAAAAGTCCTGACACATCGTGCGGCTCCTTCAGGGGTAAGCGCTACCCTGTAAAAAGGACAGATCGGCAATGGGAGCCTTTTATTTTTCTTAATACAGTTTTTTTTCAAAGCAATCTATCCAATTGAACACTTTGATTTGCTACCTGTTAAGTGAAAGTCGTGTCACTTGCAGCTTTAGAATGGTTGGTTCCATTAGAGACTTCTCACAGTGGCATTTTTTCACTAACCTATCTACACTAAATACATGTGTATAATGTCATAAATAAAACAAAGTATTTTTACAACTCACTCTTTGTATGTGAAAGCCAGCTCTGCAAAGTATGCTCTTCTCTTTTTATACTCTTGGTCACCATAACCCTGTGAATATAAATGCAAATAATATTATTAATTAAAATATATAACATTTAGCTCAGACAAATATAACAGTAGCATTCAAATACAACTTGGTCCAGGTGTCCAATCACTGGAAATAAATGACTAATGATATAAGGTTTACCCTACATCCAGAAGGTAGGGTACACATACTCATGTGTACCCTACCCATAAACCATAGACATTACAGTTCTTAACAGTACCTTGAAATTTTAGAACACATTGGTAATTTATGGCAGCAGCATCGTGGTGAACAGGTGCCTAGTACTATTGCGTCCCCACAGTTAAAAGAAGCAAAATAACAATAAATATTACTTAAATTATAAAGTAAACATTCTGCAGACAATACCTAAAAAGTGTATACATGTCAATCTTTTTATTTAAAACTATGATGAAAAATTATCCAATAATTTTTACCAAATTTTAGTGATTGGGTTCATCAGTAAGAAAATATTTTAATTCCAGGCACAAAAAAAAGTAATTATTTTAACTAGTGTATACCAGCCCTTTAAATCAGCTCTACTTTTACGAAAGATAATATATTTGTGAATATTTGGAGATGGCAATTGAAAATGACATGTAATAATTAATGTGGGTAAAAACTCTTTAAGACATGAAATGCGATCATTGTTGTTGATCTTATAGTAAAAGAGCATGCAAAATACACATCTCCCAGCTGTACCGAGCAGTGCGTGCAGCCATGTGAACGAGTCCTGTTTCCTGCCATATGGTGTTAGTTACTCAGCACATACCCACCCAGGGAAATAACCTCTCCATGCCTCAATGGATGACATTTTCTTGATCCTAGATCTGACAGCAATGGATGTAAAACATCCTAATTTCTATGTAAATGATCTGTCTGGGAAAATTATATAATACTTGATTCACATAGTAATTATGTGAGCCAAAGGTCTTTGCAATGTGGCTTCCCTACAATTCTGCTGGTAAGGAGATAAATGTCCTATTAGTTTGTAAGTATATGTATAACTGGGTCTGTCAAATGTTCATCAGCCTGGATAAAAATCATTTTGGCATCTATGGTGATTTTCAACAGTGGAAAGCAAATATCCTTTGCTGTTTTAGTAAATGTGAAAAGTGATTTTGGCCTTTTCCTCTGTTATTTACTAGTAGGGACTAGTTCATTAAAACTTAAGTAAACTTTATAGGTCCGGTGAATATGTCATTTGGAAAACCGATTCTCATAGCAACAGTAGTAGCATTCTACCTGTACACATTTGTCTGTCTTCTCAGAGACATAAATGTTTGCAGCTTTTATAATGTAGGACCACACAGTCTCCATGTAATAGTGGTACATAGTGGACATGGAGATTAAGGTTAACAATCTGATATATTTTAGTTGCTAAATAAATCTGAGCAATACCATTAATAGTCAAGCAGTACGGTTAACATTTAAGTGATAGTTATCTCACCGGATCATCAGAAACCTTTGCCATTGCATGGAGAGATGTTCTTGCAAATTGGGAAATCTTTGAGAAATACATACTGTAGCTGCCTCCACTGTTGGCGGATATTTATTAGTGGCTATTTGTCCACTGTTAGTAGAACTCATGCAGTAAATGGGGATGAATTGTTATCAGATATGAGGAATTCTGATTTTAAGTGGCTACCCGAGTGAAAAAAATCAGATCAAGATACTATATTTGGATTAATAGTGGATAGGCTTTTAATTGCTTTATCCTTGCAACACACTTTGCACATCATTGCAGGGGTGTTTCAGCCATGTTACAAAAGTATAGTATAATAGACTGACATTTTTAAAGATGTTGCAAAAGACTGTCATAGTAGAGACTGTTTCCGTGTTTGTGAAAACTGGTAAGAACTGCTGTCATGTTACAAGGTACTGTGGCTGCCCTCATTCTACAAAAAACTGTTGCAAGAAATTGAAGAATGATAAGATTGTACAGAAGAATACTATAGAGCAGCCAACCCCCGGGCCCCGGCCCACTACCGGGCCTTAGCATCTCTGCAGCCAAGCCGCGGTTGCGGCAGGCGGCATGAGAGAGCAGGGAGGGTGAGAGAGCTCGGCGCATCACAGAGGCAGGTGGGTGAGAGAGTCCAGCGCATCACAGAGGTTGGCGGGTGAGAGAGCCCAGTGGATCACAGAGGCAGGTGGATGAGAAAAGCTGGCAAGCAGAGATTACACCATCTCTCTGCGACCGACCCGCATCACAGCTCTTCTGCCCTCACATCACTGGTGTCGGTGGTGCGGCCGGAGAAGAGAGATGACATCATCTCTCACAGCTGGCCCTGCATCACCGCTCTCCTGCCCTCACTCAAGAACGACCACTGCACAGAGGCCTGCCTCTGTGATAAATGAGCCAGTGCCACCAATGCAGTGACAATACACATCTGGTGGCACTGGCAGGCAGTGTGGCATTCATCTGGGGGCAGGCAGCGTGGCAAGTGGCATTCATCTGGTGACAGGCAAGGTGGCAAGTGGCATTCATCTGGTGAAAGGCAGTGTGGCAAGTGGCATTCATCTGGTGGCAGGCCCAGTGGCAAGTGACATTCCTCATCTGGTGGCAGGCAACGTGGCAAGTGGAATTCATCTGGTGGCAGGCAGAGTGGCAAGTGGCATTCATATGGTGGCAGGCAGTGTGGCAAGCGGCATTCCTCATCTGGTGGCAGGGGACGTGGCAAGTGACATTCCTCATCTGGTGGCAGGGGACATTGCAAGCGACCTTCCTCATCTGGTGGCAGGCAGCGTGGCAAGTGACAAGCTACATCTGGTGGCAGGCGACGTGGCAAGTGACACGCTCAGGGCTCCCACTGATTCTGCATTATGGTGAGTTGAAATATTTCATTTTATATTACAATGTAATAATAGAAATAATGCGCTTCCATCATCCTGACACCATAACAACCACGGTGCCATGATGATTGAAGCACCAACACCAGCTATTGCTCCGAAAATTGCCCACGAAAAATTACTTCCCCCCCCCTGCACGTAATCCCAAACCTCACCCTCCCCCAGGCCTTGGTACAATTTTCTTTCACACAGCCAGTCCCCGGTGCCAAAAAGGTTGGGGACCGCTGCTGTACAGGCATAGTAGACTTTCAGACTCCTGAAATATTTATATTGCCTACTACAGATAATATATGAGGTTGTTTAAATGTTACAAGTAACAGATAGAGACTGCCAGAGACGTTTCCTAAATTGCAAAATTTTAGAAACATCTGTCATGTTACTAGACAGAAAATGCTACAAGTAAACGTTTGAAACTGGCAACATGTTAAAGAAGACCTGTAGTCCTCCCAACATTCTGTAGAGTCTGTTTTATGGCAGACTGTATTACACTCCTTACATTTAATAGGAAATACCAAAATACACAAGTGAAAAATTTGGTGAAGCTGTGCATGGTAGCCAATCGGCTTCTAACTTCAATCAATGCTAAAAGCAACAGCTTCTGTATAGCTATACATAATTAAACTACGAACCCTATAAGATATACTGTACTACTACTTCTCCAAATAACATTTTCTAGTTTCTAGTTTTGCCTCCACTAGAGGGATGTCCTACCATACCACTTCATGTCCTAACAAAAAGTGAGGGGAAATCCCCCAATTGATATATAACTCACCTATGAGAACCTTATAGAGGTTCTATCACTTCCCCAGTAAAAAAAATAAAAATTGTTAGGCCTTGCGTACAAACTGTGCATGTTTAATTTACCTTAATTATAAATAAACTTTGGTTTGGTAACAAGCATTTCAGGTTTTGCCAGATTCTCCAGACTGGGTTTCCAGTTTTGTATACTTACTGGATGGTCCTGGTCAAAATGTGGCTCAAATTTCACAATTAAATGCTGCTGGTACATATCCAGGTCTTGAACTTTTTTTGGAAAAGAATGAGCTGTATTAAATATATAAAAATAATATATGCATTGTCAATTAATTTTCTTTTTGCTTTTAGAATGCAAAACACGATATAACAGTTGTAAATGTGCAATGTAATTTAACATAAGTGTAATGAGAAATGGCTCTGTAGGAATGCAGTAGACTTTGTGATAGAAATGTTTTACGGTATCATCCATAGCAAAATTTTGATGTGGCTCCCTTGAGTGTCAAGGTGCCAATAATGCACTTCTACTTACACCACATATTTTTTGGTATTTAGGTAACTAGGTAATTTGGTAACTACAGCTGCTATAGATGTAGTTATATGCTTGGTTAAGGTGGACATAAATGACTGGAGATCATCCCCTGACTTAACAGCCCAATATTCCCCTTCAGGTGAGAATCAGCTAATTTAGGGCTTATTGAGGGAACTATAACTAGCACTACTAAAGACCAGTAGACCTCATCCCCATATAAATTCTCCAACTTGCTGAGGCTTATCCTTCCCAAGAAAGAGCAAAAAAGAAGGGTATTCTACACCATCCGAACACCAACAGATGAGTTGTAAATGGTGTGCAACGGATAATAAGAAACAGACAAATTAATGAATGAATCAATCAATAAATCAATTATTATATTATAGCAATCCAGTAGAGAATGTTCACCTGGCAAAGTGAATATGTACTTGCAGTAACTTAGTGAATGAAGTAAATAAAAATTTAATTCAATCATCCCAAAGGTAAAATCCTGTTTTTTGTTTTTCAATTCTTTGGCCTATGAATGGGTATTTAAAGTGTAACAACATTCCCCTCTGGGTGATCATGTACATTGCAAGGAGTATAACAAACTGTGTTGCAGATTCCTACCTTTTGTTATTCTGAAGACATCCATGTGTGTTTGTCTGTGTCTCTGTACTGAGTGGGTCTAATGGGAGTGGTTTCAGAATTAACTGTCAGGTGTGGCAGCAGCAGGGCACTATTAAGGAAATCTGCTGGGCCTGCATCCCTTTAGAAGGGTTCCTATTGAAAGTATCTATCCAAAAATTACATTTTTGTTGCAGGGGATGCCTGAAATCTGACTTGTATCTTAGTGCAGATTTCTGGAACACTCTGTGTACAGAACAAACCCAGGTAGCCATATTGCAATGCATTCTCAGAAAATTACAGAACTGCAGATTGAAAAGGAAAAGTAATTTTTAATAACATTCAATTGCAATATGATTAGTTTCGCAATTATATGCACTATATTATTTTTTCTTTATTTGCTATTTTTTCCCCCCACAAAAGTGGAGTTATCCTTTAAAGGTAAAAGGCTTTATTTTATTCACTAAGCTAAGTTCAAGTATATGTAAACCCAAAACCAAAAATGTAATATATTGCAGCTTACCAGTCCTTGGTGTGGTGGCTACATTAGTTTTTATTTTTTAAAACTACTTTATTTGACTTATTTTATATTATATTTGTTTAATTTTGTTAATTTTTACCTGGTAATCTTACAAATAACACACTTTCTATTCCTGGGTGGCTATGTCATTCTTCCACTGTATCCATAGTGGGAGCCATGGCTGTCACCCTAGGCTACTCTCCTGATATGGACTACAAACATATCTGTATCTCTTCATATCCATTACACAGCGGGCAGGGCAAGTGGTAGATTACAGAACATAGCAGGGAAGGAAGATATTTTTCAATGAAGCTCATAGAAAGTGACAAAGATACAGCATCACTGGCAAGATCAACAGTTGGTTTTTGTATTCGCTGAAAATATTCTTAAAGTGGTGTTGCCACCAAAAAAAAAAATTTGGCTTAAAAATCATAAAAAAAAGAAAAAAAAAATAATTGGAAAAAAAAAATGTTTTTACTCACCTCTAAATGCCTGTTGCTAGGGGGTCCCTCGTAGTCTGCCACCTTCATTGCCCGGGCAATGACATCACTTCCCCTAGGCGCCGCACAGTCATCTGGGACCTGTCATGTGTCCCAGATGAGTGAACGTCGAATCACGGCGCACGACGTCGCTTGCGCATGCGCAGTGGGCGCCCGGCTGTGGCTTCACAGGTGCCCACATTAGGAATGCTGACGCTGCGAGCATAGCGGGGAACGAGGGGGGTCTCGTTCCCCCACATCGCTGGACCCTGGGACAGGTAAGTGTCCGATTATTAAAAGTCAGCAGCTGCAGTATTTGGGTTCAGTTATCATTTAACATCCACTATACCAGGGATATGCAATTAGCGGACCTCCAGCTGTTGCAGAACTACAATTCCCATGAGGCATAGAAAGATTCTGACAGCTACAAGCATGACACCCAGAGGCAGAGGCATGATGGGACTTGTAGTTTTGCAACAGCTGGAGGTCCGCTAATTGCATATCCCTGCACTATACCAACCAAAAATGTAGTAAGTTATCCAATTTGTCTTGTATCTGTTTACTTAAAGTATAACTAAAGGACAATTTTTTTTTTTTTAGATTTGGAGAAAATAGAGAGGGATTAGAATATCTGTCAGTTTTTTATTGGTGTCTGTGCTCCCGTTAGAGAGATTCAGCCTCTCTATTTGTCCTGTTTACCATTATCATTGAAAGTGGAATTAAAAGAACATCCCAATTTTTGGGTTGTCCCCATAAAAGTAATAGAGGGAAAATCTTCTAATGGGGACCAGGGGGTCTCCAAAGAATTCCCCTAACTTGCAGAGATTTCCTCTCATTTCCTGTTTGGCTATGGGGCAGGAAGTGAAGGGAAATCTCCACCATGGGACACTGACGGCGAAAATAAATTTGACCAGGCGTCATAACCCTTCCTTGCTTTATCAAAAATGAAAAAGAAAAGGTTTTATGTTGCCTATAATTCTACTTTAATTTTAGAACAATTAACACAAATTTTCTGGATTAATAGCACAGAGAGAATAGAGAACTGCTGAAAAAAATTGTAAAAAAAAAGTAATGGCTATTGTGTCAAAAGCATCTAGATTTATTCCTTTCAAATATTTTTTTCTTTTTTTTGTCTTTCTTAAACAAATACTAGACAAAATTATTGTGAAAAAAGATTACAAACTATAAACATAATTATTCCCTTACATAATTCATCTTTGAGTACTTTTACATCTCCTGCCACCTTTTTCAAGGAATGTATGAAGATGTTGATGGAAGAGTTGGGAATAAAGCATTTCAGATAACATTCTAGATCTTCTTTCTTCTTGTATTTTACAGCAGGTCTTGTCTCCATATGAAAAATATAGGTTTCGTTTTTCTGAAAATTAATGAACAAGTGAATGAATGAATGCCTGAAAAATGTAAACAGAATACCAAAACTTGGGTGCTCAAGAGTGAAAAGGGAAAAAAAGGGAACATTGCAGTGAGGTTTGTATCAAACAATTAATATAATGCAGAATCGATGGTGACAGAATGGCATGCAATATCTATTGTTGATAGCTTTCACCTCTGAAACCAACATCACTTTAACCACTTGCCTACCAGGCACGAACACCCCCTTCCTGACCAAGCCATTTTTCAGCTTTCAGCGCTGTCGCATTTTGAATGACAATTGCGCGGTCATGCAATGATGTACTTAAATAAAATTTGTATAATTTTTTCCCCACAAATAGCTTTCTTTTGGTGGTATGTGATCACCTCTGGGGTTTTTATTTCGTGCGCTATAAACAAAAGAAGAGTGACAAGTTTGAAATAAACACAATATTTTTTACTTTTTGCTATAATAAATATCCAATTTTTTTTTTTTTAAAAAACAAATTTTTTCCTCAGTTTAGGCTGATATGTATTCTTCTACATATTTTTGGTAAAAAAAAATTAAGCGTATATTGATTGGTTTGCGCAAAAGGTATAGCGTCTACAAAATAGGGGATAGATTTATAGCATTTTTATTATTTTTTTTTTTTTACTAGTAATGGCGGCGATTTGTGATTTTTATCGTGACTGCGAAATTGCGGCGGACAGATCGGACACTTTTGACACATTTTTGGGATCATTTACATTTATACAGCGATCCATGCTATAAAAATGCATTGATTACTGTATAAATGTCACTGGCAGGGAAGGGGTTAACACTAGGGGGCGATTGAGGGGTTAATATGTTCCCTATGGGAGTGATTCTAACTGTGGGGGGGGGGGACTGACTGGGGGAGGAGACCGATCGGTGTCCCTATGTACAAGGGACACACCATCGGTCTCCTCTCCTCTGACAGCACGTGGATCTGTGTGTTTACACACACAGATCCACGTCCTGCTCAGTTACTGGGCATTCGCGGGTGCCCAGCGGACATTGCGGCTGCCGGGCGCGCACATTGGGTCCCCAGCGACGCGGCTGGCGCGCGCCTCCTAGTGGCTGCAAACAAAATCATGTCATATGATCTCCCTTCATCCAATCAAACTCCCCTCCCAGAAGCAAATCCCTGCCATTAACCACCCCCTGTAAACTTCTCTACAAGAAACTCCCCCTTCTCGAAAAGTAAATCCACCCCCCTTTCCTTAACCCCCCACCAAAAGAAACTCCCCCAGGCTGGAATTCTCATTTCCTCATTCCCAAAACAGAAAATTGATGCTTCCCCCCTTACCAGACCTCAGATTCAGCATGGCACAGAAGCAGGAAAACTTCTGCATCCCCAGTCTCCCTTCGGCTGTGCCATATGATACCTCAAGGAGGAGTCTAGGAGTTCCCTCAACTGTGCACTGTCAATTGCCGGCATCTGAGACCTTGCAGTAATTTCACGCTTTTCAGGGGGACCCCTTATTAGACTGAGGGGATTGGGCACAATAGAAGGGGGCTGGCTGCTGCACTCCGAAACTCTGATTGCTTCTACTGTGCTGATGCTGAGGCTAAACAGCAGGGTCACTGTTTGGCCATTTTTCCAGGATGCTCTGGGGGGGGTTTTAACACCCCTGCCCCCCCCCTTATCTACGCCCCCTGCCTTACCTTATAGCAAGGTTGCTATACCCTTCCATACCCAACCATCAATGCAGTTTCACTTCAGATCTGAAATATTAACATTATTTTTAAAGCATGCCTGTTTGGAAATAAATAAGTAGGATTCCATTGTTGGCCCTATTGTAAAAATACTATTTGCCTGGCTGTCTCAGGTTTCCATAGCTCAGGATTACAGAGGTGGTACAAGTGTGCAGCACATGAGTGCAAGTGTCAGAATTTCTTATTTCAGTACTTGCTTTGGGTTAGTGATTTGGAATGCATGACAGGTATGTCCCAGACCTACATTTTTTTGAAGCATCCCATACATACATTTTTAATTGCAGTCTTCAGACTGATCTGGTAATGTTACGGATCCTTCCTCTTTTCCTCCTTGGCAATGGGCAGGTTCTTTCTAATGAACTCACGTATGTACGGTTTAGGAGCTATCCCCTGTATCAGCAAGTGCTGACGTCATCGTTCGTGCCGTTGCTTCAGCTAGTGTGCCATTACCGGCGGCTTCCAGCGCGCATGCTGAGTGACATCATCGCGGCTCCAGCCAATCACAGCGCCGGAGCCTGCGATACCCAGAAGTAACTTCGGGAGCAATGTCGCCGGTCGGAGCTGTGTACTGGGGCTGCAGCGGGGGCTTCGATCTAAGGTGAGTATTTCATAATGAGCTAGTATGCTATGCATACTAGCTCATTATGCCTTTGTCTTGCAGTTTTTTTTTTCTTTTTTTGTGGGTTTGCAACCACTTTTACCAAGGTAATCAACCGAATCTGAGATAAGGTGAAAACTGTTGGGTTGCCTTAGGTTACTGCATTTCCATATGACAGTTGCTTATTAGATTGTCATTTAAAAACATGTAATATATACTGGTAGATATTTTATATTTCACAACACATATAAAGACATATAAAGACATATAACGTGATAACGTTTTTTTCTTAAAAAAAAATCAAAATATAACCAGAAATCTACATTGTTACCCAAAAGCTAAAATGTTTTATCCAGCAGCTTACCAATTTTTATATGTAATGGCTGCAGTAATTATCTTTGTTAAGTTTTTTTTTCTTTTTTTTTTTCACCTGATGATCTGCTCAGTACGTATGTTGTTTTTCAACAAAACAAGCTGTCTTGCAGATGTATCAGTCAGGAGTGTTGGTACAAACCATTTACCACTGACAGGTTGCTTACAATGATCAGCTTGTATGTATTCATGTAAAGCCTTTATCCAAAAAGGAACGAAAATGTTGTTGTAACTGCAGTATGGGCTGGAGTTTGCCTTCCATTAGTTAGTGTATCTAAATCTGCTTGTACATCTAACACTCCCCTCCCCCCAAATTAACAATGCTGCTGTCTGCTGTGCTCCCTCATCCAGAAGGGGAGCACTCTAATACAGGAGGTGTGCTACTTGCCAGATCACCAGGTGAAAACAGAGGGAAGAAAGACTAAAAAAAGAAAAATAATGCAGCCACCACATTGGTAATTGGTAATCACATTGGCGATTGGTAAGCTGCAGTATATTATATTTTTGGTAATGGGTTTAATACCGCTTTAACTCTATATTAATAGTAGCAAAGGCATTAATAACAAAACATTGGGAAAATGTATCATTTAAGAATGGAACAACACTTTCACAAATTTAATTAAAGTAGAAAAACAATAATGTACTTACAAAAAAAAAAAAAGCCTAAACTATTTTAATATCCAGTGGAAACTCTGGTTTGATCATTTACAGTACATAAAACAAATCATTAAATGCTAATAACTATTATTCCTACACAAATGATGGAACAGCTCATATAAGATAAAACACCTTTTAAGTATATAACGGTTAAATAAATGAACCTCCATCCATACAAAATAATTTGTAGCTCAGTAAATTAAAATGACATAAAGCTTTATTTATTTCTTGCATTCTTTTCAACATGTTGTTGATTTTACATTTGTGTACTTTATTATTGTCCTTCATGTTATTAACCCTTTTCCTTAATGTTACTAAACTTTTTGTGTAACTACAATTAAAACATTACAATATTTAATCTGTTTCTTAAATATTCTATGTGAAGTGGGGTAAATAATCTGGTTTATCCTTCTAAACACATTGATAGTGATAGCAGAGTCTGGTCTATGACAAAATTTGATGCTGAGCAAATGAGGAATTCTCTAGATAAATTACTTTACGCCTAGGATCTTTAAAAACAAAGTTAAAGCTAAAAACAAAGTTAAACAAAGTTAAAACAAAGTTAAAGCTCTTTGTAACTATTTATCTTCCCTTACCTATATCCTCATCGTAATCTATAGCTGATAGTCGAAGTCTCAGCAGTGTTGATAGCAATGTGATTGTTTTGAACAATTTTTTCCTTCTTTTTTTTTTTTTCCCTATATTCTATCCCTAAATACGGTATATAATGTATATAAAACCTAATTGTTTATGCGCATATCTGTTTATATGACAATGTTTTTCTTGCAATAAATATTACAATTTAAAAAACAAAACAAAAAAAAACAAAGTTAAAATAAAAATAAAAAATTTAAAAAATATAATACTGTGGTCACTTTACCTCTAAGATCTTTAAAATGGCTTTAAGTGAAGAAGTGCTTGGGCTCCTGACGGTAAACATCAGATTTAAGGTGGTGCCATTGTCTTCACCCAGGTCTCCATTATTTACGTCTTGAGGCTCTGGTGCAGGCAGGACTGAAGCTTCTTTTTCCTTGCGAGTATCTTCTATGGGACTCTGCTTCCTGCATTGACAGACTCCCACTTCAGCCTTCATGTCTAACCTGCTCTTAGAAGATAGTGGAATAAGGCAGCTTTGAAATATATAAACAATGATATTGCTTATTCTGTACAGCAATATATATATATTTTTTTTTAACAAAAGCATCAAAACTTTCACATACCTGATTTATTACCCGTTGTACTATCAGCGAACCAACAAACTGACCTGCAGTAGAGTAGATTGGGTTCTTCTGCCCCATACAACTATGCCTTATATACTCGTTGTTGGAGGATTGTGTTATAAATATTCATTACGTTAGGTCATCAGGTATATTGTGTTTGTCATTGAGGCTCCTCATTATTATTGTAAATTCACATCATAAGAGTTGAAGCAGCATTTCATTTTCAGAAAATAAAGATGAGTAATTAGGATATTGTTATACTTTTTTCCATCACTTGGATGTTTTCAGCAAGTAAGCAAACTGTGAATCTTTCTAAGCAAATTGAAATGATACTTCATTTATAATATACAGTGCCCTCACAAATTCATACCCCTTGAAATGTTCCACATTTTGTCATGTTACAACCAAAAAACGTAAATGTATTTTATTGAGATTTTATGTGATAGACCAATACAAAGTGACACATAATTGTGAAGTGGAAGGAAAATGATAAATTATTTTCCCAATTTTTTTTAAACAAATATCTGAAAAGTGTGGCGTGCATTTGTATTCAGCCCCTTTTACTCTGATACCCCTATCTAAAATCTAACCTAATTAGTAAATAGAGTCCACCTGTGTGTAATTTAATCTCAGTATAAATACAGCTAATCTGTGAAGCCCTCAGAGGTTTGTTAGAGGATCTTAGTGAACAAACAGCATCATGAAGGCCAAGGAACAAACCAGACAGGTCGAGGATAAAGTTGTGGAGAAGTTTAAAGCAGGGTTAGGTTATAAAATAACATTTCAAGCTTTGAATATCTCATGGAGCACTGTTCAATCCATCATCCAAAAATGGAAAGAGTATGGCACAACTGCAAACCTTCCAAGACATGGTCGTCCACCTAAACTGACAGGCTGGGCAAGGGGAGCATTAATCAAAGAAGCAGCCAAGAGGCCCATGGTAACTCTGAATGAGCTGCAGAGAACCACAGCTCATGGGGGAGAATCTGTCCACAGGACAACAATTAGAAATACACTCAATTAGAAATACACTCCACAAAATTATGGAAGAGGGACATGAAGAAAGCCATTGTTGAAAGAAAGACATAAAAAGTCCTGTTTGCAGTTTGCGAGAAGCCATGTGGGGGACACAGCAAACATGTGAAACATCACCCTGAACACACCATCCCTGTGAAACATGGTGGTGGCAGCATTATGTTGTGGGGGATGCTTTTCTTAAGCAAGGATAGGGAAGCTGGTCAAAGTTAATAGGAAGATGGATGGAGCCTAAATACAGGACAATCTTACAAGAAAACCTGTTATTCCCCATACACGCGGTCGGAAATTCCGACAGAAAATGTCCGATCGGATCATGTTGTCGGAAAATCCACCCGTGTGTGGGCTCCTGATGACGCAGACATACATGCAAAACGCGTAGAGGCTGCTGGGTAACATCATTTACGCTGCACTGGTCGGCTGACATACAAGGGGATAGACAACACAGCATAAGCGGTTCTCTGTGATCCGAGGTCCCCCTATACATGGCTGGAGATGCTCAGTGCCGGCTTTGAGGGCACAGAAAAATGTGAGTGGAATAGTTCTCTTGCCTTTTAAATTAATTTGCTAAATAAATTGTTTTGGATATATTACACTATGGGAGCATCTCTTTATTATTTCCCCTGAGAATGAAGGACGCCCCTTGCACTAAATCTATTTGGATCCTTTGAAGTGAAGAGTAACCAAAGAGAGGGAGTGGTTATCCGGTTAAACTAAACCAAACGCTCATTACTCACCTAAATCTGGTGAGTGGCCATTTTCTATGGTGGTGGATTCACAGGGTGATGATTACAAAATTTGAAAGTACCAATCACTGGCTATTTTATTGAGGGGCACTTACCCGTCTTGCAGTGACTGGAACATCGGTGGTGGCAACACACGGACTTTTTATATTTAGTTTATATGTTCTTGAGAATATACCCATTTTTGTGATCTTCTTTACAGGACTTGGACTAAAGGGGGGTTTGTTTTGTTTTGTTTTGTGCCTTTTTTTCACAGAATTGTAACACAGTGGTACGGTGTTCTCCTCCTACAGGAATTGTGGTGGGGGTACACTTAAAGGTTTTCCCCACAGGATTATAGATACAAAAGTATATTTTGTTTCATGCACTTTTATATATGATTTTTTTGTAGTTTTCCTTTGCAGGATTGGGTTTGTAGAAGCGCAGGGTCTTTCACTCATTTGTTCACAAATTACCTGTAGAAAACCATCTACAGGATTGTATCCTATATATTAATTTTACATATAGGAGTGTTTAGCGTTGCACTGCAATTTAGAGGTCTAGAAGTGTTTGTCACTAAAACGTTTCCTTTATTTTATTTTATTATATATATCATATACTTATTTCATACACCATAGGATTGGCCGAACCCCCCAAAAGGATCTGTAGTTGACAACAGTGGTACCAATAAGCCCTTTATACTTAGGGTTTAGAGGATATAAAAATAACTTTTTTGATTGGCGCAATTCTCCCTACCATCTTAAATCCAACCAGTAATTGAACATATAGTCCTTTTACTTTCTAGAGTGCAGCCTTCAGAAACATATCTAACATAGGAGTTGGCGCCGGTACCCCCCTTATTGCAATTTTACGTGTGTGGGCTCCATCTGACTTTTTCCATCGGAATTTCCGATGGAAAAAATTTGAGATCCTGCTCTCAAATTTTCCGGCATCAAAATCCGATCAGACTTTTTCCGATCGTGTGTAGAGAATTCCGACGGACAAAGTGCCACGCATGCTCAGATCAAATTAGGAGACCAAAGCTATTGGCTATTAGCCTCTACGTAGTTCCGTCGTATGCAACGAACGTCACCACGTTCAGAATGATGTGTATGCAACACCAGTGTCGAACAAAATCCATCGAAAAAAATCAGACGGATTTTGTGGTCGGAATTTCCGACCGTGTGTATGGGGGCTTAGAGTCTGCAAAAGAATTGAAACTGGGGCGAAGGTTCACCTTCCAGCAGGACAACGACCCTAAACATACAGCCAGAGCTACAATGGAATGGTTTAGCTCAAAGAATATTCATGTGTTAGAATGGAGTCAAAGTCCAGACCTAAATACAATTGAGAATCTGTGGGAAGACTTGAAAATTACTGTTCACAGATGCTCTCCATCCAATCTGACAGAGCTTGAGCTATTGTGCAAAGAAGAATGGGCAAAAATGTCACTCAATGTCACATGTTGCTATAATTGCAGCAAAAGGTGGTTCTACAAAGTATTGACTCAGGGGGGCTGAATACAAATTCCCTTCCACTTCACAATTATGTGCCACTTTGTGTTGGTCTATCACATAAAAACCCATTAAAATACATTTATGTTTTTGGTTGTAACATGACAAAATGTGGAAAATTTCAAGGGATATTATTACTTTTTCAAAGCACTGTATACCTTAAAATGGAAAAGGAGATTTATCTTATTGGGTATTTTGAATGTGCCACCTTCAAATAGCAACCAAACATACTCAGACGTACAGTATAAAAAGAATATATACCCTATTTATCGGCGTATAACATGCACTTTTTCCGAAAGTCGTGGGTGCGTGTTATACGCCGATCCCCCCCCCCCCCCCCCCCCCCCCCCCCCCCCAAAAAAGTGACAAAAATATCGAGCGGCGCCGAAAAAGACCGAAGCACCGCCGAAAAAGGCCGAGCCGACTCTTCGGCTCCGCTCGCAGTCCCGCCTCCCTGCGCTCACTCCCGAAACAGCAGGGAGGCGGGACTGCGAGCGGAGCCGAACAGTCGGTTCTGTCTTTTTCGGCGGCGCTTCGGTCTTTTTCGGCGGCGCTTCGGTCTTTTTCGGCGGCGCTCACGTGGTCTGTCTCGGCAGCAGGAAATTTAACTTGGGCAAGGCGGCAAATGACGCTGGCAAGCTGCAAATGACACTGGGCAAGCTGCAAATGACACTGGGCAAGGCTGCAAATGGCGCTGGGCATGGCTGCAAATGACGCTGGGCAAGCTGCAAATGACACTTAAATGTAAGTTTTTTTTTTCCCAAAACTTCCCTCCTAAAACTTTTTTTCCTTAAAATGCCCTCCTAAACTTGGGGTGCGTGTTATACGCCGGTGCGTGTTATACGCCGATAAATACGGTGTATATATATATATATATATATATATATATATATATATATATATATATATATATATATATATATATATATATATATATATATATATATATATATATATATATATACACATACACACACTGAACAAAATTATAAATGCAACACTTTTGTATTTGCCCCTATTTATCATGAGCTAAACTCAAAGATCTATGACTTTTTCTATGTACACAAAAGGCCTATTTCTGTCAATCATTGTTCACAAATCTGTCTAAATCTGTGTTAGTGAGCACTTCTCCTTTGCCGAGAAAATCCATCCACCTCACAGGTGTGGCATATCAAGATACTCATTAGACAGCATGATTATTGCCTAATGCCGCGTACACAGAATTTTCGACGGACTAGGTCCGACGGAACGCATCCGCCAGACAATTTGATCGTTTGTGGGCTTCATCGGACCTTTGCTGTCCAAAAATCAGACGGACTTTAGATTTAAAACATGTTTCAAATGTTTCCGACGGACTTAAGTCTGGTCGAAAAATCCATTTGTCTGTATGCTAGTGCGACGGACGAAAACCAATGCTAGGGCAGCTATTGGCTACTGGCTATAAACTTCTTTATTCTAGTCCGGTCGTACGTCATCACGTTCGAATCCGTCAGACTTTGGTGTGCTTGTGTGTGTCCAAGTCCGTTCGTTCTGAAAGTCCGTCGGAACTCTGCCAAAAGTCCGTCAGGAAGACCGCCGGACCTCATGTGTACGCGGCATTAGGCTGGCCACAAGAAAAGGTCACTCTAAAATGTGCAGTTTTATCACACAGTACGATGCCACAGATGTGACAGCATTTTGTTATACCTGTTTGACAAGTGGCAAAAAAAATAAAATCTGTCAGAAATCTTATTGAGCTGATAATTTACTGTGCTATTTGCCTTTTCTGCACTGTTATCAGATAGTATTGTTCAAAGGTCTCACTGTCGACTACAGAACACCTCTGCGCGATTAATCGTTAAAGAATCAAGATCGCTATTCAACCCCCTCACAATCTTAAAACAGCATTTCCCCCATTCAGTGCAGAAAGCTCACTGCTGACAGCTGTCAAAAAACAAAAACAAACAAACAAGCATCCTGCCAAGTTTATCACAACATCGCTTAGGTGGAGATAAAGAGAAACATTGTAAAGTTTAGTTCTTTTAGATCAAAGGGATGAACCTCAGTCTGTAAATGAGGTCAGTTTAACCACTTAAAGACTTATGCCTCGTACACATGATTTTTGTTAGAAAGTTTTTGGCTCAAACTTGTCTTGCATACACACGGTCACACAAATGTTAGCCAACAATTCCGAAAAGTGGGAACGCGGTGATGTACAAGACGTATGACGAGCCGAGAAAAAGGAAGTTCAGTAGCCAGTGCGGCTCCTTCTGCTTGATGCAAGCATGCTGCAAGCAAGCTGCAAGCATGTGTAAACTTTTGTGCGACGGACTTGTGTACACACGATCAGACTTTTCGACAACAGAGTTTTGTTGCCGGAAAATTTGAGAACCTGCTATCAAACATTTGTTGGCGGGAAGTCTGAAAGCAAATGTTCGATGGAGCATACACACGGTCGGCCTTTACGACAACAAGATCACATGCTTGTGATCTTGATAAGCCTTTCCTGACACTTGTTGCTTACAAGTTAAAATCAATATTTTTTGCTAGAAAACTACTTTGAACCCCCAAACATTATATATATATATATTTTTTTAGCAGCGACCCTAGAGAATAAAATGGAGGTTATTGCAATATTTTATGTTACACTGTCTTTCAAACTGATTTTTTTGAGAAAAAAATACACTTTAATGAATAAAAAAAAAACGAAACTGTAAAGTTAGCCCAATTTTTTTTTTTTTATAATGTGAAAGATGATGTTACGCCGTGAGAATCATGATCTTTATCCCAAGCAAAAAAAATTATGATTTTCATTTTAGCCAGAATCGTGCAGTTCTACCTTCTACTAAACAAACTATAACAAGAAGGGGGCACAAAGTCCCAGGGTATTTTTTAATTTAGTAGAAAGAGTTTCACAATCGGAAAAGGGCTCCGTTTGCAAAGCATACCTGTTATCAAAGTGGATGGGAAGGAATATGATGATTCTCCTGCATTGACACAAATCTCGGCCTCAGCATTACATCAGTGCTGTGGTGTCAACAGCTTGGATTCAACTGTTCATTTGATACAGAACACCTCCCCCCTATTCTATAGATATGAGGAGAGGGGGCGTTCTGTAGTTGTGGGGTAACAATGTTGTTTCTCTACTACAGCATTATTACCCTGGGACAAAAATTATGTTACTGCCATTATTACCAATCATAAAGAGAAAAAATGCTGAAGAGAAAACTAATGTAGCCACCATGTATCAGGACTGCACTATAAAGTAAGATTTATGGTTTCTATCCCACTGTGTAATTCTTTGGGTGAACTAGACTCATTTCCAAATTGTATATGCAGATAACAGACTGCAGCTTGTTGGTCTTCTTTTTGTTTAGAGGAAATTAATTTCCATCACACATCCAAAAACAGTAGATAAATAGCAGGGCCCTCTTGTACCTTTTGTATTATACTGTAATTGTGCTGTCCCCCCCTATACTTTGTAAAGCGCTGCGTAAACTGTTGGCGCTATATAAATCATTTATAATTATAATAATAATAATAATAATTTCATTCTAGCCCCCTGTTTTAGCCAATCAAGCACACTGTGGTGAACTGTTTACCCAGTTTTTAGCAGGGTTTTGACAGCTCGGAATCTGTAAATGCTCATCAGGGATCATGTGATAGAGACCGTCACCTCTAGAGATGAGCCTGCGGTTCGAGTCAAACGTAAGTTCGACTCAAACATCAGCGTTCGCGGGAAATTTGGGCGCCCGCGGAACGCGCCATAATGAACGGCGAGATCGTCAATGCACTGCAAGATCGCAGTGTATTGACGGCTGCTGATTGGCCAATGCATACACCTGACCTGCATGCTTTGGCCAATCACAGCACGCTCTTCTGTGAGAGCCATGATTGGCCAAAGGCAGGGTGCCTTTGGCCAATCATGGCTCAGGGGGCTGAGTCCATGCCCCATACTATGTAAGGCATAGTTTTATGAATGAGAGCAGCAAAATGACATTTGTAAAGATAAAAAATTTAATTTGACTGCTCGGTTCCCCTTAACCACTACAATACTGGGCACTTTCGCCCCCTTCCTTCCCAGACCAATTTTCAGCTTTGAGCGCTCTCGCTCTTTCAATGACAATTGCGCGGTCATGCAATGCTATACCCAAATGAAATTTTTATCATTTTGTTTGCACAAATAGAGCTTTAGTTTGGTGGTATTTATTCGCGATCCCCCTACTTCTGATGGACGTTCAGGAACGTCCGATCAGAAGTAGGCGGCTCCCACCCGGCCGTATATATACAGTGGCCGGGTGAGAAGTAGTCAATATCCATACCAGACTCAAAGGGCCTGGTAATGGACTAGGGAGGGGGAACCCATGCCGTTTTTTTCAATGACTTTTATCTACCAGTATATTGCCGGTATATTGTCGTGTCCCATAGACTTAAACGGTGTTCGCACAAATTTTTTGCCTGTTCGCAAGTTCTGGTGCGAACCGAACCGGGGGGTGTTCGGCTCATCCCTAGTCACCTCCTCCTTATATACCACCAAAAAAGGACAACCAATCCGCTGTAATGCTCATAACCGTTTAGTATTAATTTACATTTATAAGAATACTTCCTAAACTAACAGATATATTTATTATTAGTTGAAAAATATTAAAAAAATAAAAATAAACTGGTAAATCCAATGGGTGTTATGAAATCACTCCCCCTGGTGGACAATAATTATATTACCATTTAAAAACTGGCCGCCACATGCCATCTAGTGGGGAAATAATATATTACAAACCAATGTATATATACATATATGTTTGTAAAAAGTGTATATACATAATATTAATAAAGAGTTAAATCTATATTAACAATAATGTCACTAATTATAAAACAACTAAAATATTAGGATAAAAAAGGATTGGAACACCATCACAATCTACATTCAATAATTAGAAATAAAACTATTTAAATAAAGGATTAAGAGTATTCAATTTATATATCCACTCAGTTTCGTTCTTGGAGATCTTTTGTTTCATATTGCCTCCTCTCCATTGGGGCTCAACCCTATCAATGCCACAAAAAGAGGCCAAGCTAGGATCCCTATTATGGTAAATTATAAAATGGTTTGACAAGCTGTGCTTTAAGAAACGCCTTTTTTATATTATTTAAGTGTTCACTAATTCTAATCCCTAGTTTTCTTGTAGTGCGCCCCACATACTGGAGCCCGCATGGACAGGAAATAAGGTACGTAACAGGAAATGAATTTGTCAATTTTATATTCTTTCCCAGTACTATGCGACTTAAAGGTTACTATCTTCCTAGTATTAGTAGTCCAGCAGGCTTTACACCTTTGCAATGGTAAAAACCTGTCGTGTCTAAGAAGGTGCATAACTTCTTTGGTGGATTAAAGATATTTGGAGAAATCTTATTCCTTAAACTTGGGGCGATAAATAAATGTTGGATATTTAGAAAGGAAACCAGCCAGCATTTTATCTCTCAATAAAATCGGAAAGTGTTTTTTGATGATATGTTTTATCGTTTCATAATTCCTGTTAAAATTTGTCAAAAAAGCCACATTGTCCTAAATCTGTTAGGCATCTTGGGTTTATTGACCAACGAACTGTGACGATCCACATTACCAACTTGTTCTTAAAGGGGAAGTAAAACATTATCATGGTAGCCCTTTTCCCTTTTCCCTAAATGTATTCACTACAAGTTCTGACTGTTGGTAGTAATCTTCTGTATTGGCACAATTGCGATGAATGCGCATTAGCTGTCCTTTTGGGATAGCTCCCAACTATTGAGGGTGGTGACAGCTGGCCATGGGGATATAGCCGTTTTGATCTGTCTCCTTAAAAAAGTTTTTTTTATTTTCTGTCTTTAAGGAGACAGATCGAAATGGCTATATCCCCATGGCAAGCTGTCACCACCCAAATAGACAGCTAATGCGCATTTAGCGCAATTGTGCCAATACAGAAGATTACTACCAACAGTCAGAACTTGTGGTGAATAAATTTAGGGAAAAGGGCTACCATGATCCTGTTGTTTCCTTTCTAAATATCCAACATTTATTTATCGGAGAGCCCCAAGTTTAAAGAATAAGATTTCTCCAAATATCTTTAATAGAATTTATATTTTAATTATATAGAATATAAAATTGTCATATTCATTTCCTGTGACTCTAGCTTTGTTACGTACCTTATTTCCTGTCCATGTGGGCTCCAGTATGTGGGGCACACTATGAGAAAACTAGGGATTAGAATTAGTGAATAAATACTTAAATAATATAAAAAAAAGGTGTTCTCAAAGCACATCTTGTCAAACGGTTTTTGAATTTACCATTATAGGGATCCTAGCTTGGCCTCTGTTTGTGGCATTGATAGGGTTGAGCCCCATTGGAGAGGAGACAATATGAAACAAAAGATCTCCAAGAACGAAACTGAGTGGATATATAAACTGAATACTCTTATCCTTTAGGTATGAATATTGATATTAATTTAAATAGTTTTATTTCTAATTATTGAATGTAGATTGTGATGGTGTTACAATACTTTTTTATCCTATTATTTTAGTGGTTTTATAATTAGTGGTATTATTGTTAGTATAGATTTAACTCTTTATTAACCACTTCAATACAGGGCTTTTAAACACCCTTCCTTACCAGAGCACTTTTTGCGATTCGGCACTGAGTCAATTTAACTAACAATTGCGCGGTCGTGCGACGTTACACCCAAACAAAATTGACGTCCTTTTTTTCCCACAAATAGAGCTTTCTTTTGGTGGTATTTGATCGCCCCTGCGGTTTTTATTTTTTGCGCTATAAACAAAAGAAGAGCGACAATTTTGAAAAAAAACACAATATTTTTTACTTTTTGCTATAATAAATATACCATTTAAAAAAAATAAATAAATTTTTCCTCAGTTTAGGCCGATACGTATTCTTCTACATATTTTTGGTAAAAAAAATCGCAATAAGTGTATATTGATCGGTTTGCGCAAAAGTTATAGCGTCTACAAAATAGGGGATAGATTTATTGAATTTTTTATTTTTTTTTACTAGTAATGGCGGCGATCTGCGATTTTTTTTTTTCGCGACTGCGACATTGCAGCGGACACTTCGGACGCTTTGGCACATTTTTGGAACCATTCACATTTACACAGCGATCGTTGCTATAAAATTGCAATGATTACTGTGTAAATGTGACTGGCAGGGAAGGGTTAACACTAGGGGGCTCTGGAGAGGTTAATGTGTTCCCTAATAGGAGTGATTCTAACTGTAGGGGGAGGGGACTCAAGGGGAGGAGACCGATCATGTGTTCCTCCGTACTGGGATCACATGATCGGTCTCCTCTGCACTGACAGGACGTGGAGCTGTGTGTTTACACACACAGCTCCACGGTCCCGCCCGGTCCCGTTGTTTTAACGGGCAATCGCGGGTGCCCGGCGGACATCGCGGCCGACGGGCACTCACACCGGGTCCCGAGCGATGCCGCGGGCGCGCGCGCGCGCCCCCCAGGCGGCCGGGAATCCGAGGACGTCATGTGACGCCCACCCAGGATGGTAGATCCACCTTGTGGGCGTCATATGACTATGGAGCGGTATTGAAGTGGTTAATATTATGTATATTATCAGGCTGGTACGTACCTGACTGGTGAGTCTACTTGGGCAGAGAGGAGGTCTCCCGTACGGATCCCACTATCGGCCCCTGGAGATGGGTACAGGAGGCACGAGAGTGAGGAAGGGTAAGAGAGCCTGGTGCAGGGTATCCGGATGTGGTGAGGAGAGTCCACTGGAGACCGGGTGGAGTGCGGGTATGCGGGATACACAGGAGGAGATTCCACAGGTGGGTGATGCAAATGAAAGTATGCAGGATATCCAGAAGATATGGTAAGTCCAGGTATAAGCCCCACTGGGGACAAGATGGGTGTAGGTATGCGGGGTACAACAGATGAAGGGAGGCGTGGAATAGGAAGCAGGCACAAGTCTCTCAATAGGGATCAAGATAATCTAGATACCTTCAAGGTCTGGTGGTGTTCCGATGGCGAGGCACAAAAGGGACAAGCATAAGAATGGTCAGTCAGGCAGAGGTCGTCAGGCAGGCGGAGATCAAGGAATTCCAAAAGGGCAAGCCGGGTCACAGGATCAAACAAGGTTTTAGCAGGTTTACAAACACAGGAACAAGGTCTCTGGAAAGCTGAAGATCAGGCAGCACTGGCCAACAGGTGCTGCCTGATTAAGTAGGCTGACTGGCGCCAACAGCACACACAGGTGTGTTCCAATTACTGTGGGCGCGCGCCCGGACACGTGCACGCGCACGCAAGCCCGCACCCGCAGGAACGCGCACAGGAGTGCGCGCACTAGCGCGCGCTGGCGCGCGGCGGCGCGCACCACCCGGCTGTCTGGAATAGCGGTTTTTGTGACAGTGCCCCCTCCTTAAGGGCAGCCTCCGGATGCCCAGACGAGTTAACTTGGAGGCGTGTGAGTCTTTGAAAGCCCGTAATAACTCACCCGCATGCAGGTTGTCTTCAGGTTCCCATGAATTATCTTCAGGCCCGTATCCTTTCCATTTGATGAGAAACTGGATCTGATTACGCCTTTTCCTACAATCCAGAATTGCTTCCACCTCGAATTCTTCTTCGTCATTGACAATAATGGGTTTGGGGGGACCAACCCTGCGGCCTGCAAAAGGATTAGGAGTCACTGGTTTTAAAAGAGTAACATGGAAGACTGGATGTATCCTTAGAGAAGTAGGTAAATCCAATTCGTAGGCGACATTATTAATTTTTCTTTTCACGGAAAAAGGACCCAAGAACTTAGGGCCTAATTTTCTGGAGGGGCAGGCCATCTTTAAATTGATGGTGGACAACCAGACCTGATCGCCAGGTTCCAGGATGAGTTCTCCGCGCTTCTTACCATCAAAGATCCTCTTGTAATTTTCTTGTGCCTTAGTCATGGTCTCCTGTAGTAACTTGTTGTTAGTGGAGAAGAAGTCAAGTGTTTCTGAAACTGCGGGTATGGAGCATTCCGGGATTGACCTGGGTAAAAAGGATGGGTGAAACCCATAATTGGCGAAGAACGGGGTTTGGTTAATACTTGAGTGCAGAGAGTTATTGTATGAGAACTCAGCCATGGGGAGCAAGGAGGCCCAATCATCTTGGGAAAAGGTAGAAAAACAACGTAGATATTGCTCTAATGTCTGATTGGTTCTCTCGGTCTGGCCGTTTGTTTGTGGATGATATGCAGATGAGAAAGCCAACTCGATTTCCAGAGATCGACAGAGAGCTTTCCAAAACCTTGAGGTGAACTGGACACCACGATCTGAAACTATGTTTGTTGGGACTCCATGTAACCTTACCACTTCTTTAATGAACATTTGTGCAGTTTCCAAAGCTGAAGGGGTACCCTTCATGGGCAAAAAATGTGCCATCTTTGACAATCTGTCCACTATAACAAAAATAGAAGAAAAACCTTCTGAAGGTGGGAGTTCGACAATAAAATCTATTGAAACCATACTCCATGGTCTTTCTGGGACTGGTAAAGGTTTTAATAGACCCCAGGCTCTTGTTCGGCTAGTCTTATTCCGAGCACAGACACAACATGATTCGACATAACTCTTACAATCCTTGGTCAGATGGGGCCACCAGAAGGTACGTAGTAGTAGATCGGTTGTCTTGGAGATACCAAAGTGCCCAGCCAGTTTGTGGTCATGACATAACTCTAATATATGTAACCTCAATTTTTCTGGAACCACAATCTTGCCTTCATGCCAAAACAATCCATCTTTACTGGAAACTCCATCCAAGGGAGGCATCCCGATGGAGGCTTGTTTGATCCGAGATATGAGATCCTCTTGTAAGAGTAGGAAATTCCCGGCGGGTAGAATGGTGTCGGGAGGAATATCGTGCTCGATATCCAAGAACATCCGAGAAAGAGCATCTGGCTTACTGTTTTTGGAGCCTGGCCGATAGGTTATGTGGAGTTGGAAACGTGAGAAGAATAGAGCCCACCTGGCTTGTCGTGGTCTTAATCTTTTAGCTGTTCTCAGATACTCCAAGTTTTTGTGGTCGGTGTACACCAGAACAGGATGCGCAGCCCCCTCCAATAGGTAGCGCCATTCTTCCAATGCTACTTTGATGGCGAGGAGTTCCCTGTCGCCCACATCATAATTTCGTTCTGAAGAGGTTAGTTTGCGGGAGAAGAAGCCTACTGGGAAAAGAAGAGCTTTGGTACCCTGTCGTTGGGATAGCACCGCCCCCACTGCAATCTCCGAAGCATCGACTTCTAAAACAAAAGGCAAGGCTGGGTTCGGATGTTTGAGGATAGAGGCAGAAGTAAAAAGTTCTTTAAGTTTTTCAAAGGCCCGTTGTGCTTTGGAACTCCAATGAAATCGAATTCCCTGTCGAGTAAGTTCGGTGATGGGTGAAATAATAGAGGAGAATCCTTTGATAAATTTTCTGTAGAAATTGGCAAAGCCAATGAAGCGTTGTACTCCCTTTCTGTCTATGGGTGCTGGCCAATCCAAAATGGCGGATACCTTTTCGGGGTCCATTTTGATTCCTTCTGCTGATATGATTAGTCCCAGGAATTGTACGCTCTGGATCTCGAAGTTACATTTTTCAAATTTTGCATACAGTCCATGTTGTCTTAGACGGGTAAGGACGTTTCGGACATGTCTGCGGTGGTCGGTCAAGGAGGGAGAGAAAATTAGAATATCGTCCAAATAAACAATAACATACAAATCCAGATAATCATGGAAGATGTTATTAACGAAGTGTTGGAAGGTTGCTGGGGCATTACATAATCCAAATGGCATGACGAGGTACTCGTAGTGCCCAAACCGAGTACGGAAAGCCGTTTTCCACTCGTCCCCTTTTCGGATACGGATCAGGTTGTAAGCCCCCCGAAGATCCAGTTTTGTGAAGATTTTGGCTGTACCCAGCCTTTGAAAAAGTTCTGGTACCAATGGAAGGGGGTATCTGTTCTTGATGGTAATCTTGTTTAATTCACGATAATCAATGCAGGGGCGAAGAGAATGATCTTTTTTTTCGACGAAGAAGATACCTGCACCGGCCGGGGATGTGGAGGGACGAATGAACCCTTTTGCCAGATTCTCGTCTATGTAATCCTTTAGAGTGCCCAATTCCTGTTCCGTAAGTGGGTAGATTCTTCCGAAGGGAACTTCTGTTCCAGGTAGAAGTTCTATAGGACAATCATAAGGCCTGTGTGGCGGAAGTGTCTCTGCCCCCTTTTTGCTGAACACATCTGCAAAGTCCCGGTAAGGTTCAGGGATGGACTGGTAGAGTTCTGAGTCAGTCCCCAGGCATAGGAGCGAAGCCGGTTCGTTGGGTTTTCCGTAGTGACAGTTCTGATGGCAATAACTGGAAGAAAACTGAACTTCACCTGTAGCCCAATTGATACTGGGGTTGTGAGCACGTAACCAAGGCATCCCTAAAATTATCGGGAAGAGAGGTGAAGGTATGACATCCAACCGTAAGAGCTCCTGGTGTTGAGGTCCTATGGTGGTCAGAAGGGGTTCCGTTTCCTGGGTGACTGGGCCGGAACTAAGTGTGGAGCCATCCGCCAGGTGGACCGCAAGGCCCCGTACTTTGGGTTGAAGAGGGATGCCATGGTTGGTTGCAAAAACTTGGTCAATAAAGCAGCTGCATGCTCCTGAGTCAATGATGACTGATACTGGGATGCTCCGACCGGAGAGCTGCAAAACAATATTGAGAGCCAGGTGAGTACCGGTTGGGAGTAAGACGGGTGCACATAAAGAAGAGGCAGACAACCACTTACGTGTCTTGTTGGGGCACATTCTTGCATAGTGTCCAGATTCCCCACAATACAAACATAGATTATGAGCCCGTCTGCGCATCTTTTCCTCAGGGGTCAGGGAAGGCCGAATTAGTCCGATTTGCATTGGTTCAGGAGCCCCAGAAGCCAGGGTAGATGAAGCTGAAGGGACTGTGTTAGAAGGACCAGGCACTTTGGGAAGCATCCAAAAGGAGCGAGAAGGACCAGAGGATCTTTCGGCCCGTCTTTCCCTAAGACGGCGGTCAATTTGAACTGAGAGGTTAATGAGTTCATCCAAGGACTGAGGGATACCAACACGGGCCAACTCATCTTTTAGAGAATCTGATAGTCCTCTGCGAAATTGGTGTCGCAGTGCCGCATCATTCCACTCTGTATCAGAGCTCCAGCGTTTGAATTCCACGGCGTAATCCTCGGCCGTTCTGCGACCTTGCTGTAAGGATTGCAATGCGGTTTCAGCCGTGGCAGCAGGTTGAGGGTCCTCATATAGCTGAGCCATTGCAGTGAGGAAACGGTCCAGGGAGTCCAAGGACGCAGACTTCTGTTCCAGAAGGCGGTGGGCCCAGGTTTGTGGTTCACCAGTCAGGAGGGAGATGATAAACCCCACTTTTGTAGCTTCCAAAGAAAAAGTCCGTGGTTGTAGAGCGAAATAAAGTTCACATGCATTGCGAAACGCACGGTATTTACTTCGTTCCCCAGAGAATCTTTCCGGTATTGGTACCTTGGGTTCTGGTGGTAGCATGATCACGGATGGTGCTTGAGGGTACCCAACAGAAGACGCCACCTGGGGGACAGAAGATGCAGACATGGTTTGGACTTGTTCTTCCAATCGGGAATAGCCTTCCTGTAGGCCCTTCACAGCTTGGGATAGACCCGCTAGATGCCTGCACATATCCTCCATGGGAGAGACCCCCTGCCCGGACTCAGTCATGGCTGCCTGATACTATCAGGCTGGTACGTACCTGACTGGTGAGTCTACTTGGGCAGAGAGGAGGTCTCCCGTACGGATCCCACTATCGGCCCCTGGAGATGGGTACAGGAGGCACGAGAGTGAGGAAGGGTAAGAGAGCCTGGTGCAGGGTATCCGGATGTGGTGAGGAGAGTCCACTGGAGACCGGGTGGAGTGCGGGTATGCGGGATACACAGGAGGAGATTCCACAGGTGGGTGATGCAAATGAAAGTATGCAGGATATCCAGAAGATATGGTAAGTCCAGGTATAAGCCCCACTGGGGACAAGATGGGTGTAGGTATGCGGGGTACAACAGATGAAGGGAGGCGTGGAATAGGAAGCAGGCACAAGTCTCTCAATAGGGATCAAGATAATCTAGATACCTTCAAGGTCTGGTGGTGTTCCGATGGCGAGGCACAAAAGGGACAAGCATAAGAATGGTCAGTCAGGCAGAGGTCGTCAGGCAGGCGGAGATCAAGGAATTCCAAAAGGGCAAGCCGGGTCACAGGATCAAACAAGGTTTTAGCAGGTTTACAAACACAGGAACAAGGTCTCTGGAAAGCTGAAGATCAGGCAGCACTGGCCAACAGGTGCTGCCTGATTAAGTAGGCTGACTGGCGCCAACAGCACACACAGGTGTGTTCCAATTACTGTGGGCGCGCGCCCGGACACGTGCACGCGCACGCAAGCCCGCACCCGCAGGAACGCGCACAGGAGTGCGCGCACTAGCGCGCGCTGGCGCGCGGCGGCGCGCACCACCCGGCTGTCTGGAATAGCGGTTTTTGTGACATATATACACTTTTTACAAACATATATGTATATATACATTGGTTTGTAATATATTATTTCCCCACTAGATGGCATGTGGTGGCCAGTTTTTAAATAGTATTATAATTATTGTCCACCAGGGGGAGTGATTTTATAACACCCATTGGAATTACCATTTTATTGATATTTTTTTAAATATTTTTCAACTAATAATAAAGATATCTGTTTGTTTAGGGAGTCTTCTTATAAATGTAAATGACTCAGAGTCCAGAATACTAACCAGTGGTGAGGATTACAACGGATTGGTTATCCTTTTTAATGGTGGTGTATATAAGGAGGAGGTGACAGGCTTTATCACATGATCCCTGATGACGTCAGAGGCTGCTGACGAAACGCATAGGATCCCGTGATATGTGACACGTCACTTCCACCACTGTTTGGAATGCAGGTGGAATGCAGACGGCGTCCCTGCTCTTTTCGTGAGTGTGATCTTATCTTCTGTCCTGTAAGTGTAATTCTGTGGTTTTAACATTAAATCCTTTAACGATACTAGACCATGAGGAGTTTTATTATTTTTTCCTGATATATACATACCACTCATCTGGCGGTCGTGCTATTCCTGAGCTGCTGCAATCTGGATAGTATCTGTTTGCTGGTGTTGACTACCTGTAATGGATATCAATCCCATCTGGTGAGTAGGATACTTACCTAGAAGTTGGTGGAAGGATATGCACACTTGAAAGATATCACAATCAAATTTGTTTGATGATCAGCAGACTATACTAGCACTTTGTGGAAACAATTTGTTTTGATGGTGGTTATTGGACTTTTAACATTGTATATAATAATTTCACATTTATTATTTTTCTGTGTTTAGCGCAGTATGATTTCTTTACACAAAATGTGAGCCAAGCCTGGGAGCCAGGGCCTTCAATAGGCTTTGCTTAACCCAAGATAACTGCTAAAGTCATGTGGGGTGGCATCATCCAATCGGATAGCTTCCCCAGTGACCCAGGTAATCATAGAGAAACCATGTTCCTCTTGACTTCCCTCCAGTTGCACTGCCACTGTGGACAAGTGCCACCTACAGTGGCTTTTGAATGATCTTTCATCAGATATATTTTGTAATATTAAGTGCACGCCTACTAGGTTACTAGGTGCACGCCTACAGAGATCACAGTACTTCCCCTGTCAATGCATCTATTTCAGGGGTGTACATACAAGGGCTGCCATTGCAACCAAGCCCCATGCCCGTGCAGCCCCCCTGTACACCTGAATAGGAGGGCAGTGGGGGCGGTGGCATGTAGAGGAACCCATTCCTTCCTGTAGCTGCTGAATGCCTGCTTTTTCTCCTCTGCCTCCCACAGACATTCAGCGACTGCAGGAGGGAAATTGAGGGCATTGGTTCCTCTACATGCTGTTTCTGCCGCTTCCTAATCCATGTGCTGCTGCCGCTGACCCCTGTCAGCAGCAGCAGTGTCTCACAAAAGTGAGACACACAGTGTCTCACAAAAGTGATTACACCCCTCACATTTTTATAAATATTTTATTATATCTTTTCATGTGACAACAAAAGAAATGACACTTTGCTACAATGTAAAGTAGTGAGTGTACAGCTTGTATAACAGTGTAAATTTGCTGTCCCCTCAAAATAACTCAACACACAGCCATTAATATCTAAACCGCTGGCAACAAAAGTGAGTACTTCCCTAAGTAAAAATGTCCAAATTGGGACCAATTAGCCATTTTCCCTCCCAGTGTCACGTGACTCGTTAGTGTTACAAGGTCTCAGGAGTGAATGGGGAGCAGGTGTGTTAAATTTGGTGTTATCGCTCTCACTCTCTCATACTGGTCACTGGAAGTTCAACATCGCACCTCATGGCAAAGAACTCTCTGAGGATCTGAAAAAAAGAATTGTTGCTCTACATAAAGATGGCCTAGGCTATAAGAAGATTGCCAAGACCCTGAAACTGAGCTGCAGCATGGTGGCCAAGACCATACAGTGGTTTAACAGGACAGATTCTACTCAGAACAGGCCTTGCCATGGTCGACCAAAGAAGTTGAGTGCATGTGCTCAGTATCATATCCAGAGGTTGTCTTTGGGAAATAGACGTATCAGTGCTGCCAGCATTGCTGCAGAGGTTGAAGGGGTGGGGAGGTCAGCCTGTCAGTGCTCAGACTGTATGCCGCACACTGCATCAAATTGGTCTGCATGGCTGTCGTCCCAGAAGGAAGCCTCTTCTAAAGACGATGCACAAGAAAGCCTGCAAATAGTTTGCTGAAGACAAGCAGACTAAGGACATAGATTACTGGAACCATGTCCTGTGGTCTGATGAGACCAAGATAAACTTATTTGGTTCAGATGGCGTCAAACGTGTGTGGCGGCAACCACACACCAAGTACAAAGACAAGTGTGTCTTGACTACAGTCAAGCATGGTGGTGGGAGTGTCATGGTCTGGGGCTGCATGAGTGCTGCCGACACTGGGGAGCTACGATTCATTGAGGGAACCATGAATGCCAACATGTACTGTGACATACTGAAGCAGAGCATGATCCCTTCCCTTCGGAGACTGGGCCGCAGGGCAGTATTCCAACATGATAACGACCCCAAACACACCTCCAAGATGACCCCTGCCTTGCTAAAGAAGATGAGGGTGAAGGTGATGGACTGGACAACCATTTCTCCAGACCTAAACCCTATTGTGCATCTGTGGGGCATCCTCAAATGGAAGGTGGAGGAGCGCAAGGTCTCTAACATCCACCAGCTCTGTGATGTCGTCATGGAGGAGTGGAAGAGGACTCCAGTGGCAACCTGTGAAGCTCTGGTGAACTCCATGCCCAAGAGGGTTAAGGCAGTGCTAGAAAATAATGGTGGCCACACAGAATATTGGCACTTCGGGCCCAAATTGGACATTTTCACTTAGGGATGTACTCACTCCAGCGGTTTAGACATTAATGGCTGTGTGTTGAGTTATTTTGAGGGGACAGAAAATTTACACTATTATACAAGCTGTACTCTCACTGCTTTACATTGTAGCAAAGTGTCATTAATTCAGTGTTGTCACATGAAAAGATAGAATAAAATATTTACAAAAATATGAGGGTGTACTCACTTTTGTGAGATACTGTGTATATATTTGTCAGAAACTGTTGCTTTTCTTGACTAAAAGGTTCAAAACAGCTGTATGCAGAACAGTTATTGAAGTGTATTTATTTGACTGTGAGTAAATGAAACACTTGCTGTCCATAGACCAGGGGTAGGCAACACCCGGCACTTGACTCCCTCCCCATCAGCAGAGCAGCACAGGGCAGTGTCAGTGAGACAATAATGCATTCCAATTTCAGAATTCCCCACGCCGCACCTGCACTGAGGGGAGGCACTGTGCCCCCACACATTGTAAAAGATGAGAAACATTGTTTGGTTCTCTAACTTTGCTGTAGCTGCGATCATCAGCTTTTGTGATGGGGAAGAAACCACCAATCTCAGAAAAAGGGGATTTCACTGTAAATTAAGAAAACCACAATCAGGTGCCAGTTGTGGAATTACTCTTGTCTTGAGCTAATATTCAGCGCAATGAAAATAACACCACCTTTTGCTGCAGTGCAGAGTGCCACACTTTTTCTCGGCTGTGGGGGCCCAACTTATGATCCTGCACACAGGCCCACTGCTTTGTGATGTGCTTTGTGATGTGCTTTGTATGTGACATCAAAAAATGTGACATTTAAAAAAAAAAAAACTTTTTCGTATTGTGACATCACATACATCACATACAAGCATGTGGACTGGATGCAAGAGGTGGATCAGCAGGGTGAGTGTGCCAGGACAGGTAGATGTGTCTCATCACTGCTTCTATTCACCACTCTGCATATCACACATATCATAGATGAGAAGAGGGTACAGCAGTGGAGCAGATGAGCAGGAGGGTACAGTGGTGGGGAAAATAAGTAGAAGGGGTTCAGAGGTGGGACAGAAGAGCAGGAGGTACAATGGTGGGGCAGATGTGCAGGGAGGTACAGTGGTGGAAGAGATGAGTAGGGGCTTCAGCAGTGGGACAGAAGAGCAAGGGGTTTAGTGTTGGGCCAGATGAGAAGGGGGTTCAGTGATGGGACAGAAACATGGGGGGGGGTAGAGCAGTGGGGCAGATGTGAAAGTAGGTGTATTGGTGGGACAGATGAGCAGGGGGAACAGAGGTGGGGCAGAATAGCAGGGGGTACAGAGGTGGGGACAAAGAGCAGGGGGTACATAGGTGACACAGATGTGCAGGAGGTACATTGGTGGGGCAGATGAGAAAGTGGGTTACAGTGGTGGGGCAGATGAGCAGATGGGTTCAGTGTTAGGACAGATGAGAAGGTGATTCAGTAGTGAGAGGTCAGTGGAGCAGATGTGCAGGGAGGTACAGTGGTCAGGCAGATGAGAAAAGGGGTACATTGATGGGGCAGATGAGCAGCAGGGCTACAGTGGTGGGACAGAAGAGCAAGGGGGTAAAGTGGTGGGGCAGATGTGCAGGAGGTACAGTAGTGGGAGGGATTAGAAGGGGGTTTAGTGGTGGGACAGAAAAGCAAGGGGTGTACAGTGATGTGGCCGATGAGCACGGGGTTACAGTGGTGGGACAGATAAGCAGGGGGGTTTTAGTGTTGGGCCAAATGAGAAGGGGGTTACAGTGGTGGGAAAGATGAGCGGGGGGGTTCAGTATTGGGGCAGATGAAAAGGGGGTTCAGCGGTGGGACATAAGAGCAGGGGGTACAGTGGTGGGGCAGATGTGAAAGGAGGTGCATTGGTGGGACAGATGAGCAGGGGGTTACAGTGGTTGGGCAGAAGAGCAGGGGGTACAGAGGTGGAGCAGATGTACAGGCTTGTACAGTGGCGGGGCAGAGGAGAAAGGAGGTACATTGGTGGGACAGATAAGCAGGGGGAACAGAGGTGGGACAGATGTGCAGGAGGTTCAGGGGTGGGGCAGATGAGAAGATGGTTCAGTGGTGAGACAGAAGAGCATGGGGTTATGGCAGTGGAGCAGATGTGCAGGGAGGTACAGTGGTGGGGCAGATGAGCAGGGGGTTACAGTGGTGGGACCGAAGAGCAGGGTGGTACAGTGGTGGGGCAGATGAGCATGGGGTTACAGTGGTGGGGCAGATGAGCAGGGGGTACAGAGGTGGGACAGATGTGCAGGGGGTTACAGTGGTGGGACAGAGGAGCAGGGGGGACAGTGATCGGAGGCGTGAAGGTGCATGAATTGGGGCTGATCTGAAGTGTGGAGTTGCAGGAATTGGGGCTGATCTGAGGCGTGAGTGCAGGATGTTAATTTATCACTACTACTCAAGTAGTTTACAGCATTTATAATTTTCGTGATTGAGAGTGTGAAGTTTAAATTTTTTTGTTATAAAATCGGCACGCTCAATTTCTTTGAAAATATTTTTCGGCCTCAAAAGGTTGCCTACCCCTGCCATAGACTGTATATAAACAGCCTATGAACATAAGCTTGGTATCATTTTTCAGCCAGTGACTGGCTTTTCAGGAAAAGTGACCCAGGTGGCAGTAGGGCCATCTGAACACTTTTACTACATTGTAAATGTCCTGCTTTCCCCCACTTCTGCCTGACATTGTATCCAGGTTTTTCCATTCCTCTGAGGAATCCAGAGCCACGGTAAATGCTTTCAGCACAGAGAGAGGGAGGAGCTCTGGGAACATTCATTCACAATTCTCTTCTGGGTCTTATGAACCCGGAAACAACATGCATTTTGTCAGTTCCAAGTTTAAAGATAATTTCCAAGCTGCTGTGGCCGGGGAAACAGCTAATCAAGCATGATCTGTGCTTGATTAGCTTGAGGACAGAGGTGTCATTAGGGGTCTAATAGCCCCATGATGTCTCCATGGTGAGAACCTGGCACCTGCCCAATTCTATGACATAGGGGACTTGTTAAAGAGATACTCAACCCTCCTCCCATGTTTGTTTACCCTCTTACCTGTAGTGCTGGATACTCTTAAAGGAAATACTCACCTGCATAGCAAATCCAGCGTTGTCCCGCTGCAAACTGGCATGTGGGTGACATATAACAGGTCCTTTATAGAAATCTGAGTAAGCTTTTGGACTTTTCATGTACTTCCTGGGGTTAATAACTACTGAGCCAACACGTTATATAAAAACATTTGTACAAAACTTTATTTAGAACATTCTACAATTCTTAAAAGAAAGGGGTTTGTTCCATAAAAACAAGTTAACAAACTGCTTGTCCAGGGTGATGTAATCCTGGATTCAAGATCCCATTTTGTTTATCTTTTAGCCAACGCATTTTACAGGCTGACACGGTTTGTCAGGGCCTCAGATCCTGCCAAATACTGTAACAACATGTACAAGATCTGAAAATCAATGTTTCATGTAGCAAAATCACAAATTAATTTCTTTACACACAGCATTATCTTTTGTTATCAGAAAAAATGTAGATATGTTTTCTAAATTCTTTGCAACATTCCACATAGTGGGGCAAATGATATTTCATGGTATAAATCATTATAAAAAGGTATATACTTTTTATAATGATAAAACCCCTTGCTTTTAAGTATTGTAGAATGTTCTAAATAAAGTTATGTACAAATGATTTTATATAATCTGTTGGCTCAGTTATTATTAACCCAAGGAAGTACATGAAAAGTCCCAACCCTTACTTGGATTTCTATAATTGTCTCTCAAGGGATGGTACTTCCTTAGGGTGCGTATTGATTCACACTCTACCCCCACACACAAGACGTTATATACCAGGTCCTGTTCGGCCATCTTGATCTTGTTCCACTGGCTGTGTCTTCTGGGTGCAGGCAGCCAGATACCAATGGCGCACCAGGCCCACCCCTAGGCCAATCTGTGTGCCTGATAATGCAGCCTCCTCCTGATGCAGTATTCCAGGTGGCTATAGGATAGGGTACATGTGATTCTGGCTGAGGTCAGAATGGTGGCAGGGGGCTGGGACCAAAGAAAAAATAAATAAACACAGAAAAACTCCCTGCAATTCTGCCTTGGGAGGTGAGGATGTTTAAATGGAACTAACTCCCTTTATGGAGTTAAGTTTCACTGTAACCCTCTTGTGAAGTTAAAAGTTAAAAGAAAAAAATGTAAAAGCCACTCTCACATGCAAATGCATACGCACGTAGGGCACGCATATGTATGTAAACAGCAACCGCACCACACATATGAGGAATCACTGCTAATGTCGGAGTGAGGGCAAAAATCCTAGGGCTATCATTTACAGTTAACTCTAAATTGATAACCTCTAAATGCTTTAAAAGCTGCAATTGTAAGGCTTGAGATGTTTGGTTTTGGTCTCAACCTACTCGCCACAACCCCATCTTCTATATTTTATAAAAAAAAACGGGTACTATATGGTACTTTCTAAGTAGCAGAAAAAGGTATGCCAACATAAATAATGGTTATATAAACTTACTGCCTGATTGTATTTCTATATTACTGTCGTCTACAAACTAAGTTTGAGCTAAAGCAAATAGACCTGCTTATACTTGTAGTGACAGTCTAAGCAAAAAAGGAAGGTATATATTGTCCCACTGGTGCTCAGGAATGGTGTGCCAATATGAGATATCACCATCCAGTAGTGTGTATTATGCTTAGAAAAATTACCGCTCTCCCAGTCCAGTCTATGTTGCTAACATGTGTGAGATGGTCTCATTCTTACACCACTTCACAAGCCACTCCTCCTGACATATTTCACTCCAACCACCAGGGCTTAGTCATAGAGGTCCTCTAAGACTAAGCCCCCGGCGGGCTGAGGCCATCTCATACATGTTAGCAGACTGACCTAGGAGAGCTGGGATTTTTCAAAGCAAAGACTATGTTATCAGACCTGTTACTATGGCAACTGCTTAGATGTTTGCTCTATTTATTTATTAGCCCTTTTGGTTTTTTTTTGGTTTTTGGAGTTTTTTTTTTTTTTTTTTTTTTACCTTTTAACAGAAGGCAGTTAAGTTAACAAATACAGCAACCAATGAGAATTTTTGACTCCAATAAAGCAAAATCTGATAAGTCTAGGTTACTATACAATACTTTTAGCAATGCCTAATTAAACCGATTTCAAAATTCACTCCAGAATACAGAAGTAACCATTTATATTATTTATATTTGTATATCATTTTCATGCATTTAGTAGGTGAGGCTTTATGTACTTCATTAGGAGAATGTACATTGTCCTGCTTAAAAAATAATTTTGCTGAATTTCAAATTGCTAACCTGTAAGGTCATGTTTATTGCTAACTGAAGTATAAGAGTATGGCACCAATAAAAATATTACACATTTTTCAGATTTTTTTTAAATAATTCTTTAATAATAGCTGTTACATACATAATTAAAAAAACATGTTACATAAATGTAACTTATTGCTAAATTCCATAGTTATACATTGAAGCACTTTGAGAATGTTACCAAGATATATGTATGAATAGGATATTCACATAGAATTTATATATAGGTTTTAAGCCTGAGATGAAAGAAAATTGCTTAAGTGTGGCATAAGTCATTAAAGAAACATTCAAGAACTATAGTTCAAATTTAAAACTAACACATATCATGTCACTTCCATAATGCTTTGGTTTCTGAACTTACAACACTATTTTGTGAATTTTAAAGTTAAATGTGATTATCTGCGGCATAGGGGATTATTCACTGAAGACAAATAGCCTTTACACTTAGCAAGGGATGTTGAACATTGCAAGGGAGCTGTGCTCAGAATTTAGTGAATGTGGTGAAATTTTACTATGCATAGTATCACATGCATGGAAAATTAAAAAAATAGCTTGTACATAATTAAATGATGGAAGTCAATAGTGCTTCTCCTCATTCATTAAACTCTAGGCAAAATTCATTTACAAAGTCCAACTTCCTTTGCAAAGTGAATAGGCTATTTACCTTAGTAAATCGAACCACACATTATATTTGCTCCATAACCTTGATAAACATCCAGAGAAGATGGTTGTCAGTTGTTTGAAAATAATTTGGCGGCGTTTTGACATTCCCTGTGTATGCACTGATGATTTATAGCAATCAAAGTCAAGCCTACCTCTAATGATTATTCTGTTTTTGGGACTGGGGTATAAATCACCCTCTCTATGCATTGTTTAAGATGTTAAGAAGGTTTATTTTATACAGTAAAGAATGTTGTGGTGCAAAGTGCAGCAACCCATAAAAGCCAATAATTTTTTCAGCATATGAGCATTATATCAATGGAGGATAAATTCTGAATGGCTGTCATGTTAAAAAAGCTTAATCAGTTTACCTATTCTATGGAGAAATCCTGTAGGATCCTAGTGTTGTGATCGCCTCATAAACTGCTTTAGTACTGGCAGGTTTTGCTGGGTAAGATATGAGTTGCAAATAGACAGATAGATAGGTTATCTTCATTTTTATATGTGAAGATCTTAGTCGTGAAATTGGTGACAGCATTATTCCACTTTAATTAGACCTAACTTTAAATAGAATGCAATATCTGGTTTATGATGGTCCAGTAGTCATTATTACACCTGCCCTTAACTATTCATAGAGGTAAAATGTCTCACAATCTAATATACATATATATACTGCAGGATATATATTGGATGGTGTTGAACCCAAACTACAAGGCACATTGCATTATATTGTTTATGACATTATACAATGCAGCGTAATATTCAGAAGGATATTGGTAAACTCTACTTCTTTGATTCCTAAATAGTAGCAGTAAATGTTCTGACTAACTGCTTTAACTCTAAATTCTTTCTAAATTGAGCTCCATGAACTAATCATATTTGAACACCTCAAACTTGATAACAATTTTCATCCATAATGGGATCACTGCTGTGCTTTTATTAATATTTTTACTCCAGCTTCCTGAGAGCGCTGCACAGGATACCAATTTCACCTGCAGGAAAGAAATAGTTATGAAGTTAAAAATCATGTTTTTTCACATGCCGGTCCCTGCATACAGAAATTTTATAGGAATATAGTTAAGAAGCACTTGCACAGGTAAATAAATATAACACAGAAAGAGGGATTTTTGTTGATTATCCCAAACACATCTGCAAAAAAGGAAAATGCCATTGTGCCTGGTCAGAGATCGTGCATCTGGAAATTTCTTAAACTCCAGAAATACACCATCGGAAACCGGCGGTCCACCATTTGCTCTCCAGCCTAAACTGCAAGATGGAAACATCAGCAAACACAAAGGAAGGGGGTGTTCAGAGGCAATGACATGTCCAGTACATACTTGTAGGTATGTGTTATTACATGTTATTTTGTCTTTTTTTCTTTCCTAGCAGACAGTCATTTTCTCTTTTTTGTTGTACTCCCTTGTGGAGTTTGTGTGCATTTTGGACTGAGACAAATAATATATTGATCAGTTTTGCTGTTTATGTGTACTACATACTGTATAACTTTAACTTTGTTCATCTTTGTAGATGTATTGATGTTGTGTCAAGCAATGCTCAGTCCTGAAGAAGTCCACAAAACGCATCGACTGATGGTTAAATATGGACATAATCTTGTTATGAGAAACATAGTGCGCAAGCGCGGGCGACGTCACAGCACCTAGAACATCGCAAACACAACTGTAAGTGCACTTTCACAGGTAGCGATCAGCTGCCTGTGCGATCTAGATTAGATTGAACTAAAGTAGTAGAGGAGGGTTTACAACCACTTTAATGTGCTAAATAAGCATATAAAATACAAAGCAGTACTGGGACATTTCTAGATAATATACACAAATATAACAAATAGCACAGGTATTATTAATAACTTACCGTTAATGCAGTCAGCCAGATTCTTCAGCTGTTGAACATTATCCAGTACCTCAATACTTTGTGTATATGAATTGTAGCGAACCGAGAAAGGACGAGGTATTGTGGCAGCAAATTTCCTGTCAAAATGATATAACATTGCAAGTTCATTCAAATGAATACACGTTATTTGCTGTTTACTAATGTACTTTTCATGAGTGATTTATAATGTATACTCTTTTTAGGATGACATTTATCCTTCAATCTTCTATTTTAAAAAGTCTCAGGAGGCAAAAAGCCTTATCAAAATTAGTTGGAAATATGACATCCTGAAAACTGTGTACATTCTGATAAATGATGAAACTGCTGAGATTGAAAGGGTCGACGTAAAAGCTGATGCCTACATAAACACAAGAGTTCTCACCTTACTTTCTCTTTGGCATCTTCAAAACTTTCAGCAACAAAATAAACAGGTTGGAACTCTGTTATTGGGTATTTCTGTTTAGATGTCTTCTCTGGTTCAAAGGGTTTCACTTCTGGCTTCTCTGTTAAACAGTACTGCAAAAAAAAATAAAAGACAACATAAATGGTTAAATGCACAGGTGGGAATGTATAATGAGTAATAATGTGTTTCTATGATCCAAATGTTTTTTTCTTTGTTTTGGATAATGTGGGGAAGGGTTAGAATCCAGGTTGTACTTTTATTGGAGACTAAGAATTTCCCTTACTCATACCACCCAACATTTCGAGATAGGAATGAGGGACACCTACAAACAAACTTATGTAGGCGTAGGACACACCCCCTGCCACATCCCCTTAAAGGCGAATTAACCAAAAAAAGGTCAATTAAATCTACAAGTGCTTTTTTTACCACTACTATTCCTTTATATTGGCTTTTAAAATGTACAAATGCAGCAATTTAGAAATTGGATGAAAGGTTTAGCACTAGGAAACACTTTTTGAAAGATAAAAAGTGAATTTTATATACAACTATATGGATCAGGCCAAGATGAGGGACAAATGAGGAGGAAAAAGGGACAGAGGGACATTGCTCCAAATCAGGGACAGTCCCTCGAAATCTTGGACAGTTGGGAGCTATGATCTAAACTGTTTAATCCAGGCCAGACTCTGCCTGCCATGTTTATACATACTAGTTTCAGTCTTAATATTAGTGGGGTGTTGCAGCTAATTTAGTCTGCACACTCTGATACCTAGACCCAGGCTATCCATTGTAAGTCCTTCTCACTCAGCAGCATGCAGTGTTGGAATATACACCCACCCACCGGGACAAATGGATGAGGCATGTTTTGTAAAAGTGAAGCTTTGGGAGCTATGCTAACTCCCTGCTTCGAGAATAAAGTTTTACTATACAGGAAGTAAGGTAAATCTGAAACAGGAAAACAAACAACAATAAAAACTGCAAAGCATTCTAGCTACCCACTACTAATAAAGCAGATATTGCATTATTGGTGATGTGTGATCAAAAGGCAAAACATCCCTGCCCAATTTAAACCAAAAAATAAATATGTATATAAGACCATTTAGGTGCCAAAATAAAACAAAAATCAATGCAAATAGTACAGTATTATTAAAAATACTTTTTATGTACAATACATGAGTTATGAAAACATCCTATGATGGACCTCAGGATTAAGCCTCTACCTATGGTACATGCATCACTGAATAACCCAGAAATATGTGTACTTTCGATTATTATGACATATACATATATAAAGGATTACATTACTGAGCAAAGATGGGCATTTTAAGGCAATTCAAAGTCAGCTTCATCAGGAAGACAGAGGTGATATAATATGTATTTAGGCCAGGTGCACAATGAATGCAGCAAACCTATAACCAAAGCCCCCCTAAGTCTGGTATCCTAAAGATGTCACAAATGACTAGATCAGCAACCTATCCCTGGAATTGGTCATACGTGATCAGTGTGTCAAAACTAGTAATTCCTATTCAAGTATACTGCATACAGCAATGAACTCAAGACAAGCCTTCTGGATGTTTCCAGTTCTCCCCCCAAGCTGTAACTTTCCTTAAATCCTCACCCAGTATGTGTCCCCACCATGCACTTCCACCAACGTCCACTACTTAACTTCAAAGAACATTTTCACTTCTGCCTGTGTTGCTTTTGGAGAAGAAATGTTGTCCCTGGGAGGAAGTGAGGGGAACTCTCTGATTGAGCCTTGGACAGCAGTAAAACCCCAACAGGAGTTCTACTCCTTATCCAGGCTCTCCAAAACTAACACAAATGCTCTGGCTTTAGATATGCTTTACTACAAGACAAATCTATTTTGGTACAGAAACTTAAATGCAATTTAGTTGTGGTTTCCATGTACTTCATGATATAGTCATATTAAAAAGGGTTGTAACACAAGGACAGTACATTCTAAAGTATATATTCCCAATGGTAAACTAGATACCATTATCGCTCTGTCCTAATTTCACAACTAGTATTACTGCATGTAAGTAAATTACACTAAGAAAAGCTTTGCAGAAGACATACTGGTGAGTTACATCTTTATTCTGGAAGGCTTGAGTGAATTTTCTTTTATATTTGTGGGCAATCACATACCTTCCTGTTAGTCAAAACTTGGCTCTGGATTGATTAAACATTTTTAGGCCATTCATCTGTGATGGTGGTAGTGGATTTATTCTTCCTACCAAGTAGGCCTACCGTCATGTGCAGCCCCCTCCACCCCCCACATCCCATTACCCCAGCAGACTGGCTAGTCTTAATATCACACTAACAATATCAGATGTCATTGCCACACAAGACATATTGAGGTTGAAGAGAGGTTAAAAGAGACCCCTGTGCATAAGTAAACCAAGAACTGACAACTACAGCACAAAGCTCTGATTGAGTTTTATTGAATGAAACAGCACTAAGAGTCAAGTAGATCCAGTAAATGCTGTAACCCATGCCAACAAATCTGCTTTCAGTTTACTGAAGTTAGATCGTTGATGGATGAACTCTGACTGGCTGCTTCTTGGATTACAGAATAAGCCAATTGTTTTTTCACATTTAACATTTCGCAGTGGTGTTACAATGCAAAAAGCTGACCCTTAATATACAGCCTGTTCTAATTCCTGGACCACAGACATTGCAACTAGTTAATGACATTTACACTTTCTGCATTGCACTTTGATTGTAAATATATTAGAATGAGTATAGAAAATCAAACCTGTAATTCTCCAAATGATGAAAGCAGGCCAGCTCCATAAGCCTTTACTTTATCTTCCTGTTTGCAAAGGCCGAATTCAGCAGTGAACCAGTACACCTTGTGGGGGGGGGAAATATAACCATCATTATTAGTACACAGTAATAAAGTAGATGCTAAATTTACTTGCTTTGAAAGCAAATCTTATCTCTACATTAGTGAAAAAACATTACTTGTGATTCTTAGGCCACAGTCAGTATTTAACAGATGATATATAGACCATGAACATATTTTTGGGGTGCATTTAAAAAAAAAAAGGAAAAAAATGACACATTTATAAAGTGATGTGCTTTACAAATTATTTAGAATCAATTAAAAAATTAATGAGAAAAAAAATAATACAGACAAAGCGAATGCTGTGAAATATCCAAGCCAGCACCCTGCAGTTTCCTTTTATGAATGGACCACACACTGCGGGACTATGTAGAACATTATAAATGAGCCTCATGTGTCATTTGGCTTCCCTAGCAACAATATAAAGGGGGCGTTTGACTCTCTTATGTCCATTTTACGGGCAATTTCTCTAGTGGTACAGAATACTGTTTGGTTTCAAAGCAATTGTCCAGATGTATTTGCTAAAAACTATGGCTGCCTATATAAATCCTGCTACCTGCCTCTGTTCCCCATAGCAGTCACATGCTCTGCTATCGCTGTAGTTATTCCACTGATATAGATAACAATACATTGTACAGCCCGGTGTCTGGTAGAAAAATGTCAAGATGTGTGTTTTGAGTAAGGCTGATATAATGTTATTATATTCTATTTGTTCTGAAAGGATTCCAAATATATATAGTTGAACACATTGTTGTGATCCTTGTATAAAGGATGTCCTGGATTAGGACAAGAAACACCAAAAAAATGATCTACTGTAATATTTTACACAGTATGACTTGTTATACTTACGGTAGCCAGCATCTCAATATATTCATCTGGAGCACCGAGTGATGCCAATCCAATCTCCTAATGAGATAGAGGAGTGAAAATGTTATTTTGTTATTTGGACCCAGCCATAATAAAGTCTCTAAGCATGAGTGCAGAATACCTACTTGAGAAAACTGGGCAAAGCTTGGGTCAGCAAATAAAGGAGCATGCCCCAGAAGTTCATGACAAATATCACTGTAAATAGGGGAAAATAAATAAAAAATAAAAGCTGAACTGCAAGTGGTTGAAAAAGGCTGCCATATTTCAATAAAATAAATCGAATATGTGGTTATTTTATATTTTTTAATTGTTGTTCAGTGACATATTTTTTCTACAAAAAAAAAATTGTAAAAGTCTTTTGCCTTTAACACACTATATTACCAAAAGTATTGTGACACTTGCCTTTACATGCACATGAACTTTAATGGCATCCCAGTCTTATGCTGGCCATACACTATATGAAAAATTGGCCGAAATTCGGTCATTAGATCGTTCGTTAGTTTTGTGCCAGTTAATGGGCACAAAATCGATAATCGTTTGGATGTTTTTGAGCCGAAAAACAAAGGACAAGTAAATTGGAAATTGGAAATTTTCTACCGAACGAACGATAAATTGAAAGGTTAACCACTGTCTGACCTCCCACAGTCATATGACGGCGGCAAGAAACATCTGTTGTTCCGGGCCGCCGTCATATGACGGCACTAACTTTGCGGCCACTAGGGGGTGTCGTTGGGGACCCGATGTGTGCGCCTGGCGGCCGCGATGTCCGCCGGGCACCCGCGATTGCCCAGTAACTGAGCAGGATGTGGATCTGTGTGTGTAAACACACAGATCCACATCCTATCAGAGGAGAGGAGACCGAGGAGAGGAGACCGATGGTGTGTCCCTTGTACATAGTTAGAATCACTCACATAGGGAACATATTTACCCTTTGATCACCCCCTAGTGTTAACCCCTTCCCTGACACATTTATACAGTAATCAATGCATTTTTATAGCACGGATCGCTGTATAAATGTGAATGGTCCCAAAAATGTGTCAAAATTTGCCGGTATGTCCGCCGCAATGTCGAAGTCACGATAAAAATCGCATATTGCCGCCATTACTAGTAAACAAAAAATATATAATAAAAATGCTATAAATCTATCCTCTATTTTGTAGACACTATAACTTTTGCGCAAACTGTATATTACGCTTATTGCAATTTTTTTACCAAAAATATGTAGAAGAATACGTATCGGCCTAAACTGAGGAAAAAATTTGTTTTAAAAAAAAAAATTGGATATTTATTATAGTAAAAAGTAAAAAATATTGTGTTTTTTTCAAACTTGTCCCTCTTCTTTTGTTTATAGCACAAGAAATAAAAACCGCAGAGGTGATCAAATACCACCAAAAGAACGCTCTATTTGTGGGGAAAAAATGATAAATAATGTATTTGGGTACATCGTTGCATGACCGCGCAATTGTCATTCAAAATGCGACAGCGCTGAAAGCTGAAAAATGGCTTGGTCAGGAAGGGGGTGTTCGTGCCTGGTAGGCAAGTGGTTAATGTGTTTCCCGTCCGACCTGTCTGCACTAGGTATATGTAAAAAAACGAACATAAAATGTATTTATTTATGTCCACTGAACGATTTATCAGTCATTACATGATGGCACCATCGTTTGCGCTCGCGGTCGAACATTCGTTTTTCGAAATTGGGTTTGCCCGATTTTTCGGATAGTGTATGGCCAGCATTAGTCCATAGAGTTCAATATTGAGTTGGCCCACCCGTTGCAGCTATAACAGCTACAGCTCTTCTGGGAAGGCTGTCCAAAAGGTTTAGGAGTGTGTCTATGGGAATGTTTTGTCGGTGTTCTGTCGGGTTGAGGCCATGACTCTATGCAGGCCAGTCAAGTTCCTCCACCCCAAACTCACTCATTCATGTCTTTATGGACCTTGCTTTGTGCACTGGTCCAAATCATTTGGTGGAGGGGGGATTATGGTGTGGGGTTGTTTTTCAGGGGTTGGGCTCTGGCCCCTTAGTTCAAGTAAAGGAAACTCCTAAGACGTCAGCATACCAAGACATTTTAAACAATTTCATGTTCTCAACTTTGTGGGAACAGTTTGGGGGTGGCCCCTTCCTCTTCCAACATGACGGCGTACCAGTGCACAAAGCAAGATCCATAAAGACATGGATGAGCCAGTTTGGGCTGGAGGAACTTGACTGGCCTGTACAGACTCATGACCTCAACCCTGGCCAAAACCTGATAGAACACCTTTGGGATAATTTAGAGTGGAGACTGTGAGCCAGGCTTTTTCGTCCACATCAGTGCCTGACCTCACAAATGCGCTTCTGGAAGAATGGTCAAACATTCCCATAGACACACTCCTAAACCTTGTGCACAGCCTTCCCAGAAGAGTTGAAGCTGTTATAGCTGCAAAGGGTGGACCAACTTAATATTGATCCCTGCGGACTAAGACTGGGATGCCGTTAAAGTTTATGTGTGTGTGAAGGCAGGCGTCTCAATACTTTTGAAAATATATTGTATAAAAACAATTGAACTTATATCTAAAGTAATTTTTTTTCATTTTTAAAAGATTAGGGTAAAGCTAAAACACCTGCCATATTTTATTTCATCAATGATTTATTGTGGAGGTTTTCTATCACTTCCTGTCTTGTAGGAAAAGGAAGTGAGAGGAAAGAATCTCCAGAATAAGGGAAATCTCCTCTCAGACAGCTGTCACCACAGCAAGTTTCCCAATTAAAAGAGTTTACCTTTATTCCAGTTCTAGTGAAAACTCCAAATGTTGTATTTTACTTCATTTTTAGTTCTAATGATAATAGTAGCCAGGACCGATAGAGAGGGTGAATCTCCCTAGAAATCTCCCCCACACACAGCAACATAAGAACCTGATAAGGGCTCTAATCATTGCCTACTCTAACAAAAACATAAAAAAAATGTTTTTGGTAAAGATATACATATTTTATGCACCAAGCAAAATTATAAACGCGACACTTTTGTGTTTGCCCCTATTTATCATGAGCTCAACTCAAAGATCTACAACTTTTTCTATGTACACAAAAGGTCTATTTCTCTTGAATATTGTTCACAAATCTGTCTAAATCTGTGATAATGAGCACTTCTTTGCCGAGCCACTCTAAAATGTGCAGTTTTACTGTATTAGGGTGGTCGGTCTGAAGACCATGCTCGTCATTCTCATCGGGGTCTCGACCTGACTACAGTTCGTCGTCGTAACCGACTTGAGTGGGCAAATGCTCACATTTAATGGCATCTGGCACTTTGGAGAGTTCTCTTCAAGAATAAATCCCAGTTTTCACTGTACAGGGCAGATGGCAGACAGCGTGTATGGCATTGTGTGGGTGCGCAGTTTGCTTATGTCAACGTTGTGGTTTGAGTGGCCCATGGTGGCAGTGGAGTTATGGTATGGGCAGGCGTATGCTATGGACAACAAACACAGGTGCATTTTATTGATGTCATTTTGATTGCACAGAGATACTGTGATGAGATCCTGAGGCCCATTGTTGTGCCATTCATCCACGACCATCACCTCATGTTGCAGCATAATAATGCACGGCCCCATGTTGCAAGGATCTGTACACAATTTCTGGAAGCTGAAAACATCCCAGTTCTTGCATGGCCAACATGTCAGGGATGCTCTGGATCGGCGTATATGACAGCGTGTTCCAGTTCTTGCCAATATCCAGCAACTTTGCACAGCTATTGAACAGGAATGGCCAACATTCCACAGGCCACTATTAACAACCCGATGAACTCTATGCAAAGGAGATATGCTGCACTGCGTGAGGCAAATGGTGGTCACACCAGATACTGACTGGTTTTCAGATCGACCCCCCCCCCCCCAATACAGTAAAACTGCACATTTTAGAGTGGCTCGGCAAAGGAGAAGTGCTCATTAGCACAGATTTAGACAGATTTGTGAACAATATTTGAGAGAAATAGGCCTTTTGTGTACATAGAAAAAGTCATAGATCATTGAGTTCAGCTCATGATAAATAGGGGTACACACAAAAGTGTTGCGTTTATAATTTTGCTCAGTGTATTTACTTCTCATTTGACAAGCATCTGAGACCTTGGTGAAGAAAGGATTATTATACCTGTATAATATAGATAACTACTATATATTTAAATTTCATATTTATAATACTTGTAAAATTAATAAAATGTACTCACGGTTCAGGCGTATACATGGGTTTTGACCAATGGCGGATATACTGGGTTGAGTGAAAAACTCTAAATGCTAGTCCTGCCAAAAAGTCACGAGAGGACAGCAAACCAGCAACAGGGCGTAAACGAAATCCAGTACAATCTTCACAAAAAAATTAAAAAGTTAAATATACAAAATGTTCATATTAAGCCTGCATCAGCAATCCACCAAAATCTAGTGCAGTCATTTTCTATCAGGCTAGCCCCCTTAGTTTTAGCATATTGTTCAGTCAGGTCACATCAAAACCTTAGGATCTGGGCACAATCTTCTTCTGTAAAGAATGGTGCTACGAATGTTTTACTGTACTACTCATTATTACTTACCCAGCTACCAAATCTAGCGTTGTCTTGCTGACAGCCTTCTGTCAACAGACACCGATAGATCCCACATTGCTATCTTACTTGTGACGTCATTGTGAGGCCCGCTGGCTCTTCCAGGTTCAGCTGGCAGGGCCTTGCGATGATGTGCCACTAGGCCCCCCCCCCCCCTTACTTCTGAATGAATGACTAAAGGCCTCCTGGGATATGTGGCGTGCATATTCTAGGAGGCCTAGCGAGCACCATGCACGTCTCAAGGCAAATGACGTACCTTGATGGGAGGGCCTGTGCTGTTTGTTAATAAAACAAAACAACACTGCCCAATTCTTGTAGAGTAGGGGAGGAGGGGTAGAGATGGGGGTAGTTGCTATAGAGGGTGAAGGTCCGCTTTAAATAAAGTTGTTTTAAAATATTTGATTTTTTTTTTTTTTTTTTTACAGTATAGCTTTTACATAAATAAAAAAAAAACACATCTAGGTAAGATCTTTAAAAGTAAGTTTCACACTAACACAGCCTAAATCTAAAATTTGCATATGTGTCATTTATTAAGATTACAGGGTTAATCATAGAACAGTAGATAGGATATGGGGGGTAACTACATAATATAGTAGCTCAAAGCAAGAATAATTTCACTGAGGAACAGTTGTTTTTACTGTCAGTAAAACAACTGTCAGTGCTGGAAAATTTCTCAGATTTATAAGATTAGGTATAGGCTTAATGATTATTATAAAGTCATGATTAAAAGACAAGGTTTTAGATTAAAGATATGATTTTAAATGGTCTATGTATGAAATGATAGCTGCGCAGACACAAATATCTGTACAGAAAGAATACAAACTTGCTGTCTTTTGTTTAATATGATTAATTCCTATATTGTCGGCACAATCTAGTGGCCATAATGCATTTTTTTTCTTGATTGAAAAATTTGTTGAAAAAAATCCATTATGGCCAATAAACGGGGCTAATGATATAGGAACTACAGTAATCATAGTAAAGAAAATACGGCAAATTTTCATTCTTGCTGTACAGATGTTTATCGTATCTGTGCAGCTATCATTTTAGGTTTAGACAAGCTGTATAATTTCTGCACTTTGAACAGCTTTGGGTAAGACTGCAGATAAACAAGTACAACTTAAGTAGGAGGAATTTTTTTTTTTTTTTTCTCTGTGTATCACCTGAGGGCCGAGGCTCGTCACTTCACTGGGTTCATTAAGGGTTCACAACCACTTTAAGCCCTTTCGACCACACACACATTAATGTGGCCTCACCAAAGTGGGCTTTTTCCCATGGGGCCACATATATGCATATCTCCCTTTGTACTGGAAGCATGCCACAAAGCGTGCTTCCAGCACAGAGAACGTGGTCTCACTCGTACTAACGATCAGGACCCAGGACTCTCGGTTCTGGGTCACCTGATCACTGTGATAGCCTCTAGCTGGCTATCACAGTGATTAGTCACTGAGAGCCCACCCCTGTGTATCTTCCTCTTCTTGCAGGAAAAGAAAATGTAAACAAACCAAAGTGTGTAAAAAAAAAAGAAAATCAAATAAAAATTTAAAATAAAGAATAAAAAAAAAGAAAAAAGAAAGAAAAAAATAACAAGATCGAGGTTTGCCAGGGTTAGTGTTAAGGTCAAGGTCAGGGTTAAAGGTCAATGTTTGTTTGCATTTTAGTGTAAATAGGAGATCTGAGGTCTTTTTGACCCCAGATCTCATATTTAAGAGGTCCTGTCTTGTTTTTTTTTCTATTACAAGGGATGTTTACATTCCTTGTAATAGGAATAAAAGTGACATTTTTTTTAAAAAAGAACAGTGTAAAAAAATTAAATTAAATGTAAAATATATTTTTTTTTTTAATGCGGCCCGTCCTGCTGAGCTCGCGTACATAAGCGAATGCATACGTAAGTTGCGCCTGCATATGAAAACCGTATTCAAACCACACATGTGAGGTATCACTGGAATCGTTAGAGCAAGATCAAGATCTCCTCTGTAACTCAAAAAATGCAACCTGTAGAATTGTATTAACGTCGCCTATGGAGATTTTTAAGCATAAAAAAGTTTGTCACCATTCCACGAGCAGGAGGAATTTTGAAGCGTGACATGTTGGGTATCAATTTACTCGGCGTAAAATCATCTCATCTTTCACAATATAAAAAAAGTTGGGCTAACTTTACTGTTGACTTATTTTTTTATTCAAAAAAGTGTATTTTTTCCAAAAAAAAGTGCGCTTGGAAGACCGCTGCGCAAATACGGTGTGACAAAGTATTGCAACAACCACCATTTTATTCTCTAGGGTGTTAGAAAAAAAAGCTATAATGTTTGGGGGTTCTAAGTAATTTTCTAGCAAAAAAAAAATATATTATTTTAACCACTTAGTCCTTAAGTGGTTAAAAAATGTTTTTTTTACTATTTTGGGCCAGTTTTCCTTTGATGATAAAAAAAATCAGGAGATACCAGTTACCATTCACCACCAAAACAACGCTGAATTTTTCCTGAAAAAAAACAATGTATAATCCACCTGGAAACACAAAGTAGTTGTGCCGATATGTACAGTTTTACTAATACATGCCAAAGTTGCAAAATTGTGCTTAAGCATTAACATTTGCTTTACCCTTAAGTTAGGGGTTAAGTTACGTTTCAAGACGTAAGAGATGGAGGGTATTGGGGGGTAAGTGCTAGGCTCACTGCCCTGGGTTCTTTCTGGTCAGATCAGACATTTCCGCTGATTACTATACATCATTCTTGTTTGCTAAGCATTAGGGAACAAAATTGCAAGTGAATACAGTTTTTATAATACACATTTACAAATATGCTTATTCATTGATCAGCTAGCTATACATTTATTTATTCACATACTTTGTAAGAAGTTAGACACGTCTTCAAGCTGAGGAATGTTATTTTCATTATATCCACAATATTCTTCCAACAAAGGAAAGACATGGTTATGTTCATAGCAAGCATGGGTGGGATATAGGGATTTCAGCTCTTTGAAAACTGTCCCCCATGTGTTCTTCTCCTGTTCTGTGTAGATAACACGAGGAATAGGCTGACCACTAAAAGAAAAAAAAACATACAGACTTTCATTTAGTTCACATCAACAAGTTTAGGATGCAAAGCATTACCCCGTGTTGTAGAATTTACTTATTTCCTTACCCACCCAACACCTGAATTACTGGACAAAACCATTGAAGGATAGGTCATGTGGCTTACACTGTTAGAACAGTGTATCATCATTCCAGTCCACAGGGACCTTTAGCACATTATGTTATTCACAGGTCCAAGTTTTAATTCATATAATTCCAAAACAGTTTTACAATGTACAGTACATTCTGGTTCTTGAAGAGTGGCCCCTTAGTTTTTTCAAGGGCTGCATATTTTATTATTTCTAATTACCCAAAAGAATTAGGGAATAATTTGGGTTCAATTTATTACAAATTAACTTTCAATTTAGGTAGAACCCTTTCTGAAGTGCAATATAAAACATGCATAGTTAAAAGTATGTCTTTGAAGGTTGTCCTTCATTTAGGTCATGATACCATCTTTAAAAGACTCTTAGATATACATCTTAAAGGACACAACATACGGGGATATGGGAAATCATTATAGACACTGATACATGCACCTACACAGGTTGAACTGGATGGACTATTGTCTTTTTTCAGCCTTACTGACTATGTAATACTAGCAATAGTCAATCACATTCCACTGGACTTGTTCTGTTTGTTCTAACATTTAGGCTGCTTTCACACCCGGGCGATGCGGGCGGCGGCGGTAAAGCAGCGCTATATTTAGCGCTGCTTTACCGTCATTTTAGCCGCGGTATGCGGCCGCTAGCGGGATGGTTTTAACCCCCGCTAGCGGCCGAAAAAGGGTTAAATCCCCCCGCAAAGCGCCGCTGCAGCGCCGCTTTGCCGGCGGTATCCCCGCGGTGTCCCATTGATTTCAATGGGTAGGAGCGGTATAGGAGCGGTGAATACAACGCTCCTTCACCGCTCCAAAGATGCTGATAGCAGGACTTTTTTTACCGTCCTGCTAGCGCACCGCTCCAGTGCGAAAGCCCTCAGGGCTTTCACACTGGAGACACAGCAGCAGCTGTTTCAGGTCGGTTTGCAGGCGCTATTTTTAGCGCAATAGCGCCTGCAAACCGCCCTAGTGTGAAAGCAGCCTTAATGAACATGTCCAGTTCAATGTGACTAAATACTACTTGCTAAAGCTAGCAGTAGTCGCTTTCTTTTGGACTTGCCTCTGTAACATTGAAGATGTTTTGCCAATTGCCATTCATCAGAGTAAATGTATTTGTTTCTAAAAATATCAGGACTATACCCCATCAACTATAGCTGCATGGGCAACTCAAGACACCCTAATCCAGTCACACTGGAGATGATAGTCCAAAATGAAAATGGGAAGCATAAAAGTTTGTGAAAACAACCCGCTCAATAGTGCCTTGAAAAAGTATTCATACCTCTTGAAATTTTCCACATTTTGTCATGTTACAACCAAAAAGGTAAATATATTTCATTGGGATTTTATGTTATAGGCCAACACAAAGTGGCACGTAATTGTGAAGTGGAAGGAAAATGATAAATGGTTTTTAATTTTTTTTTGCAAATAAATATCTGAAAAGTGTGGCATGCATTTGTATTCAGCCCCCTTTACTCTGATACCCCTAACTAAAATCTAGTGGAACCAATTGCCTTCAGAGGTCACCTAATTAGTAAATAATGTTCACCTGTGTGTAATTTAATCTCAGTATAAAAACAGCTGTGTTCTGTGAAGCCCTCAGAGGTTTGTTAGAGAACCTTAGTGAACAAACACCATCATGAAGGCCAAGGAACACACCAGACAGGTCAGGGTTAAAGTTGTGGAGAAGTTCAAAGCAGGGTTAGGTTATAAAAAAATCCCAAACTTTGAACATCTCACAGAGCACTGTTCAATCCATCATCTGAAAATGGAAAGAGTATGGCACAACTGCAAACCTACAAAGACATGGCTTTCTACCTAAACTGACAGGCCAGGCAAGGAGACCATTAATCAGAGATGCAGCCAAGAGGCCCATGGTAACTCTGGAGGAGCTGCAGAGATCCACAGCTCAGGTGGGAGAATCTGTCCACAGGACAACTATTAGTCATGTACTCCACAAATCTGGTCTTTATGGAAGAGTGGCAAGAAGAAAGCCATTGTTAAAAGAAAGCCATAAGAAGTCCAGTTTGCAGTTTGCGAGAAGTCATGTGGGGGATACAGCAAACATGTGGAAGAAGATGTTCTGGTCAGATGAGATTCAAATTTAACTTTTTGGCCTAAAAGCAAAACGCTATGTGTGGCAGAAAATGAACACTTCACATCACGCTGAACACACTATCCCTACCGTGAAACATGATGGTGGCAGCATCATATTGTGGGGATGCTTTTCTTCAGCCGGGACAGGTAAGATGGTCAGAGTTGATGGGAAGATGGATGGAGCCAAATACTAGGCAATCTTAGAAAAAAAACTGTTAGAGTCTGCAAAAGACTTGAGACTGGGGCCGAGGTTCACCTTTCAGGAAGACAACGACCCTAAACATACAGCCAGAGCTACAATAGAATGGTTTAGGTCAAAGCTTGTTCATGTGTTAGAATGGCCCAGTCAAAGTCCAGACCTAAATCCAACTGAGAATCTGCTGTTCACAGACGCTCTCCATCCAATCTGACAGTGCTCAAGCTATTTTGCAAAGGAGAATGGGCAAAATGTCACTCTCTAGATGTGCAAAGCTGGTAGACATACCCAAAAAGTCTTGCAGCTGTAATTGCAGTAAAAGATGGTTCTACAAAGTATTGACTCAGTGGGGCTGAATACAAAAGCATGCCACACTTTTCAGATATTTATTTGTAAAAAAAAAAATTGAAAACCATTTATCAATTTCCTTTCACTTCACAATTAAGTGCCATTTTGTGTTGGTCTATCACATAAAATCCCAATAAAATACATTTACATTTTTGGTTGTAACATCACAACATGTGGAAAATTTCAAGGGGTATGAATACTTTTTCAAGGCACTGTAAATGCAAAATCCAATCACTATGATGATTATTTACCTAGAACAAAGTATATACTCTCCCACCTGACACTCACGAGAAGAAGCTACTTGGATAAATGTTAAAATGTGTTTAAAGCAAGTCTAGCTATACCATGATCTGGATAAATGAAAAATTTCCAAAAAAAAAAAAAGATGCATTTAAACCCCTACCAAAACCAACAGTACCAAGTAGGCCATTCAATATCAATGTTCAGAATGTACAATGGACAGCTGGTAAAAGTTCTAATCAATAATGCATGTTTTCACCATCTCAACGAAATTATGGGTAAAGGGGCTTAAAAAATGATTTATGGTAAAATATTTACCATGACCAGGGAGAATTTGAGAGACACCGGGTAAACATATGCATAGTCAAACTTTTTATTTTATTTTTTGGCTAGAATGATGAAGGGTTAGAACCCCTGTCCTGTTTTACTGATATCCGAGGTTCTGTTAAAAAGATTTTTCTTATTTTCGGTTTTGGGGACAATGTTTTAACAGACAAGAAGTGAGAGAAAATCTGCAAAAGGGATACAGACAACCATAAATAACTAACACAGGTTCTAGCCTTCCCCTGTGTAACTTAAAAATGTGTATTTACTTCTGTCTGTGCTGCTGTTGGAGCCTTTTATTCATTTCCTGTCTATTGAAAAGGTTGTCCTCAGGACAGGAAGTATGGTAGAATCTCTCCAGTGGAGCCCCAGACATCAGTACAAACTTGCAGGGGGTCTAATTCTTTCCCACCCTGTCCAAAACTGGAAAAAAAAGAAGGCTGCCACAGATCTGCATGTACATGCAGAGGTAAATTCAGCAGACCACTAAAAGAGGATTATCACCAAAGCTTTTTTGGCTATACTTCTATGGATCACAAGAGTGCAGTTAATTCTGCACTCCTGTGACCTGTTTCCATCCGACAGCCGCATTTTAAATTACACTCTGTTTTAAAGGTATATTTTTCATTTCCAGAAACATAATAATTTTCTGATACACCGTGTCCTTGATTTTATTTGCTGTACAAAGAATAGTAATAATATTGCACATTCATTTTATTTAAAAGAAAATGGATAAACCTTGCACATACTCATAAATCTGATAAATGATTTGTGAATATTTTTTTTTATCAATAACTGTACTTACTGCTTGTAATTGAATGCAATGTCTGCAAATTCTTTGCGTCTAGCCCGATACACGGAATCAGTGAACCCCTAAGAGCAAATAAAGAAATCATGCTTATACTTTCTCATGTTCCATATATAATGCCAAATTCTCAATAGCAATAACCTCTTAGCATACTACAACAACAAAACTCATGCTCAATTTAAATTGTAGCACATAGGTGTTTGTGTGTCCTGTAAAGCCTCTTTTAGTTGATGAAATGTGAGTTTGTTGCCCTTTAAAGCGTAGCTCCACCCAATAGGGGAAGCTACAGTGTTTGCTTCCTCCCCCCCCCCCACCGCTGCCACATTTGGCCCCTTACGGTGGGGGGGGGGGGGGGAGTGGGTCACTTCCAGGTGACCTCACTGCGGCGAGGTCTCCCAGAAGTTCAGCCCCCCTCCTCCTTCCCCCCGCCGTCGGGCCATTCACAAAGCGCAGCACGCTTCGCACATGCGCAGTAAGGAACCGGCTGCTGATTTTACATTTTTTGGTGGGAGGGCTGGAGCTCTGCTTTAACATTGAGAGACTTGACAGGTTTTTAAAGAATTCCTTCAAGTGAAATTATAGGCACCTGTCTAGCTGCTCATGTCTACCTTCCCTTAATTTCAATGCTGCAGCATCGGCCAGACCCTAACACTAGGAAATAATATTAGGGAAATGTGCTATAAATCTTTATTTACACAGCGATCATGATTTGGTTGGAGATACAATTTGGAGATTTAGTACCAATTAGGTTATTATAAATGTACACTTTGGGAAGCAAACATTTTCTTTTCTCATATGTGGCAAATAGAAAGTTTTTAAGTGTATTACAATTACTCATGCTAATATTGGTCAATGATACAAGGAAAGTCCAACTGAGTCACATTCAGGAATATATTTGCACTGTGGTTCAGCTTAATTTTTATAGTGCAAATGTTTGTCAGGAAATGACACTTATTTGTAATAAAGATAGCCTGATTCCTTTTATTTTTCTTTTGAACATATCCCTCCAAAGCCCATGAATCACAGCAAACAATGATGCCTATTGCATACTGAATTAAGTGAGCAATTATCTATAATTACACAAGATCAATTAAAGTAATAGAAACATTTTCATCTGCACCTATGCCTCTGTGTTGGTCACAAATGAATATTTTGTGTGTTTGTTCCTATTTTTCAAAGCGACCAGTGTTATGGATGAAACGCACCTGAGCACTAATTGTAACATAAAAAAGACCGTTGACAATCTTCTCATACATATAAAATATAAATGTATAATACTTGAGTGAAGGTATATATAAGTCTTGCTTTGGCCATTACATTTGGCCATGGAGATCACTATTTAAATGACTTAGTAGACATTTTAAAACTGAATGTTGTTGTTCCAAATAAACTTAGAGGAGTTTTACCTTTGTTGGTCGTCAGTTAATTTTGTTTATAGTATGATAAGGCAAAGAAAGACTAATTGGCATTTGACCAGAGTTGTTCTAGGATTGGATATATAAAGCTCACCAATCTATAGAGCTCAATTTACATAGCTGAAAAAGCCAGGCTAAGGAGCATATTTTTTTTTAAGTGATTTTATTTTTTTTGCTGTGCCCCATTATATTGCAAAATAACAGTCACATGACTAAAAATTAAGATCTTTAGCTCTAAATAGCTCTAAAGCAGGGTTCTCCAAACTTTTCACCTCGAGGGCCACATTGTAGATTTTACAAATTTTTGCAGGACAAAAATTTTTATTATTTATAAATGAATGAATAGAATTCAAATAATCCCATCACAGACTTTCCGCACATCTGAGTCCCCATCAGAGACTCCTTGCTCATATGTGCCAAATTCAGAGCTTTCCACACATTTGTGTCCCCATCAGAGACTCCTTGCTCATCTGTGTCCCCATTAGCCCTTTCTACACATCTGTGTCCCCATCAGAGTCTCCTTGCACATCTTTTCCCCCATCAGAGTTTCCTTGCACATCTGTGACCTCCATCAGAGACTCCTTGCCCATTTGTGTCCCCCATCATAGTTTTCCACACATCTGTGTCCCCATCAGAGCCTCCTTGTACATCTGTTTCCCCATCAGAGTTCCCTTGCACATCTGTGACCTCATCAGAGACTCCTTGCACATTTGTGTCCCCTTCAGAGTTTTCCACACATATGTGTCCCCGTCAGAGTCTCTTGCACATTTGTTTGCCTATCAGGGTCTCCTTGCACATCTGTTTCCCCATCAGAGTCTCCTTGCACACCTGTTTCCCCATCAGAGTCTTTCCACACATTTGTGTCCCCATCAGAGCCTTTCCTCACATCTGTGTCCCCATCAGAGCCTTTGTCAGGGCTGGGCTCAGCCCTTCTTTCTCTGAGATGGCCACTCAGCTGTCGTTTAATTGCCAGCTCCTATATCTCCACAGTGACTCACCTGTTGATGATATCCTGCTTGTCAGTCCTGCTTACTGAAGCCGTCCAGCCCAGATCTTCTCTGCCTTCGCCTGGTCAACATCACAGAGACTCTCGCCTGCGTGCCTGTTAAAGACTTGCTTGGCTGACGTCTCTTGTGGTTCCAGATCTTGCTTGTTGTTCCACTACATTGAATCTCTGATTTCCTGATATCCTGGCCTGTTCTGAAGTACGCTGATCCCTGGCTTCCTGACTTCCTGGCTTGTCTGACTATCCTTTCCGGTTACCGAACTTTGGCTATGTTTTATCTACATTTGTTCTATTTACTTTTATTATTATTATTATTAATAAACAAGTGTGATTTAACTGTACTTCTCTCTCGGTCTGATTCATGGTTTCTGACACCTTTTCACACATCTGTGTCTCCATCAGAGACATTTCGCATAGCTGTGTACACATCAGAGCCTTCCTTCACATCTCTGTTTCCATCAGAGTCTTTCTGCACATCTGTTTCCTCATAAAAGTTTCCTTGCACATCGGTTTCCCCATCAGAGTCTCCTTGCACATCTGAGTCCCCATCAGAGCATTTCCTTACATCTGTGTCCCCATCAGAGCCTTTCCTCACATCTGTGTCCCCATGAGAGCCTTTCCTCACATATGTGTCCCCATCAGAGTCTTTCTGCACATCTGTGTCTCCTTCAGAGCCTTTCTGCACATCTGTGTGTCCATCAGAGCCTTTCCGCACATCTGTGTGTCCATCAGAACCTTTCTGCACATATGTGTGTCCATCAGAGCCTTTCTGCACATCAGTTTCCCCATCTGATCCTTTCCACACATCTGTGTCCCCATCAGAGCCTTTTCACACATTTATGTCCCCATCAGAGCCTTTCCACACATTTGTGTCCCCATCAGAGCCTTTCTGCACATCTGTGTCCCCATCAGGGTCTTCCACATATTTGTGTCCCCATCAGAGTGTTCCTTACATCTGTTTCCCCATCAGAGACTTCCCTAGATCTGTGTCCCCCATCACAGTCTTCCCCATATCTGTGCCCACTTTATCTGTGTCCCCATCAGAATCTTCTAAATATCTGTGCCCTCAGTGTTAGCACAATTATGTCCAGCACAATGCTATTTACATTGCCCCCATTTGCCTCTTATATTGATGTCACAGGCACAGTACAGCTCTCTTTGGAGACCCCTGCACTAAAGACTTATGGTATATGGGGTAACATACCTATGCACCTTTCCCACTGTAGCCCCCCCCCCCCCACAGATCTCCCAAATGGGGGCATTAAAATGGTCTTTGCTGGAGCTGGACTTTCATGCTTCATTGCGACTGAAATGGGGATCTGCTCTTTTAGTTTTAACAATTTGCATCTTTATCAACCTTTTTTTTCCATGAATGGGGGAACTTTCCCTGTGACTTGAATCACTGTCGAGGAAAACTTTAATAAGTGTGTCCCCTACATATATTTATAAAAAAATATAAGAACACATGTTCAATATACTGTTACATATGTAGTATTATATTCATTACATGCATGTACTTTGATAAATGTGTCTCCAGATATATTTATCAAAAAATATAAGAAAACATTTTTCAATATACTGTTTTACTGTATATAGTTTAGGAATATATAGTATTATAATTGTGAAAGGTATTTACAAAATAAACAATTGCACTCACAGGATGATCTGCATCGAGCTCCTCTCCATAGCTCAGAATCTGATTTGCAAACTTGTCCAGATCCTGTATGGTCCTTGGAAACCATGGGACTAAAATGGATGACATAACAGATTATAACAAAATGACAAAGCACTAGGCAGTCGGACATTTTTTCCCATTTGTTTTATAAGAAACTCTCAAAATGTCAACTCATAAGTACAGTCATTTGAACTGAGGGGCGCTAAGAGCCAGAATAGGTGCCTGGTAGACGTGCCTTCTTAAGTCTTCATTTCATGAATATGAATATTGGTATGCAGTAACAAATCAGTATGAAAATGTATGACTTTACATACCCCTAAAAAAACACACAAAAACTGATAATTAAAGCTGAACACAGATTAAATAAATACATATGAGCCATCTTACCTGCCAAAAGATTTATATTTAGGTCCATCCAGTCCTGAGATTTACACAGCTCTGCTTTACAGAACAGACCTGTCTGGCATGGCAGGAGACCTGATTTTTCTCTGTTGCAGTAAAGCTGGGTATACACTAGTGGAAGTTTGAACAAACATTTCATCATCGACCAATGGCATGCTGCAGTGGCAGTGATACTTGGTGACGTCACTGGGTGGCCCTGCCCTTAGCTATTTAGGAGCTGTCACACAGCAGAGCTGGCAGATGGCGGGAGCCTTCATCGGGGCTGGAGGTTTTTTTTTTTCTTTTTTCAGGTTGTAATTGACGATGAATCTTTACAGGTGCACATATTTTTTATTTTTTAAATAAAGGAATTTGTCAAAAACTGCCTACTGTCATTTTTTTTACACAACACTTTTTTTTGGTAATTCACATAAATGGGGGGGGGGGCGTATATGGGGGCTTCCAGGCATCAGTCCAGGCACCTGGTGGATCCAGACTTTATTGTCACAATGACGCAGTGCCAAGGCTAATTGCAGTGACGTCAGCAGAGAGCGGACTTCAGACCGATTTCTGCTGAAAACAGGTCACAGGAGTGCAAAATGAATTGCACTCCTGTGACCCATAGGAGAAGACCAGCCAAATGAGCTCAGGCTGGACTTCTCCTTTAAAGACTTGGGCACTCTCCCACTACACACCACTCAAGACTTGCAGGGCAGTGGGAGTTTTATGTTTTTTCAATACATTAATTAGGGCTGGTCATGACTGCCTTGCACTACCTTTTTATTAAATAGATATTCTAAAGACAAAAGGTGGCCCTGTTTTTTTGTCATGGTCCATGACAGTAATATATTAATAGATGGTTGCTTTTTGTGCAGTTGTTAGAATTTTTATTGTAAAAAATATAAATTAAAAAAAAATCTGCCTTGCCTCAATGATAAAAAATAAATAAATAAATATGTCCTTTTGATAATACAGTATGCATACCCTTTTGCAATCGATTGCCTTCATTTTTGTGTAGCGGTCTCCTTGACTTCCAAGGGCCTGATGGGGACCAGAGAGGAGCCAGGGAGAACTGACATTCCTCCTCAGGGTGCAGGTTACTAGGCATAGCGGGTGTGATGCAAGGTGGAAAGATTGGGTGTCAGTCACTTTTATAAAAATGAACAAAGAGATTTTATTTCTCTTAACAGGAACAGTAGGAGGGAGAGTTAGGGCACAGGACAATCTTAGGCAAATGCAATAGCAATTAGGCAAACTCTGCAGACAAAAATAGAACTAGGCAGACAGCAAAACAGAAAAAGGGCATTTAGGCTGAATGCAGCAATCTGAATCTTGTAGCAACTGCTGTTTCCTATAGCAACAAATTATCTCACAGTAACCCACTGTAGATCTTCCAGCTTAACTCACTGTAGATTCTCAAACTCATTTTTTTACAAGACTTCTTGGACTCTCAGCTACCTGCCGGATCACTCAAGCTCAACTCACAGCTACCCGCTGTACTTATCTTCAAGCTTTAATTACAGCTACCCACTGAACTCCTTCAAGCTTTAATCACAGCTACCCAATGCATCCTTGGATGAGTCTCCACTAAAGCTTTGCCACTTACTTCACCATCCCCGGCTAGTGAAGAGTCTGCTCTGGTACTCCTTCAAAACTTGCCTCCAGCAACAGGAGAGGTCGTCCCTCTGGCAACTGCTTCTCCTTTACCTCCGGCAACAAACAGGCTCCCCTCTGGCTGAGCCTCTAACACACGTGATTCTGCCCCAGGCTTCGGGCCTAACCTCCGCTGCTCCACCTTTGCGGAAACTTGAATTACTGGATAGGCCTCACGTAGACCTAGCAGCCAGTAGGACTCCTGGACAGGCCTCAGGCTTCAGGCCTAGTAGCCAGGAGCTGTTTTACATACATCCACCAAGGCCGCAGCGCCACGCGAGAAGAACCACGATCACCTGACTCCTTTGCTGCTTATCCCAGCATGCAAAGCGACCAAAAGAAACTCCTACTAATTGGCTAAGACAACATATTTACTCATCACCTGAATTCACTGTAATCTATCATCCTCATGCCAAAGGCAACAGTGCCACCTATTGACAGAAGAGAGAGACTACGAATTAAACTCAGGCTTAGGACAGAAATCAGTGGATCAAAGACTACCAATTTGCCAGGCTAGTTACCACCTAGCACAACTAGATTTATTAGCAGCCCTGTTTAGGACCAGGGTGCTACATGTGTAATAACCTTATTTAATTTTACAGTAAAACTCTCAGAACAGAGTGTCTGACAGTTTTGTGGGATTCATTGAAGTAATCAGCATTTGCTTTGAGCTGTATTTATATTGAATGCTAACCTCTCAGGTTGAGGAGGACAAGGAGCACTTTACCCAAATTCACATGACATTGGGCCATGAGTATTGAACTTGTGTTTAGATGGTTAATCATACCTGAGCTTCTTTAAATATTACTAATAAGATGCTTTCAGTCATGCCAGGATGGATAATGAAAGTGTAACAGAAGAGGTGAAATACTTAACTTTCAGGAGAAAATGCTACCCCAGACTCCCTTTAATTTTGCTGACATATTTGAATGTCTAGGTATCATGAGCACATGGTCTCATGAATATCATGCATGCATAACCAAATGAATAGACAACAATTCTTATGACACAAAGATTGAGTGTATAGTGGGAATCGGCCCCTAGATAGTCCAATATAAATCAACAGTCACTCATAAGATGGCTGCAGCGCCCCTTAGACAGAGTTCAGGTAGATCCTCCAGGCTTCGGTAATAAAAGCACATGACCAAATGCCAAGGCCTTCACATGCGTGACAAGCACTGAAGCAAATCAGGAGCAGTATTTTAAAAGGTGATGGCAAGCATTTAATCCCTTTTTTTTTTTTATTTATCCATCCTTGCAAGACTGTTGCCTGACTGACTAGCTTTAAAATAATTCATATTTGAGCATTTTGAAATTATCTTTAAATCTCATGGCAGCATGCAAAATATCCATTCAAAAAGGAATCAGCATCAATTAAGCGTACTCACTTGAAATCACATTACTCTGTAACATGGGTGCTGAGGAGCCACATACATCATGAAGCAAAAAAGCAGAGGTGGTACCTGGAATCAAGTACATGAAAGGGAAGGGAAAGGACCAAAAATACATATAGACAATGCAAAGTATGAAGAAAGCACACAAATTACGACATGAAAAAGCAGACAAATTAACATTCAATTATACGGCCCTAGTTGGCATTAATAAGAATATAAATTTTAAACAAAATGCATACATATATAACAGATATTGATATATAGTATGTATGCTTGTATATACACACACACACACATATATATATATATATATATATATATATATATATATATATATATATACAGATATATTATACACAGACACATAAAGAAGCTGGACAATAGCACAATTAATATCAAAGCTATCATTTTCATAGAATTTGTTGGATTCTACTATATATTTTCTTAGTAAATATATTCAAGATAAATCATGTTTGTGCACCAGCTGGAAATAAAAAAAGTTCTGAGTGCTGCATAATAGCCATCATTAAAGGTACATATACTGTAGGATAAACCCTATACAGTTAAACAATATACAGTATATTACTGAAACTGTTGGCTTGTATTCTATTATATGCAGCTCTCCCATGCTTTCCAAAGTCCGTTTCCACAAGTTTCATTTATGGTTGTCCAATCTGATCTGGAGCATGTGCTTCTATCGGATTTGCTCTGAGAAACCCACTTCTCATTACTACTCTCATTTTGTTTCTGTGTCCTTGCCTGCTATGGAGGGGCTCTGAGCCCAATGGCTGCAGGATATACCAGATCTAAACAATGAGCTATTTGGGATTTCCCAGCTCATACAATTTAAAATTGTACATAGGGCCTATGATTGCCCTAAGAAATGTGATAGGGTATGGTCCAAATGGCTGGCAGGGCCCTCGCTAGCTTCAGTAATGACTATGGATTAATGCCTGTTCAGTTGTACGAGTAGTCTATATTAGTTTTTTTTTTCGCTATGGGGACATCCCTCCATGTTGGGCTATTATATCCTTTGCACTTTTGTCATGCCTGCTTAAGATTTTATTTGTTATTGCGAGCTACGCCTCAATGTTAAAGCGGTTCTGCACACATTTGGCTATGTTTGGCTCAATCGTTTCGACATGCACTAAAAAGTTCACAATGGACATTTAAATATCTTTTTTTCTAACGTACCTGTTCTGCATTTCAATGTTTTTTTTCTGTCCCTGCGGCGGTGGGCGGTGTTTATGCGGGGATCCGCATCATATCCAGTGACCGCCGCACTGTCTCCTGGGATCTCGTGTAATTAATCCCAGGAGTCAGTGCGGAGGTTCGATGCCAAATCTTGCGTTATTTTGGCGATTTAGGATTACGCTGCTCGTAGCCGTAGCCACTGAGCATGCGCGGGAACCAGCAAGGCATGCTGGTTCCTCCAAATCGAGGGAAGGAGGAAGTGATTGCTTGTGGGCTTCAAATGCCCACAAGCAAGATGACATCAGCCGGGAATGATTTTATAAACTATCGATTAGATGGAAAAAGGACCTGGATAAAAGGCATCATCATTGCAAGTGAGTATGATGTCAGCAAGACATGATTTTTATACATTAATAAAAAAACAAAAAACAAAAACGTCAGTGCAGAACCGCTTTAATGGATGGGGCCCTTGCTATTCTTTGTTTTTTTTTATTCTTGAAATGTCATTGTGATAGCCCCTGCAAGGGTTCTCACCTTTGTGTATTGTTAATGTTTTTGTTTGTGTCCTCTGTAAAACTTTAAAACACAGATTTGCAAAAAAAAAAAAAAAAAAAAACTGTCTTGCAGCAGAATATTTTACTTAAGGCCTGGTTTGCACTAGTGCGATTTCGCACAGAATGGCATGACAATGAAAATCAAATTGATTTCAATGGTGCCCATTTACATCAATGCAGCGCAACTGCAATGTGACTTTGGGGAAGGTACGTGTGCTACTTTGGTGCGACGATGCAGTGTGATTTTGTGCTCCATAGATTAAAAAAATGCATGTAAAACGAATGTCCATGCCTTTTTATTGCATCTTTGGCACAGTTTTGTGTAGTCTCCTTCCCCCACAAAAAAAATCTGCATAAAAAAACCTCATAAAAAATGCATCAAAAATGCACTGAAAATTGGATCAAGTCGCAGCTACACTAGTGTGAAGCTAGCCTAAAAGACAACAGCAAGAACAGTCTACTTTTTGACCACCTTCATACACTTGACAGAAAAAAATGCTGTTTCACAAAAAAGCCACAAGATGGCAGCATTTAGCAATGCATGTTCTGGACCTAAAAACTGGTGTCATTCCTGCCTAAGTTATACGCATTTTAAGAAAATTTACAACTATCAGTTAGTGTGCTAGAAGCTGGGATGTTGTGCTAAACTGATTCAATTCTTCACCCCATGTGATGCAACTGTTAGATCAATTCACTAAGCCAAGATTAATTATTTTAACTACAGTATATTGATATTTTATTATATGATCCTTTTCACATCAAATATTTCAACACACATACTAAAATAGTGCATAGATGTGCAATCCCATTGATATGAAATACTTATAATTTAGTTATGATTTGGTTCTTTGTGTCATAAAGCAAATATTTTTTTTACACCTAAAATGGTTCAGTCCTCTGCTTTTCTCAAAAGCCATCACAAATGACAATCTTATAAGTAATGTGATTAAGAATACAGTGATCATTTTTTAAATGAAATTATATCACAAAAATGAATACTATTATGTGTTTAGTATGCAGCAAATTCAGATGATGTGTGCAATGAAAAATGTAACAATTTGAAAATGCCATTTCCTATAATAAAAAATAATAGTGCATGCGGATTAAAAAAAAAAAAAACGTTTGCACTTGTGCTTTAGTAAATGGACTCTTTGGAGAACTTAACAGTAATTACTATAGCCAGGTGCTGGACTATAACAACATCAAGTAGGAGACATTGCTCTTTATTTTCCTCGCTCCCTCTACTGTGAGAATAATGTTATGCTGCACCATCCTCCTCCAGCCAGCAGGAGGAGAGCTAAAGCCAAGAAAGCCCATACTTTGTATTGCAGAGCGCTGAGGATGCTGGGAGTTGTAGTTTGAGACAGCAGCCATATAATGATTACACTATAATGGTTATATACTGTAATTACACTGTATGGCCTATGCTGGGCATACCCTAATAACCCCGTGCAGTGCAGATTCCCCCTGCTGCCCGCTGCCCCGCTCTGTGTCCATAGCCTGTACCCCCTGGCAGTGCTACCGGCTTCCCTTTTCTCCTCTCCGGGCACACAAGAAGCTGTGGATTTCAGGATGGAGTGAAGGGTAAAGGGCCGGTAAACATGCCATTTAACAGCCACTTCTTTTTCTGAATGAATACACTCACTATGTTCATTCATAACCCAAGCATGGTAAGCAGTATTTTACTATGCTTCAGTTTGTGTTTTTACTATGCTTCAGTTTGTGAATGAACAGGAAACCACTCAGTGCAGCTGAGCCTGCACTGTGTGATGTCAGAAACCTGAAGCAATGAGGATTTCGTCATTTCCGGTTTCTGGCTTAGTAAACAAGCCATTATCGGCTTCAAAAAGCATCAGATCACAGCAATCTTTGTGTGATCTGATACTTTGGAAGCCAGAGGAAAGCTATGGGGTCTAATAGAAACATCAGGGAAATATTCCTTTTCATTTTTACGCTTTTCTATAGGGGCCCATTCACACCAGAAACTGTGCATTTCTGCACGTGCATTGATCGGCTTTCAACGTGCATTTTTTTGCATGTTTACATGCATTTCCAGTGCATCTTTCCTAAGTGTTTCAGGGACTTGTCTGCTTTATTTTGATTTGAGGTCACTTCCTTCTCCTTTGTGCTTAAAGTAACTTTCATTTAACCAGGTGATTCAGAGGGGCTGAGATTGTGTTGGTTATGTGTGTATTTATACAAACATTTTCAGGCTTTTACACGTGTCATGTGTTGCAAAAAATGCATCTTGCTTTACTGTTTGCACTGCACTGCATTGCAATGGTGTGAAATATGCCCATTAGATAATATGGATGTTGGACTGTGTGTATATGCTGTAGGAGTGTGTTCAAAAACACATCCCACTGCACCTGGTGTGAATGAGCCCTTAAAGAGGCTGTAAACCTCTGAAAAAATTCAAGAAAAAACGTGCAAGACAAAAGCATAATGAGCTCATATGCATCGCATACTAGCTCATTATGAAATACTTACCTTAAAACAAAGCTGTTGCAGCGGTCCCCGCACACCGCTGTCACAGCCGACATCTTTTCCGGAACTTCTTCTGGGTTTGTGGGCTCTGGCACTGTGATTGGCTGTAGCCGTGATGAGGTCACTCCTGCGCATTTCGTGTGGGAGCTGCTGTCCAAGGCGTGGGCACGGAAGGAACGGCACACGTGGGCCGTTCTTTCAGAGCGAATACACCAGTGATGTCACTTGCTGCATGCACTGGAAATATCTCCTAAAACTGATTGGGTACTATGCACAGCTGCACAAGATTCTTTGTGCATCAGTTTTAGTAAATGTCCCCCAGTTTTTTCTCTGAATAGTGTCTGTACCAAGCAAGCAACCTCCCCCATTCACAATGCAACAGTCTAGCCCAGGGGTCTCAAAACTTTATGAACAAAGGGCCAATTTCAAGAGGGCTGGACTGTTACCACTGGGAGTAGAAAAAGTCCTGAAATCAGTAGGGAAAAAAATGCCCTATTGTTTGTTTCAGTGGCAGTAATTTTGCCTCATCATTAGTGTCACTGGGGAGAATTATGCCCCATTCTTGCTGACATGGGGAAAAATTGTGCCCCATCATTGGTGTCATTTGGGTCCAATTGTTTGTGCCATTTGGAAAAATTATGCCCCATCGTTGGTGTCATTGGGCTCCATTGTTGGTCTCATTGGGAGGAATAGTGCCCCATCTTTGGTTCTCCTTGGGCTCCATTGTTGGTCTCATTGGGAGGAGTATTGCCCTATCACTTGGCCCCATTGTTGGTCTCATTGGGAGGAGTAGTGCCCTATCATTGGGTGTCATTGGGCCCCATTGTTGGTCTTATTGGGAGGAATAGTGCCCCATCATTGGGTGTCACTGGGCTCCATTGTTGTTCTCTTTGAGAGAAATTTTGCCCCATCATTGGTATAAGTGGAAGGAATTGTGCCTCATCATTGGTGTCATTAATCCCAATTGTTTGTGCCATTGGGCCCAATTGTTTTTGTCATTGGGAGAAATTGTGCCCCATCGATGGTGTCATTGGGCCCCATTGTTGGTCTCATTGGGAGGAATAGTGCCCCATCATTGGTTTCATTGGAGCCCCATTGTTGGTGTCAGTGGAAAAAATTGTGCCCCATCATTGGTATTAGTGGGAGGAATTGTTCCCCTTCATTGGTGTCATTGGGGGGAATAATGGCCCCAAGGGGCGGGTAAAAGCAAGAAAAGGACCGCATCTAGCGCCTGGGCCTTAGTTTGGAGACCAATGGTCTAGCCGCTCAGAACAGGACCAGGAAGCTAGTGGAGATCACTGGAGTACCAGCTTCCACATGGATCCCACAAGTATGGCATATACATATTTACATCGGTCCAAGCTGGACCAATGTAACTATGAAAAAATTGCCATACCTAAACTTCAGCTTTAAAGTATTACTAAACCCACAACAGTAAAATCTGTCTGTATATGCAGAATAGTGTGCTTGTTATACTCACTGTGGAACTTAAGGGGTTAAGCATTGTGTAAAAAGACTCCTTTATCCTGTATGCACAGATCCTCCCCCTCCTGCATGGTCTCCCTTGGCAAGGCCACATAAGACACGGTAAGAGCAGTAAAGCTGCATATGCTCAGTCTGGTCCCTATTGCTAGAGGAAACGGCCATTTGTTGACATCACACATGTGGGCGTGTATACAGATCCTAAATGACAGCCCAGTCCCTCCCTCCTCCTCCATGCCCAGTAACTAAAAAAGAACACAGTGGGTGGGATGTCACATCTTCATTGATGGATGATCCGCCTCCTATAACAGCATGAGGACACAGGCTGTTGTGGAAATCTCCTTCTACCTGAACACTCAGCACTCGGGCAAACCCTGCAGTTTATCATGTGACCGTGGTATACAGATCAGCCAAAAGGGTATATAGTGACAGTATTTTAATGTAAAAAGAAGATTTATAAGCTGTGGGTAATGCGGGGGGCGGATGAATTATTTTTATATTATTAGATTTAGTAACACTTTAAAGCTGGAGAGTCAATGTGACAGCCAGGTAAATACCACTTTTAGAAGACATTTATAGGTAAAGTTGATCCGGGGAAAATCCGATTGCCTCTCGAGGGATCAGGAAGGAATTTTTCCCCCTGCTTTAGCAATTAGGATCATGCTCTGCTGGGGTTTTTTGCCTTCCTCTGGATCAACTGTGGGTATAGAATTAGGTATACAGTGGGGATCGAAAGTTTGGGCACCCCAGGTAAAAAATATGTATTAATGTGCATAACGAAGCCATGGAAAGATGGAAAAATCTCCAAATGGCATCAAATTACAGATTAGACATTCTTATAATATGTCAAAAAAAGTTAGATTTTATTTCCATCATTTACACTTTCAAAATTACAGAAAACAAAAAATGGCATCTGCAAAAGTTTGGGCACCCTGCAGAATTTATAGCATGCACTGCCCCCTTTGCAAAGCTGAGACCTGCCAGTGTCATGGATTGTTCTCAATCATGGGAAGACCAGATAATGTCAATCTCAAAGGTTTTAAATGGCCAGACTCATCTGACCTAGCCCCAACAATCAGCACCATGGGTTCTTCTAAGCAGTTGTCTAGAAAACTGAAACTGAAAATAATTGACGCTCACAAAGCTGGAGAAGGCTATAAGAAGATAGCAAAGCGTTTTCAGATGTCAATATCCTCTGTTCACAATGTAATTAAGAAATGGCAGTCATCAGGAACAGTGGAAGTTAAAGCAAGATCTGGAAGACCAAGAAAAATATCAGACAGAACAGCTCGCAGGATTGTGAGAAAAGCAATTCAAAACCCACGTTTGACTGCATGATCCCTCCAGAAAGATCTGGCAGACACTGGAGTTGTGGTACACTATTCCACTATAAAGAGATACTTGTACAAAAATGGTCTTCATGGAAGAGTCATCAGAAGAAAACCTCTTCTACGTCCTCACCACAAAAATCAGCGTTTGAACTTTGCAAATGAACATATAGACAAGCCTGAGGCATTTTGGAAACAAGTTCTGTGGATCGATGAGGTTAAAATAGAACTTTTTGGCCGGAATGAGCAAAGGTACGTTTGGAGAAGAAAGGGCACAGAATTTAATGAAAAGAACCTCTGTCCAACTGTTAAGTATGGGGGTGGATCAATCATGCTGCACAGGGAACATTTCACGAGTTGAAGGAAAAATGGATTCAATAAAATTTCAGCAAATTTTGGATGGTAACTTGATGCCATCTGTGAAAAAGAGAGGATGGCTTCTACAAATGGATAATGATCCTAAACACACCTCAAAATCCACGGGGGATTACATCAAGAGGCGTAAACTGAAGGTTTTGCCATTGCCTTCACAATCTCCTGACCTCAACATTATTGAAAATCTATGGATAGACCTTAAAAGAGCAGTGCGTGACAGACAGCCCAGAAATCTCAAAGAACTGGAACACTTTTGTAAGGAAGAATGGGCAAAGATACCTCAAACAAGAATTGAAAGACTCTTGGCTGGCTACAAAAAGCGTTTACAAGCTGTGATACTTGCCAAAGGGGGCAGTACAAGATATTAACTCTTTAGGGTGCCCAAACTTTTGCAGACGCCATTTTTTTGTTTTCTGTAATTTTGAAAGTGTAAATGATGGAAATAAAATCTAACTTTTTTGACATATTATAAGAATGTCTAATCTGTAATTTGATGCCATTTGGAGATTTTTCCATCTTTCCTTGGCTTCGTTATGCACATTAATACACATTTTTACCTGGGGTGCCCAAACTTTCGATCCCCACTGTATGGGATTGTATGATATTATTATTTTTTTGTGGTTGAACTGGATGGACTTGTGTCCTTTTTCAACCTAACTAACTATGTAACTATGTAACTATTTATCAGTAGGGGTAGCCTGCATATTCCCCATTTCAGCTTCTCTTTCAATCTTGTCATTATCAGGGTCAATGAGCTTTTCAGTAGCTTTAGTTGTGTTGGTTTAATATGAGAATATATGATTGCTGAAATACATTTATCGATTTCAATCCCCAAAAAGGACTTGTTTGCTAGCACTATGTAATATTAATCCAAATGCTGCCGAGAGATTGTTTGAGTTTAAAGGGCATCTGCCACCAAAAATCAATAGATAGCTACTTAGATAACATGGCACATTCCCAATAACCCTGTCAGTGTTTGGATTAACTGTACAAAGTAATACAACCTTTATTTAAAGAATAACTAAGGGTAAAAAAAAAAAAAATAGTTTTGAATAGAGTGGAAAGGGATTAGAACACCTGTCAGGTCTTCGTTGCTGTCTGTGCCCCTCTTAGGAAGATTCATCCTCTCTATTCGGCCTTTTGATTCTAATCACAAAAAGTGAAAGTAAATCCCAAATTTTGGGTTGTCACTATAACAGAAATAGAGGGGGGATCTTTCAATGGAGACACTAGGTCTGGGGACATTGGTGAGAACCAACGTTTCCCTTACTTTGGAGGGATTTCCTCCCATCTTCTTGTTTTGGCTTTGTGACAGGAAGTGTCTATTTCCAAAGAGACACAGATGGAAACATAAAAACTGACAAAGGTTATAACCCTCCCTTAAGCTGGTCATACACTGATCAAAATGAATCCGGGTCTGCAGAAAGTGCCCGAATTTCAGTCAGTGTATAGACATTCCTGCTAGACAAAAGAAAATCCTTTGGTCGACTTCTATCAAAGGGACAAGCTGGAAAACTTTGCTCCACCAGCAAGGGGGTGATGAGGGGCAATGTGTAGGCATGGAGGGGATTCCTTCATCCACCTCGTTTGTGCCTCCTCTCCCTATCTAGCCAGCACCTACCTTCCAGGTTGGAAGACCCCACATATAGCATCGGGGACTGTGTTGTGATGACAGGCAATGGTCAAATACAGGCAACAGCATTAATAGCCCAAGCAGTCATATGCTCCTGGCTGTTCCCCGGCAGAGCTTTGCATACACGGTGGCAGCATAGGTGTGCGCACAGAGTGTGCCAGGTGTGGCTGGGCACACCTTAATCACCCCTTGCAGTGCAGATTCCCCCTACTGCCCTGGCTTCCCCTGCAGCGCTGTTGGCTTCATTCCTCTTCTATCCCACCAGCTGCTGATGTGGGCACACACAGGGGAATGTTTTAGAATGCGTGGGGAAAAGGGCCTGTAAATATGTAATTTACTGGTCACTTCCTTTTCTGAATGAACACAGTGAGTGATCGGTACTGTGTGTTTGACCTTTGGAGTGCACACCCTAATGCAATAGGCTGCGCACACCTATGGGTGGCAGCCATTTAATGAGTAACCACTATAAAGAAAGATGGGCACCTGATTCATCACCTGATATGACCTGACAGGCGCACCTGCATAGAAGCTGCTATCCACTGCCACTTGTACACAGAACATACACTGGTGACTGAAATTAGGAAAGGTGAGTACCTCAGTAAAAGGCACCTTGTGTGTTCCACCACACTGTGGCCAGAAACTGAATCGGAACAGGCTAAAGAAGCTCACTGACTAGATTTACCTCTCTAGATTTTGCTGCCCTACTCAACAGGGCAACCTCACCCACACCACTGGCCATATAGAGGACTTTGCTCAGGAGAAAACCCAACAAAAGCTGCCAAAGATTTACCATGGCACAGGTATGCTTTGCTTGTTTGTAATCATATAAAGCCAAGACAGTGTGGTTTCAATTTGTTAATATGGGGTTCTACAGGGGCCCAACTCGTATTTAGGCTGCCATGGGGAAGTCAGGATACAAAGTTTTGACTATACATATAGCTTAAATTTTAACTGGTCACCACTATGATTGCAGGCTGAAAATAGAGCAATTTATGTGCAAATTATTGTTCTTTTTTTCTCTTAAGTGCCTGTTATATCATAATGAGAATTGCTCAGTTTTCATTCTTGAATGGTTTAACAAATGTCAGCAAGGATATTTTACTACTATTATTATACTAGACTTCATAAAATACGGTATATGTTTATATAATTGGCTATTTGTGTCCATTTTTCAGGAAGCAGGATCCAAGTATGAAACATTTTCTCAGCGGAGACAATGAAGCCTTTCTTATCTGTTTCTAAAAACAGACTTGCTTGTGGCTACTATATTCTGTTCAGAATGCCCCGCCAGCATCTCACTCTCTAAATCTAAAATAATCCAATTAGGCATTAAGGGATTTCTGAAAACATTCTCTCGCTGTCATGCTTGTCACTGCAGTGTCTGTCTGGGTAGGCTGGGTTGTCTTCTTGCCGAGTTATAAATCAATGGCAGGAGCTAGTTTAACACTGACCCCCAGAGAAAACTGAGGACATTCTGTGTCCTGACCAATAAATACTGGTTTGTTTTTAGGAAGAAAAGATGCATTCTATGCATTTATGCTGAACACCCAAGTTGCAGCCAAATAAATACAGGGGTCAAAAATGAGATACTTAATTAGTGAGCTATTTATATATATATAGCTCTGTGTCATTTAATTAAAGCGATTGTATCATTTAGGTATTTTTTTTTTAATAAGTCAATTTTAGCCTTGTATATTATAGGCTTGTAATTAAAAGTTAATTATAAGATCTGGACTGTCTGCACAAAGAATTAAATACAGTCAGATTAATTTAAAGGGAAGCTCTGAACAAACTGATGAAAAAAAAAAGCATCAGAGGATTAAGTGGTGCAATGTGCTTGAAACATCTATGTTGCATCCAGGATGTCAGGTCTGTGCAGTAAAAGAAACCTGTGTTGACAGTGAAAAAGGAAGGCTGGGATTGCTCATCTCTCCCTCTAAATGTAGCGCTCACCCTCGAAGGAGCCGCTGGATATCGGGTTCCCCACTCCTGCACAGCCAGGTATTCTCCACACTTTCTCCAAACACAAGGAACATTCTTTGAGCTTGTTTTTTTTATGTTTTATTAGGGGTAATAGCTTGGATAGGAAATGGGATATATGGGATGCCCAACTTGATAGCAACAAAACCAGGGACAACTTTCTCCCTATGTACAACTCTGATTGATCTCATGCCCGACAGTCTCTGATAGAAAAGCAAAAGCCCCTTAAGGACTAGGAACTTTCTGTTCCTTTTGTAAGTAGCAAAAAAGTTATAGATTGCATACAGGAATGACTCCAACTCCACTGTAGACACTGATCCCAGTTCCACTGACTGCAGGAACTATAAGCCCACCTGGCTGCTTCTTCATTAGCCCACCTGGCTGCTACTGAAGATTTCCCAGGCCAAGGTAAAGGAAAGATTTAAGTCCAGCACTTAAAGTTCCTGACAGTGCTGCTGTACTCACACTGTCCTCTTTGCTCTCACCGTTTCCTAGGCAAGATTCCTCGCGGACCGTGATGCTGCCAGAATCCAGCCATGCCAGCCCCTGCCCGAGGCAGAAGCCCCACCCCCCGGCAGCGGTTCTCCTCATGGCCCACTCCTCAACACTCCATCTTCCTCGTGACTCCCCACCAGCATGACTCATCCATTGCCTGGGGTTTGGCTGAGCTCCCCTGCGTATGCAGATCAACCCTCCTAGCCTACACCTTCTAGTTTCCAAAACGTTCTCCAACTTTCCAGAACTAGAGGGAGGCATCAAAGACCTGCCTGTATGAGTCACCCAGCCCTGAACTGTAGTAAACTTTTGATGCAGGTTCAGAGACTCATTTTACCATGAGCAAAATAATAAATTTGCTAATAGCACACTAGAGGGTGCTACATAAAAATGATAATTGTCTAGCTGTCCGTACTTTGTGAATCACTGAATCACAAAATAAGCATGCAGATCAGCTTTTCTGACTTCAGTTGCTGCATCCTTGTTCCAGGAAAATTGGATGGAACTGAAGCCATTTGAAGAAAGTAAGAGTCGGGCAAATAGCATTTTCATAGGGAGGTCAATACTGGCAGTCTCTCTATTGCTCTTAGTAAAGTCTTCCTTTAATTTCCCCATATGACTACTGTTGGAGAGGGTAATGTAGAGGTCCAACAGTCACTCAGAGAAGGATTTCAAAGAAGTAAATCAGATAATCACGAAGATGGAAATGAGTATAATCTACAAAAGGCACCTTTGCTACAACATTTTTTATCTGATCAGTGTGAGTGGAGTTACCCTTTCAAGTGAAAGTTGTATTTTTCAGGAGCATGACATTCCATTCGCAGTCGCCATCTTCTCCCGGTTTCAGAACCTTTATTCTTCTTCAGGCATTGGGTCACTAATGAAGTAGCTTGTACACTTGCATGCTGGAGTTGCATTGTTCTGCTACCTGGCTCCATTCTCAGCTTGTTACACATAACAGGAATGGTCTGGCAGTGTACACTGAGTTGCGAGTGCACCACAGACAGTATGCGCTAAAAAAAAATTGCTAATGGGATAAGGAACGTTTTTCTGACAGAAGAAAGGCTGCGTTCACTAATGTGTGGCCGCGGATTCCAGCGAATTGGATGCGGTTTTCACCTGGCCAAACACTCAAGACTTATTAAGACTTTAGGTTGGCTTTAGGCCAGTTTCACACTGTGGCGTTGGGGGCGCTGCTTTACCGTTAATTTAGCCGCAGTATGCCGAAAAAAGGGGTAAACACCCCCGCAAAGCGCCACTGCAGCGGCGATTTGCCGGCGGTATTACCGCGGTATCCCCGTGTTGTCCCATTGATTGGGACCCATCAATGGGTAGGAGCGGTATAGGAACAGTGAATACACTACTCCTTCACTGCTCCAAAGATGCTGCTAGCAGGACTTTTTTTACCGTCCTGCTAGCGCACCGCTCCAGTGTGAAAGCCCTCCAGCTTTCACACTGGAGTTATTTTTAGCGCTGTAGCGCCTGAAAAACGCTTAGATGTGAAAGGGGCCTTAAGGTTTGTAGCCGAGAAACGGTTGTGCTACAAGGAGAGTTGACTTTAAAAATTTTCCTACACTGAACACCTTCAAATGTTACTGTAAGCCCAGGTGTCTCTAAAAATAGCAATTTTTTTTAGCAATTAAGAACAAAATTAATAAAAGAACAAAAACTGATAAAGAGGTCTTGTTAACACTTGGACTTTATGACTAGTTGGTTTTCTCTAAGCCAGTGGTCTACAAACTGTTGCCCTAGGCCGGATATTGCCCTCTGCATGGCTCTTTCTGGCCCTTGGGGCACTATTCCACCAACTGACACAATTGATAGGGCACCATAGCCCTACTGTGACCATCAATGGGGCACTATTCCTTCCATTAAAACCAATGATGGGGCACTCATGCCAGGGCATTTTCTACTCCTATTTATCAAAGTCCAGCCCCCTAAAACCTGAAGGAGAGTAAACCGACTCCTTGCTTAGAAAGCTTGGAGACCCCTGCTCCAAGCAATAGCAAGTTCCACAAACTATAATATTTCAGCAGATGAATAAAGAGTTAAATGATAACTGCATTACTACTGCACTGTAATAGGTCATGTATGTATTTCATTAGGGTTAACATAAGACAACATCTACAGCAGTAGACCCAGCAAGCTCAGGTCATCCTTAGCACTTGGAAATCAGCCGCCATGCTTCTTAGCTTGTCAGCCTCTAGTGAGCGCTTGGGTTGTAAATCAGCTTTTTACTATTAACTTATGTTCAGATTTTTGCAATACTTCAGTCTATTGGATTTCTTCAGCATAAGCCCATAAGTGCAGTAATCATTTAGGGAAACACATATTACGGCACATTACGCGTGTTGGTTTCACTGGGGTGCCGTTCACCAATGCACCAGTGCTGCAGCACACACGCAGCATGCAGCAAAACCCTACCATTTGTTGCAGTGCGCTGAATGGTTCGTAAAAAATGCATTGTTTCATTTCTGGTCTGTTGTGATGCATTAGACAGCTCATTCAAATGAATGGGCTGCCTTAATAGAGCATATGTTAATGCGTGATGTAATGCACATTAAATACACTACAAAGTACTGTCCTGGTCTAAATGAGCCCTAAGAAGATCTCTCATACCTGAAGCAATCTCAGTGTAGCATAGAAGAGTGAAACATTTTAGAAACTGCTGCCGCCTTTTAAAACCATGCTGAAATTAGTAATTACCAGTCAGCGGTTTTGGTACCTTGGATGTAAATACAGCATCTAATACTGTAATAAAATGCCTCTAATAAGGTGAGTAGAAACTGGCAGATTTGCTGGTTGGAAGCTGAAGAGTGGGAACTTTGAGTGGAGAGTGAACACCAGTTTTACTTTTGACTGCTGGTGATTACTGTGTTTGGATTTTTGGGTTCATTTTGTGGTCTTTCCTTGCAGCTTTTTAACACCTTTTCTGTCACTTTTAAAAAACATCCTCTTTTTTCTTTCCTTCCTTCAGACTACTAATTAAGGGGAGTGGTTAATTGGTCACAGTCGCTTCAGGTCCTATATAACTTTCTGTAGAACAAATTTCTGAGCCTGCTCATCCTTGAGCTTGCCACCTTTTTGTTTGCTGGACCTCAGACCAAGTTGAACTGGACTAAGTGGTGAGTTGAAAACCAGATTTGAAAACAGGAGATTATGACAGGAGTTATCTAACCTATAAGTAACATCTGAAATTTCCTGTTAGTAATATTATTATTGTAACTGGGGAAAATGGGGGTTAGCAAGATTGAAGGTTTTGTGCAGTGCACAGTGTGCCACATGTATACAACAATGGAGCAACAGCTCCAGGATGGATACTGCTGCAACAGATGTGAGCAGGTTTCCCTTCTGTAAGCTCGTATTAGAGATCTGGAGGAGCAAATTGCAACACTGGGCAGAACTGACAACCATGAAAGGGGTCCTCTGCTCACTGAGCAGGTGGCTAGTGGGGTTAATGGGGAGGGTTAAGTCAGAATTATCAGGTAGAAAGATGGGTTAATACAGTTAGAGGGAGTGGTAGGGGCTCACAGAAAAGGAAGGCCAGCCCAGGGTATGAGCACCCTAACAGATTCGCCAAGTTGGGTGAAGATGTGGGGGATATCAAGCTCAGAGTTGGCAGCCCTAGATGTCACTGCTCCCCCTAACAGCCGGGAGAGCAGCCCATCTAGTAGGGGTGGTGAGGGGGAGTCCAGGTAGGCCTAGATGGTTGGTGGTAATAGGGGATTCTATAATCAGAAGGACTGATAGAATAATTTGTCATGTATGTATTTCACCCTTGATAAGAGGAGATTAAGGGGGGATATGATCAACATGTATAAATATATAAGGGGTCCATATAGTGAACTTGGTGTTGAGTTATTCACTTTACGGTCAACAAAGAGGACAAGGGGGCACTCTTTACGTCTAGAGGAGAAGAGATTTCATCTCCAAATAAGGAAAGGTTTCTTCACAGTAAGAGCTGTGAAAATGTGGAATAGACTCCCTGCAGAGGTGGTTCTAGCCAGCTCAGTAGATTGCTTTAAGAAAGGCCTGGATACTTTCCTAAATGTACATAATATAACTGGGTACTGACATTTATAGGTAAAGTTGATCCAGGGAAAATCCGATTGCCTCTCGGGGGATCAGGAAGGAATTTTTTTCCCCTGCTTTAGCAAATTGGAGAATGCTCTGCTGGGGTTTTTTTGCCTTCCTCTGGATCAACTGTGGGTATAGAATGGGGTATATGGGATTGTATGATATATATATGTATATATATATATTTTTTGTTTAATTTGTGGTTGAACTGGATGGACTTGTGTCTTTTTTCAACCTAACTAACTATGTAACTATGTAACTATGTAACTATGTCACCAGGATCGCCTCAACCGAATGGTTTGCTGTCTCCCTGGTGCCAGGATTCGGCATGTGGTGGAGCGGGTTGATAAATTACTGGGAGGGGCTGGGCATGACCCAGCTGTCTTGGTCCACGTTGGAACCAATGACAGAATATATGGAAGGTGGAGGCTTCTTAAAAGTTGAAGGGAAGGACCTCCAAGGTGATATTCTCTGAAATATTGTCTGTGCCATGCGCAACACAGGAAAGGCAGGGGGTGATTAGAGAGCTGAATGCATGGCTAAAGACCTAGTGTAAGGAGGAGGGATTTGGGTTTTTAGAGCACTGGGCTGACTTTTCATTGGGGTGCAAACTATATGCTAAAGATGGTTTGCACCTGGGAAACATCCTGAGGAATTCCTACTATCCTGGCTCAAACAAACCTTTGGAGCTGAATCCTTCTCCCACATGTTTGCTATTGAGAGGACACATTGTGTGCCGCTGAGGGCCCCACCACCAGGTTGGTTTCCCAGACCCATGCTGGCCCGTTTCCTATACTTCAGGGATAAAGAAACTATTCTTCACAAAGCTCGCAATATTCCAGAATTACTCTACAACAATAATAGCATAACTATTTTCCCCGATTTTTCAGTGGCTAAGCAGAAACAGAGAGAAGCGTTCCAGAGTGTGAAGCAATGCCTGCGTGAGCGTAGTCTACCATATAGCATGCTCTATCTAGCAAAGCTTAGAGTGGACCATAAAGGAAAAGTGCAATTCTTTACCTCTCTTAAGGAAGCTAACAGATGGCTGGAATCATTAAGTAGTGCCTGACCTGGGAGACAGTGTGCTGAGGGAACGCTCCCTGGTCTCTTGGTTTGAATTTCCAAAGCCCTACAATGTGCCTTACTCTTGGTTATGCATTGTTGACTGGCTGCAATGAATAATCCTTCTATCAAGCTGTTCACCAAGTTACCACACTTCCCTTTCTATCCGGTTGGATAAGGAAGGACTCCCCCACTAGGGTGACTTTAGTGGTTATTGTTTGGGAAAGAGGCTTGTAGTATGTTGGGGACTGGGGGCAGGGTGGGGGGAGGAGGGTATTTGTTGCTCTGTTGTGGATCACTACTTTTATGGTTGGGGGTTCATAATGTTTTTTTAAGTTGCTGATAATCCACTTTGTATCTCTGAAGTTACCTATTCTGTGTTGACACTGTCTGATACTGCATGTTACCCTCTTAGAGGGCTGATTAATGTATTGCTTTCTGTGCTCCAAAGGAGCCCTCTGCCATCATCCCGCTATGGAGGGCCCCACATTATAAACATCTCTTCTTATGACACCATCGCTCCACACACTTAAACTCTTGTCCTGGAATGTAAGAGGCCTCAACTCTAGGATTAAAAGGGCACTAGTCTTTAATTATATTCAGAAGCATAAACCTCATGTTATTTTCCTACAGGAAACGCATCTGGTAGGCTCTAAAACTATGGCCGTTCAGAGGGCATTTGTAAAATATGCATTTCACTCAACTTACTCTAATTATGCAAGGGGAGTTTCCGTCTTGGTTACAAAATCTCTGATATGTACCCTGGAGGAGGTTTTAACGGACCCCTTTGGAAGGTTTATAATAGTGAGCCTCATTATAAATAATACCCCCTATACATTTGTGGTGCTTTATGTGCCACCACCTTTCACAGTTGCGTTATGGGTTACTGTGATGGCAAAGGTGCTCCAGGTGGCAAAAGGCCCAATTATTATGGCAGGGGATTACGGTCACCGGAAATGGATAGATTCCAGGCAGTCTCTAAATGTGCCTGCTCCCTAGCCACGTGTGCAAAACAATATAATTGGTGGTGGTGTGGCACTGGAAGAACGCTGATGCTCAAGAGTATTCATGTTTTTCTTCCTTTTACAACACTTTATCCAGACTAGATATGTGTTTTGTGAATAGGGAGGTGTTACCGAGAGTGACTGATGTACAATATCTTCCGAGAGCCATTTCGGATCACTCTCCCCTGTTACTCTCCATGTCTATGGGTCTTTCCCAAGGTTATACGTTGTGGAGACTGAGCCCCTTGTGGTTAAAGGAGGAGTGTTTTGAGAGGTCAACAGCCACTGATATAGAAAACTGGTCAGAGGTTCAAAGGAGGGGTTTCTCTGGGAATTACCTGGGATGCTTTTAAAGTCACTCTCCAGGGATCCATTTTGGGATAATTAAAAAAAACTTAGACTGACAGGGAATGGAAGGTTAGGGACTGTGAGCAGGTTGCCACAGACGTGGAAGTCACCTTCCTCAGGGTCAAATGTGGGTGAAGGATTGTGTATATGGGATTGTATTTTTTTTTTTTTTTGGTTGCACTAGATGGACTTGTGTCTATTTTCAACCTGACTAACTATGTAACTATGTACAATATCTCACAAAAGTGAGTACACCCCTCACATTTTTGAAAATATTTCATTATATCTTTTCATGTGACAACACTGAAGAAATTACACTTTGCTACAACGTAAAGTAGTGAGTGTACAGCTTGTATAACAGTGCAAATTTGCTGTCCCTTCAAAATAACTCAACACACAGCCATTAATGTGAGATACTGTAACTATACATAGAGCACATGTGTCAAACACAAAGCCTGCGGGCCGAATCCGGCCTACCAGGCAATTTCATGTGGCCTTCGCACACATGAAAGCGCGGGTTTATTTTTCGCTGTATATGTACCATTAAGGAAAGTTCCCTTTACTTCTGGCCACCCTTTGAAGCGTTTTGTCACACCACTGTAACTTTCTCATAGGGAAGATTTCATCATTGTGCATGAGCCAGCCAGAAACGAGGAATACATTATATGTAACTAATGCTAATGTATCTCTTAAGGGGGCAATATAACCAAGGGGGCGATTGTTCTGTGTGCACCGGATTACAGTGCACTTACATTGCGAGTGAGATTTAACTTTGTTTTAATAAGTTACAGCTGATTTTATTACATATTGAGCAATCAGAGATATTTTTATGTTTCTAAGCTGCTATCATCGGGAGCCAGTGGTGGTATATGGTATGGAGAGAAGTGGAATATCTGATGGTGGAGGAGTAAATTGGTGACATAAGGAGTGGAGAAAAAAGCTATACCTGGCGCATCAGGGAGCAGTGGCCCCATTTAAAGGGCAGGGCGTGTCTTGACCATTATTAATGGTGATATATAAATATATATATATTTTTCCCGGCATATAAGACAACCAGGCGTATAAGACGACCCCCTAATTCTCCAGTTAAAGCATTGGTTTCAGGCTATACTCGCCGTATAAGACAACCCCCTTCCGACTAGTCTGTCAGCCCGCTGGATGTGTGGTAATACCATATGTATATGTACAGTAGCTTTGGCAACATACAGTATACATGCAAAGCTGAGCCAATCACGGCGAGTGATGTATTCTATTAATGAATACAAAGCCTGCTCGGATTGGCAGAGGTTGTAACATCATTAGCCCGCGCCTCTCTGACTCTCAAAGCCAATCCGAGCTGGCTTTGTATATATTAATAGAATACATCGCTCACAGTGATTGGCTCAGCGCAGTGTATTGTATGTAGCTGAAGCTACATACAGTATTTCTTCACATCCAGCAGGCTAACAGATTAGGGATGTTCGTTTTGGGCCAGCTTGGCCCAAACAAACTAAAAAGTGCACATTTCATACCAACGTATAAGACGACCCCCAAATTTTGGGGGATATTTTGAAGTACACACATATATATATATATATATATATATATATATATATATATATATACACACTCCGAAGACACAAGGGGTTACTAAAACTGGTGCAGCTGTGCATGGTAGCCAATCAGCTTCTAACTTTAGCTTGTTCAAATAAATTTTGGCAATAAAACCTGGAAGCTGATTGGTTTCTATGCAAAGCTGCACCAGATTTAGCATTCTGCGGTTGTAGTAATACAACCCCTAGGATTTTTTACCGGGACTTTTATTGATTACATTTATTAATATGGGCACTAGAGTTTTTCATGTGGTTAACATTGTTGCATGTATATAATAAATGTATATCGAATAATTAGGTGGTGAATAGTGGTTGCACTGCACTTTATTCATTGTTAAGTTCCCCCATCTTGTTATTTAAAGCAGTTGTGTATCTTTTATTGTTGCCCTTCCAGCCTTATTAAAAGAAAAAAACATTTCCCACAAACTATATTTGTTTAAAAAAAGTATTTTACATTGGTAGTGCCCATCTTTTTCACCAGAAGCTTGCAAATTGGCCCTATAAAAAAGCCAGAAACTAATTGTATTTGGCTCCCATATATTTCTATAGAGTAAGTTTGAGGATTGGATATCTTTTGTTCCATGGGCACTAATAGTTAAAAAAACACATGTCCATCGAGTTCAACCAACAAATAAATCCTGCATAGTTAAACAAAAAAGTAGACTAGCAAGGCACAGTCACGTACAGCTGAGAGATTACTGCTCAATGGACAATATCCACACTGAGATCCATAGAATAAATAAAAAAGAGTAAAAAAATTACCAGCATCCCTTTTCTTGTCTCGGGACAGTTCATGCACAGTGGCCCCAATATCTTGCCTCAGACATCGGGCAATCTCATCCAGTGCTGTGGTACTTTTATTGTCCAAATTGATGAAAAACTGGTACTCATCTTTGTTGAGACGAGAAGGTCTGGACTCTATGTGGGTCAGACTAACTCCCCGTTCCTGTAAGGAAAGACATAGTTATTTAAAAGTGGATCATTCAAAAACATTTGCGTAGATACTGTTATTTCACAACAATATTTTAATGTGATATTTAATGAGGAGGTGCAAGTTTTGATCCACTTTGGGTTCAATGTGAATGTTACAGTTTTCTAGTTCAGCAAAACTCAGAATTTGTGGCTGAAAATTTGCTTCTGATTCCATAATATACTGCATAACCCTTGTCCCTGGTTAGATGGGTCCCTGAGAACCAAAAATCTTTTAGAATAAACAATCCACCCCCCTCAATTCATAAGAGCGGGAGCCCAGCAGCCATATTGCCATTGTGCCTTGCAGAAGGTTAGGGAAAGCTGTGTGGAGGAGGATGCTTTGCTATACAGTGGTATACAGTGCTATCCTATACTATAAAATCTATAGAGTACTATATTGTAGATTGCAGTGTGATGAGCTACGTATCCTTGTGTACTCCCGTGATCGCAGTTCCATAAACATATACATTATATTACCAAAAATATTGAGACACCTGCCTTTACACGTTCACATGAACTTTAATGGCATCCCAGTCTTAGTCCGCAGGGTTCAATATTGAACACAATTGCACAAAGCAAGGTCCATAAAGACAAGGATGAGTGAGTTTGGGGTGGAGGAACTTGACTGGCCTGTACAGAGTCCTGACCTCAACTCGATAGAACACCTTTGGGATGAATTAGTGCAGAGTCCACATCAGTGCCTGACCTAAAAAATGTGCTTCAAGAAGAATGGTTAAATATTCCCACCACACACCTAAACCTTGTGTACAGCCTTCCAAGAACAGTTGAAGCTGTTATAGCTGCAAAAGGTGGGCAAGCTCAATATTGAACCCTACAGGCTAAGACTGGGATGCCATTAAAGTTCATATGTGTGTAAAGACAGGCGTCCCAATACTTTTGGTAGTATAGTGTGTGTGTGTGTGTGTATATATATATATATATATATATACAGTTGTGCTCATACGTTTACATTTCCAGTTCCTGTAAATTATTGGGCTGTCTTGCATGAACTGCACATTTGAGATCTCCCCAGAGTTGCTCAATTATATTAAGGTCAGGAGACTGAGATGGCCACTCCAGAACCTTCTGTCAGGGCTGGGCCCAGCCCTTCCTTCCCTGAGCTGGCCGCTCAGCTGTCGGCAAATTGCCAACTCCCATCTCTATCCACAGTTACCCAGCTGTTGATGATCCTGCTCATCAGTCCTGCCTACTTAAGCTGTCCAGTCCAGAGGAGTTCTGCCTTCGCCTTGGTCACATCACAAGAAACTATCGCCTGCATTCCTGTTTAAAGACTGGCTTTGCTGACATCCCTTCAGGCTACAGATCCTGCTTGCTGTTCCACTACTTTGATCCCTGACTCCTGGCTTGGCTGACGATCCGTTCCGGTTACTGAACTTTGGCTATGTTTTGACCACGTTTGTTCTTTTATCTTTTATTATTAAACAAGTGTGATTTGTACTTCTGTCTCGATCTGATTTCATGGTTTCTGACACCTTCACTTTATTCTGCTGTAGCCAATGACATTGTCATGTTGGAATGTCCAAGTACGTCCCATGCGCAGCTTCCTAGCTGATGAATGCAAATGTTCCTCCAGTATTTTTTTTATAACATAATGCATTCTGTAGAAAGTTGACTGGTTGACAAAACCCTCTCTCTACACCTTCTTTCTCTTAAGTGCAGAACAGCTTGTTGACTGCCAGCATTACTAATAGGTACTCTTCCCACTCCTGCTCTCTGGGGCTGTTCTGTTACCCCATGTAGCACCATCCTAGCATAGGATGCTAGGTACATTTTGATTTGACTTGCTTGAGCAGTGATCATTTGCCTTGACCTGCTCATGGTTTTCTATCAGAGAAGATTCCAGAGCTTATGGCAGGAAACTTAAATGACTGGCCTGAATATTTACTATGCCCTGGCCAATCCCTGGGGAGATGTGCTTAGAAGGTGGTCTGGAAAGGGGGAAATAACCTGAAGCTTTGACGAGATTGTCATTTTGGATCTGTGAGCTTCTGGGGGCTGCTTGCCCCTGAGTCACCTATGGACTCAGTACTAGACCTCACTATTAAGGGATTGAGTCTGGGGAGCTGGCTGCTTTAGGGGTAGAGAACCTGGCTGACTCCTCTGTAAATACATATTTCATGGTCCCCAGCTATGAGACCTTAACTATTATGGAGCTATCTCAAAGTCCCAAGCCATGAGACTTTAACTATTCTGGAGCTATTTCATGGTTCACAAGTGAGACTTTAACTAATTTGGAGTTACCTCATGGTCCCCAGTTATGAGAAAATAGACTGCTCTGTAAACTACCTCATGGTTCCTAGCTGTGAGAGCTAGACTGTGCTACTTTTACCAAGAGAAGAGTGTCCTCTGCAAATTGTTCGTAGGCATTTTGGAGTATCCCATACTCCCTAACTTTCTTTAGCAATAAATGTCAAAAGACATCCCCTAGACCAGTGATGGTGAACCTTGATGTTTTGTAACTACATTTCCCATGATGCTCATGCACTCTTCAGTGTAGTTGAGCATCATGAGAAATGTAGTTCCAAAACATCTGGGGTGCCAAGGTTCGCCATCACTGTCCTAGACTGTTTAATGGAGCTGGAGCGAAAGGACTGTTGCTTGTGTTACTGGCAGCCACTGTACTACATAGGGAGAAACCATTAAATTCTCAGCGGCCCCTTCAAGGGTAGTGCCACGTTCATGCACAACTTTAACAAATCCCCTATAAACCTATAATTTAAAGGATTTAGGTGTTTTCAACAGACCCCAAAAGCCACATGAAAACGGCCTCTCTCTGCTATATGTTTTTTTTTTTTTTCATTTTGCCTTTGTTAAATGTCCACCATGGCAGTGCATTGTTTCCTATCTCTCTTAATTGACAATAGTTTGTTTATTAGCCCCACAAGAAGAACACAAAATATATTTTTAAGATTCGACCCATGTAGACTTCAGTGGGATTGAGGGAAAAGTTTTGATTTTTCTAATTTAGAAGACGTTTTGCGAAATTGAACCCAGGCAGATTTGATCATCCCTATTGATATTTATCTAAAAAAAATGTTACATCGTTTTCCAGCCCTGCTGCTTGCAGTCTGTCAAAGTCTATGTGGCAGGCTGAAATATGCTGTGGCTGGATGGGACTGAATGGTGTACTCACTTGGTACTCACATTTAGAGTCCTTTGCAGTCAGGGCATTTTTCCATGAACGTACAGGACCCATAACACATGATTTGGCATATGTTCTCCTGGCCCACAGGTGTGAATGGGTTACCACATAAGAGTATTCATAAAAATTTCACCTATACTTCATATTGTTAAAATGATATTATACTAAAAAGTGACAACGTACGCCAGTATAGCAATGTTTTAATGCATCTTTTCACTATCTGAATGCAGCCTTCTGATATAGTACTTCAGTCTACATTTATTTGTAATGCCCCTATCAAACGTGTTTTAGTATGTTGGCCAATGTTAGGCAGGGAGGAGAAAAGCAAATGAAGTTCAGTGATTTGCAATACCCAAATAAACAAAGAGGGTGGATATTCTTTCTTAAAGCTTATAGGCTGGGGAAACTGTGGTTATCTGACGAGCCCCAAATCAGTGTGTTTGATAAATATGGAAACCGCCCCTAACAAATTGCTTAAGCCATGGATAGTATTCAAGAGCATCTGAAGAGTATTAGCTAAACACACATGTTTTTCTGTCATATCCATTTATTTAGCGTAACATCAGAGAGACGAAGGAATTACCAGTAATGACGCAACTTCCAGAAAAAACACTAATTGTTGCCAGAAAAGGATTGGTCTGTAATGTTAACATGCATTTGAATAGTACAAAAAATGCAAGCTCCCTGGTTATTTCATTGGCCTTAACACTTCTTTATTAAACATTGCAGAACGAATATCCTCATACTTGTTTCAGGTCATGTGTTAAAGCATTTTCAGAAGGCAAGGTAAAACCACGGCAGCCCCATGTTTCTTTAAATATAAGCTTTAAACTCTTTAACTGCAGAGAGATGATTTGAAATCGGAAGCATGTCTTAATAAAGGGAGAGTATGGATATGATCATAGTAGTTATTTTTCTTTCCTTGAACTGTACATGGTGTTACCGCTGACATTTTGGCTTCTTGTGGTCCCTAATATAATTTGACAAGCACTGTTCAGTTGATTTCCTAAAGTAGTAGATACTGTTCACTTTGCAAAAGTAAAGTTAGTAAATAAGGTGAAGCTATGTTCATTTTGAACACCCAATCATATGCAAGGGAAGTAGGATTTTGTTTCTTGCACTTGAATAGATTTTTGATGTGTACACAGCCTTGTTTACTAAGCTCAGTGAACATTCATCCAATGTCCAAAAACAATACAGTTCACAAAGGGCTGCATCCTCTATGACTCACAAGACCTGCATTTCTCTACC